>CM052652.1:28210579-28427552 GCA_028533165.1 Leontopithecus rosalia | reverse complement strand
TGCACCCTCCACACGTTTTGAACGCGGGGCCTGAACTCTCCTTTTGCACCCTCCACACGTTTTGAACACGGGGCCTGCACGCCCCTTTGGACCCTCCACACGTTTTGAACACGGGGCCCACATGCTCCTTTTGCACTGGGCCTGCAGATTCTGCCTGCTGTGCGCGGGGAAGGCGCCTTGTTTCACCTGCAGAGGCCAAGTGCGCCTGGCAGGTGGTGCTTCTCGCAGAGGGAGGAGCTGAGTGGGGGGGGCTGGTGTCCTTCCTCCACAAGCACCGGTCCCACCACCAGCTGGAGCGGGGCCTAATGTGTGCCCAGGGAAGACTGCCCAGTGGAAGGAAAGAGAGGTTGGGGCATGGACAGTCCAAAGACCAACTGAGCCTGAAGCCATCGGGGTAGAGGCAGAGCGCGCCCAGGGCATCAAGAGCTCAGAGGAGGGTGGGGGAGGAGGCAGAACCCCACTGGCATCCGAGATCCCCACTTTTCACCCTGTCAGCCCCTTTCATACCTGGGAAGGAGACAGAGAGAGCCAGGAGGACCAGGAGCCTGGGGGAGGGGTGAGGAGGAGGCAGAACCCCATTACCCTTGGTGATCCCCGCTTTTTACCTGGTGAGCCCCTTTCACACCCAGGGCTTCCTTTACTGCATTTTCTTCTATTTCACAGTGGGAGAAACAGATGCTCAGAGGGTTCTGGTTGGCAACCCCAAAAATGGGTATGTGACTGGTTAGAGCAAAAAGGCGGGTTGCTGCTTCCAGGGAGTCCTTCCATAGGCCGGGGTGGAATCTCAGATTCCCGTTTCTCAAAACTCCTGATTTGGAGACTTCTATATGAAGCCTTTGCCCAAGGCCACCCCCTGGAAGATACAGGAGGGATGGGAACATGCCCATCTGCCTCTAGCATTTGGTTCCAGCCCCATCACAGCACAGCTGCTTTTGTAACACAGGGGAGGGACTTTCTGCGCCAGAGGCAGACAGACAGACGGACAGACAGGCGGCAGGACTGGAGTGAGTGCAGTCAGGAGGCAGTTTGGGTTTGGTTTGGTTTCTTTCTTTCTTTTCTTTTCTTTTTTAAACACCAGCTTGAAAGCCTGAACTAGATTTTATTTATTTATTTGAGGCAGAGTCTTGCTGTGTCACTCCCACCTTAGCCTCCCAAGTAGATGGGACCTCAGGCACATGCCGCCATGCCTGGCTAATTTCATTTATCTTCCCTCCCCTCCCCTCCCCTCTCCTCCTCTCCCCTCCCCTCTCCTCCTCTCCCCTCCCCTCTCCTCCTCTCCCCGCCTCCCATCCTCTCCCCTCCAGTCCCCCTCCCCACCTCTCCCCTCCCCTCCCCTTCACTTTGTTGCCCAGGCTGGGGTCAAACTCTTGGGCTCAAGCAATCTGCTTACCTCAGCTTCCCAAAGTGCTGAGTAGATTTTGTTTATTTTTTAAATTAACATTTTAATGTTGAGATAATTGTTTATTTACATGTCGTTGCTGTAAGAAGGAATATGGAAGGGTCTGTGTCTCCTAACCCGGAGTCCCACCCCTGGAGCTGTCTTGTAGGACTAGAGCACAGCGTGACAACTGAGACCCGGATATCGATACAGTGAGCCAACCTTGCTGACATTTCCCTTTCGCTCGTTCACATCTGTGTGCATTTCCTTTCTGCAGTTCTGTGACTGCGTGGCTTCTGGCATCACCACAGCAGTCACGACGCTGAAGGCTGCGGCATCGTGAGGACCCCTGGGCCACGCCTTGCAATTGCAGTGACCTTCTTCCTCCTCCTAAGCTGTCTCCACGTCTCCACGTCTGTTATTTCAAGAATCGTATATAAATGGAATCATACACCTTGTAACCTTTTGGGAGCGGCTTTTTCCCTCAGAATCATTCCCTGGAACTCCTGCAAGGTCTTGTGTGGCCCAGCCAGGGCTTCTTGTTTTCCATCCATCCTGACACGGAGGCACCACAGCCTGTTTAGCATTCATCCACTGAAGGTCACCTAAGTGCTTCCAGTTTTTGGCTATTATGAACAAGCTGCTATGAACACTTGTATACAGGTTTTTTTATTTTTTAGAGATAGAGTCTTGCTCTGTCGCCCAGGCTGGAGTGCAAGGGCACAATGACAGCTCACTGTAGCCTCGACTCCCAGGTTCAAGTGACCCTCCCCCTTCAGCCTCCTAAGTGGCTAGGACTACAATGTGGGACTGCCACCACACCCTAATTTTTTTAATTTTAATTTTTTGTAGAGACAGGGTCTTGCCATGTTGCCGAGGCCGACCACAGACTCCTGGCTAAGTAATCCTCCCACCTCAGCCTCCCAAGGTGTTGGAACTACAGGCGTCATCCACTACACCCAGCCTTGTGTATAGATTTTGATGTGAACAAAAGCTTTCATTTCTCTGGGATAAATGATTGCAATTGCTGAATCTTATGGCAACTGTGTGAGTAGTTTTATAAGAAATTGCCAAATTGTTTTCCAGAGGGGCTGGACCATGTGACAGGCCCAGCAGCAGTTTCTTTTTCTTTTTCTTTTACTTTTTTTTGTTGTTGTTGAGACAGAGTCTCAGTCTGTTGCCCAGGCTGGACTGCAGTGGCATGATCTCTGCTCACTGCAACCTCCGCCTCCTGGGTTCAAGTGATTCTACTGTCTCAGCCTCCCGAGTAGCTGGGATTACAGGCACCTACCATCATGCCTGGCTAATTTTTGTATTTTTATAGAGTTGGGGTTTCACCTTGTTGGCCAGGCTAGTTTCGAACTCCTGACCTCAGGTCATCTGCCCACCTTGGCCTCCGAAAGTGCCAGGATTACAGGAGTGAGCCACTGCGCCCGGCACCCAGTAGCAGTTTCTGAGTGATCCCGTTTCTCTGCATGCCCACCAGCATTTGACGTTGCCACTATTTTTAATTTCTGATAGGTGTTTGTGGCATCTCACCTTGGTTCTAATTTGCATTCCCCCGATGGCTCGTGGTATTAGACATCTTTTCACGTGCTCATTTGCCATGTGTATATTCTCTTTAGTGAAATATCACCATTGAATTTGAAGTGAGTTTCTTGTAAACAGTGTCTGGTTGGGTTATTTTTTGAAAAAATAGACTGCTAATCTCTGCTTTCTACTTGGTGTATTTAATTTACCTTTAAGGTAAATTATCAATACGTTAGGACTTGAGTCTGCCATTTAAGTATTTGTTTCCTCTGTTTGTGATTTCTCGCTTTTCTGTGGATTACTTGAGCCTTAGGATTGGGATTCCAACTTGGTTTATTTATAGGGAGGTAGAGTGCATTTATTTGTATCACTCCCCTAGTGGCCGCTCTGGAGATTACAATGTACTTAGGTAACATTTCACCACCTGCTGAAACCCCCAGCTTTCTATACCAGCTGAGAGTCTGTGGGCATGTTACGAAGCATCTCTGAACCTTGTGCTCCTTCTCTGTGACATGTAGATTGCTAAACCCACCTCACAGGGCTGTGAACGTGGAAGCCTTACTTCCATGCAGACTCTTTAACCTTTCCCCCTTTTATTTTCATTTTACATTATTTTTGAGACAGGGTCTCACTTTGTTGCCCAGACTGGAGTGCACTGGCACAATCATGGCTCACTGCAGCCTCAACTACCTGGGTGCAAGGGATCCCCCTGCCTCAGCTGCCTGAGTAACTAGGACTACAGGCACATGCCACCACGCCTAGCCAATTTGTTTACTTATTTACCGTAGAGACGGGGTCTCGCTATGTTGCCTAGGCTGGTCTTGAATATGTGGGCTCAAACGATCCTCATGCTTCAGCCTCCCAAAGCACTGGGATTACAGGTGTGAGCCACTGCACCCACCCCCCCAACCCTTTTAAATATCACTGTCTTGAATACCAGACAGTGTTAGAATTCTGGCTTTAATCATTAAATATGATTTATAAAGCTCATGAGAAGGACCATCTATCACAGAGTCCATCTATTGCTCCAAGATTCCATTTTATTTTATTTATTATTATTATTTTTTGAAATGGAGTCTTTCCCTGTCGCCCAGGCTGGAGTACAGTAGTGCATCCTCCACCTCCCGGGTTCCAGCAGTTCTCCTGCCTCATCCTCCTGGGTAGCTGAGATTACAGGCATGAGCCACCACACCCAGCTAATTTTTGTATTTTTAGTAGAGACGGGGTTTCACCATGTTGGCCAGGCTGGTCTTGAACTCCTGACCTCAGGTGATCCACCCACCTCGGCCTCTCAAAGTGCTAGGATTACAGGTGTGAGCCACCGTGCCCATCCTTTATTTTAAAAATCATTTTCTTTCTGTTTGAAAAACTTTCTTTAGCTGTTCTCTAAGGGCAGATCTGCTAGCAACAAATTCATTCAGAAAAAAAAGATTTTCTATTATTTCATTTGTTTCAAGAGAACTTGTAATTGCCATTGAAATATTTTTAAGCCACTTTAACATCTGAGAATGTCTTTATTTCCCTTCATTCCTGAAGGGTGGCTTTGCCAGACATGCTTCACTGTTGGGAATGCTTTCCCTGCAGAACTTGCAAACTGCCACCTTCACCTGACCTCCACTGTGATGAGAAATCTATCATTTGAGTCGGTGTTCTTCCACAGGGAATGTATCATTTTGTTTTGGCTGCTTTCAAGACTTTTTTCCCTTTAGTTTTCAGAAGTTTAATTACCAGGTATCTCAGCTTGGATTTTTTTGGGTAACTATTTGGAGTTTGCTCAGTTTCTTGAATCTGTATGTTTGTCGTCTGGCAAATTTGGGAAGTTTTCAGCTACTCAGTCTTTTAATACTCTTTCAGCCTCTCTCTCTCTCTCTCTCTCTCTCTGTCTCTCTCTCTCTCTGTTTTTTTTTTTTTTTTTTGAACAGATTCTCGCTCTGTCGCTCAGACAGGAGTGCAGTGGCGCCCTCTTGGCTCACTGCAAGCTCTGCCTCCTGACTTCAAGTCATTCTCCTGTCTCAGCCTCCAAGTAGCTGGGATTATAGGTGGACCCCACTTCGCCCAGGTAATTTTTGTATTTTTAGTAGAGATGGGGTTCCATCATGTTGGTCAGGCTGGTCTTGAACTCCTGACCTCAAGTGATCCGTCCGCCTCAGCCTCCCAAAGAGCTGGCATTACAAGCCTGAGCCACCACTCACACTCAGCCTCTTTCTTTTTCTCCTCTATTTCTCCGTGACTGCAATAATATGTGTTTTGGATCTTCTGTTCCATTGTTCCATATTGCCCGAGGTGCTGTTCTTTCTCACTGCACCGGTACACCTGCTGTTGCTCAGTTTAGGTAAATTGTTTTAATCTGTTCTGAGGTTTACTGATTCTGTCCTCTGCTACCCCATTCTACCATGGAGACTGTTCATTTCTGTAATTTGTATCCTATTCTTGTTGATAACTATTTGCTGAGATTTTCTGTTTTTTCATTTGTTTCAAGATAACTTATAATTGCTTGCTAAAGCACTTTTCTTTTCTTTTCTTTTTAAGATGGAGTTTCCCTCTGGCCCAGGCTGGAGTGCAGTGGCACGATCTCAGCTCACTGCAACCCCTCCACATCCCAGCTTCGAGCGATTCTCCTACCTCAGCCTTCTGAGTAGCTGGGATTACAGGCCTGCAACACCATGCCTGGCTATTTTGTGTATTTTTCGTAGAGACAAGGTTTCACCATGTTGGTCGGGCTGGTCTCCCCCCGACCTTGTGATCCACCGGCCTTGGACTCCCACAGTGCTGGGATTCCAGGCTGAGCCCCCGCACCCAGCCAAGCATTTTTGTGCTTCTTGAAGTCCTGGCAGATGATTCCTACATCTGATTTATCCCAGTGTTGGCATCGGTTGGTTGTCTTTTCTCATTCAAACTGTGGCCTTCTCTGATGGACGAGTTTTTTTTATTGTGTCCTGGACATTTAAGCTGTTACATTAGGAGGCTCTGGGCTCTCGTCAAATCTCTTGGCCAGTGTGGTGGCTCACACTTGTAATCTGAGCACTTTGGGAGGCTGAGGCAGAAGGATCAACTGACTGATCCTTGAACCAGGAGTTCCAGACCAGTCTGGGCAGCATAGTGAGACCCCCATCTCTACAAAAAATTTTTAAAATTAGCCAGGCGTGGTGGCACCTATTTGTAGTCCCAGCTATTCGGGAGGTTGAAGTGGGAGGACCACTTGAGCCTGGGAGGTTGAAGTTGCAGTGAGCTGTGATCATTCCATTGCACTCCAGCCTGGGCCATGAGTGAGACCCGGTCTCTAAAATTAAAATAATAAAATAAATTAATTAAAATTAGTCTTTTAGTAGGCAGCCACGCTGCTTAGGCTTAGCATGTGGGTCCTGCCCTACTGTTATGGGCTGCGGTTTCCACGACAACCTAATTAGCAGAACCTTTTCGGTGTTAGTTTGGTTTGCTTGGTTAATCTGGTGCCACTGGGGCTGCTGCTGGTCCCTGCTGGTTCTGCTTCGGTGGCAGGAGTGTCTGTGGGTCAGGCTGTCTGGTGCTTCTAGGTGGGTGAAGGGAGTCTCTGGCCCAGAGGGACAAAGAAGACAAAGGTTCCCCCTGCAGGTGACCCCTGCCCCTGGCATCTCTCAGTGGGGGCGGGGAGGCTTCTCCTGCCAAGTCTGGGGAGCGGAGTGATGGGGTGGGTACCTGCTCGTTCCCTTGCTGATGCCACCAGCTCACCATGCGTTGTGGGCGGGACTCCCATTTGATCTCAGGACAGAGGACCCTGTCTAGTTTGTCTGTTTTTGCTGGGCCTGGGTTCCCTTCCTCCACGAGGTGGAGGGCCATGGTGCTCTGCCTCACCCGGGCACTCAGTTTACTGTCTCTGTCCATCTCTGCATTCTCCTTGGGTTGTATTGTATGTTATTTCCAGGGCTGATGGTTGTGCTTCGAGGGGAGGAGCAGAAAGAAATGAGCCTGGATCATCTCGTCTGGAATGCAAGTTCTGTTTTGTTCTTTAAGAGGGGCCATATGGGAGCAAGTTTGGAAACCAGTGGGAAGGACCTGGTGGAAGGAAGGCTGAAGATGCAGCCAGCGAGGAGAAACTGAGGACATGGTAGTCCCCCAGGGCCAGGGCTGGGTTCACTACTCCATCACCAGCACCTCCTACAGCTCCCACAGGAGCTGCGCACATGGCTCAGGAGTGGAATTGACCCTGAGCTTACAGGGAGAGATTCTGCCTGTGAGGGCAGGGAAGGGAAAAAGAGTGGGTTTGATGGTGGTGGGAGGGGGGAGGATGGGGAAGATCTGATGGCTGACACATCCTGATGCTGGCAAAGACATGAAAAGTGAGGGGTGCTGGGCACTGGGAGCTCTGTGAACACAGAGGGGTTAAATGACAATGAATCCCAGCACAGAATGGTGCCCATACCCACCCCAACGTCATCACCTGGAAGCTGACATCACCCGCACCTGCCAGCCTGACACCAGTGCTCCCCAACCCCACAGCCTCCTGCAATCAAAGCCTTAAGAGTGGAGCCTCAGAAGCAGGAGGGAGAAATCGATTTCCTTTCCACATGTCAAAAGCTGCTCATCCAAAACACCCCGTAGAGACATCAGGTGGAAGGCATCTGCACTGAGGCTCCTGGAAGCTTCTCCGGCAGGACGTGGGAGCAAGGCCTGGCTCCATTTGCCTTCTGCCGGTACAGCCACTTCCTGGGTGGGGAAGGTGGAGACCAGGGGTGCTGGTCAGGGGTTCTGGGGCATGGGGTGCAGGGGCCCCTAGCTTTCCTCATGCAGGTGTCAGGAATGGAAGAGAACATTATAGCAGGACAAGTGGGGTCCAACCCTTTACAAGATCTGGATGAGCTTCTCTGTGCACACCCACAGCCCTGTACCTACCCTCCACTCCACGCCCACCCCTCCAGGCCCCGATCGTCCTGCTGGACTGTGCCCGGGAACATGCCCTTCTTTTGTATGGGCGTGTGTGTGAGAGAGAAAGATGCACATATTTCGGTATACACATGATGTGTGAGGCATGTTTAATTTTCTCAATATTCGAAAAGCCCAGAAATTTAATAAGAAACAGATAAACAACTCAACAGAAAAATGGACATAAATATAAACCAGTAATTTGTACAAAAGGAAATTCACAGTCAATTGCATTTAAAAAATAGCAAACCCCAGTAAAATATAATATTTAAAGATAAGGTGCAATGACCAACATTGTTTCTGGTGAACAAACGTGAAACAATGTTTAGCCTCACCAAAAGGAAAATGCAAATTAAGGCCATGAAGTAATACACTGCTCACTCTTTAGGTTGCTGAAATTTAATGAAAGCACTAAGATCCACTGAGGCAAAAAACCTGGGGGAAATAGACGTGGACATGGCTGGTGGAAGTGTGAATTGCAATTACTTTCTGGAAAAGTGCTCTGCCAATACCTACTAAAATGAAAATAATACACAGAGGCTTTGACCCAGTGTTCCACTCTGGGGAACCTCTCTTCTTCAGAAACAAAACGATGGGGTATGAAAATAGATGTAAAAGAATTGCTTTTCTGGCCAGGGGCAGTGGCTCACGTCTGTAATCCCAGCACTTTGGGAGGCCAAGACAGGTGGATCGCTTGAGGTCAAGAGTTCCAGACCAGCCAGGCCAACATGTTGAAACCCCATCTCTACTAAAAATACAAAAATTAGCCAGGCATGGTGGCATGCTCCTGTAATCCCAGCTACTCAGGAGGCTGAGGCAGGAGAATTGCTTGAGCTCAGGAGACAGAGGTTAGAGTGAGTCAAGATTGCCCCACTGCACTCCAGCGTGGACGACAAAGCGAAACTCCATCTCACAAGGAAAAAAGGGAATGCTTTTTCAGCACTATGGTGGGTGTGAAACCGGAGCAAAACAAAAAATAAAGAAATTGGAAGTCATTTCTGAATGCGCATCTTTATAAGTATATCATTGTAGTATATTTAAGCCGGGCACAGTGGCTCACACCTGTCATTCCAGCACTTTGGGAGGCTGAAGCAGAACGATTGCTTGAGCCCAGGAGTACAAGACAAGCTTTGGACGACATAGTGAGATCCCATCTCTACAAATAATTTTTAAAAATTAGCCAGCTATTGGCCAGGTGTGGTGGCTCACGCCTGTAATCCCAGCTCTTTGGGAGGCCGAGGTAGGCAGATCACCTGAGGTCAGGAGTTCGAGACTAGCCTGGCCAACACAGTGAAATCCCTTCTCTACTAAAAATACAAAAATCAGCTGGGCGTGGTGGCCCGTGCCTGTAATCCTAGCTACCCAGGAGATGGAGGCAGGAGAATCGCTTGAACTAAGGAGATGGAGGTTGAGCCAAGATTGTGCCACTGCACTCCAACCTGGGTGACAGAGTGATAATTTGTCTAAAAAAAATTTAGCAGGGCATGGGGGTACATGCCTGTGATTCCAGCTACTAGGGAGGCTGAGGCAGGAGGATTGCCTGAGCCTGGTAAGTTGAGGATGCAGTGAGCTGTGATAGCTCAGCTGTCCTCTAGCCTGGACAACAGAGTAAAATACTGTCCACTGCCCACCTCCCCCCAGCCCCCCGCACACGAATGAATTGTAGCATATTTACACATGGCAGCCTTGAAGTGGAATGAGTTAAATCTATGCCAGTTACCATGGCAGGGGATGTCCACCGAATACTTGATAAAGAGGGGGGACTACACAATAGACGCTGTATGGTATGAGCTCCGTTTTTTAATATGAAGCAATAAATAATCCTGTTACCCTCCCCCACTGGGGTATGAACAGGAGAGCTCTACAGCCCAGTCCCAAACTGGCTGCTGACCCTGCATGCCTTGGAGAAGCGCGGTTGGAGGGGAGGTGGGGGAAAGGGTGAACTTTTCTTCCTTCATCTTTGCCTGGTTCCATTTGCTAAATCAGGAAGGTGTTACTTTTTAAAAACAACTCTACTGATATGTGTGTGTGTGTGTGTGTGTGTGTGTGTGTGTGTATATATATATATATATATATATTTTTTTTTTTTTTTTTTTTTTTGAGATGGAGTCTTGCACTCTGTTGCCCAGGCTGGAGTACAGTGGCATGATCTAGGCTCACTGCAGCCTCCACCTCCCAGGTTCAAGGGATCCTTGTGCCTCAGCCTCCCAAGTAGCTGGGATTACAGGCCCGTGCTAGTAGAGACGGTGTTTCACCATATTTTCCAGGCTGGTCTCAAACTCCTGACCTCAGGTGATCCACCCGCCTCAGCCTCCCAAAGTGCTGGGATTACAGGCATGAGCCACCACACCCAGCCCTGATATATAACTGAGGTAACAAAAACTCACAAATTTAAAAGGTCTACTTTGATAAGTTTTGACATGCATACACCATGGAACGATTATCCCAATCAGATAGTAAACATGTCCATCACCCCCCAAAATGTCTTCTCCCTCCATTCCTCCCTGCTTCCTCGCCCCCTCAGTCCTGACCCGCTGCAACCACACTCCGCTTCACGACACCGTAGGTCACTTACTTTTTGCAGAGTTTTGTATAGATGGAATCAATCACACAGTCTGTCCTCTTTTTCATCTGGCTTCCTTCACTTGGATAATTATCCGGAGATTCATTCCTGCTGTTGGCTTTATGAGTAGATCGTTTATTTTTATTGTATAGTAGTGTTCGATTGTATGCAAATAACATAATGTGTTGATCCATTTATCTGTTGATGAGTTGTTTCCAGGCTTCAGCTAATACAAATAAAACTGCCGTGAGCATTTGTGTACCAGTCTTTGGGTGGGCTTTTATTTCATACGTTTACACATTTCACACGTTCATACATTTCACACGTTCATACATTTCACTTCATTCATCTGTTTCATACATTCATGAAATGTATACTTTCATTTAAATACCTATGGATAAAATGGCTGGGCCACACACTAGGTGTATCTGACTTTTTAAGAAACCACCAACCTTTTTCAAATTCATTGTACCGTTTCGCATTCCCAGCAGCAGTACATGAGAACTCTATTTCTGCCACATCCTCACCGAGCATTTGATTTCATCAGCCTTTTTACTTTAGAAATCTTAATTGGTGGGTACCGGTATCATGTTGTGGTTTCAATCCGCATCTCTCTAATAAATATTCAGCATCTTTTGATGTTCTTATTTGCCATACATGTGTCTTTGCCACATATACTATATATATAAAACTTCTTTAATGAAGTGTCTATGCAAATCTTATGCCCAGGTTTCTTTTTCTTTTTGTCAGGTGGGGTTTGTTGTATTATGATTGAGTTATGAGCGTTTTTATCACATTCTTTCTATTGGATGAATTATTTCAAACACGTTCTCCTAGTTTGTGTCTTTCCATTCTCTTAACAGTGTCTTTCAAAGGGCAGAAGTTTTAATTTTTTTCTTTTTAAAACTAAAATAGCTTTGTTGAAATATATGTCATATACTATACAATTCATCCATTTAGGTGTACAACTCAAAGATTTTCAACATACACTTGACCCTGTGTATAAGTGTCTCCACTTATACACAGGTTTCCTTCCACCTCTGCTCCCCCTGACACAGTAAGATCAAGCCCTCCTCTTCCTCTTCCTCCTTTTTCCTTCTCCTCCTCCTCCTTCTCCTCCTTAACGTAAAAACCACGAAGATGAAGACCTTTATGATGACTCACTTCCACTTAATGAACAGTAAATATATTTTCTCTTCCTCACGATTTTCTCAGTAACATTTTCTTTTCTCTAGCTTTACTTTATAGCAAGAATCCAGTATATAATACATGTAACATGCAAAATATGTGCAAATCAACTGTTTATGTTATCTGTAAGGCTTCTGAACAACAGTGGCTCTTAGTAGTTATTTTTGGGGAATTCAAAAGTTATACGTGGATTTCTGACTGCAGGCGCTCGGCTCCTCTAGCCCCTGCGTTATTTAAGGGTCAACTTGTATTAACAGATATGTGCCAACATCACCACAGTCAACATCAGAACCTTTGCACCACTCCCACAAATTATGCTATATCCACTAGCAGTCAGCCCCATTTTCCCTGATGCCTCACCCCCACCCCTGGCCCTAGGCAACCCCTAATGAATGTTTTTAATTTTGATAACTTCATGTATTAGGCCATCTTGCATTACTGTAAATAAATACCGGAGGCTGGGTAATTTATAAAGAGAAGAGATTTAACTGGTTTACAGTTCTGCAGACAGTGATCGGATTCTGGGAGCCTCATGGCTGAAGATGAAGTGGCAGCTGGTGTGTCCTTTGGCCAGATCAGGAGCAAGAGGGGGGTGCCAGTCTCTTTTAAATAACCAGGTCTCCTGAGAACTCTCTCACTATCAAACAGCACCAAGGAGATGGTGCTAAACCATTTATAAGAAATCCATCACCATGACCCAATTAGCTCTGACCAGGCCCCACCTCCAACACTGAGGATTACATTTCTTTTTTTTTTTTTTTTTGAGACACAGTCTTGCTCTGTCACCCAGGCTGCAGTGCAGTGGCACCATCTCGGCTCACTGCAACCTCCGCCTCCCAGGTTCAAGCAGTTCTACTGCTTCAGCTTCCCCAGTAGCTGGGACTACAGGCAGGCACCACCACACCCAGCTAATTTTTGGTATTTTTAGCAGAGACGGGGTTTCACAATCTTAGCCAGGATGGTCTCGATCTCCTGACCTCAGGTAATCTGCCTGCCTCGGCCTCCCAAAGTGCGGAATTACAAGTGTGAGCCACCGTGCCTGGCCGGGGATTACATTTCGACATGAGATTTGGCAGGGACATATATTCAGGCCATATCTCTCCAAGCTATCAAGTTTTTCTTTTACGTATCTCATATTTGGTGTTGTTTCTAAGACATCTTTGCCAAACTCAAGGTCAGAAAATTTCATATTTTCCCCCCGGAAGTTTTATAGCTTTTGAATTTACATTTAGGTCAATGATCCCTTTTGAATTGATTTTTGTATGAGGTGTGTGGCGGGGATTGAAGTTCTCTTTTTGCCTGTGAATATTCACATGCTCCATTGGATGAAGAAGCTATCCTTTCTGCACTGAATTGCTCTTGTACCTCGATATGCTTTGGCTCTGTGTCCCCACCCAAATTGCATCTTGAATTGTACTCCCATAATTCCCATGGGTTGTGGGAGGGACCTGGTGGGAGATAATTGAATCATGGGGCGGTTCCCCCATCCTGTTCTCATGGTATGTCTCCCGAGATCTGATGATTTTATGAGAGGTTTCCATTTTTGTGCTATTCTCATTCTCTCTGCCTGCTGCCATCCATGTAAGATGGGACTTGCTCCTCCTTACCTTCCCCCGCGATTGTGAGGCCTCCCCAGCCACGTGGAACTCTAAGTCCGATGAAGCCTCTTTCTTTTGTAACTTGCCCAGTCTCGGCTATGTCTTGTAAATGGACATGGACTATGTCCATTTCCATGGACTAACAGGAAATGGACTAACACATGCCTTTATCAGAAAGATTCAGTTTTCCATGTCTGTACAAATCTGTTCTGTTCCTCCAGCCTATTTGTCCACTTTGTGCAAATACCCCACAGCCTCGAGTACTGCAGCCTTGTAGTAAGTCTCGACATCGCATAGGTTAGCTATTCAACTATGTGCTTGTTTTTCAAAGTTATTTTGGCTAGTCTAGGTCTTTTTATATTTTCACCTTAATTATAGAACCAGCTTCTAAGTTTCTACTGAAAAAAAAAATTCTGCTGGGGCTCATGCCTATAATCTCAGCACTTTGGAAGGCTGATTATTTTTTGTGTTTTTAGTACAGACAGGGTTTCGCCATGTTGGGCAGGCTGGTCTCGAACTCTTGACCTCGAGTGATCTGCCTCCCTTGGCCTCTCAAAGTGCTGGGATTACAGGCATGAGCCCCCGCACCTGGCCATATTGCTATTTATCCTGAAAACTTGCTAAACCCACTTACTAGTTCTAGCAGTTTCCTTGTAGGTTCTGTTTCATTGTCAACATAGATGATACTGTCCTCAGATAAGGATCATTTTACTTTTTCCTCCAATTGGGATGCTTCTTTTTCTTCCCTTTTCCACAGGCTAGAACCCCTAGTACAGTGTTCAACAACAGCGGTGAGTGCAGGAATTCTCGTATCGGTCCCAGTCTTTGGGGGAAAGCGCTTCGTTTTTCACCATTTATTGTGATGTTTGCTGAGCACTGTTTTCATATGCCTTTTATCAAAGTTCCCTTCTCTTCCTACTTTGCTGAGAGTTTATTTTTGTCATGAATGAATGTTAGATTTTGTCAAATGCTTATTTCTGGCTGGGCACGGTGGCTCATGCCTGTAATCTCAGCACTTTGGGAGACTGAGGCAGGTGGATCACCTGAGGTCAGGAGTTCGAGACCAGCCTGGCTTACATTGTAAAACCCCGTCTCTACTAAAAATGCAAAATTAGCCAGATGTGGTGGTGTGTGCCTGTAATACCAGCTACTCAGGAGGCTGAGGCAGGAGAATTGCTTGAATCCAGGACAAAGAGTTTGCAGTGAGCCAAAATCACACCACTGTGCCCCATCCTGGGTTACAGAGTGAGACTCTATGTCAGGGGAAAAAAATGCTTATTTCTTCATCTATTTCGAGATAATCACATGGTTTTTCTTTTTTACTTTGTTAATAGGGTGAACTACATTGATTGATTTGCAAATGTTAAGTCAACCTTTGCTCCTGGGATAAACCCCACTTGGTCACAATGTATTACTATCTTATTAATATATTGGTGGATTTGATTTACTAAAACTTTTAGAATTTTTACACCTACATTCTCAGGGGCTCAGGTGATCCAGCTGCCTTAGCCTCCCAAAGTGTTGGGATTACAGGCATGAGCCACTGCACCCAGCCCTCTATCTCTAAGTAGTTCCAGAATGTTTTCATCAACTCATGGAAATGGAAACCACACACCTGCTAAGCAGTCACTCCCGTCTCCTTGCTCCCCCAAGCTCCTGGCAGTGATGAGCCTGCTTCCTTCCTGTCCCTAGGGAGTGCCTGTTCCGGGCGTTTCATGGAGCTGGAATCACGCAGGTGCATGCCTTCCGCGTCTGGCTTCCGTTGGCACAGCGTCTTCTGCGTTCATCCTGCTGTGCACACATCAGAATCATGCTCCTTTGTACAGCTGAATGCTGTCCCCTGCGTGGAGAGACCACATTTTGTCTGTTCATCCACGGATGGACACGTGTGGCTTTCACCCTTTCCGACCATGACTAATGCTGCTGTGAACACATGTGTACCTGCGTCCATTTGGGTCCCCGTTTCCAACTCCTTAAGGTCTGTACTCGCAAGGGGAATTGGTGGGTCTGTGGCTGTTCCATGTGTAGCTGTTGGAAGAAGCTCTGTTGCCTCTTGGCGCTCCCTGCTAAGCATGTCCAAAGGAACTTTCCAGGAAGGGTCTGTGGGAATCAGACTTCCTGAGGCCTGGCCTGTCCCCCACTCATCACAGCTGACGTAAAAGCTGCTCCTCTCTCTCCCCGCCAAAACCCAGAGGGCTCTTCTGTAAGAAAGTGGATGCCCTGGCGCCAGGGCGCTAGGATGAAAAAGCACAGCCCCGTGTCAGCATTCCTGGGTCCCTGTCACTGCCAGGACTCTCTTGCCCATAGCTAACAGGAAAGCAAACAGCACAGCTCTGCTCGAGGGCTCGTCACTTCCTGACCTCACTTTGTTTGCACGACTGGCCAAGTGCAAGTCCCTGGGGGATGGAAGAGGAAAGGGTGCTCAGGGAGGCAGAGCCCTGTTCCAGGCTCAGAGGGAGGCAAGGCAGAGCCTGGAGCCCTCACCCAGTGACTCCATGTCAGGGCTCCCTGACTAAAGGTAAGGGACCCGGGGTGAGGTCCACACTCAGCACTCACTGGCCAATGTGACTCTGGGCTGGGGTCTTAGCCAGGGGGAAAATGGGGACCAGGATAGAGGAGGTATGGGGGCCTGGGCCAGCACAAGGGGAGAACATAATTCCAGGGTGGGGAGGGAGGTCAGGGAAGGCTCCCTGGAGGAGGAGGTTCTGGGGGCCAAGCCTTAAGGATGCAAAGCAGATAGTTAGGAGGAAGGGGACTAATGGAAGGAGGGTGACTCTGGCAATCACAAAGCTTGGGTGAGGTGGGAGAGTGGGAGCAGTGATTGCAGATGAAACTGAGTGGGCAGGAAGGGGCCCTTCCAGGAAGGAGCTTGATCACCAGGGCAAATGTTTAGATTTTATCACGAAGGCCTTGGGAGGCCCTGGACAGCTCTGAGCAAGAGGAGATGTGGGGTAGGGAGGTCTGATCTCGTCTGGAAACCTCGTTTGGGATCAGAGAGGAGAGAGCCAAGGGAGGGACCCCCACCACCCAAATCTCTGTCTTGCAGGGCTGGGGTGACTGTTAATAAGCCACCGGCTGGGCGCGGTGGCTCACGCCTGTAATCCCAGCACTTTGGGAGGCCGAGGGGGGTGGATCACAAGGTCAAGAGATCGAGACCATCCTGGTCATCATGGTGAAACCCCGTCTTACTAAAAATACAGAAAATTAGCTGGGCGTGGTGGCGCGTGCCTGTAATCCCAGCGACTCGGGAGGCTGAGGCAGGAGAATTGCTTGAACCCAGGAGGCGGAGGTTGCAGTGAGCCGAGATCACGCCATTGCACTCCAGCCTGGGTAACAAGAGCAAAACTCCGTCTCAAAAAAAAAAAAAAAAGCCACCAGCCAGAGAGGCAGAGCTCACACTCAGGGACTCGGGGTTCCCTGGAAGCCTCATCCATCCTCCATCTCACCCAAGCTTTCCTGTGAGCCGAGACCGCCTCATTTCCCTAGTCCCTTCCTCCTGAATACCCCACGCAGCCTTAAGCACATACACCACCTTTCGCACAAAGCAGAACCACACGGCTTCCAGCTTAGTTTACGTGTGAAAATTAAAAGTCCTAAACTGCATACCAGCTTTCACATGTGCAGCAATTGTTTCTCTGCACCCCATCACTCAATGACCAAGTCTGACACTTAACTTGACAGGTGTGGAAACAGCTCGCAACTGGGCTGCACCTGGCTCCTCAGGGGCAGGACAGCAGTGGCTGCCAGGCTGCTGGTGGGCAGTTCAGGGCCCACAGGTATGTAGGCCCCGCCCCATCTCCCCGCCAAGCCCTCAGTGGACGTGGACCCCTGGGCTTTATTTCTTCAATGCTTGAAGGCTGGTTGACAGTTTGTTCTCAGCGTAGCTTTGAGTCTGGGGACCCCAGGCCTGGACTGGTCCCTGCTTTTCTGGAGCGACTGTGGCTTGGAAACAGCCATAAAGATGCCCAGCACCAGTCAGGGACCCAGGCAGGGGCCCACAGGGGTGTAAGGGAGCCCTGCCCTAGTGGCCATGTCACCAGACAGGGCTGGACAGATTGCCTCAGGATGAAACACGGCATGTTCTAGAAGCCTTTGTGATTAGGAGAGGTAGAGATTTTCCTGAGGGTCTCAACCAAGCCCTGTGGGGCTCCTTGGGGCCCCAGCCCTCAGAGGGCCCTGCTGGTAGAGGAGGGGCTAGATCAGGAATTTTGCCTTCCTCTCCAGCTGGTGACCTTGGGCAGAGCAGCACTGGGAAAGCGAATTCTCCCCTTACTCCCACCCCATGAGCACGACCCTGAGTGGTTCTCTGTCCATTCTGGACCTCATCCTCTCCATCATCAATGAGCAGAAATAGATCCAACCACAGAAGCTTCCCGTAGCTCTGGCCTGTATTCTGTAGCTCTAGACAAGCAAGACCATCACGGCTCTTCCCCCAGGACAGATGAGGAGCAGAAACAGAGGGTGTTTTTTTCTAGATCATGCAGCAGAGGGATACCTGAGTGGAGGACAGAGATTTCTGAGCCACCGCCCAAGGCTCTTGTCGACAGCAAACCAAGAGGTCCAGTGGGGGCAGGGCGGTGTGTGTGTGCTGGCACGCAGGCATGAGACAGTGTGCACATGTCTCAGTGTGTGTTTGAGGGAGTTGGCTGGGCCCACTTAAACCTCACCCCAACCCTCAGCACTTTGTCCAAACAGTTCCAGGCAGCCTGGGTAGGCTGGGGCATGGGTCTCTTTTCCCGGCCTCTTGACCTCCCCTGGAGGCTGCGAGACTTCCCCTTTTCTTCATCCCCAGCTATTTTTAGGCCATCTCCCCGCAGGCAAGATCCCCGGAGACCATGGTACAGGCGAGTGTCTGCAGCTGTCGCCTGGAAGGCTCCTTTCAGGCCAGCAGCAGTAGGGGCAGGGTGTGCAGAATGAAGGGGCCAGTGATACCTGTGGACCTCTGCTCTCTCAGTGGTAAAATGGGGAGAATGAAATCAGTGGTTGGTGGGAGGTGATGTGAGCTGATGCATGGAGGTGCTTGATGCATGGATCCTGGCATTCAGCAAAAGCTTTGACATGAGCTGATGCATGGAGGGTGCTTGTCACGGATCCTGGCATTCAGCAAAAACTTGACAAACGTGAGTGTGGCCCCACGTCCCAGGTACACGTGCCCCCGTGTCAGCCATAGGTGCTACAGTGTGTGCACAGACTTCATTCGGTCTCATCCTCACAACTGCCCGGGGGTGAAGGCAGCCCTTGCTGGCCTCCTTTCTGTCCACGCTCCACACCCTGCTCGGTTCCAGGAATCGGGAAGGAATGTGGCTCCCCCAGGCCTTAGTTTGTCAATCCTGGCAGGGAGGTGACTGGAGAGGGAAAGGTCTGGGGGACTCTCTGCAAGGCTGGCCTATTGATCTTCCTGGGCACCGTGATGCAGAGCCCAGGGGGGTTGGGTAGAAGGCGCTGGATTTACTACGTGACAGGGAACATGAAGAGCATGGAGCACCCAGCTGGCGGCACACCACAGGCTCCTCCTCATCACCATCGCCCTCCTCCTCATCACTGCTCACCAGCATCTCCATCATCATCATCACCACCAAGAGCCTTCCTCTCCTCTTCCTCATCCTCATCAGCAGCATCACCCTCATCAAAATCGTCATCATTGCCACCGTCGTCACTCTCATTATCCTTCTGGGATTGGGAAGAGGAAGCAGTGGGCAGGGTCTCATCCCATTCCTGACATTTTGCCTATCAGTGTCAACCCAGAGTTGTTGGGGACCTCAGCCCCCATCTCCCATGTTCATTCCAGTCTTGATACCACAAGCCGACCCCATTCCAACCCTCGAACCCTTGAATCCTCTTACTGTTCCACCCCCAACACAGGTGATGGGCTGCCCAGCGAGGAAAGGCAAGGATGTCAGTCTGCACGCTCCTTCAGGAACTCCAGGGGGGCATATTGCTAAGGTCTAATTCTTCACGGTCATTCCATTCAACGTTGAGATTGATCTTCATGATGGCTGATCATTAATTTATCTGCTGCTTCCACAGATATCAGCGAAAGACACAGTCCTGGCCCGGACCCATGCTCAGTGCTCTGGAGAGACCCACAGGGCAGCAGATGGGGTACCGGATGTGAGTCATGAGAGGGGGTGCCCCTTTTGGGGCTGCCTAACCTGGGCCTGACTTTGTCGTCGTTGCTTTTTTAGAAGATATTTCCTTCCTTCCTCTCTTTCTTCCTTCCATTCCCATTTAAGTTGCTTTAGAATAGGTCACACAATCACTTGCTTCAAAATTCAAATGATGCCAGAGGTTTGAAGTCTTCTTTCCATCCCTGTGCTGGGGCTGCCAGGGCCTGTGCAAAATGAAAACACGGGCCCTTTGTTAAAAAATAATTAAGAATCATTAGGAAAATGCAAATCAAAACTATAATCAGGGCCAAACATGGTGGCTCACCCCTGTCATCCCAGCACTTTGGGAGGCCGAGGCAGGAGGATCTCTTGACCTCAGGAGTTTGAGACCAGCCTGGCCAACACAGTGAGACTCCATCTCTACAAAAAAAATTTAAATTATCCAGGTATGATAGCATGCACATGTAGTCCCAGCTACTCAAGAGGCTGAGCTGGGAGGATCCCTTGAGCCCGAGTTCAAGGCTGCAGGGAGCAGTGGTCATGCCATTGCACTCCCGCTTGCGTGACAGAATGAGAGCCTGTCTCAAATAAAAACAAAAACAAAAAACCGCAATTAGACACCGCCTCAAACCTGCCAAAGTGACTACTATTAAAAACAACAGCAACAGAAAATGTAAGTGTCGGGTGGTGAGGACACGGAGAAGACGGGGAAACGCGCCCTCGCGCACTGCTCGGGGAGTAAAACGGTGCAGCCACTGCAGAAACACTGCGATGGTTCCTCAAAAAATTAAACACACAATTACCACACGATGCAGCAGTTCCAGTGCTGGGGATATACTTGCTCTGATGGGAATCACGGTCCCTTCCAAAATTTATGTTGAAACTCAGTTTCCAATGCACTAATATTAAGAAGTGTGGCTCTGGAGGTAATTAAGTCATGAGGGCAGAGCCTTCGTCATTGGAGTTCGCATGATTATAAAAGGTCTGGAGGTTGAAGGGAGTGCTGTCTTGCCCTTCCGGCTTCCGCCATGTGAGGACTCAGCAACAGGGCGCCAGCTTAAAGGCAGATAGCAGGCAGACCACAGTCCTCACCACGTACCATGCCACTGCCTTGATCTTGTGCTTCCAAGCCTCCAAAACTACAGAAAATAAACCTATGTTCTTTAGACATTACCCACTCTAAGGTATTTTGTTTCGCAGCACAAATGGACTAAGACAGTATTCAAAAGAATTAAAAGCAGAATCTTTTTTTTTTTTTTGAGACAGGGTCTCACTCTGTGGCCCAGGAGTACAATGGTGTGATTTCAGCTCACTGCAACCTCTGCCTCCCAGGTTCAAGCAATTCTCATGCTTCAGCCTCCCTAGCAGAGGGGATGACAGGCACCTGGCTAATGTTTTGTATTTTAATAAAAACAAAGTTTCACCACGATGCCCAGGCTGGTCTTGTACTCCTGACCTCAAGTCATCCTCCCACCTCGGTTTTCCAAAGTGCTGGAATTACAGGTGTGACCCACTTTGCCCTGCTTTTTTTTAAATTTTAGTCAGGGTCTCCCTCTGTCACCCAGGCTGGAGTGTAGAGCTACTTTCAAAGCTCACTGCAGACTTGATCTCCTGGGCTCAGGTGATCCTCTCACCTTAGCCTCCCAAGTAGCTGGGACCACAGGTGCACGCCACCATGCCTGGCTAATCTTTTTGTACATTTTGTAGAGATGGGGTTTTGCCACATTGCTCAGGCTGGTCTCAAACTCCTGGACTCTGTACGAGATCTGTATGCCTCGGCCTCCCAAAGAGCTGGGATTACAGCCACCGTGTCTGGCCAAAAGCAGAGTCTTAAAGAGAGGTTTGTATACCCATGTACATAGCACTATTCACAATAGCTAAAACGTGGAAGGAATGCAGGTGTCCACTGCCAGATGAATGGATTAGCAAATGCTCTTATCCAGACAGTGGAATATGATTCAGCCTTAAAGAGGAAGGAAAATCTGACAAACGCCCCAACGTGGGTGAACCTCGTGGACATTGACATGCTAAGTGAAATACAGACACAAAGGAAACACTACACAATGCATTTTTGAGGTACCTAGAATAATCAAGCTCACAGGGACACAAAGCAGAAGGGACGGTGCCAGGGGCTGGGGAGAGGGAGAATGGGGAATCAATGTTGAATGGGCACAGAGTTTCGGCTTTGGAAAGATTAAGAGTCTGGGCCAGGCACAATGGCCCACACCTATAATCCCAGCACTTCGGGAGGCCAAGGCGGGTGGATCACCTGAGATCAGGAGTTTGAGACCAGCCTGACCAATATGGTGAAACCTCATCTCCACTAAAAATACAAAAATTAGCTGGGTGTGGTGGCAGACACCTGTCATCCCAGTTACTCAGGAGGCTGAGGCAGGAGAATCACTTGAACCCGGGAGGCGGAGTTTGCAGTGAGCCGAGGCTGCACTATTGCACTCCAGCCTGGGCAACAAGAACAAAACTCCGTCTCAAAAAAAAAAATCTGGAGATGTGTGGGGGTGATGATTGCACAACCATGTGAATGTACTTGATGCCACTGAACTGTACACTTTCAAATGGTTAAACTAGTACATTTTAAGTTATGCATTAATTTTTTGAGATGGAGTTTCACTCTTGTTGCCCAGGCTGGAGTGCAGTGGCACGATCTTGGCTCACTGTAACCTCTGCTTCCTGGGTTCAAGTGATTCTCCTGCCTTAGCCTCCTGAGTAGCTGGGATTACAGGTGTGTGCCACCACGCCTGGCTAATTTTGTATTTTTTTAATAGAAAAGGGGGTTTCTCCATGTTGGTCAGGCTGGTCTCGAACTCCCAGCCTCAGGTGATCCACCCACCTCAGCCTCTTAAAGTGCTGGGATTACAGGTATCAGCCACTGCACCTGACCAAGTTATGCATATTTTAACACAATAAAAAATTAGAAAAAATCAGGGATTTCAAGACAGTGACAGGAGAGCATTAAACTGTGTACGGGGCCCCTCAGTGGCTTTGCAGGTGCCATGCCCATGAAGCTGACCCTGTCTGTCCCTCACCTTGGGGCTTCTCCAGGAGCAGCCAGTACTGTCTCTTCTATCCCTGTTCAGAGATACCCCATCAATGCACAATGACTGTGTGGATGTTTTACTTTCCACCTGTTCTACTTACACAAACCTCTGTGTCTGGCTGCTTCACCTTGTGTCCTTAAGCGCTGCTCCATCTCAGAGCAGAAAGGGCATCCTCATTTCCCTGACAGCTCCCGAGTGGTCCATTGCCTGGAGGCGTCACCGTTTATTTAACTGGACTACTACTGATGAGCCTTTAGGTGGTTTCCTACTTTTGATAACACAAATGATGTGGCAGTGTCTGTAAATGCACGCTAGCTGCAGGTACACAATTTCTCAGTGTGTGGTGTATTAAGGAAAAATTCCTAGACCTGGAATTGTTGAGTCAAAGAGTCACTTTAAACAAGTTGGGCTGGGCACGGTGGCTCACGCCTGTAATCCCAGCACTTTAAGAGGCCGAGGTGGGCAGATCACCTCGAAGTCAGGAGTTCGAGACCAGCATGGCCAACACGGTGAAACCCCGTCTCTACTAAAATACAAAAATTAGTCAGGTGTGGGGGCAGGAGTCTGTAATACCAGCTACTCAGGAGGCTGAGGCATGAGAATTGCTTGAACCTGGGAGGCGGAGGTTTACAGCGAGCAAAGATCATGCTACCGAACCCCTGCCTGGGCAACAGAGTGAGATCTTGTCTCAGAAAAACAACCAAAAAAAGTTAGGTTGGGTGCAGTGGCTCACACCTATAATCCCAGCACCTTAGGAGACCAAGGTGGGAGGATTACTTGAGCCCAGGAGTTGGAGACCAGCCTGGGCAACATGGTGAAACCCTGTCTCTACAAAAAAAAATTTTAATTAGCCAGGCATGGTGCCACATGCCTGTAGTCTTGGCTACTCTGGAGGCTGAGGTGGGAGATCACTTGAGCCCAGGAAGTCAAGGCTGCAGTGAGCTATGATTGTACCACTGCACTCCAGCCTGGGTGACAGAGACCCTGTCTCTAAAAAAATTTTGAACTAGAAGTCATACTAATTTATATGTATGAGAAATGTGTTTACCCACCAATGCAGAGTGTAATTAAAGTTTCTGATTCTTAACAAATAAATAACTGAAAAATTTGTATTTCAGAATGGTTCTAATTTTTGTCTTATTAAGCAGAGTCGATGTCACCAAAAGTGTGAACAGCAAAAGAAAGAAATGGACGAATTGTACTTCATCAAAACGAAAAAATCTGCAGATCGAAGAACATGATCAAGAATGTGAAAAGACCACCCACAGTATGGGAGAAGACATTTGCAAATCGTGTGTATTAGTCCATTTTCACACCGTTATAAAGAACTAACTAAGACTGGGTAATTTGTAAAGACGAGAGTTTTAATTGGCTCACAGTTCTGCTTGGCTGGGGAGGCCTCAGGAAATTTACGATCATGGTGGAAGGCAAAAGGGAAGCAAGGCATGTCTTGCATGGTGGCAGGAGAGAGAGAGAGATCCAAGGGGAACGTCAAACACGTTTAAACCACGAGATCTTGTGAAAACTCACTCACTAGCACAAGGACAGCATGGAGGAAACCACCCCCATGGTCCAGTCACCTCCCACCAGGTCCCTCCCTTGACATGTGGGGATTACAATTTCAGATGAGATTTGGGTGGGGACACAGAGCCAAACCATATGTATCCAGAATTTTAAGGAACTATTACAATTTGACAATAAAAAGACAACTCAGTTAACAAACAGGCAAGGGCCTTGAATAGACAGTCTCCAAAGAACGTACTCAAAGGGCCCGCAAACATGAAAACATGCAGGCCTCACAATCATTGGGGAAATGCAAACCCAAACCTCTAGAAGACGCCACCTCACGCCCACTAGGGTAGCTATTGCTTTTTATTTATTTATTTATTTATTTATTTATTTATTTATTTATTGAGATGGAGTTTTGCTCTTGTTACCCAGGCTGGAGTGCAATGGTGCGATCTCGGCTCACCACAACCTCTGCCTCCTGGGTTCAGGCAGTTCTCCTGCCTCAGCCTCCTGAGTAGCTGGGACTACAGGCACCTGCCACCATGCCCAGCTAATTTTTTGTATTTTGAGTAGAGACAGGGTTTCACCATGTTGACCAGGATGGTCTCGATCTCTTGACCTCGTGATCCACCCACCTCGGCCTCCCAAAGTGCCAGGATTACAAGTGTGAGCCACCGCGCCCGGCTGCTATAACTTTTTAAAAAGGGAGAGTTGGGCTGGGCGCGGTGGCTCAAGCCTGTAATCCCGGCACTTTGGGAGGCCGAGGCAGGTGGATCATGAGTTCAAGAGATCGAGACCATCCTGGTCAACAAGGTGAAACCCCGTCTCTACTAAAAATACAAAAATTAGCTGGGCATGGTGGCGCACGCCTGTAGTCCCAGCTACTCAGGAGGCCGAGGCAGGGGAATTGTTTGAACCCAGGAAGCAGAGGTTGCGGTGAGCCAAGACCTCACCATTGCACTCCAGCCTGGGTAGCAAGAGTGAAACTCCATCTCAAAAAAAAAAAAAGGGAGAATATTAAGGGTTGGCAAAGGATGTGGAGAAACTGGCACCCTTACACATTGCTGGTGGGAATGTAAAACGGTGCAGCTGCTGTGGAAATCGGTTTGGCATTTCTTCAAAAACTTAAACATAGAATTGCCAGATGGCTCAGCAATTCCACTCCTAGGGATACGCCCCAAAGCACTGAAAACAGCAGCTCTGACAGATACGCACATATTCATAGCAGCATTATTCACAATGGCTAAGAGGTGAGGACAACCCAATGTCATCAATGGATAAATGTGGCCTGGCCATAAAATGGAATATTATTCAGCCATAAAAAGGAATGAAATTCTGATACATGCTACAACATGGCTGAAATGCAGAAAGCATAACCATGAGAAAGAAATCAGACACAAAAGCCTGTATTTTGTATGCTTCTATTTATACAAAATTTCCTTTTGGGGTGATGAAAATATCTTGGAACTAGATAGAGGTGATAGTTTTACAACAACTCAAAGGTACTTACTGTCACTGAACTGTTCACTGTAAAATGATTGATTTTGTTAAGTCAATTTCACTTCGATTTTTAAAAAGTGACGTTGTCGGGGAGCGGGGAACCCCGAAAGAGCTGAGGCAAGGGTCTGAGGCCTCAGTCTGTTTTCATATAAATATTGAATTAGAAAAGAATTAGAGATATATTGTTATTCCTATATAGAATCATAAATAATCACATAGGTATTCACATGTAATCATAAATATATATTTACCTCACCCTGTCACTGACCACCACTGCCTCACTCCATCTACCCTGCTCCCTGCTCTGTACTCAATAAAAGTCAGAGCATCCAGGCCCTCGGGGCCACTGCTGAACTCCGGGCTTCGGCTGGCAGTGGGCCCCTGGGCGCAAACTCTCTTTCCTCTATCTCTGTGTCTTGTGTCTTTTTTTCACTGTTTCTCATCTCCACACCTGTAGAGAGGGACTCACAGGACCACAGCGGGCTGGACCCTATAAAATTGAGCATATTTTAATGTGTTCAGGAGCCGTATGGACTTCCCTGTCTTTGACCTGGTGATATCATTCGAGCATTTTTCTATTGGGTTATTGATTTTTTTAGAACTGATTTGTAATTCCGTTTTTTAAAGAAAATGATCTTGTGTGATAAATTACAAATCATTTTCTCAGTTTTTAAATTGTTTTCCTGAATTTGATTATGGTGATTTTTGCTCTGAATATTTAAAAATAATACAGTAATTATAATCAAATTATTTCTTTATTCTTGCTTGTACAGCATCTGGTTTTGGAGTAAGATTTGGAAAGATCATTTAAAAATTCCTCCATGGTTTCTTGTAGCTCGCTCTAGGTTCTCAGATTTTTGAGCCATCTGGAGTTTATTTGGCATCAGGTTCGAGATTCGGATTCAGCTTTTTTCAGGATGGTGTCTGGGGCGTTCCAACACGTTTATTACATCATCATCCTTTCCTCTCTGGGTTGAGATCCCTCATGGGTCAGTTCCTGGGCACGGGACTCTGAGACCCTAAGCCCTTGGCACTGTGGGTTTAGTGAGGGGCTCTCGGGAATGACACCTATGGAGACCAAGGTAGGCAAGATTGGGCAGAGGAAGTACGGGTGCCCCTCACAGCTGTCAACCCAGCACTTTGGGAGGCCGAGGCGGGTGGATCACTTGAGCTCAAGAGCTCGAGACCAGCCTGGCCAACATAGTGAGAACCCCATCTTTAAAAAAAAATACGAAAATTAGCTACGAGCGGTGGTGCATGCCTGTGGTCCCAGCTACTCAGAAGGCCGAGGTGGGAGGAGCACTCGAACCCAGGAGCCAGAGGTTGCAGTGAGCCAAGATCACGCCACTGCACTCCAGCATGCCTCAGCCTTCCTAAGAAAAGAAAAGAAAGAAAAAAAGACTGTGCAGAAGGCAAAGTTGGGCTGCAGTGCAGTGGGAAGAGCGGCCTCTGCCCACCACAGGGAGCTCTGGAGCTGGGATAGCCCCAGAGAGAGGCCTGATTGAGGCCAGGGGCCCGGGGCCTTTGCACCCTCATGTCAGCCAGCCATGGAGAAGTGCAACATAAGGGAGGCAGTGCCTGGGAGGAACCCAGCCAGGGACAACCCTCCTGCAACTGGGGATAAGTGCCCATGTCCTGAAGGGGGATAGTGGGCAGCACAGCACGGCATCCACGCCCCTGCCCCTCACGCTGGCAGCATGCACTTCCATGCGGCAAGCTCACCCCATCTGAAATGACGCCTCCAGGACCCTGGGTGCTCCCTGTATTGGCTTCTCAGGGCTGAAACTTGGCATAAAAGGAAAGAGATGTAACCTTCGCAGCTCTAGAGGCCAGAGGGCTAAAATCAAGGTGTGGGCAGTGGGGTGTCCCTCCAGAGTCGCTAGGGGAGGACCCCTCCCGGCCTTTTCCAGTTTCTGGGGCCCCAGGTCTGGCACTTCGTCCCTCTCACTGTGGCTCTGCTGTCACATGGTCTTCACCTCTGTGTCTGTGCAGTCTCCTCTTAGTGTTACAAAGACACTTGTCACTGGGTTTAGGACCCACAGGGTAATGTAGGAAAATCTCATCTCAAAATCCTTAAATTCAGTACACCTGTGAAGACCCTTTTCCAAATGAGGTCACAGTCACAGCTTCCTGTGGTTAGGCCTTGGGTTTATCTTTTTGAGGGCTCACCATTCAGCCCACACCAGTCTCTATTCCTGGGGAAACTCACAAAGGGGAGTGCATTGTCCAGACGCAACCCCTGCCAGCAAGCTCCTGCAGCTGGAGCCCGGGGGGGATGTCATCTTCTCCACTGCTCTCCACCCGAGAGCCCCCTTACCCTCAGTGAGTATCTCCGCTGGCTAGGTGGTTTACCTGGTGGGGGGACCCAGACTTGAATCCCGACGCTCTGAGCCCCCAGTCACCACGTCCTCTCAAGCGATGGCTGCTGCCCTCATGCATTTGCTGTAAAAACTGGGCACAGGAGTGAGAAGAGATGCTTTGCTGAATTCTCCCCCTCCATTCTCCCCGCTTCCCGCTAGGGAGCCACATCCCATTCTCCACACGGACCAGGGTCAGCTGCCCCTGCCAGGATGGTGACTCCTTTTCTTGCTTGCTGGCTCTCTAGGAGCCCAAAGTGCTCAGCCAGCAGCCATAGCGCCAAGTTTAATGGGGCCCTTGATGTGAATCCTAGTGGAAGGGTCCCGCTCTGGGGATCAGGTCTTGCAGACTCACCAAACCTAGAGTTGTGAGGTCGGAAAGCAAAAATTCCCCCAAGTGGGCCACTGGAGTGATAGTAAACGGAGACATTCCTCCCTCAACCCTCTGCTTCCTGGACCAATGTATTCTGCCTACTGGGCACACGGCCCCTATAATGGTTGTTGATTTCAGGTGTATTCTGCATCTGGGAAGATGATGTCACATCCTCGTATCAGCTCAGCCATGCCTTCAAAATGCTGTTGTATCACACTACGAGGCCAGTGGCTTCTGGGTGGTGCAGCACGTGACAGAGTCAGGGGACCCCCGTCTACTCCCCTGTCTTCTTCTGCACCTTTCGGCCATCCATAGGTCCCTTGGTCCAACATGGGAATTTTCACTTTCCATCTCCCAGATTTTTTTTTTTTTTTGAGAAGGAGTTTCACTCTTTGTTGCCCAGGCTGGAGTGCAGTGGCACGATCTCAGCTCACTTCGACCTCCGCCTGCCAAGTTCAAGCGATTCTCCTGTCTCAGCCTCTCCAGTAGCTGGGATTACAGGTGCCTGCCACCACACCCGGCTAATTTTTGTATTTTTAGTAGAGATGGAGTTTCACAATGTTGGCCAGGCTGGTCCTGGACTCCTGACCTCAGGTGATTCACCCAACTCAGCCTCCCAAAGTGCTGGGATTAGAGGCGTGAGCCACCACACCAGCCTCATCTCCCAGACTCTTGAGGGTGGCATGGGTGGCTTGCTTGTGCCTCTGGTCATGCTCATGCCCGATCTTGATGGAAAATTTCTTTCTCTTTTTCTCTCTCTCTCTCTCTTTCTCTCTTTTGACAGAGTTTCACTCCTGTCGCCCAGGCTGGAGTACAATGGCATGATCTCGGCTCACTACAACCTCTGCCTCCCGCGTGCAAGCAATCCTCCTGCCTCAACCTTCTGAGTAGCTGGGATTATAGGCATCTGCTACCATGCCTGGCTAATTTTTGTATTTTTAGTGGAGATGGGGTTTCACCATGTTGGCCAGGCTGGTCTTGAACTCCTGACCTCAGGTGTTCCACCTGCTTCGGCCTCCCAAAGTGCTGGGATTATAGGCGTGAGCCACCACGCCTGGCCTTGATGGGCAATTTCTATCTCACGATGGATCCTGCTGGGTCTACCTGACCTGCTGGCTTGGCGGGTCTGAAATGGCCCAGCTCCTGGCAGACGATTCTAGCTGCACGCCTGCTGATGTTTGATAGCCAAGCATTCCTTCTCCAGCAGGGCCTGGAGCTGTTTTTCAAACAATGTAATTCTCTGGTGTGAATGGCATGGCCTGTCTCCAGTCGGGGCTTGTCACCTGCGATGCATGGCATCTTTTTCCCTGCACAGAGCCTCTAGAACCATCGGACCTGCAGAGCCATGAGGCCTGGGTAGCAGAGCTGTCCCTGCTGCAAAGCCACATCTTGATGTGGGTCCTCTCAAAGCTGGCTGCCTTCCATGGATTCCCAAGTGTAGAACATGCTACCTCCAGGATCCAAGTGACCTCCAAGCATCCCTTCATGGTGGGAGCAGGAATTTGTCTACTTTCAGTGACTCAGCATGCCTTAGACATCCAGACCTGTACAAATCTGGTAGGCTTTTTTTTTTTTTTTTTTGAGATGAAGTTTCGCTGTCACCCAGGCTACAGAGCACTGGTGCAATCTCGGCTCACTTAAACCTCCACCTTCTGGGTTCAGGCAATTCTCCTGCCTCAGTCTCCTGAGTAGCTGGGATTACAGGTGTGTGCCACTGCACCCCGCTAATTTTTTCATATTTATTAGAGGTGAGATTTTACCATGTTGGCCAGGCTGGTCTTGAACTCCTGACCTCAAGTAATCCACCCGCTTTGGCCTCCCAAAGTACTGGGATTATAGGCATGAGCCACCATTCCTGGCCCATTACAGGCTTTATCTCCTGCCCCCGGAATGCAGCTGTCTTACAAGGTCTCCAAAGTACTAGCCGCTTCTTGCCCATCTTATCTGATTGACACGATGACATCGGTATCATGGACTTCCATGATATTCTCCTGGAAATCCAGGCCCCTTAGGTCTGTACTATGACAGATGGAAGGAAAGTGAGCAGAGCCCTGGGGCAAGACAGTAAACGTTTGCTGCTGTCGGTTCCATGTGAAGGCAGCCTGCTTCTGACCGCCTTTGTGATCAGGATGGAAAAGAATGCACTTGCTGGGTCAATGGCTGCATCACCAACCTGGCGCCAAGTCACTCTGTGTTAGCTGAGATAGCACATCTGGAAGAACAGCCGCCATCGGGGCTACCACTTAGTTGGGTTTGCAGTCTGCTGTTACCCTCCAGGATTTACTTGCGCTTTTGAAAGTCCAGTCAGTTAACAAAGTCACGGTCCCGGCCCAGTTTTCAGACCTATGACAATCCTCAGATCCAAAACCCATTGGCTGAGGAGAGTCGGGGTCCCCATGAACAGTGTGTACGGTCGTGACTCCCCCAGTCCTTCCCCAAAGACCTGTGGCCACCTGCTTAGGTTACCAGCCACGGAGAAAGGCGACTCTTCACACAGTGTCTGGGCGAGCAGGCGGGACCGGAAGTCCTGCACCCGCAGGCCGTCTCCACTGTTCCCCCAAGGATGCAGTACTTTTTTATAGACACAGTCTTAGCTGGGGGGCAGTGGTGTATGAGGTTACCATCGCTGCTGTAACATGACACCATACACTTGAAACAACATCAGCTTCAAACAACACAGATTTACTGTCTCACAGCTCTGAAGCTCAGAAGCCCAAAATGAGTTTCACGGAGATAAAAATCAAGGTGTCCAGAAAGCTATGCTCTTTCCTGGAGGCTGCAGGGGAGAATCTGTCTTCTTGCCTTTTCTCCCTTCTCAGGCCTCCTGCATGGCTCACGGCCCCTTCCTCCATCCTCCAAGCCAGCAGCGTTAGGCCGAGTCCTCCTCCCACCACATCGCTCAGACTTCTTACTAGTCACCTCTCCCTCTTACTCTACTGCTCCTGTGATTTCACTGGGCACACCCAAATAATCCAGAACAATCTCCCCATCTCAAACTCAGCTGGTTAGCAAGCGTCTTTCCAAGGGCAACCTTCACTCCCCTTTGCCACATAAGGTGACGCAGTCACGGGTTCCGGGGATTCGAGGGCAGCCATCTTCCGAGCGCCATTATTCTGCTGCAACGCTCTGAATGCTTTTTGTCCCTTCCTCCCTTCCCAATTGGTGTGTTGAAATCCTGACTCCAAAGGTGATGGTATCGAGAGGTGGGGCCTTCGGAAGGGATTAGTGCCCTCATCCAACAGACCCAAGGGTGCTCATTCATCCTCTTCCTCCATGCGAAGACAATGAGAAGCCATCACCTCTGAAGCAGGAACTGAGCCTTCGGCAGACCCTGAATCTGCTGGTGCCTTGATACTGGATTCCCAGCCACCAGAGCTGTGAGTCCTAGACTTCCGCTGTTTCTACACATTCCAGTTTACAGCATTTCTTCCAGCGGCCTGCACGGACTAACACTGCCTGCCACCCAGGGGTGCAAGTTGCAAAGGCTTCCACCTGCTTTCCTCATTTTGACAGCTCTCACTGGGATGAATGGACGAGGGCAGAGGTTATGTCCACACCATCTTTACATTCAGGGACTAGGAAATGACCACTGGGTGGGCCCCTGGTGCCAGAGCGCCTGCTGTGAGCCACTAGGGCAGGCTGATACGTATTACATGGCCCTCACACTCTAACAGAAAGATTATGCTTACGCTTTGGGTCCCCAGGTATCAGCTCAGGCATTGTGTGAATGGTCCTCTTTCTCTGTGTGTGGTAATCTAAGTCAATGGTCCAGGTCCCTGGGAAAGGACTGGGGGAGTCACAACCGTACACGCTGTTGATGAGTTTGCACATGGGACCCAGCCTGTCCTCAACCAGTGGGTTCTGGAGCTGAGAATTGCCGAAGGTCTGAAAACTGGGCCGGGGACCGTGACTTGGATAAGCAGCTGCCTCCATCTCCTGCTGGTCCACGCTTGGCTCTGCGAAGCTGTGTGAGTGAAGGAACGCCCCTGCTGGCTGCCTGTCTATCACACCCCTCGGGACACTGTGTTCTTTTCTTTTTTTTCTTTTACTTTTTTTGTTTGAGAGAGAGAGTCTCGCTCTGTTGCCCAGGCTGGAGTGCAGTGGCGAGATCTTGGCTCACCGCCACCTTTGCCACCCAGGTTCAAGTGATTCTCATGCTTCAGCCTCCCGAATAGCAGGGATCTCAGGTGTGCACCACCACACCCAGATAATTTTGTCTTTTCGTAGAGATGGGGTCTCACCTTGTTGGCCCGGCTGGTCCGAACTCCTGACCTCAGGTGGTCCGCCGCCTCGGCCTCCTGAAGTGTTGGGATTGCCGGTGTGGGCCTCTGTGCCCGTCTGGGATTTTGAGTTCTGTTAACCACCCTCAGAGCCCTCTCTGGGTCAGCGCCCCCACCCTGCTGCCATTCTGCCCTCGTTGCTTTTTATGGGAATTTGTAAGGTTGTCCCTGGGTTCTACCATCCCCTTCAGTGTCTGGGAGCCAGTGCTGTGCCGGCACCTCCCACAGTCAGTCCTTCCCACACACCGGCTCGGTGCGTCTCCCCTCCCCACGCCCCTTGTTGCTTGGGTCTCCCATGGAGCACGAGGGCTGGGTGCAGCATCCGGCCTTCACGGGGAACGCCACTCCAGCACCGCCACCTCTCTCAGCCTTTGTCTCTTCCTCTGCTGTCGGCCACGGTTGGTCTGGCATTTTTGCTGTGCTCAATGTAGACAACCCTTTTCTCCAAAAGGGAAAAAGAGCCATTAAAGGCACCGAAGTAGGAAGCCTTTCCCTTTCTTTCCTCTGCAAAATCTCTCTCTACTCACGGGGTTTTTATGTGCTACTTAGGGCCACTCTAAGTAGAGAAAAATTGAAACTTTAAATTCTACATGCACTTCACTATTGGCCTTTATAAAGTGCAATGACAGTTTCAATGGCAAATACAAGAGCATTTAACCCATGTGGAATCGCTGAAATATCACAACCCTCATTTTGTAACTTGTTCACGGACGCGTACTCCGTGTTTGGACGCAGAGTGGAGACGCCGCACCACCAAACTCAGCTGGGTGTATTTCACTTGTTGAGACGCACGTTCTCCCAACGCTCCCCGCCTCCAGCCTCCTGGGGGTAAGGAAGGACTGAGCAGGCCGGGCACGGTGGCTCAAGCCTGTAATCCCAGCACTTTGGGAGGCCGAGGCAGGTGGATCACGAGGTCAAGAGATCGAGACCATCCTGGTCAACATGGTGAAACCCCGTCTCTACTAAAGATACAGAAAATTAGCTGGGCATGGTGGGGCGTGCCTGTAATCCCAGCTACTCAGGAGGCTGAGGCAGGAGAATTGCCTGAACCCAGGAGGCGGAGGTTGTGGTGAGCCAAGATCGCGCCATTGCACTCCAGCCTGGGTAACAAGAGTGAAACTCTGTCTCAAAAAAAAAAAAAAAAAAAGGAAGGACTGAGCGGAAAAAAGCCGTAGGCATAGCCGGCCCCGCCTTTCCCTGTCCTTCTATGCCATCACGACAGCCGACACAGGGAAGTAACAGGTCGGAAAGGACGTCAGGGTTTGCCTTGGCCTTCATGTTTCTTAGAATTCCATTGCGTTATTATTTCTGTGATTGAAGCAAGTTCTGGTTGGAACAGGAAGCGTGGGCATTTGGAACCATCTGGGTCCCCTCTTCCTCAGCTGCAGACATGACATGCTCACTCCGAGTGTCATTGAACACCCACAGGCGTGGCTCTGCTGGGACACTGTGCTCGTGGGGCTGTGCCAATGTGACACGCCAACAGGGCAGGTCCTGCAAGTATCCAGCCACGTGTGTGCTACACTACCCCATAGACCTCAGCCACAAAACACAAGCTCAAAGATAAAATTATTATTATTACTATTATTACTATTATTATTATTATGTTGAGACAGAGTCTTGCTCTTTGCCCAGGCTGGAGTGCAGTGGCGCCATCTTGAATCACTGCAGCCTCAAATTGCCAGGCTTGGCAGGGTACAGTGGCTCACGCCTGTAATCCCAGCACTTTGGGAGGCCTGGACAGGGAGATCATCTGAGGTCAGGAGTTTGAGATCAGCCTGGCCAACATAGCGAAACCTGGTCTCCACTAAATTTAAAAAAAAATTAGCCAGGTGTGGTAGCATCTGTAATTCCAGCTATTCAGGAAGCCGAGGCAGGACTATCACTTGAACCCAGTAGGCAGAGATTGCAGTGAGCTGAGATCACACCACTGCACTCCAGTCTGGGCGACAGAGTGAGACTCCTCAAAAACAGCAACAACAACTCCCAGGCTCAAGTCATTCTCCCATCTCAGCCTCCTGAATAGCTACTAGGCACACACCACGGTACCTCGATATTTTTTATTGTTTGTAAAGATGGGTTTTCACTGTGTTCTCCAGGCTGGTCTTGAACTCCTGGGCTCAAGTGATCCTCCCACCTCAGCCTTTCAAAGTGCTGGGATTACAGGCATGAGCCATTGCACCCAACAAAGATAAGATGGTTAAGAATTTCCAGCTGGCAGCGGCAGAGCATTAAGCCAAGCACAGGGTCCTTCTGTGTTTATACACACGTACACGGCTGTGTATACACGCCATTGAAATGTTTTACAGCTTTCTTGTTTTAACTTAATAATATATCTCAAAAAATGTTCTATACAAGAATATGCCTTACATATTCTTTAAAAATATACTTAGTGCTTTTAAGAGGATGCATAAAATTCCATTAAATGTATCAAAACGTATTTAGCCAGTTTTCTTTGCATAGACTCTCTTTTCCTCAACATTTCCCTCTTACAAAGCAATACTACTTGAAATCAAATGTCTTCATGCACTTGAGCAAATGCTTTTGTCTCAATATTTCTACGGGTGAAGTTTCTGGAAGTGGAGTTGTGGGTTCACAGTGTATGAAAATTGTATGTTATAAGAGATAACAACAAATCACCAATTTATGTATTCACCCCCGCAATGCACACGTGTTTCCGCAGGCCTCCACCGACACGTGGTATTATCAGAGTTTTAGATCTTTGCAACTCTGCAAAAATGCCCCATCGCAATTTTCCTTTTTCTTTTATTAAATCATCACTGAGATTGAGAATTTTGTCACATTTGTCGATCCATTTGCATTTCTTCTTTTATAAACTATCTGTATTCTTTGAATGATGTTCCATTGCTTTCAAAAAGAAACATGAAAAGTAAACTTTTCATGTTAGAATGATTTTAGACCGCAGACACGTGCGGAAGACAGTGCAGAGCTCCCATGACCTGAGCTGGTTTCCCGCACCGTGAACATCTTCCGTCCATCTGGGTATCTGTCGCAGCTGAAGAACCAGCGTTGCTGTGAATGTCAGCGCTTTCTCCGCATTGCCCTGGCTTTTGCCTGTTGTGCTTCTTCTTTTCCAGGATCCCACATGAGATGCAGTAGTCAGGTCTTCAGGCTCCTCTTGGCTGTGACAATACTTGGACTTTCCAGGTTTTTGCTTTCTTTTGCTTTGGTTTGGTTTTTGAGACGGAGTCTCGCTCTGTCACCGAGGCTGGAGTGCAATGGTGTGATCTTGGCTCACCACAACCTCCACCTCCCTGGTCCAAGCGATTCTTCTGCCTCAGCCTCCAGAGTAGCTGGGATTACAGGTGCCCACCATCATGCCCAACTATTTATTTTACTGTATTTTAGTAGAGACAGGGTTTTACCATGTTGGCCAGGCTGGTCTCAAACTCCTGACCTCAAGTGATCCACCTGCCTTGGCCTCCTAAAATGCTGGGATTACAGGCGTGAGCCACCGCGCCCGGCCTGGTCAGGGATTTTGTGGACCGTCCCTCTATTGGGATTTGTCTCAGTCTTTCTCCAGGGGCGAGGATCATGGCGGTGAAGTGCGTTTCTCACCCCACCGCGCGCATGGCCCGCGCTGTGCGGCTGTGATGGCCTGGATCACCTGGCTGAGCGGGAGGTGTTGGGTTTCCCCACAGAAACATTACTCTTTCCCCTTTTTCATATTGCCCTGCCACATTCTGGTTTCTTTCTAATTTGATTCATGTATCCAAAGATAAGCTCTTTAAACCCGAAGGCAGAGCGCTCTCCCTGGTCCGCCCGTGGTGCTGGGCATCTGGACTCCTGGTCTTGGTGCTCGTGGCCTCAGTGCCCACAGTGGCTCAGTTCTCATCACCTCTCCCAGCATTGCCCACAACCCAAGGCTCGGGGGTGTCTGTCCGTGTGGTGGGGTGAGGGCCCTTGGTTTCAATCCCAGCCTCGAAAGCCGCCTTTGGCAGGACCTGGCTACACGGCAGTGCCCAGGCCTGTCCTGAAATCCAGGTGTCCTGCAGGAACTTCAGTCTCTACATGGCCAAAACGAATGTCTTCCCATGCAGTCCTGACTCCCCTAAGAGCCATCAATTGTCCCCAAACATTCCCAGAGTCTGCTCCGTCCTTTGCCAGCCTCTCTCTCTCTACCTGATGTACCGTAAAGGTTGATGATGTACCTTGACCCACTGACCTGGGATGAGGGCCCCTCGGGGAGTGGCTGTCCGGTGCTAACACAGACGTTAGACACCCTACAACTTGGGGCCCCTCATCCTCCCAGCTTTCCTCCCACCAACGCTCGACCACAGGGGCAAGGGAGTTCTTTCTGTGACTCAAATTCCTTCTCTTTTCTCTCCTGCCCAAGGCTCCGAAGCACCTTCGGGATAAAATCCACCCTGGAGGATGGTTTAGGGGACTGTAAAAACAGAAACACACACAGGAATGAAAGAACCCACCCCTGTCACGGCACAAGAGGCTTTCCCCTTCCACCTCAGGCCTCCGCCCTGCCCCGCCTGCCCTGCCGCTTCAGGGCAGTTCTGAACCAAATGCTATGTCTTGGGGAAAAGGTGGCAAACAGGCTTGTATAGGACAGACTGCACCTTTCTGTCTTTAATCATTGCATTTAAACATTAAATCAATGCATTTAAACATTGCATTAGTTTCCTGCGGCTGCCGTGACACTCTACCACAAACGAGGTGGCTTCAGCAATGGAAATCTACAGTCTCGAAGCTCTGAGCGAAGGAGTCCCGGGTCCAGGGGCCGTTGGGCAGGTTCCTTCTGTGGCTCGGAGGGGCAGCCTGTTCTGGGCCTTTCTCCTGGCTTCTCAGGAGAAGGTTGTGGCTGCGGACAACCCTAGGTGTGCCTCGACTTTTAGATGTGTGACTCCAGTCTCCCTCCTCTTCCCACGTGTGTGGGTCTTGTCCTCCCTTCCTTTTACAGGGTCACCACTGATGAGGTTTAGGGTCCACCTGAAATCCAGGATGGCTGCATCAAGATCCTTAGCTAATTACATCTGCAAAGACCTTATTTGCTCCTTTCCTGAGGTTCTGGGTGGACAGGAATTTGTGGGGAGCACTAGGCAACACAGTACAGACATCCTGGAGGCTGAATATGCTGTTGGGGAAACTGAGGCAGGTGTCTGCATCTGTTCTCAGGATTAAGGGTAAATGGGATGACTTTGTGAGGTCCTGTCGCTTGTTTGCAGAGTTGGGAGTGCCCTGGGCAGCAGGCTAACGAGGAGGCTCCTGGCTGCGGGTAATCAGCTCTTGGGGTCATGTGCGGAGAAGCAGCAGATGCCGGAGGCAGGACTCAGCAGAGTGAGGGGACAGCTGTGGTGCAGGCGTGAGGAACCAAGCATCCATCCTTTGGGAGCTCTGTAGATGGAGGCCCCCGTGCTGTCCTGGGGTGGGGAAAGAGTGCTGGGCCTTCATATCAGCCTCAGTGCTCCTTGGAACCCCTGCCCTGAGAGGGACATGCCATGGGCTGAGGCCTCTCTTCCACTGAGGCGATCCCCCAAGGGGGCCCACAGCAGAGGGCCACTTGATTTCTGAAAAGCCAACCTTTATTTTATTCTGGAAGCGGGATCTGGTGTCCACCACAGTGGACCCTAGGTGGACCTTTCTGTCTCTGAAACTCCCTGGGCCTTGCGGGCCTTGGCTTGTCCAAACAAGTCAGTGTGCTGACCCCCTGACCAGTCAGGGCACCCACCCTTGACTGATGACACTTGCCCATGCTCCTGCCCCCCATAACCACATCTGTCCTGGCTTAGAGCCTCCCTCACCCTAACCCCAGCCAGGACTCCAGTGTGGAACCCGACTGGGGACCCAATGAGGAGGCCAGTTTTCTGGGGGCTGTCCAAGTGGGGGGAGGGGCAGTTGTGGCTTCAGAGCAAGGGGACAGGTTTGGGAAGGAGGCAGCGGGAGGACTGGGAGCTTTTGCAAAGTGGACAAAAATTTTGGGGAAAAACCCTTCAGATTCATGAGAAGGAGCTTAAAACGTCCTGGGTCACCAGGGATACGTGTATAAACTGGGGGAGGAGGCTTAGCAACCCAGGGCTGGGCCCTGGGGACAGATCCTGGGTTGGGATGAGAGACCTTACAATGGGCGTAAGCATGATGATGGTTTTGATAGCAGTCATGTCCAGAAGCACGGCAGCAGCCATCACATGTTAAGCACAGACTCCATCCCTGTGCTTTGCATCTGTCCTTTGTTGGGCTGTGCCCTGCACTGAGCCTGGGAGATCAGTATTTTCACCATCTCTGGCAGTGGAGGTGAGCAAGGCTCAGAGAGGTGAGGTCACTTGCCTGAGGTCACACAGCTGGAAAGGGGCAGAGCTGGCATTCAAAGCCTGGTCTCTGGTGTCCATCACTCCCTCCTGTGGCCTCTGTGCTGAGGTGAGCCTTCCACCAACCTGGCCTTCCCCGGGCCAGTGGCCGCTGCTGGCTGTACCTGTTATCCCCAGGGCTCCCCTGGGTTCTGGAGGCTGCCAGGCTGCCCTTCCTCCCTGTCCACCAGCCTGCAGCAGGCTAACGAAAGGGGAGGGATAATTGTGGCTATTTATTCATGGTCACATACCTGTCGCCTGTGTGGTTGGGGCCTGAGGAAGGGCTCCCCGACCAGCTGCATGGGGGGGCAAGCAGCCAGAGATGTCTGCCTTTGCATCCCCATCAGCAGGACTCAGCTCCCAATTTAGAGACGGACTCCCTTGATTGAGGGCCAGGGAGCTCCCAGAGCAGCCAGGCTGACCTCTGCCTCCTGTCCCCAAACACTGTGTCCAGGAGGCCTGACCCCAGACCCCTGGTCCACCCATCTGCCTTCTTAAAAGCTGCCACCTGGGCCCTGGACACTCCTTCTTTGCTCCCACCAGGGCTGAACTCACCCACCACGGCCTCTGCAAGCCCCCAAGCCCCTGTGAAGTCAGGTGGCCACCCCGCTCTCAGGGCCCCCTTGCTCAGCCCCACTCCAGCCTCGGATGTCCTGTGTGGCCAGGAATAACCAAGTGACTCAGGCGGTGCCTGCAGCAATGACCCCACTCCCCAGGCACGTCCCCTTACAAGGCCGAGTGCATCAGCCCAGGGGGCAGGCGGGACCACTGCCTGCCCTGCTCCATTCCTTCATTCATTTGTTCATCCACCATTCATTTATTGAGTTCGCTCTTTCTCAAAGCTCTAGGACACAACTGGGAATGGGGAGGCAGCTCTCCACCAGTTCCGTGTTGCTTCTGTTCTAACAGTGGAGCTGGGCGGCCAGCAAAATGACCAGGTGGCAACACACGGTGGACAGAGTGGAGCTGGGGACAAGGTAGCACAGGGAGGGGCTGGGAGAGCAGGCCTGCATGTGCATGTACATGTGTGTGTGTGCCTGCTTGGGTGGGTGGTCAGAGGAGGCTGCAGTGCAAGTGACCTTGGGGAAAAGCTGGGCAGGGTGGCGTCTGGACCATGTCTGGAGGACCCAAGTGTGAGGGAGAGGGCAGAGCACAAAGCCACAGGTGAAAGCTGAGTGGGGGTGGGGGGGCTTGCGGAGCAGCGGGAAGGACAGCCAGTGAGGGAGCAGAGGGAGCCCCAGGCAGCAGGAGGAGGTAGGATTTGGGGCCCGCGGACTGAGGGGGAGGTGGAGGAGGGCTCTGGGTATAGCTGGTGGTGGAGGTGGAAAGTCAGGTGAGGGCAAACCAGAGGGTACAAGACAGGCAACATCATGGCTCAGGGACTGTGGTTTTGTTTGGAACTCAGAGCGAGAGTCAGGCCAGTCCCTGGTCCCAGGCCCCCTGCCTGCCTCCCTCCTGGGCCAGCTCCACTGCCCGGCCCCTCCTGGAGGGTCAAGCGAAGCCCAGCTGCTGGACGATGCCGCTGGGGCAGGCTAGGGGTGACCTCTCCTCGGGAATGAGGGAACGGTGCAGCCCACCCGCCTGCCTGTGGGGTAATTACTGGGGCTCTTGCCTGCTTGCTTTGAGGAGCCGCTGGAGCTCACAGCCAGAGGGGCCCGCAGCCTCACCTGCCCGCCCTGCAGGCCCACAGCATTCTCTCCCCTGGGAGGGGCTGACCCTGGCCGCTGGATGCCGCTGCAGCTGAGTCATGGGTCACCTTGGGCAGGGAGGGGCTGGGACAGGGGTGAGGCTATGGGACGGCAGCATCACCCCAACTTTAGACGGATACTGTCCCCTGGCTGTTTGCACATGCTGAATAAAACATGTGCTTGGTTCCTTTACTCAGACAAAGCCACTGTTGATGTTCGGTGTATTTCCTTCTAGTCTTTCATCTATATGTGAGCACATATTTTTTTAAACAATGAAATCAGAATGTACATACCGATGAGTAACTTCAGGAGCATTTCCCCATGAGACTTCAAGAATTTAACAGTTTTATGGACATATAATTAACATACCGTAAATTCTCCCATTGAAAGTATACAGTTAAATAGTTTTTAGTAAATTTCTAGTTGTGCAACCATCACTGTAATGTAATTCTGCAACACTTTCATCTCCCGTCAAAGGAAACCTGTACCCATGAGCATTGCCTCCCGTTCCCCTCCTGCCCCCGCCCCTGGGCAAACCACAAATCTGCTTCCTATCTCTATGGACTGGCCCGTTCTGGACATTTCAAGTCAATGGAATCACACAAAGGTCTCTTGGGACCTTGATATTTTTGAAGCCCCAGATTAAATGGCTGTCGGTGAGCTATGCATACCCATGCCTCCTTGTTGGGTATTTTGTTTTGGGCATGGCTCTGCTTTGGATGGGTCCCCGCTGTAAGGCCTGAAGGATGGGTCATAAAGGGAGGGACAGAATTTGTGTTCCCCTCCCCGGCCTCAGTGTCCCCCAAGAAGAACACTGTCACAAGCTCTTCCCTGAGAACAGGGCCTCCTCTCCTTTCCCATGAGGTGTCCCCAGCACTGCCAGCATGGGCTGTAAGGGCTCCACAAACATCAGATGACACGCACCTCAGGGCTGTGGCCTCTCCATCAGGCTCGGCCTTCCCGTACAGTGCCGTAGCCCCGCCGATGCCAGGGTCGCATCAGGAACTCTGATCCCAGCAAATGTGACCAGGGTGGCCTTTCTGGTAGGAAGCCATCATTCTCCCATGATGGAAGGAGCCACCCAGTTGGGGTCAAAAAGGTGAGCCATCCTCTCGGAAGGAGGACTTATTGCTCCACCCAGGGAGAACCAAGGCAAACCTGGATAAAGCTGCAAAGTGCCGGGACAGCAGCGTCCGGGTGTCTTGTCAACTGATTCTAAAAGGTAGTTCCCAAAATATTCTCAGCCATGGCCAACCACTAAAACCTCTGTGGACTGACCCAAAATGCTGGCTCCCCAGGACTCTGCGGGAAGAGGGGTGTTTTTGTGGGAAGTGTGGGGCCTTGGGAAGTGTGTGCCCATTTTCCCTCCTGTGCACAAGGGAGGAGAGGTGCCAGTTCTGGCTTCGGGGCAGAGATGACAGCCTCTCCACTGGACACTGCTCAGGGTCCCTGGAAAGTCCCTGCCCTTGCAAAGTGCTTAGTATGTCACCAAGAGACCCTGGCAAGGCATTGACCCAAATGCTGTCCTGTGTGTGTGTGTGTGTGTGTGTGTGTGTGTGCATACACACCGAGCACCTGCCTGTGGATGGTGTACATACAAACACACCCACCTTGCACAGACACAGAGGCAAGGAGCCATCCACACACAGAATCACCTCCTCAGGGAAGACACAGCACAGTGAACCTGGCATTTCATTTATCTAGTTTGGTTGCGTCCAAGCTGGCTCCCCTGGTGCATGTGCCCCCCTGCATCCAGGTCCTAGTGGTCCGTGGGTGCAGTGGTGTGTGGGGGACAGAGGAAGGCAGGAGCTTACAGTGCACCCCACTACTAAGCACCGGATGAGGCCGGAGAAGCTGGCCGCCTCGCTGGCCCCCCTGTGACTGCATCTGCCTGCATGCTCTGGCCAGACCTTGCCACTACAGCATGGTTCCCCCAAATGCCCACCCCTACCCCCCTCCTTCAGCACAAGCCAAGCCTCCACGTCCTCCTCCCAATGCCCGCCCTCCCTGGCCTGTGCCACAGCGTGGACTCCCGCCTTCCTTCCCATCCTTATGCTGCAGTCCGCTTGTGTCCTCTGAGGTCCTGAGCAGCCCCTCCCTTCCCAAGCTATGCACCAGGCCCAGCCCAGTAAGGCCACGTGGTGAGTGGATGACCCATGGCCTCCACCAGGACAAGTGGGGCTGTGCCTACCAGAGGGCTTCCCTTTGCCACAGTCCCGGGTGCCAGGGAGAGAGGCAAATGTGGGTGGTGGTGGGTTCGTCAGCTAGATCAGAGGGGGCCGACTTCCCAGAAGGTGGGAGGGTCTCTTTTCAAGTCATAGTAAGTCACACACCTGCTTGAGATAACAGTGGCACTTTTGGTATCTGCTAAAGGCAACCCTGACTCCCAACCCCACAATGCTGTTAGAGGAATTCGCGTTTTGTCACAACAGAAGCAAGATGACTGGGCTGCGGATCGAACCTCAGATGAAGGAACCAGCTGGTTACTTGGTTAACTTTCACACAGCGTTTGCGGGCACCGGGGTTGTGGGTTGTGCAGAATGCCCAAGCAGGGATCTTGATGTGGTGCCTGTGGCTGCAGGCCACAGGCTGGGACCCCCTGTCACACAGGACAAGGGACCTCCCCTGGCAGCCTGTGCTAGCCCCCCAGGCCAGGCAAGCAGGGAAAGGAGTTAGGGGTTCAAGCTGATCCCCTGACATTCCTTGTCCTCAGCTCCAGCATGTGGCTCCCAGGCCTCTGGCTGATGCTGGCTGGGTCCCCTGTGGCAGGAGCCTGCCATCCTGGAGTTCAAGGGGCCCTGAAGGGCTGGCCCCACCTGTTCTTCCTCCCCAGCTGCCTCTCCGCTCCAGGGGAAGTGAGACAGCCCAGCCCAGGCGAACAGGTCCAGCTGCTCCTGGCAGCCAGTCCCGAGAACGCTGCCACACGGCCCTCCCAGCTGACCTCTGCACACCCTCAGCGGTGCCCTGCCAGGCCTTATTCATGGGCTGGCAGTGCCAGGACCTCTCCCAGAGGCGGGGCAGAGAGGCAGCTTCTCGGCCCTGTGCCCAGCCCAGACCTGTACCCGAGGCAGGCACTGATCCCTGATCCAGGAACCTCCGCTCTCTACAGCTGGGAGTGAGCAGCCAGAGAGGGAGAGAACCTTGCTTGGTGCCACCCAGCAAGCTGGTCACCAAGGGGGCAGAGGGAGGAGCAGCTCTCGCTGGGCGTCACATAGCCTGGGACCCAAGTCCAGCTCTGCCTGCCCTAGCAATAAAACCTCAGGTAAGTTACCGACCACTCAGCTTGAAGGAAACATCCTGTCTCCCTTGAAATATGTCCCTTTCCATCCTCCGGGGGCCCTCGAAGGTAAACAGCCAGGAAGGTTGGAGCCGAGCTGGGCTGGCGGCAGTCAGGGCAGCCTTCTCTCCCGGGCTGGCTCCAGCAAGTCTTGCTCAGACCTCGCTGGGTGGGGAAGGTCACTCGGGGTGAGGAGGGTGAGGAGGTCCCTCGGGGTTGTCCTGCCACCCTCCCTGGCCCCTCGAGTAGAAAGGAGCGTGAAGACCATCAAGGGTCCAAGGGGCACGGCAGGTGTAAGGGGATTTGCGGGGGTGGGTGGGGTGGAAGAGAGAGCTTCCCAGCCCAGTGCCGGGTCCAAGCCCACCCTTCTCACCACCCCTTCTTCATGAGGCCGTCTGGATTGGGGACACCCTGGGCGCTTTTGCACTATAATCTCCACTGGCAACAGTGTGGTTGCTAGGCAACCTGTACCACAGGCCCCCATGCCGTGGGAAGCCCCGAGGGTGACGGGGGTGCCCCCACTCAGGTGCAGCCCCTCCTGTGGTGGACAGGGGATGAGGTGCAGACGGCAAAGGGAAAGCACTCGCCCACCCCAGGTCCAGCCAGGAGGTCCTTGCTGGAGCGGCTCTCGGGCGCTGGGGCACCTGGGCAGCCATGTGCTACCACCCAGGAAGGCAGGAGACCCAGGCTGCTCCCTGGGATCCTGGCAAGCTCCTCTTCTGGGACGATAGAGGCGGTAAGGCTTCCCCAGACTTCTCGGGGGACTGGGCGAGGAGCGAGGGCCTGCTGGTGTGAGGTGCCTAGTGAGGTGCAGATCAGAGGCTAGGTTGGCCTCCGCAAAGCTCAGTGCCCATGAGCGGTGGGTAGCAGGGCCACTGCAGGCTCTGGGGTCCAGGATGCTCACGGTGCCATCCAGCTCTGGCCTGGTCCCTCTGGGGTCAGCTGGGGGCTGAGGGCAGCCACTCTAGTGCCTCTTTCTGGGCCCTGGGAGCTGACTGCCCACAGAGCCCAGGCTAGGAGCTGCTGGCAGTCACTGTGATCAGGGGTTCCCCATGGAGTGCCTGCATTTCAGGGAGACATTAACCACCTCTGACACCAGCCTGATTTGGGGTTTAATCACCACTCACGGCCATGCATTCCAAACAAAAAGCTATAGCCATCCCCACCTCAACCCCACCAGCACCAAACCCAGGAGTGAAGCCAGTGAGCTTGGACAAGCAGCCTGTGCCAGGGTCCTGGTGGAAGGGGGGGTTTGGCAGCTGCAGTGGGGAAACGTGGCTCGGCCTATCTCCTGGGCCTGGGGCAGGCTCCAGTTCAGCAGCCTGCCCTCAGCACCTGCAAACACAGGTGAGCTTTTATACACCTGGGCTTCTGTGGTTTCCCAAGGGCTGGTGAGGAAACAGGCTTAGGTGCTGAGAAGGGACACATAGGAGCGGTGACACTCGGCCAGGGTGGCTGGCTGAGTCCCAGTGCCACCGTTCCATACCCAGAAACTTTAGCTGCGATGCTTCTCTGTGGCTTCTTACCTGGAAGCCAGGGGACATCCCCCTACCCCGTGCCTTCTCTGTGCCAACGGGTACCCAGCCTGAGCTCCCCACCTCCCACGGTCTGAGTCGACCTCTCAGAACCCTTGGCCTGTCTGCAGGGCCTCTGAGGGCCTGTGGTGGACCCTGCACCTGCTCTGCAGCATCCCCTCCAGGCTTTCCCCACTCACTGGAGACCCCCGCCAGGCTTCAGAGGGGCTCAGTGGGGCTGGACCACATCCCAGCTGCATGACCTTTAGCAGGTTTCCTGACGTCTCTGGGCCTCAGCTTTCTCACTCTGTAAAATGGGAACAAACCAGGCTCGGTGACGTTGAGTGCGGCTGCGGTGCCCGTGAGTGCTCACGTGATTCTCACTCCTTCCCCAGGTCCCCTCCAGCCCTCCCTTTTAAGCTGCCCGAGGTCTAGCCTACATTCCCCCTTGCTTCTTTTGCGGGGTGTTTCTTTCTTCGGCTTCTTCCTCTCCCTATGCTCTCACTTCGTTTCATTTCATCTCCGACCCTCTGCCCTCCCCGCTTCGCTATCGGTTTCAATTCTCGGCTGAAACCTCTGAGGAGGCCTGCCGGCCCCACTGCCCCGCTGGCCCTGCGCGCAGCACCCACCCTGCCCGGCTTCTCTGGGGCTGGCCCTCCCGTCGCCCAGGAACTGGGGCTGGGAGAGGCAGCGCTGACATCACGGGCGTTTATGCACTGCTCCTGCCCAACGCAAATTTCATCCTCGTTCTCTCTGAATCAATTCACTTTTATTGCCTCAGCTGCTCAAAAGCAATTTTTCAAGAACAAAAAGGTCAGCACGTCCAAGACTAATCAATTCTCGGAGAACTCCTGCTGCCGCCAGGGGAGCTGGGCACCGGCGGCCCCGCCCTTCCCGCCACCCTCCCTCCCCAGGCCCCTCCCGCCAGCCCCCCCGCCAGCCTCCCCCACCCCCGCCAGCCCCTCTCCCCACCAGTCCCCCCGCCAGCCTCCCCCACCCCCGCCAGCCCCTCTCCCCACCAGTTCCCCCGCCAGCCTCCCCCACCCCGCCAGCCCCTCCCCCCGCCAGCCCCTCCCGCCAGCCCCATCACTTTTATTGCTTCATGATGTCTGTCATTAGTGGTGTGTTTGAGACGCCCCATGGTGTTCTTACAACATAAAACCTGGGTGACTTGGGGGGGTGAAGTCCGGCATATTGATGGGCCCTCGCCGGCTCCGGACAGTAACAGCAGAGCTGATGGATCGCCTGCCTGCCAGGGTAGTCGCTCAGGACGCCTCCAGCCACTTGCTTAAAAGCAGAGCCGGGACTGCCTGTCTGCACTCAGGCCCACCCCTCTGCCCCTCACCTCCCCATCACTGTGGCCTTGGCATTGGCCAGCTGTTATGCCTTCCAGGAATCTGCCCCCAAGCCCATCCTAGTCCCCACCACAGCCCTACATCTCCTGCCTGTCCCCCTCCCCTCTGCCTGTCCTCCTCCCCTCTGCCCGCCACGATGCTGGGCTCCGACCCTCCAGTATGGTGAGGTCTACATCACCATTTTGCAGATGGGGAAACCGAAGCCCAACGTCACGGAGTAGGAAGGGGCACACGTAGACTTGGAAGGATTCTGTGGCCTGTTGCAGGTTCCAGGCATGAGCTGGGCGTGGTGGAGAGTCAGGTCTGCCATTCCAGGCTTTGCTCTCCCAGGCCCCTAGCTGTCCATGCCCCATACCATCCTGACACCCGACACCCGTGTCAACAATGGCTACAGTGCATCATGGCCTTGGGACATGGCGCTCAGTGCTCTGCCTGGCTGAGCCCTGTAACCCCATGGCGACCCTACCGTGGACATTCTTACGTCCATTTTACAGATGTGGAAACTGAGACAGGGAGATGCAGTGCGGTGCACAAGCCACACAGCTGGAAACATGCGGTGGGGACTGGAACCCCTGGCCTGCTTTGGCTCCTTTAATCCTCATTTTATTTTTATTTTTATTTATTTTCTTCTGAGACAGAGTCTCATTCTGTCACCCAGGCTGGAGTGCAGTGGGGCGATCTCAGCTCACTGCAACCTCTGCCTCTCGGGTTCCAGCCATTCTCGTGTCTCAGCCTCCTGAGTAGCTGGGACTGCAGGCATGTGCCACCACGCCCAGCTAATTTTTTGTATTTTTAGTAGAGACGGGGTTTCACCATGTTGGTCAGGATGGTCTTGATCTCTTGACCTCAGATGATCTGGCCTCCTTCCCCTCTCAAAGTGTTGGGATTACAGGTGTGAGCCACTGTACCTGGTCCTTCAATCCTCTTTTTAAAACACCTTAGGATATGAAATATCCAGAATGGGCAAATCCACAGACTCAGAACACAGATCAGTGTTGCCAGGGGCTGGGGGGTGAAGAGGAACTGCTGAATGCGTGCAGCGTTTCCTCCTGGGGTGACCAGCAAGTTCTGTGACAACAGATGATCGCTGCGCCACATTGCACGTATGCCAAACACCACCGAATGGTACGCTTCAAACTGGTTGATTTTATGTTATGTGAACCTCCTTCCAGTACATTCTTTGAGGCTGGGCATGGTGGCTCACACCTGTTATCCCAGCACTTTGGTAGGATGAGGTGGGCGGATCACCTGGGGTTATGAGTTGGAGACCAGCCTGACCAACGTGGAGAATCCCCGTCTTTACTAAAAATAAAAAAAAATTAGCCAGGTGTGGTGGCGCACACCTGTAGTCCCAGCTACTTAGGAGGCTGAGGCAGGAGAATCGCTTGAATCTGGGAGGCGGAGGTTGCAGTGAGCCAAGATCACGATATTATACTTTAGCCTGGGTGACAGAGACTCTGACTCAAAACAAAAACAAAAACAAAAACAAAAATTATTATTAAAAAAAAAAAAAGCTGAGGTTTTTCTGCTACCTGTTTGGCAAGTGTCTGGGTGACCCCGCAGCTCTGGGTGACATCCTCCGTCCAGCAGGAACGTCTGTCACCTCTCCCAAGAAGCCTTCCTGGCTGTCCCCAGCTGCTCTGAAGCCCCACCTCTCAAACATCATGGCCTGTTTGCTGTCTGGGACACAAGCTGCTCCTGGCCGGCCACAGTCTCGTCATGGCTCTGCCTGGTGACTCACGGGCTCTGTCCACAACACCAGCGGACAGGGGCTCTTGGCTGTCCTATGAGCCAGGACAAGACATACTCATGCACGTATTGCCAGCGTCTCCTGGGGTCCTGGGTGCTTCCTTGGCCCTTGGCCCTCCCTTGTCCTGAGCTTCCCACCTCCCAAGGTCTGAGCTGAGCTCTCAGAACCCCTGGCCTTTCTGCAGGGCCTCCGAGGGCAGCTGGTGGACCCTGCACCTGCTCTGCAGCACCCACTCCAGGCCCTCTTACATGGGACAGTGACAGGGAGTTCTGTCTCAGAGCGAGTCCAGCGGGGCCTCCGTGGGGTACAAGGTGGCCTGCTCTGCCACAGAAAGAGCAAGCCTTGTCCCCTATCTCCCAGACCCCCGCCCAGTCTTAATGTCCCCAACATGGGCCCCTCCCCGGCTGCCCCTCTTGCTCTCCAAGTCCAAGCCCACCAAAAGCCTAATCCCTCAGAGACCCCTCCCACCTGGGAAGATGATACTGGGGCAGGGGTCTTTTCTGATGTCCGTGTTCTGTCCTGCTGGCCTTGGGGAGCCTGCCCCTTGATAAGAAGGGGTCTCAGAGCAGAAAAAAGCCTCAGACAGGTGAGTCTCTGTGGTACCTGGCCCCAGAGTCAGCCGCACGGCTGGGTTCGGCCCCTGCCAGGACACTGGCCGGACAGCTGGCCAAGCTGACCTTGACCAGGCCCCTTCCCTTCTCTGAGCTGGGATGGTGCCGGGAAGACTGAACGGAGCGAAGTCGGTGGTAACGCCCGGGAGAGAGGAAACGTGCTCCTCTAAGCATGTCTGTGTCTTTACAGCAGTGACCACTATTTGTGAGCCATCTCTCTGTCTTAGACCTGGTGCTATGTGCCAGCAAAACCTGCTCCCTCTGAACCTGGCCAGCCAGTGAAGAAACGGCTGGGCCTTGGAGGTGCCACTTTACAGACGGGGGCACCAAGGGGCAGGGTGGCACGAGGCCCACCGGACGTTCCCCACTGAGTGGCAGCCCCAGCGTACACACCCGGCAGGCACCACGCTGGCCTGAGGCCTCCCTGCCAGCACGCCTGGCTCCCCAGCCTTGGAACTTGATCTGCTCTCTCTTCCGGACACTGGGGCTCCTGCCAAGTCCTGGGCTGGGCAGCAACTGTGGAACATTCTAAGAAATCCCTCCCAGGGTTTTCTCAGGAGCCTGGGTGGGGCAGGAAGTCCCCAGGGGCTGAGGGGACCTCGGTGGCAGGTGGCACCCCGAGCGGCATTCTCCTGGGGTCCAGGCTGTTGGTTGGGACAGAGGCAGGATCCTGAGGCCTAGCATAGGGCCTCCCGCTGGTGGCCGGCACCCATGGGTAGGCTGGGAGTTCTGCCAGCAGGTTGGGGTCCCCGTCTGATGCCCTCACAGACCTTGCACCTTGGAGAGCCAGTGTGCCTGGGGCCACAGAGCCACGCCTCCCAGGGGCTGGGGCTGTCCTGGCTCTGGTCCCCCTGCCCCAGGTCCTGGACGCTGGTTCCACACAGCAGCAGGCGGTTCCAAGGGTCCCGGTCTCACGGCCTGCTGCTCCTCCGCACTCAGATAAGTCTGTGCCGGCTCGGCCCGCTGTCGTCCTACTGGCCAGGTACGAGCAGGGAGTGAAAATTACCTACCAATTTCATTTCTTAATAACCGAAGAAAAATAAACATTGGTGGCTTGACACATAACTACGTATTTTCAAAGGCAGCCGGTCCGGGGGTGCTGCCTCCAGGTGAGTTACGCACAGCGGAGCGGCTGTGAGACGTTCCTCGGCTGTCCTGTGGGCTGTCTCTGGGCCACCCCACCCTGGCCCTCCTTTGCCACCCTCTCCCCAGCCCCCACTACCCTTTCATGCTTCTAATTTCAAGGGCCACACTGTCCCCTGAACACACCAATCACAATGGGGTCCATTATAGTTCTAACGATACCGCAAAAAAAAAGGTGGGGGGTGTCCAGGAATGCAGCCGCACCCCGGAGAGCAGTACAATCAGCCATTGTTGTGCTAGAAGTTTCTCTGTGATAAGAAGGGAATCTAGAAACGCCGCCTTCTGAACTGATTACAAAACAGAATAGAAAGTTCAAGGCCGTGAGATAGCCAGGCTGGCAGCCCCTCCAGAGCAGCCCCAGGACACATATCCGGGCCTTCGGGCTGCTCAGCCCTGTCCTTGAGGGCATCTGCCCAGGGCTCCTTGGAAGGGAGCCCGGCTCCACGTCCCCCACCTCATCTCCTCCCCCTCCAGCCGGGGAGGCTGGGCTGGCTTCCTGCACCGAGGGGACCCTCCGGCCTCCTTCCTGAAGCAGCTGCCCTTCCCCGAGGGCCTCCTGAGTGAGGGCCCCCAACGTTCTCTCTTCAGTGCGGTCGGTTCTCCCACGGATGCTGCCTGACCCATCGCACAGAGGGCATGGCCGTCCTCCCCTTGCACAGGCAGGGATACTGTGGCACGGAGATGGGGCCGACGGCTAGGGCCTGAACTCCCAGCTGTGGGCCCCGGTTTCTCATCAGCTCAGGCCACTCCCCACTTCACAGACGTTCCCCCAGGGTGTCCACTTTGCAGAAAGGGCCGCCACTGGCCTTGAGCTCCCGGGGTCATTTCCGGGCACTGACGCGTACGTTTGCTCTGACTGCATCACTGGGACCCAGGCCAGGTGACGCTGGGCCGGCGACGTTCCCTCCCTGCAGCACCCCGCGTCCTCCTCGCAGCCACCCCTTCCCCGGAAGCTAGGTGTCCGGGCCCTGAGCTTGGCCAGCCTTTCCCCGGGACACCATCCCTGAGCTGTCATCCTCTCTTGACAGCAAGCTAGGGGCGACGATGCTGGGGTGGGGCGAGGCATGGAGAACTGGTTCTGACTGAGGGTGGACACTGGGCCAGGCTCCCGCTGGTTTGAATCCAGTTGGTCTCTAAGCAGCTGTGTGACCTTAAGGAGGTGACTTAACTGCTCTGTGCCTTGGTTTCCTCATCTAAAAAATGGGGCTAAAAATAGTCCTATCCCACATAGTCATCCTGAGGAATGGCTGAGAGCACTCCATAGGTACCCACAAAGCCTGAGCTTCAGCCCAAGCTCCTTGCTGGGTAGACTCAGCACTGTGGCCCAGAATCTCAGACCCTCATTCGTCTGAATCTGGTACTCTTGCCATCCTGGGGGGTCACCTTTCAGAAGAGGCTGGTGAGTCTGCCCCTCCCTCCAGCACCAGCAGCCACTTGGGAGCCCTGAGCCAGGTTCCCGGCTCTTCTGCAGCAGTACCAGCCACTCACTGGGAGCCAGCAGCCACTGGAGGCCCCTGGGCAGAAGGCATCAGAGGCTGCAGCCACAGGCAGAAGGAACCCTGGACCTTGGAGCTTCCTGATGAGCTGCCAGTGGGACTATGGGGGCAGGAAGGGCACTGTCAGTCAAGCCCCTGCCACTTCCCAGACTCCTAGCTCAGGGCCCCATGCTTGGTGGCTCCTGGCCAGCAGCCCCAGTCCTTCGTGCAGCCTCAGGTCTCTCCCCAGGATGGAGGCCTTGGCCCAGCTTCCTACCCCCGCCAGGGACATGAGACCTTCCCAAAACAGTGGCCCTCCTCCTAGGGTCCCCTCACCCTCCAGGGGCTCTGGGTTCCCTCCTTGCCTGCTACCCCGTCCCCCAGAGCAGGAAGGCCCCCCACCACAGTCACTATGCCCCAGGCCCTGGCCCTCAGCTGAAGACAGACCCGGAAACACTCAGATCAGATCCTACGTGGGAGATCCCCACTTGCTGCCTGGTCCGGGTCACATCCAGTAGACACCGGTAAATGCTGCCGGGGCTGTCTGCTTCCAGGCCCCCCCAGCCCGGCCCAAGCAGGGTACACAGGGCCCAGGAGACCTGAGTGTCACAGCAGCCTCTGTGGGTGGGCAGGCCTGGGACTCCATCCCTGACCAAAGCGGGCTGGGCATGGGTTTGCAGCGACCCCAGGCTGTGACTGGGCCTGGGCAGCCTTCCCAGCCTGGGATGCCCATTCCCTCGTGCTCATGGCCCCATGCCAGAGCAGGGCCCTCCCCTCAAACCCTGGTCCAGTTTGACTCTGGGCCACAGTCAGGCTGAGGGAGCATAGCATGTCCCCAAATCCCGTGCCTCCATTTGCTCATTTGTGCAATGGTCCAGGAACTGCTCGCCCACAGGGCGCCATCAAGGCTGGAGAAGAGGTAAACGGAGACAGCTGGGCCAATGCTGCGGTCCCTACCCCTGCCTCCACCCCGCACATCTGCTGTGGGGCGGTCACCTGAGCCCTTGGCAGGTGAGGCCAGATGTGGGGCTGTGTGTGGCTGGGGTTTGTGCAGGCAGCAGCGACGGGGACACCCGAGGGAGGTGCGGCTGTGTCCACTGAGCTGGAGGCCACCCATGGTGCTCACCATGCAGAGCAGGCCCTAATCTCGAGGCTGCACCGTGAGGGCCTCCAACGGGCTGGCCCAGGGGAAGTGCCTTCTGTGTTTGGTCCTTCATGCTTTGCCTCTGGTTCCTGAAATGGGCACTGGAGGTGGGCACCATTACTGTCCACATTTCACAGGTGAGCAAAATGAGGCTCAGAGAAGCTAAGTAACTTACCCAAGGTCACACAGCAAGAGAGGGGCCTCAGTCAGAACCAGAGGGCCCTCAGTGCACAGGCAGAGGGTGTCGCAGAGCGGCAAGGCCCTCTCAAACCCGGCTGTGAGCAGAAACTCCTCCCGCCTCCCCCGGCCCACCATGGTGACCTGTGGAGTGGCTCCATGCCCAAGACCTCTTATCAACCCATCGGCACCTGTCACGTTTGCTTTTATGGTCTGTGTACTCTCGTGCGTCTGTATTGGCGCGACGTTCCTTCATTCAGGTAGTATTTGCTAAGCGTTCAGCAGGCCCTGTTTATTCATTTATCACCCAGCAAACACCACGAGGGGCTGCTGGCTGGGGCTGGACTGGGTGTGGGCTCCCAGTGGGGCGGCCATCACAGGGGCTCTCCGTGGCGGATGTGGGGAGGGTCGTGATGGAAGGGCCCGGGTGTGCTAGCTGTGCACAGAGATGCTGGGGTCGGGGGGTCTCTTCCATCACATAGCCCTGAAGCTGAGGGCTGTGGGTGCACTAATGTTGAGGAGAAGCTAACTTCCTTTCACTGGATCCCCCCCAGTTTCTGGCAGGGATAACCAGTATCCTAGTGGCTGACATTAAGTGCAAGGAGGTCACAGGATGTGCTGGAACCAGGAGTTCAGGGTTCAAGGCCAGGCCTTCTCGTGTTGAACGTGCCTCTCCTGGGGCCATGGGGAGCCCTTGAGCCAGAGCCCCCCATGATGGGCATCTCACAGTGTGTGGGACTGGGCCTTTGCCATAGCAGCCCATGCAAGGCTGTGGGGCTAGAGCCAGCCATGCAGGGACTCTCCCTGCCCTACTCTTCACGTAAACCATGGAGGACAAGAGGAAGGAACACCCCGGGCCTGGCTGGCCAGTGTGGTGACAGCTCCCTGTGCATCGACCCCCAGGGATGCTTGGATCCAGGAGTGGACACAAGACAAAAGGGCAGCTTCCCGATGGGGTGGCAGGCAGGTCTGGCAGACGGGGGTTGGGTCCTGGAAGAGGCTGTCCTGGCCCAGAGGCTGCCAGGCTTGGCCTGGGGCTGGCTCCTCTTCCGGGAAAGGTGTGAGGCCTCTGTGGCTCGGCACTTTAGAAAGTCAGCCCAGCTCAAAACTTACAGGTGCACGAAGCTTCCATTTCTGTTTCAAGAATATAAAAGTGGGGATGGGGGGGGGTGCCTGGGAGGTAGTTCTGTGTGGGGGTGGCCAGTAGGGGTCATGGGATGGGGAATGAGGTGGGGGATGGAGGAAGACATGGGAGCAGTGAAGTGGGGGGGGGCTATGGGGAAGTGGGGGGGCAAGGAGGAAGGGGCAGGCTCTGTGAAGTCGGCCCTTGTGGCCCTGATCTGTCTGTAGCACCCGCTCCTGCCCTCCTACTCGGACAAGGACAAGTGTTTCCTTCCATTCCTGTCCCTCTGAAGAAGTGACCTCTTCCTATTTAGTATACAACAGGTGCTCAATGTGTGCTCCTGACAAGCAGGACACAGCGCAGAGCTCAGCCCTCCCCTAGCCTCCCAAGGCAAGGGCCGAAACCAGTGGTCTGGCTGGGGTCCCCCACCAACCTCCCCCCCCGTGGACAGGGGTGGCACATCTTGAGGCCCAGAGAGTGCAAACATGACATCCGAGGTCACATAGTGAGTCCAGACCACACAGCCTCCCCCTCAGGCCCTGGGGGTGTGCAGGGGGAATCCAGAGACAGAAAGACCAGCCCAAGGGCAGAGGGTTGCGCCCCGCCTGGAGTGAACCTAGATGACCGAGATATTTAACAATTCTTCTGGGGTTTCCCCAAGGATGGCCCCCAGGTGGGCCATGGTAATGAACTGCCCCTGGGGGTTCCTCCTACAGCCACTTGGGAGGGATGTGGGACTGGACGGGTGGTCCATTTATCCCACCCAAGAAGGAAGAGCCAAGTAGCGCACCCTGACGGGCAGCCCCTCCACCAGGGGCCAGGCTGCTAGAGCTTGGCACGCAGGAGGGTCCAGGCCTATGCTCCCCCCCAGGCTGCTGGAGCGTGACACACAGGAGGGTCTGGGCTGCACTCCCCTCCAGGCTGCCTGTGCCCTTGTCTCTCACTCCAGCCTGGCCCGGGCCAAGCTGCTGAAGGCCAAAGAGCACCATGAACTCACAACAGGGACCCACGGAAATCTTCCTTTGAAGAAAGAAGACCCTGTAAGCCTGTGGGTCCCCATGACAAGGGTCCCATCAGGCAGACAGACTGGACTGTGTTTGGGTTGGTGAGGACTCTGCCTGACTGAGCCTGCTGGGCCCCAGCCCTGGTGGTCACGGCTGTGGCCTCCTGCCCTCCCGTCTCGTAGGGAGCTGTAGGGAGCTCCGGGGGCTCCTGCTTTTCTGAGGCCAGAGGGTCTCCTGCCTTTGCTCAGGTTTTATAGAGGGTCGCTGGACAGGGACAGGCCAGGCTGGTGGCTGAGGGTGAGGTGGAGGGAGTGGTGTGGGCCTCAGCTACAGGCGGGCTCCAGGGCTGGGCTGAGTGAGGACTTCAGCAGGGTGGGTGGAGGTTCAGAGGCAGCTGGGGCGGGACCCGGTGCTTCCTGCGCGGCCCTGATTGGGGGTGGGTGGGTCACTGCATGAAATCTTCAGCAAGTGGGAGGCCTCAGGACTAGGGAGTTTCCTCTGACTTTCCGGACTCTCAGAGGCTCGGCCTGCTCTCCCTCCTCCCCAGCCCCTCTCCGGGATTTCACCTGGTGATGCTCCAGCCCCCAATGTCACCTCCACCGTGTTGTCACCTTGACCTGCCCCACACCTGATGTGGCTGCATAAATGGACCGGGTGGGGGTGCTGCGGGCCCCTCTTCTTCCCCCTGCTGCGCCCTGGCGCCCCTCCGTTCCCCTCCCTCCCCCCGGTGCCGGTCTCAAGCTTTCTTCGGTCCTACGCGCCCCTCCTCCCCGCCTCGGGTGGGCAGAACCGTGCGCAGCAGCCGGGAGGCCAGGCGTGTGCCGGGCCGGATGGCGCGCCCGCTGGGGTGAAATCAAAAGAAATGCGACAAAGCCCCTTCCGTGGAAAATGGGGTGGATGTGAGCGGCGCCAGCCTCTTCCTGCTAGAATGGGAATTAGCGGCGAGGATTATTTGGAGGACGCGGGATCCCATCATGCCCACACGCGCCTCCTCCTGCCAGGTCGGTGGGGTTCGCGGCGTAGGGACCCCGCCCCCGAGGCCTCAGGTGGGCTGGGGGCTCCGGAAGGTCGCGCCGCCCTTCGTCCGTCCCCGGAGAGCCGTTCCTGATGAGAAGCCGGCGCTCTGCAGAAACCCCACAGCAGTTCTGCGTTTCAGAGTGGAAAACGCGGCGCCTTCGTGGGGACCGCAGGAAGGAGGGGGTGGGGGGCGGTCCGGCCTCACGCAGTGCCGGCTGGGGTCTGGGGACCGTGGCTGCTTTGGGACAGAGGCATCCCGCTTTCTGTCTAAGCCTCCCTCTGCCAAGCAGGCCCCAACCCAAGCTTTGGAACTTGCTTTCCAGAAAGGATAGCACCCGGGGTCCGTGCCGTTGGCATGGCAGTCCCTCAGGTCCGGGGGAGGGAGGGGACACACTAGGGAGGCCACAGCGAGTCTCCAGGTATCTCTGGGATGCTTTCTGCTGGGGTATCTCCTCTAATCAAAACCATCGTGGGCCAGATTCTGGGGAGCGGGCAACCCCCCACACACAAACAGATCTTGGTGTCCTGGATCAGTTTCAGGTAGGTGATGGGGTGTGTGGGGGGGGTCGGTGCAGAGGCTCAGAGACTGGGCCAGTTTGGTGAACCAGCAGCTGAATTTCAGACTCTGGGGTCCCCAGCCCTTTCATAGACCCTGGGACTGCTTTGAGCTGCCCTGGAGGCTGCATTTCAGCCCAGAGGGTAGAGGGGAAGGGCACAGTGCTTTTGCTGTCAAGTCTCCTGGGATCGGGTGGTTGGCCACCCTGAGGCCACTGCACGGTGTGGGGACAGAGAGAGGAGGGGAGGGGGAGTCGGAGGGGAAGCTGCAGGCAGGGAGTGGGAGGGGACTGATCCCACAGGGTGGGGTGCTGTCCCCACTGTGGACACCTGATGTGACACCTGTGGGGGCAGCTCCTCCTCTGACCTGCACTAACCACTAATCCAAAGCCAGCTCCTAGGACTTGCCCACCCTGAAAGCCCCCATCCTCAACCCCATTGGTAGCTCTGGTATGCATTTCCAGCAAAATCTGGAGGAGCTGTTCTTCGTCTCAGCCTCCCAGGAAATAAAACAGTTCACCTCCCCTGGAACGTCCTCACCCCCTTGCCTGGGTCCCAACACCCTCCCCTGCCCCCAACTCCATCTCAGGCTGGCTGCCTCTGATCCTAAAAGTCCAATTCTGTTTGTCTGCCTGGTTGGGACTCATCTGTGGCCCGGCCAGGCAGAAAGACTGAGACCTGGGGAAACTCCCATCTACATGAGTCATGGGGCAGAACCTGGGGATTTATCAAAAACCAAGAGGGCGCCTGGTCTTTGGAGAAAGGCAGCAAGTGTCCAGAGGAGTCCTCAGGAGCTGGACCCGCCCTGCTGTTAGGGTGGGTGGTGGCATTTCCCAGGGGGCGCCTGGGCCCTGGTACTTTATTTCTAAAGTTGTCCACATCGGCAGGAGGTGGTTGGAATAGACGGTGGAGGCCGGGTACCTGGAAACTGCTCCAGGAGCTGTGGTTGGGGTGACCCAGGGGCCACCTACCTGAGGTGTGGTCTTGGTTGCTTTTGTCTGAGTTGGTTGTTTGCTTGCAGAGAGGGAACCTCAAAGCCAAACCAGAAAACAGGCTTCCAGGGTGGTGAAGGCGAGGGCTGGAGAGCCCGGCCCACCCTGTAACCGCCCCTGCACTTGGGTGGTCCTCACCGGTCCTCTACACCCCGGGCCAGACAGACAGGCCCCTTCAGCAACGGCTGTCCCAATAAGGAGGAAGCCCCCACCAACAGCACGCACTCAGAACCAGAGTCTAGGAGGCAGAATGGATGGCACCAAGGGTCAGCAGTCTACAGTGGGTCTCCTGTGCCCACCCCGTGGCAGTGCCTCATTTGACCACTGGCACCTTTGCCCAGTTCTCCCCACTGGAAATGTGGAGAATGGCTAGATGGTGTTCTCCACATTAATTCATAAACCTGGATGGTATTTATGATCCTTAAGTCTTTATTTTAGACAAGGCCCCCGTCCTTTACCCTTCCAAAGTACTTTTAGACATTTTCCTTCTGCCCAGAATCCTCTGCACGCCCCCCTGTAGCTAGTGTCCAGACACTGGGCACAGACCTCCACTGAGCCCGGTTTAGAGCTCTGACCTCCCATCTCCGAAGGACTTCCTGGCCCTTGCCCATTACATCCTCTACTGTTAGATTTTAAAACTGCTAGACCATGTGCCAATTCACCATTGACTTGTAGCCACTAGGACCCTCAGTGTCTTTTTCTATTGTGTTCGTTCATGGCCAGGAATCAACGAACTCTATCAGTAGATTCTGGGTGTGGCTTTGGTGAAAGCCTCCCATTTTAATGACTTGCATGTGCCCCTCTTTGTTGAGGGGCTTTTGAGGCAGCTTCTGCTGCCAGGGAGCTGGCTGCTATACCCAGCCTGTGGCCCTGTACTCCTCTTTTGCACCATCGTAATTTCAACCTTTAGATGTTAATTCAGAAAATTATTACGTCATTCTCTCTAATGACTTGAAGAAGAAAATATCCTCTTCTGTCTCACTGAAGAGCTGATGGCATTGGGCCTGTCAAGTCACACTTCTTTTCCCAGCCCGAGATCGAATGGTGTATTTTCAAACCACTTTGTCTAAATTGCATGGCACATACCCCAGGAGCCCAAAGCTCTGCTTGCTCTCCTGAGATGAAGAAAGGAGAACCCACGGGTGGCGGAGGGGGGAAGGAGGAGGAGCCATCACTTCTGAAGCATCAAAATGTCAAAATCTGTTTTCCATGAGGTCAGCGGCAGGTGTCTCCCGGTCTGGAGAGGGCATGGAAGTGGTCGCAGGTCTGGACCTCTCTGGGTGGATGTGAGGGAAGGCGCTCGAACTGGAGGGAGGGCTGCCTTGAGGCCTTCATGTTCTATGTTGGGGTTGGGATATTGAGGGTCTCCTTCATGGGGACGAGGAGGGGGTATAGATGCAGGTATGCCCGGGCACCTGACTCTCAGCCGAAGTGGCAAAGTCAGACCTCCTGGAATTCCTTGGGTTTGAACAAAGGGTGTCCCCATGACGATGAAGAGCCTGGAGCAGAGAGCCTGCGTGTTGCCTGGGGCCCCTGTCCTGGGCACAGGAGGAAGGGAGACCCCCGTAACAACAGAGCCCGCACTAGACTATGGGGACTCACAATGCGTTTCAGTTTGATTGAGAGAAAATAAGGTTAGGGACACTTGCTCACCTGAGTCTCTGGAGTATCACGCCTTGGAGAAGGAGGGCAGGCAAAGGCCACACGGAAATTTGGGGGTTCAAAGTTTGCCCAGCCATGGGGTCCACATGGCCTCATCCAGGGGCCAACGGGAAGGCTTGCTCATTTGAGGGTGTGCAGGGCACATGTGTGTCTGCCCCAGGAACTCAGGAAGCCCCAGCCCGCTCCTGCCTTGCTTCCCTGGAGTGAGCCCAGATTCCACGGTCCTAGCGGAATGAATGCATGAATGATGTGGAAGAACCTCCCAGCTGGAACAGGGCTGCAGACAGGATGCTTTCCCTGACATAAACAAGGACCCCAAAGAACCTCCCCTCTGGAGCCTCTGCAGCTGGCTGAGATGGGAACACTGAGGCATGCACGCTGCCCAGCTGTGTGGCAAGAGAGCACTCCCCAGGCATGGAGCAGGCACCGACAGCTCTGAGGACTGCGGGACAACAGAGCCAGGCCTGCCTGAGGCACCACCCCTGAAAAGTGTGGCTCACTGGGTGGCACATGCGTCCCCTAGGCTGGCGTGGGTAACTACACAGTTGTCATTTACAGGAGAAGTAGGCAAAGCAGAGGCGAACATGAGCATGATGCTGCCTGTCTGGGCTGTACCCTGGGAACCAGCTGCTGGACAGGTTGGAAGGGCCCTTCCTGGAGGGACAGGTCCAGTCGGTAGCCTAAGGTGGGGTCATAATGGGCCTTGTCCCCCTGCAGGGCTCACCCGTGGGGGTGGGATCATCTGTCCTGAGGAGCTGTCCGGTCCAGTCCTGTTGCCTTGGAGGTGGTAATGTCAGCGGCCCCTGAGCCACCAGGCCCCTCCTTCTTCACTCAGCCTCCACAGCTGTTGCAGATTCCACGGTAAGAGCCAGGACGTGGCTTCCAGGCAGGATGAGGAAGCACCTCCCACCCCCACGTAGACAAAGATTTCTTTAAACAGAGTCACCAGCCATGCCTGGTAGTGGGTGCCCTCCCCAGGCAGGCAGTGCTGCCTCTGCTGTTTCCTGGGAGAAGCCCGTCGCTCTTCCTAGGGCCTAGCCTGTGGCACCCGCCCAGCCAACCTTGGGAGGGGCACCCTGGGCATGTGGAGAGGAGGTGATGAGGCTCTCAGATGTCTAAGCCAAGGCCAGGTAGGTGGCAGGTGAGACAGGCCCTCAGACATGAGACCCCCAGTGATGTAGATAAGATGACTCGTTGCCCCCCCCACCACCGGCAGGCAAAAGGGTAAAAGACCCACAGGAAACTACAGAAAACAGCTGGAAACCCTAGAGAGCATTGGTGAAGGGCTGGAGCTCTCTACCCTCTGTGCTCCTGGAGAACCAGAAGGCCTGCTCCATGGGCCGCCCGCCTTTGCCCATCCCGCACCCATCGCTGCTGCGAGGTTCCCAGATCTTGGCGGGGCAGCCTGAATTCTCCAACTCCCAGCCCTAGCAAGGTCAAATTCACCTTGTTTGCCTCTTAAAAAAAACACAAATGCAAGATTGAGGCTTTTCCTGAAACCAGAGCCCCGAAGCTAAGGCTCAACAAAATACTGTTTGTTTCCCGGCACCAGGGCCTGAGCGAGGCTCCCAGGTGCTCAGAGTTAACGGGCACTTTCCCTCGTGAGATCCTTCGAGCCCACGTCAATTCTCCCATCACCCTCCATTGCTGCCTGCTGGGGCCTGGCGCTGCCCTTCCTCCAAGCAGCCCACCCTGCAGGCCTAGTGCTGCCCACCCACAGCCCCCACCCAGCTCTCCTTTGCACCTTCCCCTCCCCCATCTCGGATCTTGGGAGAAGCCGGGCCTGCAGGCTGACCTTGGGTGGCCTCGGGCCCTCTCTGCCAGCACAGAGCCTGCCTCGCTCTGACCCAGCAGTCCCACCGGACCTTCTAGAGGCGCTGCACAGTGTGCATTTGTAGTCAGTACAGTTTTATTTGCTGTGGAATCCAGGAAAGCTGGACGCATAGTTGGGGCTGTGGCTAGCACGGCTCAGACCAGTCCTGGACCCCAATGGACGATTACATTTAAAACACCGAATGAAAGAGAATGCCAAGAACAAGTCACTTGCCATGGACGTCAGTCGTCTCTTGGTTAATGGTGGAAATTTGATGAAAAATTCCCCTAAACCGTAACAAAAACTGTCCTTACTCCAGAAGTGCTGGAGAGATGGTTGCATGAGCTGATCTGTCTTTGAACTTGAAATGTTACCTTCCTACCTGGAAATGCAATGTAATATACTAAAAAGGCCAGAGGGCTGCAGTTGTCTGCACCCCTGGCTCTGCCCAGGAGACCAGAGTCTGCAACCCAAGGGAGCTTCAAGCCCGAGGGGTAGGACCCACAGGGCCCACACCACCCTCCTGATGGAGAGAGCTTTGCATGTGCATTCATGCGCACACACTCCTGGCAGGATGGCTGAGGATGGGTCTCGTGGCTGTTTTTTCTTTGCGGTAGGAGTGGGCAGAATGGGGTGCATTTCACAGAAGAGTCACATAGAAGCTGGCCCTTGGCAGAGGACACACAGCTGGGTGGGTGTGTGGAAGGGAGCGCAGGTTTGCTAACTCGGAACCAGGGGACAGGTCTCGTTCCCTCCCCTTCATGATGCATGTGGCTGATGGCTGAGGTCAGCAGTCTCTTCCCTGAGTGGCAGGTTGGTCCCTGGGACTTCATAAATCATCCTCAGGACAGTTTTACACTCAGAGTCCCCACTGCAGTCCCAGGAGGTGGCCTGGGCAGGCAGGCGGTGTTGTTCTCGTTACAAGTGAGGAAACTGAGGCTGGGGGAGGCAGAAGGCCACATATTTGGGAGAGTCACAGGCAGCAGGGTGGGTCCAGGGCCCCTTCCACACACCCCCTCTTGCCCCACCATCCCCCACCCTAGAGCATGCCCTCTGGCCTCACGAATCTTCAGGGGAAATTAGCTTTCTAGTTTTGGGGCGGTTCCCTCTGACTGGACAGAGGGCCCAGGACAGAATGCATTCACACCCAGGAGCGGCCTTGCAGCCTGGCTTGAAAACAAGGAACTGAGGGGATCCTGAGGCTGACTCATTCCCGGAAGACTCCAAGAACCAGGTAGGCCCAGCTAGGCAGCCAGTCCTGACCTAGGCTGTATCCTTGCACGTGTGTGTGTGTGTGTGTGTGTGTGTGTGTGTGTGTGTTTCCCAAGGGACCTCTCCTCCTTCCTCTGAGGCAAAGTGGCCTGCAGGGGCCTCTGCAGAGCATACGGGGAGGTGCTTCCTTCCCTCTGCCCAGTGAGCCCAGGGTGGAGCCCCGACACCCCCAGCCTCCTGCACGGGAGAGGGGGAGGCCACACCAGAAACACATCCTTTTACAGGGCACAGCACGGGCAGATTCTCAGCACCTGGGGGCTGTGCCCAGCATTACTTCTGCCAAACTAGAAGCAGGCAAGGGGGCTCAGAGGGCGGGCCTTACAGGAATGGAAGCACCGCCCCACCCAGCGCGGTCTACAGCCCGCACCCCATCTCCTGTCGCCACCCCACCTCCATTCCCAGTGACCTCCAACCAAAGGCCAGAGCTGGGCAACCTCTGCCAGCCACTGCCCCTCAGTCCAAGGGGAGGCCTCATTCCAGAACCAGCATCTTCATCTTGCCCTGATGCCCTGCCAGACCCCGCAGGCTTCAGACTGGGCTACTGTGGAAAACTGAAAGGTCAGAGGGTGGAGGGCCTCTCCCTCCTGGACACAGAAACTCCTCCCCTGTGCCCAACACTCTGGCTGGTCAGGAACAGTGGCTGCTCAAAGAGCTGCCCCTCCCACCTTCAGACCCCCCCCTCCTCCGCAGGGGTGGGCTGGGGCCCTCCTTCGATACTTCGTCTGTGGCTTATGAGTTCTGAATCCACGGGGCTGAGACTTGAGTCAGAACCTTCTGGAGCAGTCCACCTTTCCCCTCTGCCCCTGGTGAGGATGCCAGGCTCCCCGCTTCCTGCCCAGATCTCTGAATGCTCACCTGACCCCCCAACCCCAGCGGGACCTTCCAGGGCCGGCAAGAATCGAGCCTGACCATGCTGCCCCTCAGGTGCCAGCACTCCCACATCAAAGGTGCCCTCTCTTCCCAGAGGCCCTGAGCAGCACCGGGCGCCGCTGTCAGCGCAGACATCAGCAGCAGGGCCGCACCACGCGTCACCTTGTAAGTATGCGCACACACGTCCGCCAGCCAATAACATTAAGTGTCATTTTAAAAAATGGGTTAAATAAGCGGCATTGCTGAGGACGGCCGTGCAGGGCTGATTATCCCCCATTTGCACGTTCTGGCGGTGGGAAGGCTAGAAGTCTAATGACTGAATTATCGCCCTAATGCCTCTCGCTGGCTGGGAATAATCCCGGGGCAACAGCTGCTGCAGGTCTTTGGCTGCTTTCCTCTAATTGCATCCAGATTAAGGGAGTTGCAGAGAGCGGGGCTTGTCCACTGCCAGCAGCGTCTCCTCCATGGAGCCCTGAGTACCCAGGACAGGGCTTCCGAGGTCCTGGCTGGTCTGAGGTGCAGGCCTCAATGGGGTCCGGGCCAGCCCATGGGGAACGTGAGGTGTGAGCAGTGCCCGGCGGGGGTGGCACTTGGTGCAGAGATGCGGCTGATGGGTCTGGGTCAGGTCTTGGGGAGCAGCAGAGGTGAGAAGCTGTAGGGCCAGGAGACTCTGAAGGAATGGCTTCTACTAGGACCCTCCCAAGCGAGGGGAGCCCTGGACCTGGCCACCCTCTTCCTCCCTCCCAAACAGCAGCTCAAAGGCACAAGGTATCTAATGAAATGCAGGGACCATTCTCTTGGAGAGGGGGAGTGGGGAAGGAGTGCTCCAAAGCAGCAGTTATTAGGACACAGACTCTCTGGAGTCCCAGTTCTTCAGCCCTCCAAATTCTCAGCCTACTGCCACCCGACTGTGCCGACGGGACACTAAAGTGGCAGGTCTGTCCCCCACCCCTTAATGCTGAGCCCAGCCACATGGCTTGCTGTGGCCAAGGGCAGGGCTGCAGGTGTGCTGTCTGCCAAGGCTTGGAGAGGCACTTGCCGTCTCTCCTTCCCTGCCTTTGGCTCCACCATGGCTGGTCTGCAGTGGGGATACAAGAGACCACAGAGCAGTGCCAGGTCTGACCTCTGCACCAGGAGTATTTCCTGGGACTTAGCAGCCCGCTGGCCCCAAACAAGCAAACCCAGCCTAGACCGGCAGAACCGCCCCACCCAGACTGCTGACTCCTGGTCCAGGTCAGAGCTGACTGCTGCAAGCCACCGGGTGCTTCGGGATTCATCGCACAGCATTGCTGTGGCAATGGAGAGAACTGGTTTCTTGAGGGGTCGGGGCAGAAGCTCCAGCCACCTCCCTAACAGACCCAGAGCCAGCCCAGAAAGGCAACCCTCTCTTCCCAGAAGCAAAGTAGATGAGAAGCCCACCCCAGCCCCGTCACAGGACCCCCACTGCTAGACAGTAATGGTCAGTACCCCGGGATCTGGGCACTGATGGGGTTCCAGGAAAGTCCAAAAGGCTCTTGGACAGACAGACCTGGGAACTTGGGATTGCCTGCTGGAGGACCTGGGCTCATGGAGAAATGAGAAGCCAAGGAGGAGGAGGAGGAGGAGGAGGAGGAGGAGGAGGCTGGTAAGTGGTGTCCTCCTCTTTCCTGCAGAGAAACACTCTTTGACGTGGCATGGTCCAGCAGTGCCCACCCTTCAGGGAGAAAAACTTCAAGTGGGAAGAAGCCCCCTGTCCCTGTCCCCATGATGGTTCTCAGCACATCAAGGGGTTTCTCCCTAGAAGGACGCAGTGGAGGATTTTAGGAGGGATTTGGTCTCCTTGCTCGAGGAGTAGCTTTCTGTGCAAATGGCTCAACATGTCTAAGCTGGCTGGAAGCTCTCACAGCAGAGATCGCATGCCCTTGTCTGTCCATCTCTAAATTCCAGAAGGAGCAACTGACATACAGTCTTTTGGCGGAGGGAGAGTGTGTCGGGAAGGCAGAGAGTCCAGAGTGCTGGCTCCTTCACTGTGGTCTCTCTCCCGCCCGACCACCCGAGAAGCTGACGTGTATATCTGAGTGCACAGCAGAGACTGCTGGCCCTGCACGGAAGTGGAAGAGTCTATCTCCAGGCGTCCTTGTCTTGGTTGGTCAGCTAACATACTGCCACGTCCCTGGGACAAAGCAGATCTTCAGAGGATCTTCTAATACAAACCCGCATGCACGCAGGGACACACACACAGCAACCCACTCAAGCCCCAGCTGGCTGCTATATTTGGTGGAGGTGACCTTAAACAGTATCAAGGAACCTCATGTCACATAGAAGACCCCCACTTAAGAAAAAGGCTTCGGATGCTTCTCCAACAGCCTGAGGCTCAGGCTCCCGGGCAGGCGGGTGGTTCCCTTCATGTACCAGGAGGACGAAATGTTTAAGTGGATAAACAAACATGACATGCCCAGCTCCTCAAAGCTGACTGCTCTTCCACCTCTCCGTCCCCACATCAGTTGGGCTGCTGGTTTTTTTTAAATGGCAAATGTCTTTCCATCGGCATCCCAGCTGTGCCTGGGGAAGCCGTGGGAAGTGTGTCTGGCTCACTCAGCACGAGGTCTCATGAGGAAGTGTGTCTGGCTTGCAGAGATGTCCCTGGACCTGGATGGGACCCCGCTCTGTTCTGCAGCCCTCGATGCCGCTGGGTGAGCGAGGCCGCCTTCTCTCATCTCTGCTCTCCTCATTGCCTGGCAATGCTGTCTGGCTGCCCGAGAGGCTGGAGCAAATCCTGGACATGCTGAAATCCTCCAGGGCAGCCAGCAGGAGAGCCTGGCCAGCTTGCACCTCAGGCGCAGTGGCTGCACATTCCACCGCAGCGTTCCGGGAGCTGGCTTCCCTCCAGGCGGCTGCAGGTCTGACTTCTGTCACTTCCGGACCCTGATTTTGTTGCTAATATGAAAAGGTTCCTCTCACATTGCCCAAAAGCATTTTCCTTAGGTTCCTACCGTCCCCTATCCCCTCCATGCCCAGCCCCACCCCCTCCCATGCCCAGGGCCTCCAGGGAGGTCCCCTCAACCCCTGTCCAACACTGGGGGCCCGACCTATCTGCGGAAGCCGAAGCCGTCCTGCGGCGTCTTTGGGCCCTTCTTGCCTTCCCTCGGGGGCTTGGGAGAAGGCATCTCCACCGTGCCCCCGTAGGGACAGCTCTCCGAGCCAGGGTGGAGGCCGGTGCACTCCACGGCAGGCATGCAGCCGCTGTCCCACATGCCGGTCCCGCACAGCTTACACAGGTCATGCAGGCTGCAGGGGATCCGGGGCAGGAGGCGGAACTGGTACAGCAAACTCCTTGCCTGCAGAGAGAGGATAGGAGGTGAGGAGGGGCCGGGGGACAGCCTGGCAGCCCAGGGTCCCCACGGGAGTGGCTGGCAAGGAGCAACAGCAGCAATGGTCTGCACCCAGGGACTCACGGAGTCCCAGGCTCTCTGCCTGGGGCTGCAGTGATGGGCTTTGAAGGTGAGGAAGGCCCCCGGACAGGCTTCATTGGGAGGGTGAACAGGACCACAGCAGCACAGGGCCCAGCCTCATCCAGCCAAGCCCACCCATCCCTTTGGCAGGCCCCTCTCTGACTCTTTCCCCTCCAATCTTGCTCCCCCCGCCCCGCCCTGTCCCCCCGCAGCCCCTCAGCCCCTGCAGGATCTGCGTCCAGTGCCGGAGGATACCACCAACCTTGGGATGCCGCCTCACTGCCCTGAGGACCACCACAGAGCTAAAGGGCAGTGTCTTCAGGAGGAGTCTGGGAAGCAGGGGAGGGGACTAGAACCCAAGGCCCCCAGAATACTTGCCACTCCGCAATTCTGGCCACCCCGCCCCCCGGGCCCAGTCTCAGCGTTCCTAGCTCTGGGTTGTAAGCGAGGTGCCCTAGGGTGGGTCAGCCCGGGAATTCTTCCCTCCTCAGCCAGCAAGGGAGGCTCCTGTGTCAGGGCTGGAACCCCAGGAGAGTGAGGGGACAACTGAGGCAACACAGCCAGGTGCTGACCCTGACGCCTTGGCAGGGAGCTCCCAACACTACGGGAGGGGGCAGGGCTGGTATCTGGGGTCTGGGACAGCCTCACCTTCCTGAGCACCAGCTCCCCATTCATGTGCATGGCCAGGTTTCCAAAGTGCAGGAGCATCTGGTCCGTGGCCAGCTGCTGCTCGATGACGTCATCCCCATAGATGGCCACGATGGCCACGCAGATGAAAAGGTGGAAGTAGTCTGTCTGTGGAGGTGGGGATGAGTTCAGACTCGGGGTCTGACCGAGCCCCAGGCCCTGCCTCCGGGGTAAACTGAGTGCTGAGGTGCCAGCCAGGGCTTCAGGGCAAGACGTCTGGGCTCAGAGCCCAGCTCTGGGGCCTTGAGGCCCTGGGCAAGCTACATCACCTCTTTGGCCCTCAGTTTCCCCTCCTGCACATGGGGTCTGTCCTAGGACCCACATGCCTGGGCTGCTGCAATATCCAAAGGGGACGATGCTGAGCTCAGCACCCAGGGGCTGCTGCTCTGCTGGGTGGCAGTGTGGTCTCCATGATGGGAGCCAAGAGCTTCCTTCCTCAGAAGGCCTGGCCTGTGCTGGTGGGGAGGCCTCACTTGTAATGGTCTTGAGCAACGGTGAGTGGGGAAGGCTGGCTCAGAACTCACTCCAGCAGGCTGTGGAATGTGCCTCTGGCAGCCACCCAAGGGTCAGCCTGTCCTCCTGGCTCCAGGCCACACCCCCAAAATCATGCCCCAGAGACGACTCTAAGGTTTGTGGCTGGAAAGTGGGAAGATCCTAACAGCAGGCATAGCAGCTCCCCCACGGGGTGGCTGCAATGACCCCACTGTCCTTGAGCCTCTCTTCAGGAGTCCTCTGCTGCCCTCCCTTTAGGCCACCTCTGGGGCCTGCCAGCATCTCGCTGTGTGCAGCAGGAAGCCCAGCCGGGTCCTGACCACGCATCCTGTGTGCTCTCTGGCTGGGACGCCTCGAGGCATGCCGCCTTTGATGCACGCGTGTTTCCGGAGGCACAGGAAGGACGGGGGCACCGGGAAGTCCATGTTTAGTCTCTTGACATTGACCACACAAGCCAGCGGAACGGTGTCCCCAGTCCAGGCTGCAGAGCACACCATGAGGGCACAGCCTGTGGGCGACTCCCACTCCCCGGCCTGCTCCGGGAGGGACCGTGCACCAGGCTGCCCTGCTCCTTCCTCTGAACTCCTCCTGACGGTCTTGTTTTGGCTCCGACGGATCCTTTCGCTACGATTTGAACTGCGGCTGGGGTGAGACACGGTGGAGGAGTTCCAGGAAGGTGGACGCCCAGCTTCTCTGGGAGAGGAATGTGGGGAGGGAGAGGGAGGGCCTGCTCTCCACAGGCTGCACAGCACAGGCGGATTTCAGTTCCCAGGACAGGCGGGGCATGGGCTGTCCAGCCCCACCACACATGGGCAGCAGATGGAGCATCCCGCTTCTTCTCGCTCAGGGGTCGCTGGACAGTTAAAGGCCTCACCTGACAGCAACCTTCCCATTCCACAGCTCACTCCTGGCTCCTTATCGGCCCAGCCCCACCCCATAATACCACCAAACTGATCAAGGGACGGGACCAACTGTGGCTAAGTTCAGCCCATAGTCTGAAAACAACAGAAACTTGCTGTGTGGACTTCCAACAAAATGGCAGGCAACAGAGATGAGGCTCATGTCACACGGGCCCCTGCTGCAATTCCAACTAGATCTCATCACACTCGGACATAGAAGGTGCCCGGGACAGGGCCCACCTGCTGGGCCACGCCCTTAGCCCGCTCCTAACAGCCTGAATGCAAAGGAAGGAGAGCAGCAAATGTGCCACTAGAAAAACGTATAAGGAGACACATTTTTTTTTTTTTTGGTGGGTGGGGGTGGCGGGGAAGCAGCCTTTTGGTCCCTCCTGACGCGGTTCCCTTTATTAAAGAAGATCGTCCGTCCTGCACATCCATGCAGAGCAGGCTAAGCCAAGAGGGAAACCCGATCAGGCCAGGGTCGAGCCGATCAACGCATGCAAAGGCGGCCGTGGCACCAGCACTCTGTGGCTCCAGACTAGCTTTTATCAGACATCAGCCCCTGCAGTGTGAGTCAGAACGGGAGCTCTGACGCAAATGTCTTTGGGCAGGTGGGTCTTCTCATCCATCTCAGGGTTCTCTGACCGAGGCTGCTGGAGCTGCCGCGGTGGAGGGAGCCCGCTCCTGCAACAGGGTCCAGCCCTCCCGGATGCGAGTTTTTTTAAGAGGCTGATGGATTCAAAGAGACTTGCTTATCTTTTGACATCTCCAGCTTGTCCCTAATTTGGGCGTTAAGGCCATGTGACAGAGCCAGTGCTGTGCTCCAAGGGGAATTTACTGAGAAGATGCTGGTGACCGTGGACAGAGAGTGGGAGGTGGCGTCGCGGACGGGGGCCCTCTGGAGGGGCCGATGGGGAAGTGGGGTCTCAGGCCAGTTCTCTGCACAGGGGGGTGACGTTAGCCAGCCCTCATGGCAGGGCAGTCCTGAGGGGGCAGGGCAGTGCTGGCCCCCGCTCGTGGGCACCAGCGTCCCGGGCTGCTGTGGCCTTGCGCAGGCCCCAACAGTGTCACTCACACTGATCGGTTGTGACAGGAGGGAGCTCAGCCCCAGAAAGTGGTAATGAGCACAGTCAGCGGGCAATTTGCATCGATTTCAGTGACTGGGGAAGCGAGCTTCGAGGTCTGGAGCCAGCCACGTGGGACTGGTAGGCAGTCGCCTCGTGGGAGCTGATGTGTAGCTGTGGGTGGGGGGCAGGGTGGCCACAGTGGCTCAGGGGCCGTGGTCCCAACCTCCCCGGTCCCGGGCCCCTGCCCTGGCTCACCTGGTAGTGGGCCCAGCAGGCCTCCCAGATCCGCAGCGCTTCAGCCTCAGGGAACTCACGCTTGAAGCACAGCAGGAGCCATCGGTGGCAGAAGAGCATCTGCAGGCCGTCCTCGCCCAGCGAGACCAGGTGCTGGTAGAATCGCAGGTGCGTCAGCCGCAGCAGCTCCCGCAGGTAAAGCTGAGGGTGAGGCCGGCACTCGTTAGCCCGGCCCCTTGCAGGCCTGCTGCTCAGGAGGCCCACTCCCAGGGGGGCCCTTCCTCAGGCCTCCCCGACCTGGAAAAGCACACCAGGGGCCTCTGCCTGCTGCACCTGCCTATCTCCCATTACAGGAAGCCCACTCCCGGGGGCCCTTCCTCGGGCCTCCCCAACCTGGAAAAGCACACCCAGGGCCTCTGCCTACTGCACCTGCCTGTCCCCATTACTTTACTCCACCATGAGAACTGGCTCACACCTGCCTCTGCCAGTTCCTCCCAGACCTGACTGTTCGGAGGCTATGGTGTGGCCCAGGGTGAGTACTGTTCCCGGCGTGGCGGAGGCTGAGCAGCCACCACACAGCCAGGAAGGCTCCCCAGCCTCAGTGGATACTTGGGGGCTGTTTCCCACCTCCACCCCTCCTGAAGGTGAGTGGATCATCCAGGGAACCGTCCCCCCTCACTTTGGCTCTGCTCATCTTCTATGTGGAAGATCTATCATCTTTCAGAGCTGATGGAGGGCAGGAAGGGGATGTGTCTGAGCCCCAGGATGCTCAATTCCTGACATTAAGGTCACCTCCCAGTGACATGGGACAAGATTGGGGCTATTTCTGGCAGCACCTGGCCTCAGGACACTGACTTCATCAATGCCTCTGGAAAATCAATCTCCAGCAGTCAATGAGTCACCCAGCCATGTGCTGCCTTGAGCCGTCAGGGGCGAATGGTGTTGGGCTCTGTAACTGCCTCCCCAGGCAACGTGGACACCTGATGTCACACCCACTGGGTGACGCAGAGTGAGGAGGCTCGGTGAGGGTCAGCCCGCAGCCAGCGGGGGGGAGGGTGTTAGATCACAGCTGGGGGGATCCTGGGGCAGGGCTCAGGGGCACATGCCTCTTCCCACACTGCTGGCCCATTGTTCCCACGGGAGACTGCACTGGAGCTGTGTGGCCGCCCTCCGCCCTGTGCATGCAGCCGGGCCAAGTCCCCCCATGTGGACGATACCTTGCAGACACTCCACTCCCACCCCATGCAGGTGCCTGCGCTTCCCTGCCTGGGCTCCTTTGCCTTCCAATCCTCTCTGTTGGCTTCAACTCTCCCAGCCTGTCATCAGCCACCCCTAACAGTTAGTGTATAGCAGCGGTCTCCACCCTTTGTGGTACCGGGGACCCGTTTCCTGGAAGACAGTTTCCCATGGACCAGGTAGTGGGAATGGTTTTGGGCTGGAACTGTTCCACCTCACATCATCAGGCATTAGAGTCTCATAAGCAGTGCAGTTCACGATAGGGTGCTAGGGTTTGAGCTTCTATGAGAATCTAATGCAGCTGCTGCTCTGATGGAGGAGGAGCCCAGCGAATGCACTCTGGCCCGCCCACCGCTCACCTCCTGCTGTGCGGCCCGGTTCCTAACAGGCCACTGACCAGCACCAGTCCTCGGCCTGGGGGTGGGGACCCCATTCTATTAGACATGCTCTGTGGCCACGGGGCGGACCTCATTCAATCAGACACACTGTGTCCTGGGGTGGGGACCTCCGTTCTATGGGACAGGCTCTGTAGTCTGGGGGTGGGGACCCTATTCTGAGACATGCTCTGTGGCTGCAGGGTGGGGACCCTGTGGCCCAGGCCTGTGAGGCCCTCCATCAGCTCTACCCTCACTACTTGTGATGGGTCTGGTCCAGGAAGACCGGGTTACCCAGTGCCACCACCAGGACTGCTCCACTCAGCCCAGCCTTAGCAATGCTCAGGGCCAGACCCCATGCACCCTGGAGCTGTCCCCAGTGCAGAGGCCCTCCTGTCCTTATCACAGGTGCCTCCTGCAGCGCTCCTGACAGCCAGTGTCCTCTGTTCACAATGCTGGTTTCCTGACAGTGTCTCCCGGCCAGGAGGGTGAGTGTCTGGTGCCTGCGCCCAGCAGGTAGTTGGTGGACATGGGCGATGTGTGCTGAGAACACTGAGCGGGTGCCCCTGGCTCCATCCCTGCACTGCACAATGGCCCTCAGGCCCTGCCTCATCCGGCTCAGCTCAGCCACACCGCCAACATTCAGAGCTTCCTGGTCTACATAGGGCCGATCCTTTTGAGGAGGTCTTAACGGGAGAGGTGTCAGCTGGGCACCCCAGGGAAGGAGTAGGATGTGAGGACTGACCCCACGGGCCCCATGGGGACATCAGGAGCCCCTCCTCTCCCTATCCCCACTCAGAAGCCCTGGCTATGTTGACCCCTGTAGGGAGCATTTTATAAGGCGCAGGGAGGGCTGAGTGTGATGGGGCCTCTCCTTTCCCAGCCAGGGAGTTTGGGCCGGGCTGTCACGTGTGGGGGGTGGGGGGAGGCCACAAGAGCCGCCTCTGGACCTGCAGGGAGTTGGGGGCATCCCCAGAGATAAGGGCAAAGCCACCCATATCCCACGGCAAATCCTATCCTGGCTTTTCCGCTGCCCACTGACCCACAGCAGCCAGGGCCCTCGATCCCTTGGATCCCTCTGAGCCTCACCAACTGTTTCTCCATGTCCTCATCCCGAGGGGAGCTGACAAAGATCGTGTTCTGCATCAAACCCACAAAGCACCAGAAGGTGTCCGATTCGTCCAGGACCTCGGCCAAGATGGGCGCCACCAGGTCCGACATGCCCTGGGAGTAGCCAACGGCTGGGTTGTAGACAGCATAGTTCAGCAGGATCCTCCTGGGAGGCGGCGGAGACAGCAGAGGCTGGGGATGACCCTCACTGTGGCACACTGCCCACCCCACAGAACCCTGGGCCGTGGACCCCGCCTGCCCCGCCTGCCTTCATCTCGGTGGAAGGCAGCTCTGCCACCATCTTAGAGCCCAAGCTGAGGTTCTGGACACACAGACTCTTGCTTTGTAAAGGTAATGGCCTGGCCAGACGAGGTGGCTCATGCCTATAAACCCATCACTTTGACAGGCCGAGGTGGGCAGATCACCTGAGGTCAGGAGTTCGAGACTAGCCTGGGCAACATGGTGAAACCCCGTCTCTACTAAAAATACAAAAATTAGCTGGGCATGGTGGGGTGCACACCTGTAATCCCAGCTACTTGGGAGGCTGAAGCAGGAGAATCATTTGAACCCGGGAGGTGGAGGTTGCAGTGAGCTGAGATCACACCACTGTACTCCAGTCTGGGTGACAGAGCAAGACTCCGTCTCAGAAAAAAAAGCAGTAGCCTGCCATTAGCTGCTGCCTAGGCCCAGAACCTTGAGAGCAGGAGTAAGGGGGAACACGGGTCTGATTTTCAGAAGGGTGGACTGCCTGTGGCAAGGGGTGGGCTGGCAGGGACATTTCTGTGGGCTGTTAATTTTGTGCAATTATTTGCTAGGCTGCAGCAGAATGTCACAGATGCCAGCCTCTGGCTCGGTGTGGCTGTATGACTGCAGGACCACCCACGGGGAGGTGGAGGGGGTGCATGGGGAAGCTGGTCTGTGGCTGGTATGAGCCAAGCAAGGGCAGGCTTGGTGGTGCCCAGGGGATGGGGGGCCCTGTGGGCCCCACTGGTTTCCCTGGGATGCTGTGGCTCTGAGATGCCGACTCAAGTAGCTCATGAGTAGTGTGTCCTTCACTTCTGGGGCTTTGATGTCTGAACTTGGAAGAGAGCCCCTGCAGAAAGTCACTAGGGGCTCATCCACTTCCTGGAGGGGTTGGGCGAGGCTTGCAAACAGGGAACGGGCTGGCTGGGAGGAGTACCTCATGCTCTCCACATTGGGATTGTCGTCCCCTCTGAAGAACTGGTTGCTCCGATCGGTCCGGACCACATCTTTGTCCACGGTGAACTGCACGTTGCGCCAGAATGCTCTGTGCTCCTCGGGGGTCATGGAGAGCCTGTGTGGAGCAGAGCACCCGGCCGGGGTCAGCAGGTGGCACCTGGAGGCATCGCGTGGGGACACACTCTGGGAAGCCACCTTCCCTCCCAACTCCGTTCCCTGGATGGGAGCTGAGCCGCTGCTGCCGGCTGCAGACTCTCCCTGACGCGGCGGATGGGTGGCATGCATCCAAGGCTCTCCCCGGTATTAACTCAGCCTCACAGGCTCCAGTGTCCCAGAGAGAAGAGAAGGCTGCAGCCCAGTGGATAATGAGGCCTTGGCCCCGAACCAGCGGTCTGGAGGGAAGCTGAGCACAGGCCAGGAGCTTCACCCAGTCCCAGCCTCCTGGAGAGAGAGCTGACCCCAGCCCTGGGTGAGTGGACCCCAAGTGGGACACGGCACTCCCGCCTCCAGAGGCCTTCACCCCGCGAGGCCCTGCTCCTAGCCCCAGTCTTCAGCTGTGGGACGTCAGCGCCTAGTTAAGTCTGTTGAAGGAGAATTCTAAAACCTTGACATGTGAGCTAACGAGCCCGCAGTTCCGAGGCCCAAGTGCTCGGTTTAATGACTGCACTTAGCCCACCCTATCACTCACGTTCCTGGGAGACCCATTTCTGAAAGAAACTATGGGTCACGAAACATATTATCAATGCTGAATTGCACCTCAAATTGCCTTTTCAAATGACATTTTCCTCCGCGGCTCGGCGGGGCGGGCCGGGCGGTTACCTCCTCCGCTGGATGTCGGAGTACTCCTTCCGTTTCTGCAGCCGCAGCGCCTCCCGCTCCTCCGACGTGGACTCGTGGCTGTAATAGCGCAGCAGGAAGGGCCAGACCTCCCCCCGGATTGACACATCAATGCCGCCAAAGAAAATGGCCTAGAGGAAGCGGTAAAAGTTGGGGAGGGGATAAAATAGGGCGGCTCAAAGAACCCCCAAATCCCCAGAGATGTGTGTTTTGGTGGCTTTGGTGCGCCTTGATTCAGATCTCTGCAATTTGCATGTTTACAAGGGGAAAGCGGTGGCCTTCAATTCCCATACAGGACACAAACCCGGCTCATTTCAATGTCAATGCCCCCCCTGGGGTGGCGCTCAGATTAACCTGTCGTTCTCACGTCGTGGCCTAATCCCTGGTTTTGGAAATGCTGCATTTCACTGTAAACCCTTCTATGCAGGCTGACACGGTATCCCCCCAAACCCGAGAGGGAGGTGTTCTTTTTTTTCAACACAGCGGCTTTGATTGCTTTATCGGTGTGTTCACAGAGAACCTCACACAAGAAAACGGGGCCCTCCCGAGGAGGTGGCCCGTGGGTGCGGGCGGGCGGCCAGGCCCTGGCCCTCCTTCCCTCTCACTGCCTGGTTCCTGGCCGGCTCTCCGTAGAGCTGGCCGGGCGGGCCCAGGCCTCACCTTACGCAGCTTGTACTCCTCCTCCACCTGGCCCAGCTGGTTCAGGTGGTTGAGCCAGGCAGAGACATCCAGCCTCTTGTACATGCTCTCCTCCGGGTGCGTCTCGGAGGACGGCAGCTTGGGGCGGCGGATGGAAAACTGCATGCAGGTCTTTTCGGGGGCGACCTGCTGGACGGGAGGAAAACTGGGCAAAGGTCAGGATCTCAGCCGCCAGCCTCAGAGGCCAGCGGTGCTTTTCCCAGGATGAAAAGCCTCTCTCTCTTCTGAAAGGAGGGCAAGGGCCGTCCCCTGCATACAACCCCTAAATGGCGCGCGTAATTAGCTGCAATTAAAATGAAAATACCTTCATCTTAAAATCGGTTTCCCTCTGCGGCTCCCTTGTCCCCAGCCCACTGTGCCACCGCCCCCCACTCTCTCCAGCACCAGCCGCAAAAACGGAATTAATGCCTCGTTGGGCCTAACTTCCCTCTGCCGGGAGGGCCTGCAATGAATTACATGTGATTGGCCACATACAAAGGGATGGCTGTTCTGCGAGCGGGGAGCCAGCCTGTCAGATTGTCTCCGCGCACAGTCACGAATCCAGGGCAAAACTGCAGCTGACATTTAATTCAAAAATCAAAGGTTGTTCAATGCAGGGGGAGAGAAAGCCATGCTACTGTAATAAGGGAAGCCAGCAGGAGGCTCTGTGGGAAGGAAGGGAATTTTAAAGTCAGCCCCGTTTCTAATAAGCACATACAGTACCTTAAACAGATAATTAAGGAGCTCTTATTACATTTGTACGTGGATTGAGCAAAATATGGCAGGAAGTCTTGTCAAAACATGAAATTTCAAGTGCAGAGCACTGACTTTACAGAGAGCCCTGGGCACAGGTTTCAAGCCCCAAGTTGCCGCTTTGATGGCCGAAAGCTACCGTGGGTCATACCCCGTAAACCCCTGGGCCCGGGGACCCCAGACATAGGACCCAGGCTGGAGGTGGGCCCCCGTGGGGGGTGGGGAGTGTCAGCCTTGGGGCGTGCTGGGGCAGTGCAATGGGCTACCTGGTCTTTGAGCTGCAGCTCCGTGCAGTATTTCCACTGCTGGAACACATCGGACAGCTTGTCCAGGCCGCCGTGGTGGAAGTGGAAGACCTTGTACTGGCTCTCTCTGCTGGCAACGACCAGCTGGCCACTGGTGCAGGCCTCGTCGCTGAAGGTCCATCGGAGGGGGGAGAGGGAAGCCCGATGAATATATAAACACGGGGTTTTTATTTCCAAGTATAATCAGAGGCCACTGTCCCCAACTCAGAAGCAGGAAATAGTGAGTCCCAGTGGAGCTGGCTGCTGGTGGGCGGGGGCAGGACTAGACCCGAACACAGACCATCACCCCCTTTGCTGAAGACAGCGAAACTGCTCCTTCCTGGGGGGCCCTGGGGCTCCTCTCTGGAGACCTGCCAGAATGGCCCTCTCCCCACGAACACCTGCCCTGCTACATGGTCCCCACCGTCCGGGAGACCTGGGGGGTAGATGCCGGGTGCCTGGAATCAGGTTTTGAACCCGGCGGGGCGTGTGCTAAGAGAACCTCCTGGGAACAGACCTCCTCCGTCGTGTGTGGGTGGAACTCTGGGAGAACCCTCCAGGGAAACTCACTAAACATCCGTCAGTGCTGTCAGCCCAACCCCGGCTGCCCTTAGATGAAAGGCTGGAATGTGGCTCTGGGTTTGGGAACCCCCCCAGCTTCTGGACAGGCCGGCTTCTTCTAAGCCTGTGCCTCTCGTTGGAGCTGTCTGTGGCTGGGCGGTCCTGACTACAAGGAGGAGGATCTGATGTGGGGAGGACGGCAGGAAAAGCGGCATCGCCCACCCATCACAAAAGGAAAGGAGCCTCAGTCCGCAAAGCCACGGCCTGGCCTGCATGGGTGGCGGAGCTCCAGAGCATCTCCCTAGGATCAGAGTGGCCCGCAGCTGCTACTCTCTGCCCTGGTTTGGTTTCTTCTCCCAAGCCAGAGTTGGAAGCGACCATGAGCTACGTCACTCGGAAGGCAGGGGAATGAGTTTGGTAGCTCGCCCTGCCTGAGAACTGCCGGGGAGTCGCAGCGGGGAACCACTGCCCGAGACCAGTGCAGGAGGAAGAAAGACACCTGTGAAGACTCCAGCTGGGGCCCTGTGTCCCCACACCATTCACTGCAAAGCCCAGGCTGCTGGGAAAAGCACACACGGCCAAGTCCCAGGAGGCACCCAGAGACGCGTCCTACCTGAAGAAAAGGCGGAGGGAGCGCATGTGGCCCAGGTCCACGCGGAACACGCCGCAGATCTGCTCCAGGGCGCACACCCGCTGTGGCTCGTCCCAGCGCGGGGTCTGCAGGAGGCCATTGCTGTCCGGGAAGCGCAGGCCGGCATCGGAGCTGGACGGGGGGCTGGTGGAACAGTTGGTCCTGTGAGGATGGCCACATGCTTCCCTGCCCACACCACCCAAAGGGGGGATTGGGGGGCTGGGGGAAGCCATTTAAACCTACACACACACAGGCACAGCTGAATATGCCCAGTAAACACCTGTGAATGAATGAATGAATGAATGAATGAATGAATGAATGAACCCCACTGCACAACTCCATTTCCACTTGAATGGGAAAGCATTTTCATGATCAAATTCCATTCCACTTCAGTAGAGGCAGTAAGTCATCATAGTCCTGACAGCCAAGGTCACACTGACTGGGGTTCCTCGCTTGGTAGCTGAGAGCTACCAAGCCTCTCTCAGCCTTCGTTCCCATGTGGATAAAGGGAGGAAATCAACAAGGCTTGGTTTGCCTACAGCATGGGGCTTCTGCCATGGTTTCCAAAGGCTCGTCATGGTCCTGGAGGGTAATGGTTCAGTTTGTTTGGTAAGAAAACATTTGGGTTATCAGTGAGTGTTGCTAATAACATCATGAGCACTTATTAAAACACTGACTATGGGCCTGGCCCTGGGCTAATGCTTCTCAGGTGCTTTCATTGCATATAATCTTCACAAAAAATCCTCTGAAATGAATAGTGGTATTACGCCATTGTAAAGAAGAGGCAATGGAGGCCCAGAGAGGTTAAGTAACTTGCCCAAGGTCACACAGCTGGCAAGTGGTGGAGCTGAGATTAGAACCCAAGCTTTGTGGCCCATGTTCTCACCAGCATATTGTGCAGCCTCTGTGCCTGCAATTCAGCAGTACAACCCCATTTATTCTATTATGTTTTATGAGTTTGTTACATTCCAAATTGTGATATATTTTATTATACGAATTCAGCCACACCACAGGTTAAATCCTGTCTCTTGAGATTTTGGTTTTTTTTTTTGAGACAGAGTCTCGCTCTGTCACCCTGGCTGGAGTGCAGTGGCACAATCTCGGCTCACTGCAACCTCTGCCTCCAGGGTTCAAGCAATTCTCCTGTTTCAGCCTCCCGAGTAGCTGGGATTACAGGTGTCTGCCACCACGCCTGGGTAATTTTTGGATTTTTTAGTAGAGACAGGGTTTCACCATGTCAACCAGGCTAGTCTTGAACTGACCTCAGGTGATCCACCTGCCTTGTGCTCCCAAAGTGCTGGGATTACAGGCATGAGCCACTGTGCCCGGCCCTCTCTTGAGATTTAACAGTAATGTCTAGCAAATGCCTGCTAAAATAAAACCAGAGTAAAGGCAAGACTCAGTACTGGACTCCAGCTGCAGCATTCCCACAGAGACCTGGCTGCACTCGCCACGCCTGCCTTCCTGTTTAAGCTCAGAACATAGTGTCGGAGGTGATCAATCCAGGCGCTTCTTCCTCCAGGGAGCACCAGGTCTAAGTAAAGCTCCTTTGTAGGCTTCCAGCACAATCCCTCCCCATTTGCAACTTCCACAGAGAGAAAAGACTGGCCTTTCTAGAACCCTCTGCTGCATCAGGAACAGCACTGGGCCTGTGCTGTGGTAGGCGGCCTTTCTCCCTCTCCTGCCTAAGGAAGTCAGCACAGCAGGTCATCCCACTGCTGGGGTCCTGAGCTCTCGAGGAAACCGAGTCAGGTAAAACTAGATCAGAGATGGTTACATGGGTCCATCACCCGAACTGCCGTGGCTGCACCATGGACAGAGCCAGAAGGCTGAGGGCTCCTGACGTCTTCCCAAGTGGACCCTGTGGGAGTCACGCTTTGGAATCATTGCTCAAAACACAGGGCAGGTCTCAGGTCTGAGGCCAGCCCCACCGCACCCATGGATGCCGCCTTTAATAATCTGCTCATTGAACTGTGGGGCTGCTGTGGCTGGAGAGCCGCTGCCCTAAGTGCTGCCCCCCGGCCCTACCCACCGAGTGGGGCCAACAGAGGGTGGCATCCTTTCCAGCCTCCTCCCCCAGCCTTCTTACCACACCCAGCAGCAGAATCCCCCAAAACTGTACGTCCCTCTCAGCACACTGGGTCCTGTCCACCCCACAGGGCAGGCCGAGGTCTCCAGAAACCAGACACAACACAGAGACTCGCTTTGGCAGTCACAGGTGGAAGGCCCCGCCCTGCTGCTGTGGCCAGAGACTGCTGGTCCTTTGGAGGGTCAGAGCCAGTTCCAAACCAGGCCTCCCCAGTAACATGCCTGCAGGCAGATGTTGGCTTAAACCCTCTCACAACCCCTTAGGGGCAAATTATTTGCATTAATTAATTGATTGATTCATGAATTCAAGACACCGTGCTTGGGACCTACAGCTGGGGTTCCATAAGCTCAAACTAGGGCAAAGGTGATGGACGCCTCAGTTTGCTTTGACTGAGGTACGTCTGGCAGCACCACCCTGTGTGGTCATGGAGGATGAGGTGCCCCCCAAGGCCAACCGCTGTGGGGTGGGGGTTGTGTCGTGTCTCTTCATCCTCAGCTCCTGGCCCTGGCTTGGTGCAGAACACACAGCCATTGAATGCTCATGCCTGAAGTGGAAATGTAATGCGTCTGGGAATGCTGAAGTCATAGACAACAAATTCTTAAAGAAAATAAATGACAGGGAAAATGAAATATGCATAGTGTTTTATTTTTGCTTATCTTTCTATGCACGTAAAGCAATTTGGTTTTAAGAATATTCATGTATGCTGCAAATAATTTGGCTTGTTCATAAAATTATGTGATGCATTAACACTAAAAGGATGGGTTTTTCAGGCAGTAACTCCCAAGATGCCATTAAGTTAAAAATGTCTCATACATAAAACCAGAAGATGTTCAACTTTAGGAGATGTGGCAGTTCTTCATTTCTGTCGTTTACTGAGGATCACCAAAATGTGAAAGCAGCAATGAAAAACCAGCAGTGTCCCTGCAAACAGAATGGTTCTCTCTCCACACAGTAAACTATGCCATGTCAGCCACGGAGACGAGGTTTGAATGAGCTCAATTCTTCACAGCTCATGTTATCAAGGGTAGCGCCTGTCTCTCCACACCTGAATCTGGGGGTCCTTGCTTTGGCCAATAGAATGTGGCAAACACGGTGTCAGGTGAGCTCTGAGACCTGGGCAGCCCCTCACTCTCCCTCTTGGGACCATGTAGGTGAGACAGACAGACGAGAGCTCACGAAAGAGACACAAAACTGGCAGTCAATGCCAGAGCCCCGACACCTGTCAATGGAGCCATTCCAGACCCTCCGCCCTCCCACGCCTCCCGATGGCTACAGCAACCTGAGTGAACCCCAGGGAGCACAGCAGAACAGCCTGTCCAAGCCCAGCCCAACCCAAAGGCCTGTGAGTGTTTTTGTTATTGTTGCTGTTGTTTTGGTTTGGTTTTTTGTTTTAAAAAAGACAGGGTCTCTCTGTACCCACCTCGCTGAAGTACGGTGGTGCAAACACAACTCACTGCAGCCTCAACCTCCCGGGCTCAAGCGATGCTCCAGCCTCAGCCTCCCAAGTCGCTGGGACTACAGGTACTCACCACCACACTTGACTAATTTTTGTATTTTTTATAGAGACGGGGTTTTGCCATGTTGCCCAGGCTGGTCTCGAACTGTTGAGTTCAAGCGATCCGTCCGCCTTGGCCTCCCAAAGTGCTGAGATTACCCGGGTGAGCTACCACGCCTGGCCTGGCGGTTGCTTTAAGTTGCTAAATTTGGGGGTGGTTTATTTCACAGCAATAGATCATTGACACATGGACACATGCAGGACACTCAGGCTCTCAGGAAAAGCTTGAAGGGGAGGAAGCAACCTTCAAACATATGGAGCGGTGGTTCTCAAGGTTGGGACACCAGGGCCAGATTTGACCACTATTTAAAATGCCCAGACCGCTAACCTTCCTCTTTTCTTTGCCCTGAGCCTTTCAAGTTGGCTGAACAAAAAGTCGACGGGAACCCAGCTGTAGGTCCCAAGCCAGTGTCTTGAATTCATGAATCTATCAATTAATTAATGCAAATAATTTGCCCCTAAGGGGTTGTGAGAGGGTTTAAGCCAACTTCTGCCTGGAAGCACATTGCTGGGGGAGGCACGTGGTGGCCCCGGTGTCCGGGACTCTTGCCTGGTTAGAAATTGGCTCTGGCCCTCCAACCGACCAGCCTTCCCTGGCCACAGCAGCAGGGAGGGGGCCTTCCACCCGTGGCTGCCAAAGTGAGTCTCTGTGTTGTGTCTGGTTTCTGGAGACCTTGGTCTGCCCTGTAGACTGAGCAGGACACAGTGTGCCGGGAGGTTCGTGCAGGTATTGGAGGATATTGGAAGAGTGAGCAGAGTGTGTTGTGTGCTGCTGAGGATGGGAGAAGAGGCCGGAAAGAATGCCACCCTCTGGTGGTCCCCCATAATTGCCAAAACTTGTAAGCCACCAAGATGTCCTTTGGTAGTGAATGGACACATAAGTTTAAATGACAGTGGTGCAGCCAGACACGGTGGCTCACGCCTGTCATCCCAGCACTTTGGGAGGCCGAGGTGGGTGGATCACTAGGTCAGGAGTTAAGACCAGCCTGGCCAATGTGGTGAAACCCCGTCTCAACCAAAAATACAAAAATTAGCCAGGTGTTGTAGAATATGCCTGTAATCTCAGCTACTCAGGAGGCTGAGGCAGGAGAATCGCTTGAACCTGGGGGAGGCAGAGATTGCAATGAACCAAGATCACGCCACTGCACTCCAGCCTGGGCAACAAGAGCGAGACTCCGTCTCAAAAAAAATAAAAATAATTGTGATGCTGCTAGACAAGGGAATATATTATTCATCGTTAGAAAGAAATGAGCTGTCAAGCTGTGAGGCAACACGAGGGAGTGTCACTGCATCTTAGAAGGGGTTTGCTAAGGGAAGGGACCCAGTGTGAAAAGCTGCACCCTGTGGAATTCCAACTCCAGGGCACTCTGGAAAATGCAAAACCGCGGAGACAGTGACACACTGGCATGACGCCAGAGTGGCCACGACTCCTGTCATTATACATTTGTCCAGACCCATAGCATGTACAAGACCGAGTGTGAATGCCGACAGAAACTATGGGTGACAATGACGTGTAGGTTCCTGAGTTGTAACTACTCTAGTGGGGGAGGCTGTGAGTGTGTGTATGGGGAGAGGGTGGATGAGAGAATTCTCTGTACCCTTCACTCAGTTTTGCTGTGAACCTAAAACAGCTCTAAAAATTAAAATCTATTAAAAAAAAACACACAACAAAACAATAAGTAGCCAAAGAAACTGGGATGTATATATGAAAGATGAACATCTTCAATATGTAAAAAAGCATGTAAATTAAAAAGAAAACAAATAAATGTCCAACAGAAAACTGGCAAAAGGAAACTAAAACATTTAGTGGACAATAAATACAAATAACCAATAAAATTTCCAAGCCCAGGGTAATGAAATAAATGGAAATGGAAACAAGATAGCATGGGGAGGGGGTGGTATATGAAATTGGCATCAATTAACAAATTATAAAATCTAGTGTAGTAAAGGATTTGGGGAAACCGACACTCTGGTTCAGCTCAGGGGGAGGAAGAAAATAAATTGACCAAATATTTCTTTATTTTTTTTGAGACAGAGTTTTTTGTTCTCATTGCCCAGATTGGAGTGCAATGGCATGGTCTTGGCCCACGGCAACCTCCACCTTCCAGGTTCAAGTGATTCTCCAGCCTCAGACTCCTGAGTAGCTGGAATTGCAGGTGCCCGCCACCATACATGGCTAATTTTTGTATTTTTAGAAGAGATGGGGTTTCACCATGTTGGCCAGGCTGATCTCGAACTCCTGACCTCATGATCCGCCCACCTCAGCCTTCCGCAGTGCCGGGATTACAGGCGAGAGCCACCACGCCCAGCCCTGACCAAATATTTCCAAATGGCAATTTGGAAACAGGATGCCAAAGGCTTAAAAGTGCTTATCCATTTTGACTTTTCACTTTCATTTCTAGGAAAGAATCTTAAGGAAATAGCTGGAGGTGCCCACAAAAAAGGCACACAGGCACAGATGCAGAAAAGCATTTGACAGAAATCCAATGCTCATTTATGACAAAAGTGTCCACAAACTACGAATGGAAGAGAACCTCCTCAAACCCATAAAGGGACCCCCAAATATTCCACCATTAGCATCACACCTAATGGCAAAAATGGGATTGCTTTCCCCCAAGAGCAGCAATGAGATAAGGATGCAGCTTCCACCACTTCTGGTCCATGTTCTCACAGAGGCCATGGCCTCTGCATCAGGTAAGAAAAGGAAATAAACGACATCAAGACAGGAAAAGAAGGAATAAAACTGCTCTTATTTTCAGCTGATACAACTGTTCACACAAAAAATGTCATGGAATTTATAAAACAACTTTTAGAACTAATAACTGAATTTCATAAAACTGTAGGATAAAAGGTTAATAGAGAAAAATTAATTGCATCCTTAAACAGTAGCAGTGTACAACTGGTACATGAAATAAATAAAACATTGCATTTATAGTAGTTAAAAAAAATCCCCACATAAAACACTTAGGAATAAGCCTAACAAAAGACTTTCAAGAACTTCACACTGAGAAACACAAAAATTGCTGAGATAAATAAGACCTGAAGAAATGGAGAGATATACCATGTCCATGGAATAAAATCAACATGGTTAGCATGACAGTCTTGCGAAACTGATCTACAGATTCGACACAAGCCCAATCAAAATTCCAGCAGGAAGTTTTAGTAACAATTGATAAGCTGACCCTAAATTTTGAGCTAGTGTAACCAGAGCAACTATAAAAAAGAACAAAGTTGGAGGATTCATCGGATTTTGAGAACTACAAAGTTATCATCAAGAGAGTTTGGTATTGGTGAAAAGATAACGATGGTGAAATAGGCAAATAATCACTGCAACATAACAGAGTCCAAAAATATCGATTATTTACAAAACTGAAAAGACAATTCAGCGGAGAAAGGATGGCTTTTCAACAAATGATATTGGATCAACTGGATATCTGCATGAAAAAAATTAACATCAACTCTTTCCTCCCATCACAGCCCCAAATTAACTCAAAACAGATCATAGACTTAGATGTGAAACCTAAACTATGAAACTTCCAGAAGAATCCATGAGAGAAAACCTTTGTAATCTTGGAATAGGCCCAGGTTTCTTAGAACACAAAAAAAATCAACTGTAACATAATAAACTGGAAAATTAAAGACCTTTTTTTCATCAAAATACTCCATTAAAGGAAACAAAAATGAAAGTAACAGACTGGGAGAAAATATTCACAAAACAAATAGTCAACAAAAAACTTGTACCCAGAGTATGTATAAGAAACTCTTAAAATGCAATAGCGTTGTTGGAGATTTCTTAGACTGGACACCAATGTATGACCATCACTTTAAAAAAAGGATAAATTCATCTTCATTAAAATGAAAACCTTCTATTCTTTAAGAGATATTGTTAAGAAAATAAAAAGATAAGCCATAGACTGGGAAAAAGACATTTGCCAAATGCTTATATGATAAAGGTTTTATCACATAAATCAGTTAAATGCTTTAAATCATCATTCTATACAGAATACAGAAAAGGTCCTCAAAACTTGGCTCACGCCTGTAATCCCAGCACTCTGGGAGGTGGAGGCGGAGGCGGGTGGATCATGAGTTCAGGAGATTGAGACCATTCTGGCTAACATGGTGAAACCCCATCTCTATTAAAAATACAAAAATTAGTCCGACATGGTGGCATGTGCCTGTAGTCCCAGCTACTTGGGAGGCTGAGGCAGGAGAATTGCTTGAACCCGGAGGCAGAGGTTGCAGTGAGCTGAGATGGCACCACTGCACTCCAGCCTGGGTGACAGAGCTAGATTCTGTCTCAAAAAGAACACAATTCAAAAATGGGCAAAAGATTTGAAAAGACATTTCACCAATGAGGATATTTAGATGGCCACTAAGCACATGAAAAGGTGCTAACATCATTCATTATTAGAGAAATGCAAATGGAAACCTCCGTGCAATCTAAGGGAACATGATGTGATCCAGTACGCATCTATTGGAAAGACTAAAAAACAAATGAATGAGGCCCTATGTGGCAGCTAAAGCTTGTAATCCCAGCACTTTCGGAAGCTGAGGTGGGAGGGTCACCTGAGCTCAGGGGTTCAAGACCAGCCTGGGAAACATGCCGAAATCTCGTTTCTACTAAAAATACAAAAAACTATCCAGGCATGGTGGTGCACCTCTCCCTGTAATCCCAGCTACTTGGGAGGCTGAGGCAGGAGAATTGATTGAACCCCGGAGACGAGGCTGCAGTGAACCGAGATCATGCCACTGCACTCCAGCCTGAGCGACACAGTGAGACTCTGTCTCAAAAAACAAACAAACAACAAAACCTAAAGGAATGAAGCTGACGCTGTGGTGCTGGCCAGGAGGCAAGCAACGGAATTCTCTTACGTCATGGCGGGAAGTCAAATGATAGAGCCACTCTGGAAAATTGGCAGTGTCTCATAAAGTACCTATCAAATGACTCAGCAATCCCCCCCAGGTGCTGACCCAAAATACATGGAAAATGTTCACATGAAATCTGTGTGTGAATGTTTACAGCAGTTTTATGCATCGTCGCAAGAAACAAGAAACAACACGAATGTCTTTCAACTGGTGAATGGGCAAACAAGCAATGGTACATGTGAACAAGGGGATACAGACACTTCAGCAACACAAAGGAGCAAACTGCTGATGTGCCTGGCGATGGGGATGCATCTCAGATGTATGGCGTTAAGTGAAAGAAGCCAGACACAAAAGCCTACAGGAGAAGATACTCAGCCTCCCCAGTAATCAGGGAAATGCAAATTAAAACCACAATGAGAGACTCCTGCTCACCTGTTAGAATGGCTATGGTGGACAAGACTGATCATACCAAGTGTAGCTGAGGACGCGGAGGAGCTAACAACTCTCATGAACTGCTGGTGAGATGCAACCACTTTAGGAAAAAGTTCGGCAATTTCTTAAAAATAAAACACATGCCTATTTCCAGTTATTCCATTCCCAAGTATTTCCCGAGAGAAATAAAAACACACGCAAAGTCTTGTCCATAAATGTTTGTGACAACTTTATCTAAAATAGCTAAGAACTGGCCAGGTATGGTGGCAGTGTCTCATAAAAGTCAAATACACCCCTATTTGGGCAAAATATTTGAAAAAACATTTCACCAAAGAGGATATTCAGATGGTCAATAAGCACATGAAAAGGTGCTCAGCATCATTCATTATTAGAGAAATGCAAATAGAAACCTCAATGCAATCTAAAGGAACATGACGTGATCCACTACACATCTAATCCCTCACACCTATAATCCCAGCACTTTGGGAGGGTGAGGCAGGTGGATTACCTGAGGTCAGGAGTTTGAGACCAGCTTGACCAACATGGTGAAACCCTGTATCTATCAAAAATACAAAACATTAACTGGGCGTGGTGGCGCATACCTGTAGTCCCAGCTACTTGGGAGGCTGAGGCAGGAGAATCACTGGAACTCTGGAGGCAGAGGTCGCAGTAAGCTGAGATCACGCCACTGCACTCCAGCCTGGGCAAGAAGAGCAAAACTCCGCCTCAAAAAAAAGATTAAAAATAATGAAATAAAATAGCTAAGAACTGAAAACAACCCAGTGGTTATCAACGCAGTGTAGTAATGAATTGTGGTCTGTACATACCATGCCATTCTACTCAGCAATAACACAGAGCAACATGAACACGTAGCAATATTATTACACCTACTGAAAGAAGCAGGACAAAAACCCAGCACAGGCTGTGTGATCCCATTTCCATAAAATTCTAGAAAAGGCAAATGAACCAAGCACATGCTGTGTGATCCCATTTCCATAAAATTCTAGAAAAGGCAAATGAAGGCCAAGGAGGTTGGATTATGAGGTCAAGAGATCGAGGCCATCCTGGTCAACAAGGTGAAACCCCGTCTCTACTAAAAATACAAAAATTAGCTGGGCATGGTGGTGTGCGCCGGTAGTCCCAGCTACTCAGGAGGCTGAGGCAGGAGAATTGCCTGAACCCAGGAGGTGGAGGTGGCGGTGAGCCGAGATCCTGCCATTGCACTCCAGCCTTGGTAACAACAGCGAAACTCTGTCTCAAAAAAAAAAAAAAAAAGAATTGTGTTGAGTTGAATCTGCATACCAATTTGGAGGGTATTGCCATGGTAACAATATTAAGTCTTCCAATCCATGAACATGGGATGTCTTTCTAATTATTTAGGTCTTTAATTTGCTTCAGCTTTTATAGTCTTAAGTGCACAAGTCTTGCATGTGTGTATTGTAAAGAGAATTGTTTTATTAATTTTATTTTTGCATTTTTCAAAACAACCAAAACAATAGAGAGTCCAGAAATAAACCCACATATCTACGGTAAATTGTTTCCAACGAGCTTGCTAGAGCAATTCAACTGATAAAAGAATAATCTTTTTTTTTTTTTCCTTGAGACAGGGTCTCACTCTCACTCAGGCTAGAGTGCAGTGGCGAGATCTCGGCTTACTGCAACCTCCGCCTCCTGAATTCAAGGGATTCTCATGCCTCAACCATCTGAGTAGCTGGGACTACAGGAGTGCGCCCCTACACCCAGCTAATTTTTGTATTTTTTTGGTAGAGACAGGGTTTCACCATGTTGGCCAGGCTGGTCTTGAACTCCTGAGCTCAAGTGATCTGTCTGCTTCAGCTTCCCAAAGGGATTACAGGCGTGCTGGGATTACAGCCATGCGCCACTGAGCCCAGCCAGGTAAAAGAATGGTCCTTTCAGAAAGTAGCATGGAGACAACTGGAGAGCCACATGCAGAGAATGGAGTCCGACCATCGCCTCACACTGCCCGCGACAATTAACTCAAAAGGGATCACGACTAGTGTAGGAGCTACAACTATTAATCTCTTAGAAGAAAACATAGACACTTTGATATGACACCAACAGGACAATCAACTAGAGAGAAAAACAGATACATCTGACTTCATAAATGTTTAAAACTCAAAGAACACTATCAAGAGAGTGAAATACAACTCATATAATGGGAGGAAAATAGCTACAAATGTATCTGACAAGGGACTAGTACCCAAATATTTTTTTAAAACACTTAAGATGTAGGAATAAAAAGACAAATGACTTAATTTAAAAATGGGCAAAGAATTTAAATAGATATATCTCCAGTGAAGATATAAATGGCCAATAAGCACTTGAAAAATTCTCCAAATCATTATTCCCTGGAGAAGTGTAAATCGAGGCCAGGCGCCATGGCTCACACATGTAATCCCAGCACATCGGGAGGCCGAGGAGGGCAGATCACCTGAGATCAGGAATTCGAGACCAGCCTGGCCAACATGGTGAAACCTCGTCTCTACTAAAAATACAAAAATTAGTCCGGCGTGATGGCGGGTGCCTGTAATCCCAGCTACTCCAGAGGCTGAGGCAGGAGACTCCCTCGAACCTAGGAGTTGGAGGTTGCAATGAGCCAAGATCGCACCACTGCACTCCAGCCTGGGCAACAGAGCAAGACTCTGTCTCAAGACAAACAAACAAAAAGAAATGCAAGTCAAAACCACAGTAAGATACCACTTCACACCCACTGGGATTGCTATAATTAAAAAAAAGGGGAATAACAAGTGCTGGTGAGGAGGTCCTAGAGAAGCGGGAACACTCATTCCATGCTGATGGGAAGAGCGGCCAATTGTGGAAAACAGGTTGGTAGGTCCTCAAAAATTAAACATAGTGTTAACATGTGACCAAGCAATTCCACTCATAGGTATATATCCTAGATAATAGAAAATAGGGCCGGGCTTGGTGGCTCACACCTATAATCCCAGCACTTTGGTAGCCCGAGGCAGGTGGATCACCTGAGGCCAGGAGTTCAGGACCAGCCTGGCCAACATGGTGAAACCCCATCTCTACAAAAAATACAAAAATTAGCCGGGAGTGGTGGCATGTGCCTGTAATCCCAGCTACTTGGGAGGCTGAGGCAGGAGAATCGCTTGAACCCGGGAGGAAGAGGTTGCAGTGTGCCGAGGTCACACCATGGCACTCCACCCTGGGCGACAGAACAAAACTCCATCTCAAAAAAAGAAAAAGAAAATAGATATCTATATAAAAATGTGTACACAAATGTCCATAGCAGCATTATTCATAGTATCCAAAGAGAGAAAAAGATAAACATGTCCATCAACTGATGACTGGCTGAACAAACCGTGGCATCCGTACAATGGAAAACCGTTCAGCTATAAAAAGGAAGGAAGTACCAGCACACTATGGAAGTACCGGCACACTACGGAAGTACCGGCACACTACGGAAGTACCGGCACACTACGGAAGTACCAGCACACTACAACACGGATGAATCCTGAAAACATGATGCTAAGCGAAAGGAGACAGTCACAAAAGGCCACAAGTTCTACGATTCCATTTATACGAAATATCCAGAATAGGTAAATCCACAGAGACGGAAACCAGGTTAGTGGCTGTCAGGGCTGAGGCAGGGAGGGCTGGGGCGTGACTGCTAAGGAGTGTGAGGTTTCTTTTTGGGGTGATGAAAATGTTCTGGAATCAGGTTGTGATGGTGGTTACGCAACTTCATGAAAGTACTAAGTGCCACTGCACTACACACTCTAAAAGGGTGACTTTCATGCTATGTGAATAAAAAGTCATTATGCACACGCTCTCTCATGTCTGATTTATCTCGTACGTCTCCCAGCAAAGGGGCTTGTACAAAGCATGGACTCAAACATCTGTTCTGCAATAACAAGTTGTGAGTGGCCCCCTGACCGGCAGACACTGGGATGAGGTTTCCACCTGTGCAGAGCTTCATTCTGGTGGGGAACCAGGCAGCAAATGGTAAACGGGTCATGGGGGGCTCTAGCGGAATGAGCACAGGGTGGGAGGCGGAGGGGCTGGGAATGGCCACTCTAGAGAGGTGGACTTGGGGGTCCTCAGTGAAGCCTGCAGGGAGGGGAAGAGCCAGCCGAGAGCCCAAGGGAAATGAATGCCTGAAATAAGCTAAGCACATCAGAGAAAGCGTCAGTCCTTATACTATGAGTCCCAGTGCAAAAGCAGTGCCACGCTGGAAACGGAGATTCAGCTTGTTCTTCCATCACCGAGTTTTACACTCCTCCCAGTGTGGGAAGGGAAGTGATCTCATATTGCAAATAATTTTACAATAATACACACTGCCCGTATTTTTCTTTTTTCTTGAGATGGAGTCTCACTCTGTCACCCAGGCTGGAGTGCAGTGGCGTGATCTCGGCTCACTGCAACCTCCACCTCCTGGGTTCAAAGCATTCTTGTGCCTCAGTCTCCTGAGTCACTGGGATTACAGGCACGCGCCACCACACCCATCTTATTTTTGAATTTTTAGTAGAGACGGGGTTTCACCATGTTGGCCAGGCTGGTCTTGAACTCCTGACCTCAGGTGATCCACCCACTTCGGCTTTGCAAAGTGCTGGGATTATAGGTGTGAGATACTGCACCCAGCCTACACTCCCAGTATTTTTTAAAATTGCTTAACATTTGCAGGTAATAAATAAATTCATGTTGCGATTAAAAATTTAAAAAACACTGAAGTGTGCAGAATCGGCATTGGAAGCCTGTCTCCCAAGGCATCCTGGTCAGCAGTTGGGTGACTCTTCTTCCAAAGTTCCTTCTGAGCATTTACACACACTTGAAGGTGTCTTCCCATGTTGCCGGAAGACACCATTTTGGAATAATGGCTCCAGAGAAATGAGAAAGAACCGTCTTTAATGTATTCTTCAACTTGACTCATAAAATAGAGTCAATCAGTCTTCTCTACAACAGTCAACTTCTCTCAAGGAAGACCTGAGGAAGCCAGTCCCTGACCCACCAGGAGACAGGGACCTCATAGGAGGTGAGCTGAGGACGAGGACAATTTTGACACCACCTTGACTGTGAGCTGCTGGGAGGTGTCAGACGGGAGCACCACACGAGCAGGGATGGGGGCTCTAGGAGGCTTCCTCTCGGAGTGGGTGGCACAGGGGCTGGCTGTGGGGGTCTTTGTGGGGAAGACAGAGCCTGAGCGGGTACAGGGCATGTGGGGAGGGGACGAGGAGGTTTGTGGAGGACTGGCCGGAGCGCTCTGAAAATGGCCCTGACGTTGATTTTTAAAAACGGTTCTCCAAAAGAACTGAAAGCAGGGACTTGAATAGATAAGCGTCCTCACGTATTCACAGCAGCGTCATTCGTGATGGCCAGAGGCTGAAGCAGCCCAGTGAACATGAAGGGGAGAACGGAGAAAGAAAATATCATCCCCTCATGCAATGGTAGGTTATCTAGCTATAAAAAGGAAGGACATTCTTCCCCCGTCCCCCGTGAGGTGGAGTCTCGCTCTGTTGTCCAGGCTGGAGTGCAGTGGTACAACCTTGGCTCACTACAAATTCTGCTTCCCAGGTTCAAGTGATTCACCTGCCTCAGCCTCTTGAGTAGCTGCGATTACAGGCGTACATCACCACGCCTGGCTAATTTTTATATCTTTAGTAGAGACGTGGTTTCACCATGTTGGCCTGGCTGGTCTCGATCTCCTGACCTCATGATCCGCCCATCTTGGCCTCCCAAAGTGCTGGGATTGCAGGTGTGAGGCACTGCACCCAGCTAAAAAGGAAGGAGAGTCTGACACAGGCTACAGCATGAATGAAGCTTGACATTACGCTAAGTGAAAGAAGCCAGACACAGAAGGTCAAACCCTGCATGATTCCACTCCTCTTGGGTCCCCAAGCAATTAAGCTCAGAGACAGAAGGTAGAAAGGAGGCTGCCAGGGGCTTGGGGGAGAGGATATGGTGAGCTGCTTAATGGGAATAGAGTTTCCATTTGGGAAGATGAAAGAGTTCTGGAGGTGGAGAGTGTGGTGATGGCTGTGTCCCATGTGAATATACTTATTGCCACTGAAGTGTGCACTTAAAAATGGTTAAGTCCGGTGTGGCTCACATCTATAATCCTAGCACTTTGGGAGGCCGCGGTGCATGGACTGTGTGAGCTCAGGGGTTCAAGACCAGCCTGGGCAACATGGTGAAATCCCATCTCTACTAAACTACAAAAAATTAGCCAAGCATGGTGGCGTCTACCTGGAGCTTCAGCTACTTGGGAGGCTGAATTGCTTGAGCCTGTGAGGCAGAGGTTACAGTGAGCCGAGATTCCCCCACTGCACTCCAGCCTGGGCAACAGAGCAAGACTGTCTCAAAAAACAAAAATGGTAAATTTTATGTTATAGTGGTGCCTTTTTATCCAAGGGGGATACAACCTAAGACCCCAGTGGATGCCTGAAACCTTGGACAGTGCCAAACCCTATAAATGCTATGTTTGTCCTATACATATACACCTATGATCAAGTGTAATCTGCAAATTAGGCACAGTAAGAGATGAACACAACAATAATAAAATGGAACTGGCCGGGGGCAGTGTCTCACACCTGTAATCCCAGCACTTTGGGAGGCTGACATGGGTGGGTCGCTCGAGCCCAGGAGTTCAAAACCAGCCCAGATAACTCAGCGAGACCCCATCTCTATAAAAAATTTAAAACAGGCCAAGTGCGATGGCTCAAGCCTGTAATCCCAGCACTTTGGGAGGCCAAGGCGGGTGGATCACGAGGTCAAGAGATCGAGACCATCCTGGTCACCATGGTGAAACCCCGGCTCTACTAAAAATACAAAAAATTAGCTGGGCATGGTGGCACGTGTCTGTAATCCTAGCTACTCAGGAGGCTGAGGCAGGAGAATTGGCTGAACCCAGGAGGCGGAGGTTGCGGTGAGCCGAGATCGCGCCATTGCACTCCAGCCTGGGTAACAAGAGTGAAACTCCGTCTCAAAAAAAAAAAATTTTAAAACAAAAGATTATCCAGGTTTGGTGGTGCACGCCATCATTCCAGCCTCTTGGGAGGCTGCAGTGAGCTGTGATCGCACCACTGCACTCCAGCCTGGGCAATGGAGCAAGACCCTGTCTCAAACAAAAACAAAAATAAAACTCTCCCAAAAAACAACATCCTGTAATAAAAGTTCATTCTTAACACAGATCTTAGCAACCTCAGCACAGAATTCTGTTTTTTCCGTACTCAGTTGGAACTTCCACCTTCTCATGAAAAGGAAGCATTTTATGGCTTCTCTTTGGCATACCCACATTGTCAGTGTCACTGCTCCTGTGCGGTGGGGCCGTTATTAAATCAAATAAACACTAGCACTGAGATCCTGGGGCAGCTAGTCTGATCACCCAGACAGTCGGTGGGATGGAGGGGAGGGAGGGAGACTTCATCATCCCCCAGAATGGTGTGCAATTGAAAGCTCGCGAATTCTTTATTTCTGTAATTTTCCCTTTAATATTTTTGATTTTTTTTTTTTGAGATGAAGTCTCACTCTGTCACCCAGGCTGGAGTGCAGTGGTTCGATCTCAGCTCACTGCAACCTCTGCCTCCAGGGTTTAACTGATTCTCCTGCCTCAGCCTCCCAAGTAGCTGGAGTTACAGACATGCACCACTATGCCCAGATAATTTTTGTATTTTTAGTAGAGACGGGGTTTTACCACATTGGCCAGGCTGGTCTCAAACTCCTAACTCAGGTGATCTGCCCACCTTGGCCTCCCAAAGTGCTGGGATTACAGGTGTGAGCCACTGAGCCATGCCCCATTTAGTATTTTTGGATCGTGGTTGACTGAGGGTAATTGAACCTGCAGAAAGCAAAGCTGCAGTGAGGGGCAAGTATGCAGTAAATACTACTATGCATGTATTTTATTGCAACTAAAATACAAACCAGGTGAATGCCATAGAGTTCCTTGGCTTCCTCCACCTAAAGCACATTCCCTTATCTTCCCTGGCCCTCCCAGGCTTTTCTCTGGCGTGGCATCCACACAGCAGGGCTGGCTAACCCTGAGGAGCCTGGTAGGAGGCTCAGCCCCACCAGTGGAATAGGTTCAGAAACGCTGAGAGGGAGAAGCCTGGGCACCTTGCCGTCAGAGTGACTTTGTGGCCACCTCCTTGTCTGAATCCTGATATGGCCTCAGTTTTCGCCTTTGACCTGGGGTTGGGGGGACCTCTGTACCACACCTGGAGCCACTCCTGCAGCCGCCACCCCTGCAGCAACTGCGTCCTCTACAGGTAAGAATGCCCAAGGAAGAAGCCGGCCGCTCTTTCCCCTCCTCACTCTGTCCTCCCCGCTGCCAGCAGGCGGGAAGCTACTTGCAAGGCGACAAAGGCCCGGAACAATCTGCCAGCGTGCGCATCACTCCTCGCCCTCCAGCAGGGCTTGGGATTTTTGGACAGTGCATTCCATTTCGTTTTGTTTTGTTTTTCCCTTCGCATTTGGCAAACCCTGAGTCAGGAAAGCTAGTCTTTGGGGTTCAAGGAAGAACAAAACAAACCCGATCTCCTGTAATCTACCTGGATTGAACGCCCAGCTTTGTGCAGCCCGAGCTCTGGCCGACCGGTATTTCTGCCGGGTCCTATTCATACCCTTGGCCCCAGCTGGCTGTGAGCTTTCCTGGGAACCCATGCCTCCTACGTGGCCTACTTACAAGGCTGCTCGGAGCCAGCCAGGTGTTCTTTAAGCCCCTGTGAAGATTCCTTGTTCAGGTAGACAAAAAGCTTGCTCGAAAGAATGGGACAGGGAGAACTGCAATGCTCTCTGGAGCCCCAGCTCCTGATTTCAAAGGATCAATGAGTGACAGAGGGCTGGGGGGGTCGTGCATTAAGAGAGCCACCGCCCACAACAGGTCTGCCCCAAAGCAAAAGGCAAATATCATTTTTCCTCCAGTCCACAACCATGCACAGCTTCGGGACCCCCAGCCAGCCCAAAGCTGCCACTGGCTGCCCACTAACCCTCCCTGCAGCCCTTCGCACAGCACGGGTTCAGGCAATGCCTGCATCCACCCACACCTGCAGAGCTTGAGCCTCACTTTGGAATGGACGGGATCTGTGCAGAGACCGGGCAGAGCCTCTGGCTTCAGGATGGCAGCAGCTCCAACAGGCAGCTCTCCAGGCCAGGAGGCGAGCACAGACCCTCCTGCACCCTCACAGCTTCTGCAGGTTCCCAGGTAACGTCGCTGGTCAGGCTGTGGGGACACCAGGCAGCAGGGTCAGAGCTAACCATTTCCAAATTCTGTCTTGTCCCTGCCAGGGTACCTGGTACACACCCAGGTCAACCTGTGACCTTGGCCTTACTTACCCTTGTCCGGGGCAAACCTGAGATCGAGGATGGAATAAAATAAGAACCAACCTAAACAGGGCAGTGATAGCTCTAAAGGTTTATGCAAGGGCCCCTGCGCCTCTGCCGGCATCTCACCTGTCGGATGCCAAGGCTGAGGCTCGGAGAGGCCTGTCACTGCTCACATCTGCCCCTGCACTGTCGCAGGCGGCCTCTCTTGCAGCAAGGGAAACGTCTCTTTAGGTTCTGCTATGTTTTAAGTGTAAGGCATTTTCTCACGTAGGGCTTTCAAATGCTGGCTGACAGACAGGAAGCCCGTTGAACATCTGGGAGGAAGGGTTCTAGAGAGGAGGATGGAGGAAGGCCAGAGTCACGGCAGTGCGTGTGCAGTGTGTTTACACGCCTGAAACACGAATGACTGTGTCGGTCGCGTCTGCGATGTGCCCACAGCCTCCCCAACAGAGACAAGCCCAGGAGGGCGAGGGAAACAGCCTGTGCTAAACCAGCTTAGAGGATCCCAGCGAATGTCAAGAGATCCAAACAGCAAGACCCCTGCAGCTCCTGACCCAGCAGGGGCGCTGCCTGCAAACCACCATCATACACTGGGCCCTGCAGTCTTTTCCAGGTCATTATCCTGGAGGGGTAAGTCCACCAAGGCAGGGAGCCAAAGGGAGCAGCAAGCTTGAGATTTTTCTGAAGTCTCTTCCACAGACGGTGCCTTTCCATTCATCTGAAACAAACTCCGAAGGACTCCTCTCTATGGAATCGGACCCTAGAGGTGGAGGCTGCTCCTCCATCCCAGCCCCTCCTGTCCCCTCCTCTCTGGCTTCACACAGCCCAGGTGAGGCCTGCCCTGCAGAAGGCTACAGGGAACATCGAATACAGCAGTTTCTACCTGCCTCCTGAGCTGCTCCAGTGACTTAAAACAAGTCCCAGGACCCTCTGGCAGGAGGACGGGAGGAGTAAAATCCAGCATTCAACCCAAGCATCTCTGCTGCCCAGGAACTCATTCTCAGTGATGCATCCACCAGAACATCCTACTTCGCCTTCCCCAACAAGGCGAGCCCCAGCCCCACGTTCAAAGCTTTCCTGAAGCCCCACTGCCTCCTCCACCTCACTAAGTGAAGAGAAGGAAAGACGTGTGAAGCCCCACCCCATCCCAATGACAGCAGGTGCACAGGGACGTGCAGGTCACACGGATTATAAGGCTGAGGAGGGGATGAGATGGGAAGGGGTCCATGTGGAGCAGCAGCCTCCACCTCTGGGTCTCTGACTCCAGTGAGGGGGAGATCACCTTCCCTGACTCCTCATCCCTCCACCTGAATCCTTCCCAGTATCTGTGACCCCTTGTGTGTCTTGGTCCCCCAGGCAAGGGCAATGTCTCAGCCATCTCTGCAACCGTTGCCCACAGGGCCTGGCATGAAAGAGGATGGGGGAGACGGAGGAGTCGCTCTCTGTCCACACCTTCCTCCCCCACCTGTGAGACGGTGATGAGGCGGCTGGATGTTACCGTCTCCAGGAACCCCACTAGGCTCTAAAATCCTGGCAGTCTGTAAAATGCACAGTAAGCTAACTGTTCCCAGCCACGCTGCAGCACGTCTGGCGTAATCAGCATCACACACACATGTGCACACGGCGGTACTGGATCCATCCACCCTCGAGGCTGGACTCTGCCAGCTTCCTGCTGACCACAGAGGCCGCCAGGCCCGGCTCTGGGGTCTGCTCGCAGAGCCCAGCCGGCTGTGCACAGGAGGGCGATCGATGCTGCTGCCAGGACGAAGAGGCAGAGCAATAAACCCCGGGCGGCTGCGGTGACTTCTGCTGCCAGGGTGGGCTCCTAAGCCCGTCGTCGGAGTCCTCGGTGCTGAGAGGCCCCTGGGAACCTGGCTCTACTAGGCTCAAGCTGCCATTTCTGACACAATGGAACGTGATGAGTGCACAGCCGGCCCAATTCTGCCATCCCAGTCCTAGAACCGGCCCCATGGTTGAGCTCGGGAGGGTCATCATCCTGCAGGCGCCGAGACAGCCTGGCTTTTCAGGCCCAAGGGACTGGGAGCAGTGAGGCCAGAGAGTGAAGGGCCAAGTGGGCGGGGATGAATCTCAGCTCTCAGAGCCAGAGCTGCTGCGAACTGGGAAGGCGATTAACTCCCCGATCTGTGTCACCACGTGAGCTAATTAGGGAAGGTGTAAATCACCCGGAGGAATCGGGCAGGCACATCCTTCAGGCTGATTACCAGGACAGTTTAGGGAAAGATAACCAGGCCCGGCCTTTCTTCTGTTCCTTTGCCAGCCATGGGGGCGGGGTGGGGCTGTGATGGGCTAGCAAGAATCCGAGGCAGGTAGGAGGGGAGAATACACCAGGCCTTTGGGTGCTGTTTTTATTTTAACTCTTTTTTGTAGTCAAATGGAGTGACCTTGTCCATTTCCTGGGCAAATGAAGAAACATTTCACTGACAGATCTCACGGCTGTTACGAGTTTCTGAGCTTCCGTGGGGCTGTGCATTTATGACTGTGATGACTCAGGACGTGCACGTGATACTGTACTGGGCTTTTTCCATTTAGCGTGATTATGCGGTGTTATTCATTACGGGCAGGAGACTCCGATGGCAGGAATCATTTGTTTTTCTTTTTCCCTGAAGGCATTTGCAAATATGCTTGGAGGCAAAGGGACGCTGGGTACGTCTAATAAATAAAGCCAAATAATTAATAGCTCGAGCAGTCTAGAGACCACTCCCAGCTGCTGCTGATCCAGGCTCTGAGAGCCCATCTTTCTGTTTTCATTCCCTCCCGACTTCACCCTTAAAATATACATTACTGGGAAGAAAACAGCCAAGGGAGTTTTCTGAACCCAAAAAGAATGTTTAAATTTTTTCCCATATATTTTATAGGAGCTTAACATGGGCAAGCAAATGAGATTATTCTAAACCAAAGCGCCTTTGTGGGCCCCACGCTCTCTGCCTGTCGATCAGCCTCACACCTGGGAGATTATGCACAACCTAGGGGAAGGAGGAGCCGCAGGAGCTGGGCCCTGACAGGCCCCAGGCGACACCTGGAGCTGGGCAGGGAAGGCCAGAGCACACACGCTCCGGACTGCAAACCTACTCCCTGGACCCCAGCAGAGGGACCAGGAGCTCAGGCGTCCCCAGTGCCACCAATCCGTGGCACTCTCAAGTGATGCTGAAACAATGTGTGGAAACCCAGGGGAGATGGGGGGGGAGGGAGGGGGAGGGAGGGGAGGGCAGAAGCTGGAGACTGGGAGGATGGCATAGCTCCAGCCCGTGCACCTGGGCATGAAAACCTGTGTCATGTCTGCAGGACCAGGACCAAACATTCCATTATTATCTAAACACTTTTAGGGGACACAAAGAAGCTCCTGGTTCCTCTCACAGGTTCGGGTTACTCAGTGCCATAAAAAGGCATGCGTCAACCTCCCGTTCCTTGCAAACACTCCTGGAATGTCAGCCCAGGAAGGAAATGGCCCTATAACCTGTTGGGCCCCGAACGCCACGGTTCTCACCAGGAGCAGAAAAGGACCCTGATCTCCCTTCACACCCACCAAGAGCCCACCCTGACTACAGAACCACGCAGAGGCCGAGGCCAGAGAATAGCCAGGTAGCCAAGAGGGGAGGGTCTTTACTGAGTGGGGCCCTGCTATTCGCAGGCTCCGGCATCCAGGTGGTGGGCTCTGCAGGTCAGAGCTCGGGTCGATTGAGGGCAAGGTCCAGGTCCTGGACATATCCATTATGGCCAAATACAGGAAGCCATCAGGCCTGTCCAACACAGCTGTGGGCATCGGTGCCTCCCCAGACCCTCTGGGAAACACATCCTTGCACCTAGAGAAGCAGCCACCATGCCAGGGAGGGTGGCCTCGAGGTTCACCGGGACCTCCACACCTCCCAGCACCTCCCACTGCTCTGCAGAAACAGAATAATCACCACCCAGGCTGGTGGCTTCCCAACTTTTCCCTGACATTCCCCTAGGCAATTTTAAAATGGAGTGAATGCTAATAATAATTTGACTAAATTTAGGTGTTCCCCTTAGGCATCTGATTAAATTTCATGAAGTCTTTTTCAGGCTTTCAGCCCAAATTTCCCTTCTCTCTTGGCGTCATGGTGAGGTCTGCCTGACCATCACGTAGGGTCAGCGAATTCCACCTAACAGGCGGAATTCCTTCCTTCCCAGAGGAACAAGGCACTAAGGAGAGGTTCCCAGGGGAGCACGAAGTGGGAGTCTGGGGTGCTACGTTGTGGGATGGTGTAACCAGGGTTGTCCAGAAAGACACAGAACCCGCAGGCCCTGAAGGACCTTGAGGGTTACCAGGCCCTCCCTGTCTGTTCCTCCCCCTAACCAGGACACCGAAGCCCAGAGTGCAGGGACTGGCAAAGAGACACAGCTGGTGGCAGGAACAGGGACTAGAAAGCCAGAGCCTTCCAGAGTCTCAGCCGCTGGGCTCTGCCACATCACACACAGCTTGGTCCAGCATTTCAGCCCAGCCAGGGTTCACCAAACCGCCTCCTCATGCCCCAACAGCAACAGCCCCAACAGCAGAGGTGTGCAGGCCTGCCTGGGGCTTCCCAGAAATCTTCCGGGACTCAGTGACGCACCTGGGACTACCCGAATGTGTGCCCTGGTCCCCGATGCTGTCCCTGCAGACTGGAAGGGCAGCCTGTGAGTTGACCCAGAGCCGGCTGGGAGCTGCTGGGACCATGGGTTGGGATGCGACCTGGGCCCTGGGAGGCCCTGCAGGGGCTGGCGGGTATTCAACATCCCAACCCCAAAGCACAAACCATCATAACAATCACGGACATCCTTTGATAGGACCTTGGCTACTCATTAATATTCATTTAAATTCCAACCAATGCTCGACATGGCAAAGCTGAATTTTGTATCTGGCTCCTCGTGGCAGGGGTGACAGAAGAACAGAATTTGTGTAGGGATCCTTTCCTCTTCCTTGCTCCCTCCTTAATCTCCACTCGGCTTTCGGGGGACAGGTACCTTCTGCACAGACGCACTGCTTGGCTTGGCGGATTTGACGCAAACCAGGACTGGGGCCCTGGTCGATGGGAAATTCTTAGAGCACAATGACTGCTGACCAGCAGTGGCGACGGTCTTAGGCTGCGTCCCAGGTGGTGCGGTCCCCCTCCATCTGCCCAGGCCCCGCTGGGAGAAGGCCTTGGGCCTCCACCTCCAGCAGTCACCTAATACCTCCTCGGAGCTTTCCAGGGGAGAAGGGATAAGGACAGGGAGGCTTTGGGTGCCCCCAACATGTTTAACACCTTCCATCTTTGGCTCACACGTCACAAAAGACAACACCAATGGAACAAACAGGCAGAGTTATATTCAAGATCGACGGTGATAAAGAAATGCGAATGCACAGGATTTTTAACCATCTACCAGAAAGGTTTCATTTTCCAGAGCGGGAGGCCACTGCCGGGAGGGCTACAAAGCAGCACCCCCACGCCGGAGACAAGGGGCACGCCACCCTCCCAGCGGCTCCCTTGGCTCTTCAGTCATCTCAGCAAGAGCCTGCTCATCACTGCACAAACACTGCACCCGCCACAGCGCAAGGCAAACCCACAGTCATCCCTGCAGCAGCCTTGGCCCAGCCTCAATCCCACTCCTCCAAGGGAGCTCCAGGGAACAGCAGGGCCGGCCCTCCAATGCATGCACACACACACATACACACACAGGCAACATGCACACACACACACGGGCACATGAACACAGTGCACACACGACACAATGCACACAAACATGCACACACGCCCACACATGGGCACAATGAACACACACATGAACACTGCACACACCGGCACAATGCACACACAGGCACACCCACCCACACAGGCACACACACGAACACAGTGTACACATGGCACAATGCACACAAACATGCACACACGCCCACACACGGGCGCAATGAACACACACATGAACACTGCACACACATGAACACACGCCCACACAGGCACAATGAACACACAAACAGTGTACACACGACACAATGCAAACATGCACACACGCACACACACGGGCACAATGCACACACATGAACACTGCACACACGGGCACAATGCACGCACACGCACACATGTCCACACGGGCACAATGCACACATACGCACACACAGGCACAATGCACACACATGCATACAGGCGCACACACATGCACAATGCACACATACGCACACAGCACGTGCACACATGCACACACGCTCACAATGAACACACACAGTGCACACATGGGCACACACATGCACAATGCACACACATATGCATGCACATGTATTAAAGCAAAAGTGAGATCATGCTGTTGACAATGTGTTATACCTGGATTTCTTTAGTTAATATATCCAGGGCCTTAGCCCTATCAGTATGCAGCGAAAAGCTGCCCCTGGTTTTGAGAGCCACTTCAGATTCCACCTTTTCTTTAAACATTCTTTACAGATAAACACTTGGGTTGTTTCCGTTCTCATTTTTCTGTAAAGTCAATAATATCACATTGAACTTCTCTGTGTGTTCATGTCTGCACACAATACACTGAACCTGTGTGTGCACATGTGTGCAGATTCCGTTCATCTCTTTAAACATTCCCTGAGGCTGGGCGCGGGGGCTCACGCCTGTAATCCCAGCACTTTTTGAGGCCGAGGCAGGTGGATCACCTGAGGTCAGGAGTTCAAGACTAGGCTGGCCAATATGGCAAAACCCCATCACTACTAAAAATACAAAAATGAGCTGAGCATGGTAGCCAGCGCCTGTAATCCCAGGTATTTGGGAGGTGGAGGCAGGGGAATCACTTGAAACCAGGAGGTGGAGGTTGCAGTGAGCCAAGATCGCACCACTGTATTCTAGCCTGGGTGACAGAGCGAGACTCTATCTCGAAGAAAAAAAAAATCCCTATAGATATGATTGTGATGTTTCTTATTTTATTTTCTGTAAAATAATGTTTTACACACGAATGGGCACAATGAACACACACATGAACACTGCACACACGGGCACAATGCACACACATGAACACACACCCACAAAGGCACAATGAACACACACATGAACACAGTGTACACACGACACAATGCAAACATGCAAACACGCACACACGGGCACAATGCACACACACGAACACTGCACACATGGGCATAATGTTTGTGTGCATTGTGCCATGTGTACACTGTGTTCGTGTGTAAAACATTATTTTACATTGAACTTTTCTGTAAAAGTTCAATATGACATTGAACTTCTTTGTGCACGCATGTGTGTGTACATGTAAACACAGAACCTGTGTGCCATCCACATTTCCGTGGAATCCCTCTGTGTGCACACGCACCCACCCACGCCTCTGTGTGCAAAACTCCAAGCACAGACTTGTTCACCGAGGGCAAGTGGAAAGCTGAGAACAGTTCCACGTCCATGGAAGGGGCTTGGGCAAGTGAAATGTCACGTCCCTCACCCAGCAGGCCACCGTGCAGGTGTGAAACCCAGTGGCCATTCAGAAGATGCAGCGGCGCGTGGAGGATTATGGCAGGGCATGAACTGAGAATGGCAAGACAGACTACGTAATCCCAGAGGGCTGTCAGCTGGTCCAACCCCAGGGAAAGCAGTCAGTGTGTCTTAGGAGGTTGAGTGCACACAGTGGGGCCCAGGTGTGTCCCCTCGAAGGGACTCCTGTTCCTCTGCACCAAAGATGTGCACAAGAGCTGTCACATCGACATCATTCACAGAGAAAAACCCAAACTAAACCACACGGTCGCTGACAGGAGTGTGGACAACCTGGGGAACAGCCACGGAGACAGCATCCCCCCGCCCCACCACCGGAGTAGCAAACTGCAGAAGCTCAGGCACGCATATGCTTTCCTACGCCTCAAACCGAGGCAGAATGGAACAGAGCGTTGTTGAGGAGACACGTGTACAAAGCCTGCTTTTGGAGAGCAAGGCAGTGCTGCCCACGGCATTCTGGAAGGCGGTTCCTCCTGGAGACCCAGGAACGGAACCATGAAACTGGAGAGGAAGGAGTGGAGCCTTGCCCTTCCAGGAAGCTCTAGTTCAGACATGGGGGCTCCGGGTCATGGGGGTTCATTTCGTGATCGTGTTTCATGGTTTACATGCTACAAATATTCTTTTGCATGTATCAAACATGACGAAATTTTTAAATTTTTTTTTATTTTTTAAATTTGTTGAGAGACAGGGTCTTGCTCTGTCACCCAAGCTGGAGTGCAGGGGTGTGATCTCGGCTCACTGCAGCCTTGACCTCTTGGCTTCAAATGATCCCCCTCCCTCCTCAGCCTCCCAAGTAGCTGGGACCACAGGCCTGTGCCAGCAAGCCCAGCTAATTTTTAAATTCTTTTTTGTAGAGACGGGTTCTCACGACATCGCCCAGGCCTCCCATTATCCTCCCACCTCAGTCTCCCACAGCACCGGGATTACAGGTGTGAACCACTGTGCCTGGCCTAAAATAAAAAAATTTAAACCAAGAAACTAAATTTTACATATGGCCCGCCTATCTACAACTCTGTAAAATAACTTGGGCACTGGATGCAAAAATAAAAAATAAAAATAAACACAAGGCTGAAGGAAATACACCAAAAAGTTAAGGCCAGACAGCTGGGCAGCAGGGAGAGTGTGAGAGGGTGTCCCTTCCTTGGTCTTTTCCTTATCTCCCAGAATTCCTTAGGAGCAGATGCTACTTTTACAATTAAAAAAAGAAGAAAGGGCCGGGCCTGGTGGCTCATGCCTGTAATCCCAGCACTTTGGGAGGCTGGGGCAGGCAGATCATGAGGTCGAGAGATCAAGACCATCCTGGCCAACATGGTGAAACCCCGTCTCTACTAAAAATACAAAAAAATTAGCTGGGCGTGGTGGCGCATGCCTGTAATCCCAGCTACTCAGGAGGCTGAGGCTGGAGAATTGCTTGAACCCGGGAGGCGGAGGTTGCAGTGAGCCGAGGTCGCACCATTGTACTCCAGCCTGGTGCCTGGTGACGGAGTGAGACTCTGTCTCAAAAAAAAAAAAGAAGAAAGAAAGAAACACAGACAAAAGCCCTCCAAAACATGAAAAACACCAAAAGTTTAAAAAAGGAAAAAAGAGCAAAATCCACCCTCCCCTGAACAAAAATAACCCCAGGCAATCCATCCAGGGGGTCCACAGGGAACTAAGACAAGCTGGTGAAAAGACCACACCTAAGTCGGACTCAGACCGTAGCAGAAACGAAAAGCAGGTCCCAAGGCCTCCCTCTGGCTCCCCTGCACCCGGCCTGCCATCCTTCAGCTTCGGACACTGCCTGTGATGGAGCTGGGGGACACGGTATTTCCCTGCTGGGATGAGGGTGCACAGACTAGAGGCCTGAAAACAACAGAAATGTACTAAGTCCCGGGGGCCACAAGTCTGGGTGGGCCACGCCCCCTCTGAAGGTTCCAGGGGAGGGTTCCTCCCGCCTCTTCCAGCTGCCCAGCTCATCCTGGATCCTGGAAGCCCCCAAGCCTGCAGCGGCATCACACCCCCCTCTGCCTCCACCTCCCTTCCCCTCCTGTGTCTGTGTGTCCGTCTCTGTCTTTTATTTATTTATTTATTTTTGAGATGGAGTTTCACTCTTGCTGCCTAGGCTGGAGTGCAATGGCGCCATCTTGGCTCATTGCGACCTCTGCCTTCCAGGTTCAAGTGATTCTCCTGACTCAGAGGCCTCTGGAGTAGCTGAGATTACAGGCATGGGCCACCATGCCCAGCTAATTTTGTATTTTTAGTAGAGATGGGGTTTCTCCACGTTGGTCAGGCTGGTCTCAAACACCCGACCTCTGGTGATTCGCTCACCTTGGCCTCCCAAAGTGCTAGGATTACAGGCATGGGCCACCGCGCCTGGCTGTCTCTGTCTTGTAAAGTCTGTTGGATTTAGGACCACCGTAATCCAGGCCCACCTCATCTACATCCCCGCCTTGCTCCCATCAGCAAAGACCCGATTTCCAAGTAAAGCCACAATATTCTGAGGTTCTGGGTGGACATGAATTTGGTGGGGAAGGGAGTCACTATCCAACCCAAGGCAGACACGGTTCCCCAAAACTGAAGACGCGTTTACTCCCTTTCTTTGGACAGGGAAGTTCAGCTATGGGTGCAAGGCGGGACTGCCTCTCCAAGGCCAGGTAGGTCCTCGAGGAGCCTCTCCCAGTCCGGTCCCAGCCGCACCAACCTGGCACTCACACTTGGGATGGAGGGCAGCTCCTGGTAACGTTGGTTGGCCAGTCCACATCAGTACCCCTCACCCCAGACCCTGAGACTGGCGCTGGATCCAAGGGACCCCGTCCAGGGGCCGCTATTCCTCATTCATCTCCATTTGCTTTTCAAACGTGCATTTCCCATCATAAACTGCGCTAAATGCCATTTAGTAGCTAATTAACTTTCTGTGTGAAGACCTCTCTAATTGCGCACGCTCCCGCCTCGGCCGGGTCCTCGGGGACGCCCAGCTGTCCTAGGGCATTTGTTCTGCTGCTTCCCACCTCGAAGCCACACCTTCAAGCCCGGCAACAAACTGCCAATCAAGGCTGTGGAGGTCAAGGGGGACCAAATTAGGAGCCCTCTGCTACTACCAAACTCTCCCTGCGAAGCTTCATTTAAATAAGAAAGCAGAAAGGTTATGAAAAACCATTTTTCCCAACGAAACTCTTCTGCCAGGCGGCAGAAGGGGCACCGTCCCCAGCTCTTCAGAACGGCTGTTTTCTGCTTTGAAGGGTCCCGACTAGAATCTGTTTATATTTTGACTGCACTGGCATCTGCCATCCCTCAAACAGAGAGATAATCAGAAAATAAAAGCTTTTGATGAGCAGCTGCATCAATCACTGCACTGCCAAGTTCCCTACGTCCCAACGTGTGGGAGGTGGGAGGCGGCAGGCCTGTGTGCTTGGTCCTCCTCGCCCACTTGGGGCAAAGCCGTCTCACTGTATTCACTGGTCTCGGACTCTGGGCCTGAGGTCTATATCCCAAGGCCACATTCATGTCATAAATGCAAGGTGGTGTCTGAGCACCTGGTAGACAGAAGTCCAGGCAGGTGCAAGTGTGCAGAGTTGCCAACCAGAGCCCAGGAGCAGATTCCTCAGTGTGTCAGCGTCAGTGTTGCAATGGTGGGTGAGACGCCCCAGGATTTTTTTTTTTTTTTGAGACGAAGTCTGGCTCTGACACCAGGCTAGAGTGCAATGACACCATCTCGGCTCACTGCAACCTCTCCATCTTCCAGGTTCAAGTGATTCTCCTGCCTCAGCCTCCCAAGTAGCTGGCATTGTAAGTGTGCACCACCACGCCTCGCTAATTTTTGTATTTTTTGTAGAGACAGGGTTTCACCATGTATAGCCAGGCTGGTCTCGATCTCCTGACCTTGTGATCTACCAGCCTCAGCCTCCCAAAGTTCTGGGATTACAGGTGTGAGCCACCACGCCCGGCTGAGGGGCCCGGATATTTTTAGAGGGCCCTTCCTGCGGAGCAATCATGTGATGACTCCCTACCCCAGGCCTTTCCATCAGAAAAGACCAAAGAGAGACCACACACGCCGCCTCCTGCCGGAGCCTAGCCTTTGAAGGATGAATGGCAAGGGGGATGTCTGCCCTGATGGAGTGACCAGTACCCGCAGCGCCCAGGTTCTCTGCCTCTTATTAATTGGCAGAGCCACCGTCGCAGGTGAATGAGCTTCCTGGCGGAAACCAATATCCTGGTCGGGTTTTCCATTCCAAGGCCTGAGCCTGTAGTGGGAGATGATGCCTCCGATCAGGTCCACGGGAAGGTGGGGGTGAATGAGAAGCCCAAGGCTGAGCCAGTGCAGGGGTGGGAGGGGGTGACGCACTGGAGGAGCTGGACTGTGGTCAGCTGTCCCCTCTCACCCTCTGGCCTCTGCTGCTGTGTTTACTCGGCTCCCTTCCCCAGATGGCCTTGCAGCAAATCCACCTGGGATACATTTTGCTTCCACAGAGGGACCCTGAATTCGAGGTGGGACCAGAAAACCTCCCATGAGGGCCACAAAAGGTCAGGGCCGGGATGGGTCATGGGGCTGTGCCCAGCGTCACTGCCCAAGGCAGAACCAGCCGCCAGCCAGGGGAAGGAGACCAGAAGGTCTTTCCAGGCCACAGTCCCAAATTCAGCCAATGGAGAAAACTGTTCAGAGCATCGTAGTCTGGGTGGGAGTGGGAAATAAGCATTTCTTTAAAGATATTTTTTTTTCAGACTGGGTCTTGCTCTGTCACCCAGACTGGGGTGCTGTGGTGCCATCATAGCTCACTGCAACATCTGTCTCCGCCTCCTGGGCTCAAGCAATCCTCCCACTTCAGCCTCCCCAGTAGCTGGGACCACAGGGGCATGCCACCACGCCCAGCTACATTTTGTAGGTTTTGTATAGATGGGGTCTCAATATGTTGTCCAGGCTGACCTTGAATTCCTGGGCTCAAGCACACCTCCTGCTTCGGCCTCCCAAAGTGCTAGGATTACAGGCATGAGCCACCATGCCCGACCTCTTTTTAAACTAGAGTAAATGGTTACAGGAATTTGCCTGGTGACTGGGAGTCATTACTCTTTCTGAGTGAAGGTGGGGGATGAGGGTGTCCCCATGAAGGTGGCCCCAGGTGGGCATTTTCCACTCCCAGCCTTGGCCTCCTTCTGTGGGCAGAACCCTAGGTGCTGCAGGGAGCCGGTTCTCAGGGAAAAGGGTGTTAAGTCAGTAATGCTAGACGTGGGTTCTGCAGGGTTTAGGTGCTCCTACAAATAGCGGCTTACAGGTTGGTGAGGAATTTCCCTTCCTGAAGCTTTTAACGCAGATCAACACAGGAGTGCTGGGTGGGGGCGGGGGCAGGGGCGGGGTGTTGGGGGACGCAGAGGCTCAGAGAAACCCTCCCACGACCTCGGATTTGATGCCTGCATGTGACCTCGAGGCAAGAATCATAAATGTGGGGAAACGAGGTTGCCCAGCAATTCTGAATGTGGTATAAAAAAAATTAGGTGGAGGAGAACGAGACGCTATTCAATGTTTTCTTCTGATTCCAAGTTCTTCTCTGTGAAACTGTGTGTTTAGGAGGGAGATGGGTGGTAGTGCTCCCAGAACCCATTTTATTTGCCAGTCTGGCTGTTTTCCCTGACACCTACCTGGGAGCTGCTTGTCTGGCCACCAGCCCGGGCCGTGGCTCTTCAGCAAGCGGGCATCCGCCGAGCCTTTGATGTACTCCCCAAAGTCACAGGGCAAAACCACCGTGCTGAACAAACACCACCCCGAGAAGTCACCAGCCCACGGGCCTCTCCCTGGCTGCGGCTGTGGATGATTTTCCCAAACTGAAACCTTTTCCTTTTGTCAACTGTAGACAACCGTGAGTCAGGTCCAAGCTCCACCGGGCATGTGCCCAAGGGGTACAGAGGGCAGGAATTGGACAGAGGTGGCCCAATCATAAGACCATGGCTGAAAGTCAAACACACCCAGAGCCCACAGTTGCCCACCTCCCTGCATGCCAACCAGGGTCCTGGCGAACCCACCTGCCTGCACCAAACAATTCTGTCAACACACATTAGCAACTTAACAAATCCACTCCAAAAAAGGGGGAAAAGTTAACATTGGGGCCAAAAGACTCTTTCTGGAGGGTTCTACGCACCAGATGTTGGCTCTTTAATCAGCCGTCAACCTCAAAGCAAAACTTAGAAGGCCCCTGCTTGTTTTCTCACAGAAACTCAAAGTCCAATCCCACCAAGCATGGCGCCATGAAGCCCGGCCAGCCCCGTGGAATTCTTCAGCAGGGTCCCGTCTTCCAGGCTCTGCTGGGCCAGATGGTGCCACCCTCCCCAGCCCACACCTGCCCACTGTCCCCATGCCCTCCCTCAGGACCCAGAACCCTCAGTCCTCCCATCGAGGAAAAGTCTTTCCTCAGTAAAAGAGAAAAAGGTTTCCCCAAAGGAAGTTTCTTAGCGTGAAAAAACAGCATGATTAGGGAAACTTCTCCATCGTCCATGACACAGACACAAACTCCCAAACACCTGCCAGTCCCTCTCGGGGCTCCCCATGGCCCAAAGGACCCCCCACATGTGGAGGATCACTCAAACCCTCAAATGCAGTGCCATGTGCCCCCACATTAGATGAAAACAAACTGGCAGCTGCACGGGGGCTCACGCCTGAAATCTCAGCACTTTGGGAGGCCAAGGTGGGTGGATCCCGAGGTCGGGAGTTTGAGACCGGCCTGACCAACATGGTAAAACCCCATCTCTACTAAAAATACAAAAATTAGCTGGCCGCAGTGGCGCGTGCCTGTAATCCCAGCTGCTCACGAGGCTGAGGCAGGAGAATCGGTTGAACCCAGGAGGTGGAGGTTGTAGTGAGCCAAGATCACACCATTGCACTCCAGCCTAGGCAATAAGAAAAAACTCCATCTTAAAAAAAAAAAAAAGGAAAGAAAACAAAATTGGCTAGCACAGGAACAACTTTCCCCCATGAGATGCCTACAGCAAAGTCCCCAAAGCCAGAATCCCTCCCCGGTCCTGCCCGATGGGTTTTCTCCCTTGAGGCGGCAAAGCCCCCTCAAGGTCAGTTCGGAAGAGCCCTGGACTTCTCGCCTGCCCTGCTCTGATGGCTCCTGCACAGTGGCTGCTTTGAGTAACGGGCTCCCATGCAAACACTGCGCTGGGGTATTTCCAGGATGGAAAGCGAGGGTTCGCTTCACCTGCCACAGATGGAGTCCTCATAAAGACGCCTCTACCCAACAGTCTGGCATGGCAAATCGACCTCGTGCAGTTTGGAACTGTTCTCGATACTGCCCATGCATTCTCCAGCAGCTGTGGCTGCTTCTGCCCAGACACTGGCACTGCCAAAGGCTGAGAGGTCAAGACACCACAACCTCCATTCAAATACATGACATCCTCACTCTACAAGCAGAGCAGAGCAGCCTCAGCTCCGGCCCTCAAGAGTCCCACCAGAGAATGGCAATGAAAAGCTTACTGGGGTCAAGGTGGGTGGAGAGGGACCTGCCCTACCCTCATGGCCACTCCAGCCCTTCTGTGATGACCCTCTCTGGGTTCCCGAAAGTCAGCCGAGCAGTCCCCACGCTCCTGGGGTGGCCAGGCCTCTGTGCATCGTCCATGCCCAGAAACCTGCGTGCAGATTTCCAAATTCTCAGAGACAACAGGGAGAGTCTATTTTTCTAGGCTCATTAGGTAAAGTGTTACTTCCTGATCTAATCTTGACAGGCTCTGGAAGCTTCTGTCAAGGTTTTCCCACACTTCGTGTCAGGTCTCTGACATGAACCAGCTTTCGGAGCCTAACAACCAGATTTGACTTTCAGCTGATCGGACGGAGGCTTCAAGTCAGCCTGAAGGAGCCATGTGGGCAACAGCCGGTGCTCTCACAAGGCATGTGCAGTGACAGGTCTCAGGTGCCCAGCTAATGAGGGGCTGGCTTCAGGTGATGGGAGCCCGCGCTCCTGGCCGGCACTCCAGCCGCAGCACGGCACCTGCCCCATGCCAGCCTCCCGTTATAGCCAGGGCAGAGGTGAGCCTGGGCAGCACCTCCAGCTTGATTTCCCAATGCTTGAAGTTCATGACCAATCATTGGGGTGGGGACCACCTAACACAGGTTCATAGACCTAATCCAAAAAGTCAGTTCTCGAAAGCCTGGAAAACGTGCACCAAAGGTTGTTTCTCACAGTCCCAGTCACCTTAAAAGAGCTTATTTTTCCTTCTCCCTGTTTATTGTGGTAAATTGTCCATAACATAAAATTCAGCACCTTATGCCTTTTTAACATAGAGCTCCGTGGCATTACGCATTCCCATTCCTGTGCGACCAGCACACCACTCATCCCATCTGCAGAACTCTTCTTCTTCCTAAACTGAAGCTCTGTCCCCGTGAAACGCCAGCTCCCCAGTGTCCCCTCCCTCAGCCCCTGGCACCCCATTCTTTCCATATCTGAGCCTGACAACTCCAGGGGCCGAACAGGTGTGGAATCGCAGACAGGAGTGGAATTGCAAATCGGACACAGATTTGAGCGCTTGTGTCTTCCTGGTTTCACTCGGCACAACGACCTCAACTCATCCATGTTGTAGCGTATGTCAGAATTTCCTTCCCAAGGCTGAACATCCCACTGGGTGCATGTGGGACGTGTGTGTGAACATCCCTGGGTGCGTGTGGAGCGTGTGTGTGAACATCCCTGGGTGTGTGTGTGAAGTGTGAACATCCCACTGGGTGCATGTGGAATGTGTGTGTGAAGTGAACACCCCACTGGGCACGTGTAGAAAGTGTGTGTGAACATCCCACTGGAAGCGTGTGGAATGTGTGTGTGAACATCCCACTGGAAGTGTGTGGAGCATGTGCATGAACATCCTACTGGAAGCACGTGAAGCGTTTGTGTGAACACACCGTGTTTCTCTAGTCACCATCAGTGAGAACATGGGCACTTCCACCTTGGGCTATGATGGACAGTGCTGCTATGGGCAAGGGTGGACACATGTCTGTTTGAGGTCCTTTGCTTTTCTCTGACACTTCTATATGACCATGAATCATCTATGGAATAATTTTAACAAGCAAGAGGTTCTCAAAGTAAATTCTCGACAAGGCTGTCCCAGAGACCCAGCTGGGCTGTTCCGGAGGTCCCTGTGTCCACCCAGGGAGAGCAGGAATGACAGAAATCAGGCTGCCTCTGGCCGTATCAGGATTCCCGCCCACCCCATTGCCCAGCATCTCTACTTTGGGGCCAGAGGTCAAACATGTCTGGGTTTCGTGTGGTGTCCAGGGAGGCTGAGGTTGGCGCAAGGTGGGGGTGGTGAGGTCGTGCTGGAGGCTCTCCACCTCTTCACACACTAGACATCCAGAGAAGAGGCAGAAACTCAGTGGGGAAGACAGAAGCTACTGAAAATGGACAAGGCATAGAAGTGGCATCTGGGTGACCCTGACTGGGGGTCTGGCCCCAGCGAACGTGTATCCCAGCCCAGTCCTCAGAACTGCTCGAGAGCACTTGCTAGTTAATATCCACGTGATTTAGGGTTCATCAAATCTGCTGGGAAGGAGGCAGGGAGGCAAGAGGGAGGTCAAGTGGGGAGGGACCCAGGCAGTGCCACCTTCCAGCCATAGGCAGGTGGGGGTGGGGCAGAAGGGGAGGGGAGGGGGAGGGCGGGGGTGTGCACTTCGGGCAGCAGCCAGCCCTGGGCTGATCTGGGGGAAGCCTGCCATCTGCTGGGCACCGGAATCCCTCCCCGAGCAGGAGTGCCACCTCCACCACCTCGAAGCAGATAGAGTTTCCAAGGGGCGGTGCCGCCATCTTCACAGGGACCCTGGCAGCTCAGGGGTGGTGGTGGGGCTGTGTGGGCCAAGCCCAGTTCCGGGGTGGGAGGAAATGGGCAACACCCTGCAAAGGGCCAGGGGCCTGGTGGCCCCATCCTCACCAGACCTCAGTGCCCTGTGTCCAAGCCTGTCCCCAGCCATGGCCACCATCTGGCCTGCCGTGAAGCACTTTCCCCCGGTGGGCCCTACAAAGCCACCTCTCTGCAGGCTCCCCTCGTGCTGGGGGTACATAATGCGTCCTTTCACCCGGGTTGGGTCTGGCAGTGGCGGCCCTCCCCGGGGTGCCCCGGCTGGGCTCCTGACCCCACACCCCATTGCTGTTCTTGGCCTACATAGACCCGTCCCTTTCGACCGCAGTCAGGAAACTGCATGGACAAGGACTCCCTATTGGTCCCGCTGAAGGCGCAGCCTAAGACCATCTCTCCACGTCTTCCAGAACGGGAAACCAAGACCCACATCAAACTTTGGCTGTTGGAAAGGTGAACGTACGCATGGAGGGAGCCTGGGCCGGTAGGGGGGCGGGTAGTAGCCTTGCACCCGATGTCACTCGACACCCGTCCCGGCCGCCTGCCAGGCTCAGAGAGAGACCGAGCTACCAAAAATAATCCTCCCAGTGTTTAAATATTTACAGCAGCAAGACAGACCCTGATGCCATTACAATCTACCAGAGTCTGCTCCAACTGCCAGTCCGAGGTTCCCAGCAGAGGCCACATGTACCACCCACCCGGTTTTTGGAGTCCCAGGTTGCCTCTCCTGTCCCCCTCCCTGCCTGATACATATCGCAGGGCTCCTCCTCCAGTGATCACATAGCAGCCACGAGCCCTCTCCCTCCTTCCAGAACATTCCCACTTCCAACTCTGGTCTCACGTCACCCCAGCCCGGGCACCTATCTTCCTGGAGCTCCAGCGCCCCTCGGGAAAAGTCTGCTTTCTCCGCAGGGCCTGCACCTCATTTTGGAAACCAGTGAACAAAATGTAACCGAAGTGACATTTGTCCATGTAACCCTAGGGGCCAGTCTCGACCCCACCCACCTCCTGGGGACAGCACAGTGAGACTGTACAGTACCAAGCCAACATCATTCCCAGTGGATGCCATGGAGATAGCCTCAACTCTCAGGACCTGTCCAGAGGCTACTTCTCATGACAGTCTGTGGGGTGGGGACTGTCACCAGCACCAGCACCATTGTGCAGAAAGGAAACTGAGGCGATGAGGGTAATGACCCAACAGCACACAGCCAGGCAGAGCTGGGATGTGGCCAAGAACTTGACTCCAGGGTCCCACACTTAAAAACCATCTCTGTCACCACCTAGGGGTAATAAGGTCAGGGATATGCCCCAGGCCACCTGCCTCCACCAGCCAGTCCCTTTCAAAGAGCGGAGGTTTCAAGGAGTGTGGCCGAGTGTCTGCTTGATGGTCAGGGAGACCTTACTTTCAGGTTCCCAAAGCAGACTCCCTGAGGCCAGGGAGCACTTCAGTGGAGGGCACCAGAAGCCCTGTGTCCTCTGCCCCAACCTCTCAGGTGGGGGAATCTTATTTGGACTGGAAGGGCCACATGAACATGCCCTTTCTGTTTACTCTGCTGGGAACGATATATGGGAGTCTTTCGACTGCAAGACAAAAGGTCCTCCGCCCCTACTACCCGCAACTTTTAGGGGAGATTTCGTCAGGTTTTGGGTTACATTGCAACAGCCAGGCGTGGGTCCCCAAAGGCATTGTGTGAGGTCCCCTATGCACTGGGAGATAGGCGCTGCCACGTCACTGCCTCTGGGCGCCCGTGACCTCATGCTCAGATCTCTCAGAAGCTCAGGTGGCCTGTGGGGCCCCTGCCAGGGCTGCTGATGCAAGAGCTGGGACCCAGGGGCCTCTGGCTCCTGCTCCCAAGGGCAGCTCTGTGTTTTCAGAGCAGCTCAGGCCCTGGAGAGTAGCAGGAGCCCCAGCCCCCGTGCAACCACCAGCCAGGGTTGCGTCAAGGCCTCCCAGAGCAGCTGTCATGGTTTGCGAGCTGCGGTGGGAAAGGCTGACAAGTTTCATTTCCCTGACCTTGGCCAGCCTTCCTGACGAAGGGAGCGCCCGTCCCCCGGGAGCACGGCCTCTCCAGGAGCCTGAACTTCCTTCCTTTTGGTTCAGGAGGGTTGACGCTCTTATTTCCTCCCTGTCCTGACAGTTTTACTAGAAAGGTCAGCTTTTCAAAGAGCTGTCAGTCCTTCAGAAGACAGTCAACAACAGCATGGTTTTAAGGCAGCCCATCAGATCCAGCGGCTCCACCGTCATCTCTTCAGAATCCAGCTCCCTTGGGGGACGCACCCGGCTGGTGACTTCTGGAATCCCAGCTCAGAGCCAGGGGGTGCGAGGGCTGCGAACCCCCCAGGAGAGGAAATGAAACCCTCTCCTCTTAGAAGCCGTCCAACCATCAAGGACAAAGAAAGAGGGAGTCCATGAGGAAGGGCTGGCCAGAGAATGTTTTTTTAAAAAGCAGGTCACCAATCTGTGTAGACCCGTGCTGGTCATAGCAGTGACCCCAGGCCACACGTGGCATTGCACTTGAAATGTGGGGAGTCCACATCGAGTCGCGTTCTTGGCGTAAAGTACACGCGGGGTTCCCAGGACTCAGTAAACAGAGAGAACATAAAACACCTCCCATCGGCGGCTGTGTATACTGATCACACATTGGAACGACACTATTTTGAATATGCTGGGTAATTTACAAAACTATTTCACCATTTTTGTTTTTCTTTTTTTTTTTCACTTTTAAAAATGTAGCTATGGCTGGGCACGGTGGCTCACACCTGTAATACCAGCACTTTGGGAGGCCAAGGTGGCGGATCACCCCAGGTCAGGAGTTCAAGACCAGCCTGGCCAACATGGTGAAAACCCATCTCTACTAAAAATACAAAAATTAGCCAGGCGTCGTGATGCACTCCTGTAATTCCAGCTACTCTGGAGGCTGAGGCAGGAGAATTGCTGGAACCCGGGAGGTGGAGGTTGCAGTGAGGTGAGATGGCACCATGGCACTCCAGACCGGGTGACAAACTGAGACTCCGTCTCAAAAAAAAAAAAAACGTACCTATAAGACCTAGCCGGGTGCAGTGGCTCATACCTGTAATCCCAGCATTTTGGGAGGCGAAGGTGGAGGATTGCCTGAGGTCAGGAGTTTGAAACCAGCCTGGCCAACATGTAGAAACCACGTCTCTACTAAAAATACAAAAAGTAGCCAAGGGTGGTGGTGGACACCTGTAATCCCAGCTACTCTTGGGAGGCTGATGCAGGAGAATAGCTTGAACCAGGAGGCAGAGGTTGCAGTGAGCCAAGATTGCACCACTATACTCCAGCCTGGGTGACAGAGCGAGACTCTGTCTCAAAAAAAAAAAAAAAGACCCACACAAATATGCCCAACTGATATTGGACAAAAGAGCAAAGCGCTTCAATGAAGGGAGAGCGGCCTCTTTAACAAACGGTGCGGGAGCGACTGCACGCCACAGGCCAAAAAATAAACTGGACCTCGTACAACTTTCAGGAAAATAACCAGAGAAAGCCCTCAGGATCTCGGGCCAGCTCAGGAGTTCTTGAGCTTGACATCAAAAGCATGATTCATAAAAGGAAAAATGACAGCCTGTATTTCATCAAAATTAAAATCTTCTGCTTTGTGAAAGATCCTGTTAAGAGGATGAAAAAGAAATACCTGCAGAGACAGGGAGAAATATGTGCAGTCCAGACACCCAGCGAAGGACTGCTTTCTAGAATGTATAACCAACCCTCAAAACTCAGTAGTAAACAGACAAAACATGGACTAGACTGTCTCCTGTCTCTTTGGGTATCTGTCTTCGCTGCAATGAAGCATTTGTATCCATTGCTTTATTACAGCCGCAAAAGAAATCATGTACTAATCGGAAGAAAAAAAGCAGGTTATTACCTGTCCCCCGGAACAAAATGATCACTTCTGGTTGCCATAATAAACTATATCATGACTTTTTTCAAAATCCTCCAACCTACGTTTGTCCCCAGAAGCCTTTCAGTTTATATTATTGAGATATAAGATGCTTAAGAGACAAAGAAGCCTTCCACCAAAGAATCAGATACCTGAATGGCAAATAAACGTATGAAAAGATATTCGACATCACGAGCCATTAGGGAAATGCTGATTAAAACCACAATGAGATGTCACTACACACCCATCAGGATGCTTAAAAAAAAGTAATATTGACAACCCTAAATACAGATGAGGATGTGGAGAAACTGAGTGTAAAATGGTACAGCCACTCTAGACAGCAGCTTAGCAATTTCTTTAAAAACTAACCACACAGGCTGGACACAGTGGCTCACACCCGCAATGAGAGGCCGAGGCGGGAAGACTGCTTGAACCCAGGAGTTCAAGACCAGCCTGGGCAACATGGCAGAAAACCTGTCTCTATTTTTACTAAGGAAAAAACTATTTAAAAAAATTAATCAGCCAGGCACAGTGGCTCACACCTGTAATCCCAGTACTTTGGAAGGCCAAGGCAGGCAGATTGCCTGAGGTCAGGAGTTCAAGACCAGCCCAGCCAACATGGTGAAACCCCGTCTCTACTAAAAAAAATGCAAAAAAAAAAAATTAGCCAAGCATGGTGGTGTGTGCCTGTAATCCCAGCTACTCGGAAGGCTGAGGCAGGGGAATTGCTTGTACCCGGTAAGTGGAGGTTGCAGTGAGTCGAGATAGTGCCACTGCATTCCAGCCTGGGCAACAGAGGAAGACCCTGTCTCAAAAAACAAACAAAAACCTAATCATACAATCAATCCACATATGACTCGGCAAGCGCATCCCTGGGAGTTTATCCTGGAGAAATGAAAACTTAGATTTAAACAAAACCCCACAGGTGAATGTTCCTAGTAGCTTTATCCACAGTCACCCCTGAACAGGAAGCAATGGTTTGTGCCCTTTAGTGGGCGAGCACATGGATGATGGAGGTCCACACCACAGACTGCTGCTACTCAGCAGTAACAAGGAGCACGTTCTCAACACACACGACAGCTTCACGGGATGATGCTGGGCAAACAATGGTCCGTCTGAAAGCTGACATCATGCAGGACTCCAGTTATGTACAATTCTTCTAGAGGAGTGACTGTCAGGGGTTTGGGAGCTGGCTAGCTCTGTGCCAGGGCGGCACGGAGAGGGCAGTGGCTCTTCGTCTAGCTAGTGGTGGCAGTTGCAGGAAGCTACGTGTGACCCAGTGGCACAGGATTCTACATACACAAGCACAGAGGGGTACCTGTCACGCCCGTGAGACCATGGATTGTACCCACCCCAGTTTCCTGGCTGGGAGAGTGTACTAGGCTTCTCTGCAGGATGTCACCATGGAGGGAAGTGGGTGAAGGCTGCATCGGGCCTCTCGGTACCCTTTGTTTTTGCAACTTCCTGTAGTTATTTCAGAATAGAAGCTTTTAAATGTGGCTAACAGAAAAGTTTAAATCACAGAGGTGGCTCACATTACATTTCTATCGGACACGGCTGGCCTAAACCAGGGGTCGGAAGACCGTGGTTGGAGGGCTGAGTTGAGGCCACCCTCTGCCTCTGCACAGCCCATGAACTCAGACTTTTGCAAATGAATAGACTTTCTTTTTTAGAGCAATTTTATGTTCACAGAAAAACTGAACAGAGGATAGCGAGTTCCCCTACACGCCCCCCAGTGTACACACACTTTCCCATACTATTCATGTCTGGCATTTGTGTGGTACATTTGCTATAACTGATGAGCCAGTATCGATACATTTTCAGTAATAACCGACGTTCGCAGCTTCTACTAGGGTTCACTCTTGGTGTTGGATCTCTGGGGTTTCACAGACGCGGTGGCAGGAGCCACCATTACAGCCTCACACAGAATAGTGTTGCTGCAGCAGGCCACAGTGGCTCACGCCTGTAATCTCAGCACTGTGGGAAGCTGAGGCGGGTGGATCACCTGAGGTCAGGAGTTCGAGACCACCCTGGTCAACAAGGTGAAAACCCGTTTCTACTAAAAATACAAAATTAGCCAGGCGTGGTGGTGTGTGCCTGTAATCCCAGTTACTTGAGAGGTTGAGGCAGGAGAATCACTTGAGCCTGGGAGGTAGAAGTTGCATTGAGCCAAGATTTCGCCACTGCACTCCAGCCTGGGCAAAAAGAGTGAAACTCTGTCTCAAAAATAATAATAATAATAATAAAATGAAAATAAAGAATAGTGTTGCTGCCCTTGGAATCCAGCGTCAGCCCATTTATCCTTTTCCCCCCTTGAGGCCCCGGCAGCTGCTGATCTGTTTGCTGTCTTCCTACTTTTGCCTTGTCTAGAATGTCCTAGAGCTGGAATCATGTCATTTGCAGCCTTTCAGACTGGCTTCTTCCTTCCTACCTTTCTTCCTTTCTTTCTTTTTCTTTCTTCCTTTCCACTTTCTTTTTCTTTCTTTCCTCTTTCTTTCTCTCTCTCTCTCTCTCTCTCTCTTTCTTTCTGAGGGTCTCACTCTGTCACCCAGAGTGCAGTATCGCGATCTCAGCTCACTGCAACCTCAGCCTACTGGGCTCAAGCAATCCTTCTGCCTCAGCCCCCCAGGTAGCTGGGACTACAGGTGTGAGCCGCCATGCTAATTTTTGCATTATTATTATTATTTTGTAGAAACAAGGTTTCATCACGTTGCCCAGGCTGGTCTCCTGAGCTCAAGTCATCCACCCGCCTCAGCCTCCCACAGTGCTGGGATTACAGGTGTGAGCCACCACACCCGGCCCAGATTGGCTTCTTTCAGGAAGCCACATACATTTCAGCCTCCTCCACGTCTGCTCAAGGCTTGACAGTTCATTTCTTTTTGTCGGTAAACAATATTCCCATGCAGAGTTGCGTCATCATTCGCTTGTCCACCCACCCACTGCTGGGTATCTTGACTGCTTCCATCCGGCATGTTGAACAGAGCTGTGACAAACACTCACATGCAGGTTTCCGTGTGAAGGGTGGTTTCAAACATTTTAAAATGTTGAAAAAGATCCAAAGGACAGTATTTCACAACACATGAAAATTATATGAAATTCCTCTTTTAGTATCCTTAATAAAATGTTAATAGGGCCGGGAGCAGTAGCTCACTTCTGTAATCCCAGCACTCTGGGAGGCTGAGGCAGGTAGATGACCTAGGGTCAGGAGTTCAAGACCAACCTGGCCAACATGGCAAAACCCCATCTCTAGTAAAAATACAAAAATTAGGGCTGGTTGCAGTGGCTCATACCTGTAATCACCACTTTGGGAGGCCAAGGTAAGCGAGCAGATCACGAGATCACAAAAGACCTAGACCACCCTGGCCAACATGGTGAAACCCCGTCTCTACTAAAGATACAAAAATTTGCCGGGTGTGGGGGCGTGCGTCTATAGTCCCAGCCACTCGGGAGGCTGAGGCAAGAGAATCCCGTGAATCCGGGAAGCAGAGGTCGCAGTGAACCAAGAACCCACTCCAGCCGGGCGACAAAGTGAGACTTCCTCTTAAAAAAAAAAAGAAAAGACAGCTAGGTGTGGTGGTATGCTCCTGTAACCCTGGCTACTTGGGAGGCTGAGACAAGAGAATCGCTTGAACTCAGGAGGCGGAGGGTGCAGAGAGCCGAGATTGCGCCACCATATTGCAGCCTGGGCGATAGAGCCAGACTGTCTCAGAAAAGAAAAAAATTTAATGGAACACAGCTATGCCAATTAACATACATTGTGTAGTGGCTTCCACGATACAAGGGCGAGGTTGAAAAGCTGCGGTCAAGACTCTTCAGCCCCAAAATCAGAAAATACTTGCTGTCTGGCCCACCTGTCAACCCCTGGAATAGATAATTACAATTCCCAACTTTGAAAGGCCAGGAAGAAAACCAACCCAAACGGTAACAGCAACACCAGAGAGAGCAGAGATCACAAATACTTCCCTTCTGCGTGCTTTCCCCCAAATCTATTTATTTTCTTTCCTTCCTTCCTCCTTAACAAATACTTCCCTTCTGCGTGCTTTCCCCCAAATTTATTTATTTTCTTTCCTTCCTTCCTTCCTTAACAAATACTTCCCTTCTGCGTGCTTTCCCCCAAATTTATTTATTTTCTTTCCTTCCTTCCTTCCTTAACAAATACTTCCCTTCTGCGTGCTTTCCCCCAAATCTATTTAATTATTTTCCTTCCTTCCTTTTTTTTGAGATGGAGTATCACTCTGTTGCCTAGGCTGCAATCTTGGCTCAGTGCAACTTCTGCCTCCTGGGTTCAAGTGATTCTCCTGCCTCAGCCTCCCGAGTAGCTGGGATTACAGGCGCCCACCACCATGCCCAGCTAATTTTTTGTATTTTTAGCAGAGATGGGGTTTCACCATGTTGGACAGGCTGGTCTCGAACTCCTGACCTCAGATGATCCACCGGTCCTGGCCTCTCGAAGTGCTGGGATTACAGGTGTGAGCCACCAGGCCCAGCCACTCCCAGTTTCTAAAATAAGCACAATCCCTTTTGTCCCTTCTTAAGCCCATTTCTACATCATCTTTGCAGAGCCCCTCCCCCACAGCAACCTGTCTGGTGACTCCTGATCAGACCCACCTGCTCAGCTCTAGGGGTTGACAAGTCTGGGCCATGAGGAGTAACTGACAGATGACAGAAATGAGGGGTTGTTCCGGGCCCTGGCTGCATTTGGCTTTTAGCTTTTTGTTTTTCACCAGACTCACTGCTCAGCCATCACTTCGTGCCGGAGACCAGAGCTCTGCATCTCCGTTCTTACTGAAACAGGGTGATCACCACACAGACGTCGGGAGCTGCTTCCAGGATTCAGGTCAGCACCCATAAAGCACATGCTGCAGCGAACAGTGCTCCCCTAGATTTGTGTCTACACAGAAACTCCCAATATGACCTTATTCAGAAATAGGGTGTCTGTGATGTCACCAAGCTAAGGCAAGGTCACACTGGATTTGGGTGGGCTCTATCTAACCACTGGCATCCATGAGAAAAAGAGAGGGCACACAAAGGGACACATTCTGTCCATGTGGCAACAGAGGCAGGGGTCAGAGTGACGTGGCCATAAGCCAAGGAACACCTGCAGCCACCCAAACTGGAAGAGACCAGGAAGGAGCCTCCCCTAGACTTCAGAGGGGGCGTGGCTCTGCAGACACCTTGATTTTGGACTTCTGGCCTCCAGGACCGTGAGAGGACGAATTTCTCTTGTCTTGAGCACCCAGTTTGTGGTCCTTTGTTACAGCAGCCCCAGGACACCGATACAAGCACACCGAACGGGTCTGGCACCTCCGCCAGGTACACAGTGATGATGACTGTTTACCCGCCCTGTGTGGAACCCCCTGTGCTAAGCTTTACAGGCACAGCATTCCTGAGCCCCCACAATGCCCTCACTTCAGAGGAGTAAACTAAGGCACAGAGCGGTTCAACATCCCCCAAGGCCACCCCTGGGGGTCTTGAGTGGGGGGCTTAGATTCATAGCTGGGCATCTGATCACAAAGCTTGCCCCCCTACAGGCTTCACCCAGCCAAGCCAGCCAGCCCTTTCCCTGTCTGGACATTGTGTGTGAGCCAAAGCCAGAGTCGCACACCAGAGGGCTGGGCATGGTGGAGTCCCGGCCGAATTCTTTGGCAGCCCCTCCAAGCTCCCAGAGCCGAGGGGCAGCCAGGGAGGAGGCCGGAGCTTGGCTGGGCTTCTGCTTGGCTTCTCCGCCTGGCAGCGAGACCCCCGGGGACAAGCAATGTCCTGAGGCCATTTCTAGGCTGACGGTGGCCCCACGCCAGTCCACGGGGCTCGGACCAGCCAGCTGCCCTTCCAGTAGCAGCTTCCCTGGGACCCCCGGCCTCAGCCACCCTCCAGGTGCAGGCAGAGCAGCTGCTGGTGGCCACCTTGGCTTGGTGGGGGGAGTCTGGGGGAGGGAGGAATGCCGAACAGAGCCTGCCAAGTGCTACAGAAACAAGACGAGATGAGTCTGAACGACACGCAGAACAGATTGCAGGGTGTCGGGCAATGGGATGTTTTAAAGAAATAAATCTCAGCTCCCGGTTACAGAAGCACAAACAAACCCAAACAACAGATCTTCGGGAGCTGCTGGCTTCCTGGCTGCCAGGCTGTGCTGGGGCCGGGAGGGGCCGGCGGGGGTTCCTGGAACATCCTCAGGGGGTGGCGGGCGCTCTCAGGACATCCCAGGGTGCCTGGGTTGGCCCACCACTGGGATCAGGGTTTTGATCCTGAAATTTGGGAGGAGTGAAGGATGTGGCCCTTCCAGCTCCTAGCTACCCCGTCTTCAAGGTCTCTCTGGGACCCTGCTGCCCCCCTCTCCGGGTGGCAGCAGTCCCTGGACATATGTGCTGCACCCGCCCCTGGTCCCCACTGCTGCTGGAGTGGCCCCTAACACATGCACAGCTCCCCCTCCCCACTTACCCCTTGCCCCTCCTTGCTGTTTCCTGCCCTGGACCCTGCCATGTGCCCTTCTCACCTGCCCCCGCTCTTCCCTCTCCTTCTCCCCACCTCATCCCCCCACTTTGAGCCCCCCTCTCTCTCACTCCAGGCTCTGATTTGCTAGGCAGCTGCTGCACCCCTAACAGAGACGGGAAGGGGCAAAGTGCGTTCCGATCCACGTGTCACTGCTCACCGCTCACTTCTTCGCCCACCTCCTGGAGTTTCCACTCCATCTCAGGCTTGCCTGGAGGGTTGGGTAAAAAAGGAACTGCGGGACGGTTTAGGAAATCGCCGAAGGATGGGAGCAGGAGCGGAGCTTTGCAAAGCTGGGGAGACACTCCCAGGGCCTTCCGTGGGAGATCCTATGAGGATGCTTCCCAGCACTGGTCCTCCCCCACCCGAGCAAGCGCATTGATTCTAGCTCATTCTCAGAGCCTGGATTCTTCCTCGAGAGTCTCGTTTCTGTTCCTCTGTGCCACTCGGGAGCAAGAGCGAACGTAAGGCCGTTAATAATTCAGCCACTGTCGCTGATACTCTGTCGACAGGGAGCCTTTTCCTCCTAAAGGCAAAAGCACTTATTTCCGCCTCACATGCCCTGCGGGGTGGGCCAGCATCTGCCAGGGAAGCCATGTCAGGCAGGCAGTGGCCACCCCTTGGGGTCTACTGTCCAAGCACCAACCGGCTCCAGGCTCTAGCTGTGGCTTTACCCCCATGACAGCAGCCACCCTGAGGGAGTGGAGAGGGCCTCGTCTTGTCTTCCCCCATTCCTTTTTTTTGAGATGGAGTCTTGTTCTGTCGCCAGGCTGGAGTGCAGTGGCACAATCTCGGCTCACTATAACCTCGGCCTCCCGGGTTCAAGCGATTCTCCTGCCTCAGTGTCTGGACTAGCTGGGACTACAGACACGGGCCACCATGCCCAGTTAATTTTTTTATTTTAGTAAAGACGGGGTTTCACCACATTGGCCGGGATGGTCTCGATCTCTTGACTGACCCGCCAGCCTCAGCCTCCCACAGTGCTGGGATTACAGGCGTGAGCCACCGCGCCCGGCCTCCCCCATTCCTTTTGACAGAGAGTTTTTCAGGCCTGCTCTGCCAGGAGAGTTGCTACATTTCTAGGGTCCACCTTCCATCCTCCCATGAATGCTCCATACAGACCTGTGCTGTCTGGTGTGGAGGCCTCGCCTCCGTGGCTATCAAACTTCACATTCACTGAAGATAAAAAGACAAAAGTCCAGACGTTTGGCCACATCTGCTGTGTTTCCAGGGCATGGTGGCCACACACAGTGGGGAGCAGGGACAAGCACAGGACCGTGTTCATTGCGGGACACTCTGCTGATGGAGCTGGCTCAGGCATGGGGAGGACCCCACGAGGAAGAGCCCGGGAACAGCGGCTCAGGCACGGGGAGGACCCCACGAGGAAGAGCCCGGGAACAGCGGCTCAGGCACGGGGAGGACCCCACGAGGAAGCGCCCGGGAACCGTGGCTCAGGCACGGGGAGGACCCCGCGAGGAAGCGCCCGGGAACCGTGGCTCAGGCACGGGGAGGACCCCACAAGGAAGCGCCCGGGAACCGTGGCTCAGGCACCGGGAGGACCCCTCGAGGAAGCGCCCGGGAACAGTGGCTCAGGCACGGGGAGGACCCCGCGAGGAAGCGCCCGGAACCGTGCTGCGGCTCACTAGGGAACACCACCGCCCAGGGCCTTGGTTTGAGCTCTCCAGAGGGAAAACTCAGGTCCCAGCAGGGGTCATGGAGAAGAAAGTCTTTTCCGCCTGCAGGTGGGCTGGGGTTTCAGCAGGAGAGAGAACATTCCAGTTGTAGGGAGTAAGGTGGGAAGCCGCAATGTTTGAGGTGAAGTGCCCAGTGTGTGTGGGAAAGGGCAGAGGAAAGCGGAGGGCAAGGGGTCCTGGCAGGACCCCGGAGTGGGCAGCACGTTGCTCCCAGCCCGTGCCCGCCTGTGGCCACACCAATCCGCCTGGACTGCGTCTGACCTGGCAGGAACTGCAGGACAGAAACCACAGTACTAAGTGGCCAAACCCTGAGGCCAAGCCACCCAGCCCATCCCAACACCCCAAACCCTGTCACTGCCTGGGCTGGCCGCCTGAGAACGCATGCCGAGGACCCAGGGAGAGAGAGAAGGAAGCACTCACTTCCCCAGGGAGAGACCCCGCTGGCAGTACCGGACCCAAGGTGGCAGGTCGGCAGCAGAAGTGACACCAGGAGGACCTCCGTGACCAGCTCGCCCTTGGGGGCTCTTCATTAATTAGCAAGTACGCAGGGCTATTCAAATCTGCATTAATCAGGGCCCCGGGCACGTGGCTTGTGCCTGTAATCCCAGCACTTTAAGAAGCCCAGGCAGGAGGGTCACTTAAGCCTAGGAGTTTGAAAACAGCCGGGGCAACATAGCAGGACTCTGTCTCTAAAACATAAAATACAATCAATGAACTGGGCATGGTGGCACACGCCTGCAATCCCAGCTGCTGGGAAGGCTAAAGTGGGAGGACCGCTGGAGCCCGGGACGTCGAGTCAGCAGCGAGCTGTGACCATGCCACCGCTGCTGTGCTCCACCCTGAGCGGTAGAGCGAGACTCTGTCTCTAAAACCAAATGTACTTAAAAACAATTTTATTAATCAGTATTATGCACAATTAAAAATTCGGGTGCTCGGTTGCACTTGAAAAACGTCAAGGGTTCATCAGCTGCGTGAAGCCAGCGGCCACTATGCGGATGGCATGGACCTGGGTTCCGTCTGTCCTTCCGGAAGCTCTCCTGGGCAGCCCTGCCCTGAGGGCCTCCTGCACACCTCAGGCCTCTTCACAGAGTCCAGCTGCAATGTGCAAAATCATAACCTTCGTCCTGCTTCATGTCTGAGTCGCTGTAAATTTCCTCACTGCAGCACGGCGTGGTCTGTTTCACAGTCCTCGTCAATGCCACATGTTCTCTCTGGCAGCACCGCGCTTTTGAACCTTTGACGGGTCACAGACCTTTTGGGAAGTCAGATGGTGCCCCCTCCTCATAAAAAATAAATAAATAAAAGTGGGGTAAGATTTCAGGGACTCATGAGCCCAGGTGTGGGACTCCCTAATCCAACAGAGTGACCTCAGTCAATCCACCTCCTGGGCTGCTGGATTCTGAGGTTCTGCTCCTTTTTCCCCACTGTAAGAAACCACGATGAACAATCTTCACGCAGACGCTTTTGGCTTTCTACTTTTTTTTTCTTTTTGAGACAAGGTCTAGCTCTGTTGCCAGGCTGGAGTGCAGGGGCATGACCTCAGCTCACTGCAATGTCTGCCTCTCAAGTTCAAGCTATTCTCATGCCTCCACCTCCCAAGTAGCTGGGATTACAGGCGTGTGCCACCATGCTGAACGAATTTTTGTATTTTTAGTGGAGACGGGGTTTCACTGTGTTGGCCACGCTGGCCTCGTACTCCAACCTCAGGTGATCTGCATGTCTCAGCCTCCCAAAGTGCTGGGGTTACAGGGTGAGCCACATACCCAGCCACTGCTGTTTTTCTTTCTGTAATTTGGATTCTTTGTTAGGACGAGGTCCAGAAGAGACATTTTCACTTAGGGAGCAGAATCTGGTTTTCTTTTCTTTTCTTTTTTCTTTTCTTTTCCTTTTCTTTTTTGAGACAAGGTTTCACCCTGTCACCCAGGCCTGCGTGCACTGGTGCCATCACAGCTGACTGCAGCTGCCACCGCCCTGGCTCAAGCAATCCTCCTGCCTCAACCTCCAGAGTAGCTAAGACCAAAAGTGTGCCCCACCACACCCAGCTAATTTTCTTTTTTTGGTAGAGATGGGATCTTGCTATGTTGCCCAGGCTTGTTTCAATTCTCTATCCACGTCACCAATGCACATGCCCAGGGTAGGGTCAGTGGACACGGTCCTGGCCCCATGGCATCCTGTTACCCCACACCCTCGCCCAACTGGCCTTTTAGACTGGACAGCACCTTCCAGCACAGAAACCAAGGTCAAGATGACCAGTCATGCCTGCTGGTCACCCTCCCCAGCACACCCCAGAGCCTTGCTTTCCGACACTGAGGCTACAGGACGGAGACTTCCTGAGGAGAAGCTCAGGGTCTCGGGGTCTCACACAGGGAGGTGGGACGATGCACTGGCCACAGCAGCTCTCTCATCACCCGTCCCCCAAGTCAGCCTTTAATACTCTCTTGGTCAAGGATTTCCAGGCCGTGGCTGTGCTGGGGGCTGGGGGTTCCAAAGGAGCCCTCTGGGTTTGGTAGGTGGGCTCACCTTCCAGCAACCAGGCCCTGCCCAGCCCTACCCTACAGGTAGCACACGAATGTGTCCCGGGGGACACTGCCATTTCTAACTCTGCAGCTCTTCTGTGAACTACCTGAAAATAACCAGATGCCTGGAAGACTCAGCTCCAGAGAGGGGTCGGGGAGTTGGCCCTCCTGGCCAATCCCAGCCAGACACGCAGCCTGCACGTGCAGTTCTTCAGATCTGCCACTAGAGGGGACCCTCGAGCCAGCCTACCTGCTCTGCCCACCCCGAGGGAACTCAACTCCCAGTTAATTAATAGACCCCCCCACCCCTCAAAGTGGCAATGGGTACCCCCGACTCCTCAACACCAACACCCCTGCGGAGTGACCAGTTCTCTGGGGGCCTCAGCCCTGAGCACCAAGCGTGCTAGCGCTCTCTCCTCCCCCTACTCTCTCCACCCTCCTTGTCTCTCTCTGTCCCCCCCACCCCACCCCAGAGCATCAGACTTGGGCTCTCTCTGTGTGCACTGTCTCTCTCTCTCTCTCTCTCTCTCTCATTCTCTCTCTCATTCTCTCTCTCTCTCTCTCTCTGCGCCCCTTCGCAGCAGGGGTTCTCAGTGCTGCCTGAACTTCACAAACTCCCAGGGAGTTCAAAAAATTCCCATGCCTGGGCACCACTCCAGCAGCCCTGGCTTAATTGGTCTGGGTGCAGCCTGGGCATCAGGATTTTTAAAGCTGCCCAGGGCATTCTCACGGGCAGCGGGGCTGGGGACGCCTGCTCTATAGTGTCCAGGACAATTAACTGTCTTAGCCAAGGATCTCCAGTCCCTTCACATGAAGGTTCTGGGGGGTGGTGAGGGAGCGAGGAGCACCCCATCTGCTTCCAGGGCCTACCATGCTGTGGGGACCAGGAAGTGCAGAGGATCAAGGAAAGGCCGGGGAAGTGCAGAGCCTGCCCAGCCCCTTCCAGAATCCATGTCTATTCCTTTTCCTTTTTTTTTTTTTCAGACAGGGTATGTCTCTGTTACCCAGGATGGAGTGCAGTGGTGTGATCACAGCTCACTGCAGCCTCCACCTCCCAGGCTCAAGCGATCCTCTTGTCTCAGCCTCCCTCCCGAGTAGCGGGGATCATAGGCTCGCACCACTGTGCCCAGCTAATTGTTTCATATTTTTTATAGAGACAAGGTTTTGCCATTTTTCCCAGGCTGGTCTTGAACTCCTAGCCTCAAGTGATCCACCCACCTTGGCCTCCCAAAGTGCTGGGATTACAGGTGTGAGTCACAGCAACCAGCCTCCATATCTACTTTTTAAAAATAAAAAGCAAGCTCCCAGCAGTCTATCTTGGAGACAGGCTGTTTTCACTCTAGCCTCAAGACTGAAGCACACACTTCTGGGGTGGGGGTGAGAGTCCCATCTACATCCACTTCATCCCAGCACAAAGCTGCACCTCACCAGGCACCTCATCAGGCCTCCCCTGGAGCCGGCTAACAGGCGCCTGAGGGGTGAGCCGCGGCCAAGAGGCATTTTCTGAGCCTTGGTCAGGAGCAGCACCCCCCAGCACAGCCTCCAGGTGGGGCTGGGACAGGTCCCAGGCCAGGCTCGCTGACGCCATATCCCAGGCTGGCGCTCAACCTTCACGCAGACTCCGCCCTACAAGGAGGCTCTTGGCCGCAATTCAGACCCTCGAGGCATCTGCGTTTTGGACGTGGGAGGTAACGGCCACAAGATCACACACAACTCGGGGTGATGCCAGGACTAGAAACAGATCTGTCAGGCTCCAGAACTTATTCCTTCACCACCATCTGCCTCCCATCAGCTGGGGATGGACAGGCAAATGGGGTGTATTCTCAGTGGGGACTTGAGCAGCAGAGCAGAGAAGGGGGCCATGGGGAGCGCCCTCCTTGGCCCAGTCGGGGGAATGGCAAAGCCTCCCCCAAAAGCTGGCATGAAGGTGCCCTGTCGGCTGGAGCTGAGTCCAATTAATTAATAGACCCCCTACCCCTCACACATACAAGCTGGTCAGTTAGGAGAGACGGGGAGGAGGAAGCCTGGGCAGAGGGAATCCCTGACCAAAGACATGTGGCTGAGAGAGCCCAGGAGATCCAGAGGCAGAGGGGACCATGAACTTGAAGGTGTGCCCAGTGGGCGGAGGAAGAGGGCGCACCATCACTCAGCAGGGGCCAGATGGTGACGGACCTTGGACCCTTTGCGAAAGTGATGGCACTTCATCCTGAAAACGATGGGCGGCCCCTGGTGGGTCCCAGGCAGAGGGGCAGCTTGGCTTCCAGAGTGAGTGCACGGCACCCCTGACCACTGTCCTCTGATGCCAATTCACTCCCACCCTCGGTTGTGACAAAAAGTGTCTCCTGGCATTGCCACACACCCTGGGGACAGAATCGGTGAGAATCACTGCTCTGGAAGAGCCTGGAGGTACCTGGGCATCAGCGTTGTACAAAGGCTTCCCCCCAGAATCCTCCCCCACACACATGCAGCCAGGTTGAAGAACCACCAAGGCGGAGGGTGAGGAAAGGGGAACAGGGTGCATTCTCACAATACCCCCAGAGAGCAGCTATCACCAGCCTCATCTTACAAATGGGGAAACCGAGCCTCCAAGAAGAGTAAGGACTTTCCCAGCTTCACACTAACCAGTGGTGCCAGGATTCAACCAGCACTCAAGTCCCCAGCTCCTAAGCCTGAGCGCCCTACAAAAGGGGCTGCTGGACAGAGCTGACTGGCCAGGTTCTGACTGGGGTTCTGCCACTGAGTCCTCAGCCTCAAGCCCACCACCTCTCTGGGACACAGCTGGGACCTCCCCTTCAGCTGGGCCCTGGGGACGCCCACAGGTTCTGCTTGGCACCACCAGGGGGAGCTCTGACTGAGTCTGGACGGCGGGACGCAGGCCAGGACCAGAACCCACGGAGCCGGGTTCCCCAGCCCGGGATGCAACCCAGCTCAGTGAGCCTCCTGGGACCTGGAGTCCTCACTTACAGCTAATGGCTTCCTTTTATCTGCACTCTCAAATAACTGAGATAAGAGTTACTGGTTCACCCTGGGGCTCGAACGGACCACATCTTATTGAAGGGACGTGATCACGGATAACCCACCCCACAGTCACCCCTGCTAAGGCTGCAAAGCTTGCGTCCCTGCATCATGCCCCGCTGATCCCGGGCTAAATCGGCCTGGGGTGATCTTTCACGCTGCAGGTCTGGCGCAGACCCAGCTGGGTTCAAATCCCAGCCTGGCCCGGGCACTGGCTGGGTGACCTCCAGCCAGTCACTGACCTTCTCCGAGCCTGCCTTTTCCCTTCCATACCAGGGATAATATGATGGCCCACCTCGAGGGGCGTGGGGTTGTACAAAGCACACACATGCACCATCCACAGCCCATGCTGTACAGCACCCAGGCAAGGCCTGGGCCGCCCGCATCCAGCACGCGCCCGGCTGACACCACAAGCTCAGTAGTTACTGACCTGCTCACTGGCTGATGTCAGCCCTGACTGTTGTCTGTGGTCAGCACCATTATTTGCCTAGAAATGTAATGAGCGTAAGGACCACAGTCAGGGCATAGGAAGGGGCTGTGCGAGTCAGACACGGGCCCTCTGTGCTGGCTCTGAGGGCTCCAGGCCTAGGCGACCACACTGATGCCCACCGCAAGGCCAGGAGGACCCTCATGGCAATACGTGACCCTCTCCACTCAGGAAAGTCTCTTTGGGCTCCAAGGCCCAGGGGGCCCACTGCAGGGGGCCCTTTAGGGTGGCCACCAAGGGGTCCAGGTGCTCTGGCCAGACTCCCTGGGTACACAGCGGTAGCCAAGTCTGGTGACCATGTTCAACACTGCCTGGGGCTACGTTCCGTCCTCTACAGTTACAAGACAGAGGGAGGCTGACACCTCCAGGGACATCCAGGGGCAGGTCACAAGCCCGGTGGGCTGCAGGGTGGAACAGGAGGCTGGGACCAAGCAGAGTAGCATATCTGGGCTTGGGTCAGCCATGTGCATGAGCCTCATGATGCCACCGGGCCTCTCGGGCACTCACTTGGGAACTGACAATCTCCTGCCCTCCCAGCAATGGGAACAGAGGGACCAGGACTCCAGGGGACCTCGCCTCGGTCATGGACCCGTCAGACCTGGCAGGGCCGAGGCTGCCAAAAGCAAGGAGGGAGAATGTGGAAACCCCGCGGCACACACTTCAGAGCCCACGGGGCTCCTGCCGCAGCCGCAGGTGGGTTGGGCAGAAGCCTCCAGTGCTTACCCAGCACCACAGGTGAAGCAGGCGACTGCTTCCAGCCCCCGTCAGGCCTTGGGGGCCTCCCGAGAGCCCCTGCCCAGAGCCGGGAACTCACCTGCTGTCGCTTTCCAGAAACACAGAGCCACGGTTCTCGGCCAGAGCTGCACTGATGGGTGAGAGGCAGAAGGGTGAGGAGAAGGCATCTGAGTCCGAGTCGAAGGAGCTGTCCCTGCTCACGCCCTCAGCGGACAGCTCCAGGGAGCCATCCTCCTCCCCGGCCTCGGGCCGCGGCTCCCGCCCCTCCTCGGTGCTGTCCTGCGAACTGACTGTCGACAAGATCCCGGAGGGGCTGCGGGCAGGCTGCGAGGCCGGCTGGGCACCGTCCACCCCCAAGCCCTGCACCAGCTTCTCGTCATCCTCCGGCGCAGGGCTGGCCAGCACACCGTCCGGAATACTCTGGGCCACCACCAGGATGTCCTCATCTCTGGGGGTCAGGGTGGGCCGCAGCTCCGTGGGGGAGGGCTGGTGGGAGGCCCCCGAGCTCCGGGCACGCCGGCCCCGAGGGTGGGGTGCCTTGCGAATGGGGGAGCTCTCCGGTGTGATGTAGCGCAGGGCCTCCTCATCCTGCCTCTGGATGCGAGAGTTGGGGACCCACGCCAGGATGAGGGTGGCTCCCAGCATCTCATCCTTCTCCATGTACAAGCACAGGTAACCTGTGAGGAGCCAGGGGGATAGTGCATTAGAGGCTGGGACGCTGTGGATCAGGCCCTTATGGCACCTCTGGCAGCGGCTCCTAGAGGCCACCGCCCTTTAGTAAAGCGCCAGTCGGGCTTCAGATACAGCCTGGCCCTGAGCAAAAGCACCAAGGGGAAACAGTGGAGCTTGAAATGAGGTCCGGCTCTGCATGCTTTCTAAGAACACATGCTCCAGCAGGTTCAGGGGCACTGGTCCCCGAGCTCCAGCCTGCCATTCGCCTTTCTGGTTTTGTGTTTTTGTTTTCAAGACAGTCTCGCTCTGTCTCTCAGGCTGGAGAGCAGTTGCACCATCTCAGCTCACTGCAACCTCCACCTTCCAGGCTCAATCGACTCTCCCACCTCAGCCTCCAGAGTAGATGGGACTACAGGCGCACGCCACCACACTGGCTGATTTTTTGGTTTTTAGCAGAGAGGGGTTTCACCTTATCGGCCAGGATGGTCTCCATCTCTTGACCTTGTGATCCGCCCGCCTCAGCCTCACAAAGTGCTGGGGTTACAGGCGTGAGCCACTGCACCCAGCCGAACTTGTTCTTTTTTTTAATAGAGATAAAACCTAGCTCTGTTGCCCAGGCTGGTCTCAAACTCCTGAGTTCAAGCAATCCTCCTGCCTCAGCCTCCCAAAGTGCTAGGATTATAGACATGAACCACCGTGCCTCGGTGATCATGTTAATATTCTGCCGTCTTATCTGGGGCTTCTCTCTGTATCCTTGCCCCGGCCAAGCAAACGTTAGGGCGTGCCGGTGCAGGCCACAGCCAGGCCACAGGACACAGGGGCCCTGAAACATCCTTTTGGCAGCCGGGGAAGGGGGCGGCAACAGGAAGAAATGAGAAGAGGGAGTCCAGAGACGGCCCTGCAGCCTCACCTCCTTCGCAGATGGCACTGTGCGGCCAAGAGCCACTCAGCCTCTCTCAACGCCTGCGTCCTACCCATCTAGGGGGCCTGCTGGGGCCCTGGCCACTCTCATGAGGTTGTTGTGCAAATTAAATAAAGCAACAGATGAAGAAGGCAATGCACTTCTTTGGTCTTCTTTTTGGAGACGGAGTTCCGCCTTGTCACCCAGGTTGGAGTGCAATGATGTGATCTTGGCTCACCGCAAACTTCGCCTTCTGGGTTCAAGGGATTCTCCTGCCTCAGCCTCCCAAATAGCCGGGATTACAGGCGTGCACCACTACGCCTGGCTAATTTTTTGTATGTTTAGTAGAGACAGGGTTTTCCTATGTTGGCCAGGCTGGTCTCAAACTTCTGACCTCGTGATCTGCCCACCTCAGCCTCCCAAAGTGCTGGGATTACAAGTGTGAGCCACCAGCCAATACATTTATTTGTTGCTGCAAGTCATTCACATGAACGACAAGGGGCCAGGCAGGCCTCAGGGATCACTAACCATCTTTTTGTCCCTCCCTCTGAAAGCAGCGGGGCTGAGGGACTCACCCAGCCTGCCATGAGCTGGACCTAACACCCCAGAGCCTGCTTCTGTAAGGACAGCTGCAGCTAGTTACACATTCTGGAAAAGGAACCAAACACACTTGTCTTTCTTCCGTGTGTGGCCCAGGGCCTTGGAAAATAACCGGGGCCACACAACCCTGGAGCCTGCCGGCCCAGCTCACCTGGGTGGTGCTCCCCCAGCCCCTGCAGCCCCTCCGGGGGGTGCACGCAGACATTGTTTTTGGAGTAGATGATCTCTCCATCCAGGACGGAGGGGGACCCACTGCCGCTGCCAGCCGGGGTGAGGGTCAGGAGGTCCGAGGCTTTGGAGGAGGCCCGGCGAAGGAGGCGGCCCAGAGACATTGCTGGGCAAGTGTTTCCATCCTCCGCACGCTTTGGCCCAGGCAGGGCTCGACAAGACCTGCCTGGGGAGGAACAGAGGAGATGGTCAAGGGCGTAGACTTGCATCCCACCTCACAGCAGACCACGTGGCCTCGGCACCTGTGGATGGTGGTTAACTACAGGCGCTCTTCCTGCTGGTGCACGGCTCCCGTACAGGGCAGACCACATTCTCCACCTCGGCCGGGCCACCTATGCGTCGCAGGGACTCAACCCATGGATGCCACCAGTACTTCCCTTCCCAGGACGACAGCCAGAACATCTCCAGGCTTTGCCAAATGTGCCCTGGGGGGCAAAATCCCTCCCAAGCAGAACCACTAAGCTACAGGAACCCTGTTCCCATCTCAGCCATTTCATAAAACCCTCCAGGCGCTCTTTCCTCAGCTTCCCTCCTGCGTCAGCACAAATGAGCCCTTCCAATTCATTAAAAAGAAATAAATAGGCTGAGCTCGGTGGCTCACACCTGTAATCCCAGCATTTTGGGAGGCCGAGGCAGGCAGATCACTTGAGGTAAAGCGATCGAGACCAGCCTGGCCAACATGGTGAAACACCATCTCTACCAAAAATACAAAAATTAGCCAGGTGTGGTGGTGGGCACCTGTAATCCCAGCTACTTGGGAAGCTGATGCAGGAAAATCGCTTAAACCTGAGAGGTGGAGGTTGTAGTGAGCCGAGATCATACCCCTGCACTCCAGCCTGGGTGACAGAGCGAGACTCTGTTTCAAGAAAAAGAAAGAAGGAAATTTTATAAACAAAAGGATTAGTATCCAGAATATATAAAGAACTCCTACAAATTCATAGTGAAAAGGAGCAACATCTCAACAGAAAAAATGGGTGCTCCACACAAGAAGAAGGCCAGAGCACTGATAAACATGTAAAAAGATTCTCAGTTTCTTATTTTTCTTTTTCAGACTGAGTCTCACTCTGTTGCCCAGGCTGGAGTGCAGTGCTGCAATCTCAGCTCACTGCAACCTCTGCCTCCCGGGTTCAAGAGATTCTCCTGTCTCAGCCTCCCAAATAGCTTGGATTACAGGTGGGCACCACCACACCCAGCTAATTTTTGTATTTTTTTTTTTTTTAGTAGAGACAAGGTTTCACTATATTTGTCAGGCTGGTCTCGAATGCCTGATCTCAGGTGATCCACCTGCCTCAGCTTCCCAAAGTGCTGGGATTACAGGCATGAGCCACCACTCCTGGCAAGATTCTCAGTTTCAAATAAAAATCCAATACCCAACAGACCAGCAAAAAGCAATTTTAAGTCTAAAACTACTTCATGTTGGAGAGGATGAGGGAACAAGGAACTCTCACCAGCCCTGTCTCCTCCAAGGCGAGACGAACCTGGCAGGATCCTTCGTCACTGAAAAGCCCCGACCGGCCCAAAATTCCACCTTTAGGAACTACCTGAGGGTGGTTCTTCCGACTGCAATTTGCAGCCCTATTGTAGATCCTGAAATCAGTTAATGGGTCAACACCAGCATAAGAGGAATAAAAGAAGAAAAAGATAGAAAATGGCATCCAACACTGGCTGTGGCCAAGCTCAGCACTGGGTCAGGAAGCGTCTGCTCCGTGAGGACACACCTGCGTGGGTGACAGCCTGGGGTGTATAACGTGTATATACTGTGCGCTGTGACCTAAAACACTTGATGGCTCTGCCTGGGGAAACCCAAGGAGACACCTCCTCCAACGCTTTACAGCCAGTTTCTACCAACCAAACGTCTAAACGGCCAGAAACCACCAAAGGTCTAAATGGCCAGTGAGAACCAATGAGACTTCTGTACACATATGGAGCTCACAAACACACACACCAAGACACGCCAAGGAACGACCATGTCGATAAAGAGGCAGGCATAGCCAGGCACAGGGGCTCACGCCTGTAATCCCAACACGCTGGGAAGCCAAGGTGCGTGGATCATCTGAGGTCAGGAGTTTGAGACCGGCCTGGCCAACATGGCAAAACCCGTCTCTACTTAAAAAACATTAGCCAGGCGTGGTGGCACAAGCCTGTAATTCCGGCTACTCAGGAGGCTGAGACAGGAGAATTGCTTGAACCAGGGAGGTGGAGGTTGCAGTGAGCTGGGATTGCGTCACTGCACTGCAGCCCGGGCTCCGTCACCAAAAAAGCAGGCACAGAGCCATGCTGCATCCCGGCCACTGACGGCGGATGTCCAGGACTCTGACCACGGCTGGGCTGCATGCAGGCCGCCTTCACAAAAGTCTGCAGAGGTCGGGGGGCTGAGAGAGAACCGTCTCAGAGGGGCTTCACCTTCATCTCTTTGAAGGGAAAAAAGACTTGAAGCCAACATAAGAATTAGCAACTGGGAGTGAATAAAGCAAATGTGGTCCAGTGGAATATTATTCGGCCTTGAAAAGAAAGAAAACTCTGATACCTGCTACAGCACAGATGAGCCCCAGAAACACTGTGCTGAGTGAAACAGACCGGTCACAAGAGGCGAGTGCTCGGCCAGGCACGGGGGCTCGTGCCTGTAATCCCAACACTTTGGGAGGCTGAGGTAGGCAGATCACGAGGTCAGGAGTTCAAGACCAGCCTGGCCAATATGGTGAAACCCCGTCTCTACTAAATACAAAAATCAGCTGGGCATGGTGGCGGGTGCCTGTAGTCCCAGCTAGTCGGGAGGCTGAGGCAGGAGAATTGCTTGAACCGGAAGCCGGGACTTGGGAGGCGGAGGCTGCAGTAAGCCGAGATCGCGCCACTGCACTCCAGCCTGGGCTACGGAGCGAGACCAAAAGAAAAAAGGCAAGTAGGCAGGATCCCACCTGCGTGAGGCCACTAGAGCAGTCAGGCTCCTAGAGACAGGAAGCGGAGCCGCGGGGGGCCGGGGGAGGAGGGGGATAGGGAGGTGGCGTTTAAGGGGACAGGGCTTCAGCTTGGGAGGATGAAAGCATCCTAGAGGACAGCAGCAGTGGCTCTACCACATCAGTGGCTCTACCACATCAGTGCAGCTGAACCTGATACTTAAAAACGGTCAAAGTGGTAAGTTTTATGTTATATGTATTTCACCACAATAAAAAGTTAAAAATTATCCACTGGTGGAGGGTTTCCAGGTATATTATCTTTTCTTTGAACTTTCTGCGTTTTTTACACTTTGTATCCAAAGATCCAGAGCTGGTTGAGGGAGGCCCCTAAATCAAGTTCTTTTCACATCCAGCACTTGGCGGGGTGCTGGATCACACAGAGGGTGGGTGAGTGGGTAGGGGGACTGCTGGCTCAGCAGAACTGGCTCCCACTCTGGCAGGACGCAGGGGGCAAATCTCAGTGGTGATGGCCACCGTCTCAGGACCAGGCAGCGCAGCCCTCTCTGCCTCTCTGGGTCCCCCTCCTCTGACCCCCTCTGTGCTTCAGCCTCCCCCAACCCCGTGTGTGTATTTCCAAGCGTCCCCACGGCTGCTGACTTTACAAGCACAATATTCGAAGATGTTCCAGCCAGCTCAGGAATGGCCTTCCCATTCCTGTGCCTTTCATTCCCATCCCCCATCTCAGAGATCCCGATGTCAGCGTCACTTCTGAACATCACCAGTCCTGGGACTGAGGACAGAGCCTCACCTCCTCAGTCGTGAGCCATGGATGCCCTCTGCCTGAGGTCCACCATGTCCAGGGCCCTCATCCACTCGGCTCTCCCAAGCCACCCCTTCTTATACCCCCACAAATGCCCAATGAAGGCTGCAGAAGGTCGACCCTTGGTGCAGGGGTCAGCAAACTTGTTCTGCAAAGAGCCAGAGAGTAAACGCTTCGGACCCCCCTTCCACCCCCGGGCCTGACAGTCTCCATGGCAACCACTGGGCTCTGCCCTTAGGGTGCAGGAGCAGCCACAGACGGTAAGTGACCTGTTTCACTGTAACAGCGAAGCTTTACTGACAGACACGGAGGCTTATATTCTACATCATTTTTCACATGTCCCAAAAAAAATTCTTTCCACTTTTTTAACCCCCTTAAAAAATGTAAAAACCATCCTTAGCTCACAGGCTGTACAAGACAGGTGGAAAGCTGGCTTTGGTCTGAGCGTTGCAGATGGCAGTGCCCCAGCATAGACCATCTGACCAAATCCGGGGTACTCTCCTCTGCCTATCCAAACCAGCTCCAGATCAGCCTCTCCAGGAAGCCTTCTGGCCACTCCTGGCCTAAACACTTCATGCCACAAAGTGACATATGACAACCAAGTGATGAAACTTTAAAAGAAGTCACACTGCAAACTACAAATTGAAAAATGTACTGTCCTTCTCAATGATCACTTGCAAAAGCTGTGTTCTATTCTAACATTGTCCAGAATATTTTTAGAATTTAACAATTCTTTAAGAATTGCAAGGTCAGTTAATAAGCCATTCAAGAAAATTACTCCCTTCTCTAGACCAGCCACGTCCACAAAAAACATTACCAGAGACACATATACAATTTTAAATTTTCTGGTAGCCACATTTTAAAAGTTAAAAAAAAAATCCAAGTGAAATTAATTTTAGTAATTTTTAACACAGTATATCCAAAATATTATTTCAGCTTGGACTACAGACACATGCCACCATGACCCAATAGTTTTTTTTTTTATTTTTGGTAGAGATGAGGTCTCACTTTGTTACACAGACTGGTCTTGAACCTCTGGCCTCAAGTGATCCTCCTGCCTCAAGTGATCCTCCTGCCTCAGCCTTCCAAGTGTTGGTATTACAGGCATGAGCCACTGCGCCCGAACTATTTTACATCCTTAAAGTCTTCAAAGTCTGCTGTGCATTTTGTACTTAGGCACATCAGAGTTCTGCCCAGCCACATTTTGGATGCTCTGTGGCCTGCCTGGCCGTGGTGTCCACAGCGGATGAGGCCACAGCGGGGCTACAGCTTCCTTCTGTGCTTCATGCAGCATTATTCAGTGTGACTGCCCCAGTCACCAGAGCTGGCTACACACAGCTCTCAGCTGCTTCTCCACATCAAAACCCTCTTTACCTGAAAATGTTTCCCAGCATGAGGATAATCAAAAGAATATGCTAGAAGTTTTAAAAGAGATTCCAAAATACAAGTGTTCAAAATACAGCGTTTTCTCCCCATCCCATGAGATGTGGAATCTCACCATGGCTCAGGGAGGTGCATCCCCAGAGCCCAGTTTTGCAGATGAGACGACAGGTCCTGAGTACCCAGGGTCGTTCGGTGAGCGGGAAACCCTGGAGTGGGAGACCTCTGTCCCAAACATGCAGACCTCCGGCTCCTGCCTCACCTGCCACCTGAGAGCACCAGGACAATACCCTGCCCCTCCCAGATTGTTCTGGGGAGTCTGGGCTCTTTTTGGAGACATGGAGAATGTCTGTTAAACGTTAGACAAGACTATTTGCGCTCTAAAAACAATTCCATTTATTTTTAAAATGTATCTGCGGCTGGGTGCGGTGGCTCACACCTATAATCCCTGCACCTTGGGAGGCCGAGGTGGGCCCACTGCCTGAGCCCAGGAACTGGAGACCAGCCTGGGCAACACAGTGAACCCATCTCTACTAAAATACAAAAAATTAGCCAGGCGTGGCGGTGGGCGCCTGTAGTCCCAGCTACTCGGGAGGCTGAGGCAGGAGAATTGCTTGAACCCGGGAGACAGAGGTTGCAATGAGCAGAGATCGCACCACTGCACTCCAGCCTGGGCAACAGAGCAAGACTCCGTCTCAAAAAACTAACTAAATAAATAATAAAATAAGATGTATTTGCTCTTTTGCAAGGCTATCTCATTGAAATTTAACCTAGTTTCCAAACTGTGGTCACCATCAAATTAGGAATGGAGAATCCTTCACATGCTTTTTTAAACTTTTTTTTTAGTTATGAAACACACTTGGAGAAGTAAAAGGAAGAATATGAGTCCCTTAAATTACATAATCCTAAAACATTTGTGTATTTTCTATCTTCTGTGCCCTGTAATGAATGAATTAATTTAAAAACCCACTCCCTGGAATTATAGCATATCTTGCTTTCAGTTGGATCATAAATATACTTTCCCAGGTGAAATATATTTATTATATAACAAATTTTAGAGGTGAGGTCCACCCCCTAAAATTCCTGTGTTGAAGTCTGAAACCCCAGTACCCAAGAATGAAACTGTTTTAGAAGACAGTGTCTTTACAGAGGTGATCAAGTTACCCTGAGGTCAATAGGACCAGAGTCTTTATAAAAAGAGGAAGTTAGGGGACAGGTTCCTGTATACAAGGAGTGCTGTGTGAATACAAAGACCGCACCTACCAGCAAGTGGCAGACCTGGAGGAAGGAAGGGAGCCTGCCAATACCTTCGTCTTGGACTTCCTGTCTCCAGAGCTGTCAGAGAGAAAAGTTCTATTGTTCAAGCCACCTGGTCCCTGCCACTTTGTGAGGTCAGTCCTAGCAAATAAACAAACCACATTATTAACACATTCAAAAACTGTAAGGCCAGGTGCAGTGGCTCATGCCTGTCATCCTGGCATTTTGGGAAGCCGAGGCCGGCGGATCATCTGAGGTCAGGAGTTTAAGACCAGCCCGGCCAATATGGTGAAACCCCATCTCTACTAAAAAATTATAACAAAAATTAGTCGGGCATAGGGATGAGTGCCTATAGTCCCAGCTACTCGGGAGGCTGAGGCAGGGAGAATTGCTTGAGCCTAGGAGGTAGAGGCTGCAGCAAGCCTAGATTTCGCCACTGCACTCCAGCCGGGGGGACAGAGCGAGACTCCATCTCAAAATAAATAAATAAATAAAAATAAAAATTACAAATGCCAGCCCTCCATCTTCATAGAACCAGCCGCCATGGCTAGGCATTCGGCTTCCAAGCAGTGGCTACTTAAATAATCAACTCCATATTTTAATACATAAATCTTCGTCTGTATCCTCATTATTTCCAGGACCACTGTTTCCCCAGGAGGATAAACTGGACCCCAATACCTAATGCCCAGTGGGTTCTCCAAAATGTAAGCATGCTACCAGGGATTTGAATCGTCACCAGGTTCAGAACAGAAAAATGGTGTTCTGGCCGGGCACAGTGGTTCACACCTGTAATTCCAACAATTTGGGAGGCCAAGGCAGGAGGGTTGCTCAAGCCTGGGAGTTCAAAACCAGCCTGGGCAACATAACGAGATCCCACCTCTACAAAAAAATTAAAAATTAGCTGGGTGTGGTGGTGTGTGCCTGTAGTCCCAGCTACTTGGGAGGCTGAGGCAGATCACTTGTGCCCAGGAGGATGCACTGAGCAGGACTGCACTACCGTACCACACCCTGGGTGACAGATTATCCTATAGTTATTAGACATTTGTGTTCACCTGTGAATTATCTGTCAGTGTGCTTTGCCAATTTTTCTGCTGGGGTAGTGGAATTCTTAATATTTGTAACACAGAGATTAAGCTAAGATGGAATTTTCATTGATACATAGGAACTCTTTACATAGCAAAGATCATTATCCTTTGCTGTATTTGTTGCATGTATTTCTCCTAACTTGTTGTTTGCCTTTTATTGATATTATCTATTTTGACACACAGAAGTTTTAAACTTTTATGTAAACTGATAGTAACTTTTTCTTAGTGATTTCCTTTACCACTTTTATACTTAAATAATTCTTTACAAGCTAAAGATCTTTAAACATTGGTCTATATTTTCTTCTATGTTCAATGAACCACCATGCCCAGCTAATTTTTGTATTTTTTTAAGTAGAGACAGGATTTCACCATGTTGGCCAGGCTGGTCTCGAACTCCTGACCTCAGGTGGTCTGCCCACCTTGGTCTCCCAAAGTGCTGGGATTACAGGTGTGAGCCTCCACACCCATCCCTGTTTTTTGTTTGTTTGGTTTGGTTTGGTTTTTTTTGAGACAGAGTCTCATTCTGCCACCTAGGTTGGAGTGCAATGGCACAATCTTGGCTCACCACAACCTCTGCTTCCCGAGTCCAGCCTATCCTCCTGCCTCAGCCTTCCATGTAGCTGGGATTACAGGTGCCTGCCATCACATCTAGCTGATTTTTGTATTCTTGATAGAGATGGGGTTTGTCCACGTTGGCCAGCCTGGTCTCGAACTCCTGACCTCAGGTGATCTGCCTGCCTCGGCCTCCCAAATGCTGGGATTACAGATGTGAGCCACCGTGCCTTGCCAGGGACATTTATTATATAAAACTTTATGGACAATTTTAAAAGAGGTGCCTTGGCCGTGACCCAGACGCCCGCGCGGTTCTCACAGTATAACACACTCTGGTGAGAGTAACGCTCGTCACAGGCAAGGTTTAGCGTGAGATGGACAGGTGGGGTGGTTTTAACTTCCTTCCCTAGGCCGCCCCTCCACTCTGCCGAATAAAACACATTTTCAGAAAGTCACAGGACATCCCTTCCAGAGACCAAGCCCAGCAGCTCCTCTCCCTTGATGGTCAGGCGGCCCTCCAGGGGTACTGCCAATGGGCTCTGGTGACGGCTGCTGGGCGCTACCACAGGACCGTGCCCAGGCAGCCAATGCCCTCTATGCCCTCCTGATGCCCCGCAGTCTCAGTGCGGCCACCGTTTCCCAGGAGCCTAGGGCAAGCTCACTGGAGACCGTTCCCTACAGAGGCCCACAACCCCTGCGGCCATTTCTCCCCGGGTCTCGATTCTGCTTTGCGTGGCCACTGCTTAAAGAGATGGTCAGCGCCACCTGGTCCTTCCAGAGGTTCCTCACCTGGGTGCAGGCCAGGAGGAAGAAATGCTGCCAGGCTCCGGGCTCACGGTGTGGCCCTGCTCCCTCGGTGGCCCGCCTAGACCCCCCGGGGACTTCCCTCCCCCCAGCCCAGCCACAGTCACAGCCGAGTGTGTCGAGGCTGCCCTCATCTCCCCACCAGCGTCTCCAGCCACGGTGTGAGTTTCCATTCAGGCTCCAAAATCCACCTTGGCAGCGCCCTCAATCTGCAGCCCCACCGAGTCCTTCAGCCAGGGAAGAGAGATCTGAGTTTAACCCGACCCTGTCAGAGGATGGGGAGGAATGAGCTCCTGGGACAGGGCTCCCAGGTCCCTCCAGGATGAGGCCAGAGGAACAAACACAGCAGCTCAGGACGCAGCCCTTGGTGAGTGCAGGTGAGACCCAACTCCCAAGGGGAGTGCGCGGGCCCAAATCCCTCACCAGTCAGCTAGGGAGAAGCGGGGACAAAGAGCAGCTGTGGGCCAAGCAGCCCTCCCCGGCACTATCCACAGCCCCCCACAGCCCCTGCCCCAACCAGAGGCCCCATCTCTGACCCGACAGGCAGGGCTGCAGGGGGGCGCACCCCTCAGACCTCCAGCCCCGTGGAGATCCCAAACCCATGGCTGCTGCTCCCGCCCCAGAGGAGTCGAAGGCCGTGTGTGTGCACCCACCACATGTGTGCACACACCAGACATACAACACACATATCACAGACACACACACCACACACCACAGACACACACATCATAGACACACACACCAGAGACATACCACACACAACACACCATAGTCACACACACTACACACACATCATAGACACACACACCATAGATATACACATTACATACACACCATAGACACACATGCCACACACACCACACACCGGACACACCACACACCAGACACACACACTACATACACACCACACACCATAAACATGCCACACACCATAGACAAGCACACCATACACATACTACATACACACCAGACATACATACCACACACAACACAACATAGACACACATGCCACACACACCACACACCAGACACACCACACACTAGACACACACTACATACATACCACACACCATAAACACGACACACACCATAGACACACACATCATAGACACACACACTACATACACACCAGACACACATACCACACATGATACACCATAGACACACATACCACACACATCATACACACACATGCCACACACACACCAGACACACACTACATACACACCACACACACCACACACCAAAGACATACCATACACACGTCATACACCATAGACACACACCACATACTACATATACATCGTAGACACACACACACACCACACCCCATAGATACACACTGTAGACACACACCACACAAACACCATAGATACATACACCACACACCCCAGGCACACTGCACACACACCATAGACACATACACCACACACACCATAGGCACACACCACACAGAACCCCACAAGCACACACTACACACACGCACCATATATGCGCATTACATAACATTCCACATACACCATAGACAAACACACACCAGAGATGCACACATACCATGACACAGAGGCACACATGCTATGACACACACTTCATGACACACAACCATGAAACACACACTATGACACACACACACCATAGATACACCATGACATGTGCACACATACACACACCATGACACACACACCAGACACATACACACACACACACACACACACACACACACACACCATGACACCCACCGTGAACAGACACCCTCTGCTGTACCAGCTTTGCCTCCGTTCTCCACCAGCCCCAGTGTTGACCCCCAGCCACTGCCTGGCCCCACTCCTTCCCAGCTGCCTCCAGGATTAGGGAAGCCCCAGGTAGATCCAGGGCTGCAGGAGCCTCCCTACCAAGACCCACGCTCGCTCGGCTGTCCTGTGTCCTGGGTCCGTAAACACGTCAGCCACCTGTCAGCGAGCGGCAGGAAGTGCAGGCGCTGTGAGCTGGGGGGGAGGCGCCTGGGCTCTGAGGACTGAATAAGGGGCCTGGCAAATGCCCCCCAGAGAGCCCTAGAGAGCCTTGCAACAGCCTTGCCCCCTGAGCTTCAGGGCCTGCCTGCTGGGAGCACCCCCCTGCTTAGAGCACCCCCTGCTTAGAGCACCCCCTGCTTGGAGCACCCCCCTGCTAGGAGCACCTCCCTGCTTGGAGCACCTCCCTGCTAGGAGCACCTCCCTGCTAGGAGCACCCACCTGCTTGGAGTACCTCCCTTCTTGGAGCACCTACCTGCTATTGGAGCACCCCCCTGCTTGGAGCACCTCCCTGTTAGGAGCTCCTCCCTGCTATTAGAGCATCTCCCTGCTAGGAGCACCCCCCTGCTTGGAGCACTTCCCTGCTTGGAGCACTTCTCTGCTAGGAGCATCTCCTTGCTGGGAGGACTCCCCTGCCAGGAGCCACCCCCACTAGAAGCACCCTCCTGCTAGAGTGGCATTAATGGCCACTGGCTTGTCCAGGACAGCGGTCTCTGGTTCACTTCTGTCCCTTGGTTGTGTCTGTAAGAGCCAGGGACCATGGAATGTTCACCTGGCGGTGTCACACGGTTCCTTCCTCACACCGCAGGAACAGAGGTACAGAGAATGGCATCCAGCCCTTCTTAAGGGCTCTGGATCCATGAGACAGGAAGCCCCACAGGGAAGCGGTGGCCCCCGCTCCCCACACAGCACTCTGCACCTTCTGCTCATTCTTTTGTAAACCTACAACTGCTCTAAACAATAAAGTCCACCACTCGGAAACTGCACATGGCTGTTTAGAGCAGCTTTACTCGTGATTACCAACACCGGGAAGCAACCAAGATGTTCTCCAACAGGTGAATAAACAAACCAACTGTGGTCACCCAAATACTGGAGTATTATTCACTACTAAGAAGAAAGGGACAGCCGGGCATGGTGGTTCCCACCTATAATCTTAACACTTTGGGAAGCCAAGGTAGGTGGATCACTTGAGGTCCAGAGTTCAAGACCAGCCTGGCAGATACGGTGGCGAAACCCCATTGCTAATACAAAAATCAGCCAGGCATGGTGGCATGTGCCTGCAATCCCAGCTACTCAGGAGGCTGAAGTACAAGAATTGCTAAACCCAGGAGGTGGGGGTTGCAGTGAGCCAAGATTGTGCCACTGCACTCCAGCCTGGGTGACAGAGCAAGACTCTGTCTCCAAAACAAACACACGTCTTCTTCTCCGGGAGGGGAGAATCTATTAGCTTACAACAGAAAGAGGCCTGAGACCAGGAAGCTTGCATCCAAAGAGGCGTGGAGGAGGCGTGGACAAGGGTGGAGCTGTGTGACCAATGCAGAGAGCAGGCAGGTGTTGGAGACAGGCTGCAGAGAGCAGAGTCTGGTTCCTGGACTGAGAGCCTGGCTGCCAGAGCCAGAGTTCTCTGACAGGAGAGTTTCCTAATGTCCTTGGATCTGCAAGATGCATGACTTTGAAGGGCCATTGCTCACAGTGGTGCAGAGCAGTTTACACCCACGACCTTAGGGACCTTAGGGGCCTGGTGTCCTGTGGGGTCTGAGATGAACAAACATAACCATTCATCCTGGGAGGCAAGGAAGCTGGATGTCAGAAAGCCTGTCCCAGTATGGAGCTCAGAGCAAGGGGGACACCCAGGTCCCCTCTGCAGGCCTGGGGCTCTTCCTGAGGGCCAGATGTCTTCTTGTGAGTACATAAACAGAGGCGGGGGCAGCCAGCAGAGCTCCTACCACGCAAAATGAGTGAACGCTGGTAAGGGGGAGTGCCAGGCCTGCAGCAAAGAACAGACACCAGGCTTCTCCAGTCTCCAGGAAGGACTCAGAATTAATGAAAATAGCAACGCAAAATGCTCAAAGCACCTTGTGAGGATTACTACAAACCCCCTCCCCAGATCCTGAGAGATGAAGATAGACAGAGAAGACACTAAGGAGTCCGGGCATGGTAGCTCATGTCTGTAATCCTAACCGTATTTGGGAATCCAAGGCAGGCAGATGGCCTGAGCCCAGGGGTTCGAGACCAGCTTGGGCAACATGGTGAAACCCTATCTCTACAAAAAATGCGAACATTAGCTGAGCATGGTGGAGTGTGTCTATGGTTCCAGCTACTCAGGAGGCTGAGGGAGGATCACTTGAACCCAGGAGTTCAGGCCCAGCCTGGGTGACATGGAGAAACCCCATCCCTACAAAAACATTTTAAAAATTAGCCAGGCTTGGTGGCCTGAGCCTATAGTCTCAGGAGGCTGAGGTGGGAGGATCATTTAAGCCTAGGAGGTCGAGGCTGCAATGAGCTGTCATTGTGCCACTGCACTGCAGCCTTGGTGACAGACAAGACCCTGTCTAAAGAAAAAAAAAAAGGCCAGCTGCTCCTGCCTATAATCCCAGCACTTAGGAAGGCTGAGACAGGCAGATCACTTGAGGTCAGGGGTTCGAGACCAGCCTGGTCAACATGGCGAAACTCCATCTCTACTAAAACTACAAAAAGTAGCCAGGTCTGGTAGTGCATGTCTGTAATCCCAGCTACTTGGAAGCGGGAGAATCACTTGAACCCGAGAGATGGAGGGTGCAGTGAGCCAAGATCACATCACTGCACTCCAGCCTGGACAACAGAGCGAGACTTCAGCCTGGGCAACAGAGCGAGACTCCGTCTCAAAAAAAACAAAAGAGAGAAGCAGCTAAGGGTAGATCCTTGGCAATGAGAACCTCGTTCCCCTCGAAGGCATCCACTTCATATCTGTATTTTGAAACGGTTATGTCCTCGTCAGTTTGTATTTTCGGTTATGAGCTCCTGAGTGCGTGACACCTCCGAGGCGTTCCTTTTATAACGTGCCTCCCGGAATGCCATCTTCGTTAAGGTTCCCCATGCCTTGTTTTTGTTGATGGAAAGGATAGCAATGCCAACTTGGCAGTTGGCACAAAGAATTCACAGATGGAGTGAGGCCAGGATCTACAACTTGCATCTCAGCTTGAGTGTACAAAAAAAAACCAATAGCCAGGCGGTGGCTCCTGCCTGTAATCCCAGCACTTTGGGAGCTGAGGCGGGCAGATCACCTGAGGTCAGGAGTTCAAGACCAGCCTGGCCAACATGGTGACACCCCACCTCTACTAAAAACACAAAAATTAGCTGGGTATGATGGCCCACGCCTGTAATCCCAGTTGCTCGGGAGGCTGAGGCAGGAGAATCGCTTGAACATGGGAGTTGGAGGTTGCAGGGAGCTGAGATCGTGCCACTGCACTCCAGCCTGGGTGACAGAGTGAGACACTGTCTCAAAAAAAAAAAAAAAAATTAGAAGAATGATTTTAAAAGGCAAACAGTAAAAGCGCCGGTGCTGGTTCTGAAGCATCGGAACAGGGTATGATGACCACTTGATTTCTGTGCTACTCGAAGCCACTGGTGGCAAGTAGGTAGGGCCAGATTTCTACAAAATAGGCCATTGTGTAATTCAAGAGGAAGGAACAACTTGGTCATCCCTCAACAAAAATACACAGGCTCATAAATCAAAAAACTCTGCAGAAACTCCTCCACCAGACATTCTTTCCCAGAAACCTGCAACTCTTTAAGAATCAGGGCACACCTTCGCGGGCCATGGAGTCTCAGCGCCCGCAGCTGGTGGGGGTGTTAGACTGGTGATAAAGGTAGCTGAAGTCTGCTTCCAGGACAAGAGCGCTTCGAGGTGGCTGGAACAGCGGGAGCTGCCTGCAAGGGAAAGACGTGGGAAATCCCAGGAGCCCCAAGAAGAGAGGGGAGGGCAGAGGAGGAGAGGGACAGCGGACTTCTTTCACAACGATGTTGGGAACTGGGCTGCTGGGTTGGAGCTGACACAGGGCGCAGCTGTGGGCCTGCTGTTAACCACACATGGTCCTTTTCCCTCCCCTAGGAGCCACGTGGCCACTGAAACTTGGCCTGGAGCAGCCCAAGATTTTGTGACTCTGTGTGAGAGGTGGGGGTGGGGCCTTCTCTAGGAAATATTTACAGGGCATGAGGTTAAGACATCTGTTACCCAAAATTATTTCCCAAGATTTGGGTGATTTATACCCTAGAAAAGAGAGTCCTCCTCAATGTAGAAAGTGGCAAAGTCACGAGAAAACCAGAAGTGAACAAATACAGATAAAGAAATGACACAACAGTCTCCCCTCTTGTCTTCTGAAAGCCCTCATTCCATGCGTAGGTGAGCTTCTGTGGCTGCTGTGACAAATGACACAAACTTAGCGGCTAAAACAACCCAAAGCGGCTAAAACAACCTTGCAGTCCTGGGCCTGAAATCTGGAATTGGTCTCAGCGGGGGAGTCTCTAAGGGAGAGTCTGTTTCCTTGCCTTTTCCAGCTTCTAGAGACGGCCCGCACTCCTTGGCTCTCAGCCCCTCCCTGCGTCTTCAAGGCCAGCAGTGGCTGGCGGAGTCCTTCTCACACCTCATCTCTCTGACCCTGACTCTCCTGCCTGATCCTGCGATGGCACCAGGCCCACCCAGATAACCCAGGACCATCTCCCATCTCAAGGTCAACTGATGAGCAACCTTAATTCCATTCCCAACTTTAATCCGTGGCCAGGTAACCTAACATATTTACAAATTCCCTGGATTAGGACATGGGCATCGTTGGGGGCCATTCTTCTGCCAACCACACCAAGCTGAGGACACTGTAAGGAGCTGGAGGGCCTCCGACCTGCTCACCCACTGACTGTGAAGCCCCTAAGCAGAGTGACTACTCTTTAAGCAGTAGGGTGAGGGCCACGGCCTAGAGCTGAGGAGAGGTAAACGCCTGGGCCCCGATGTCCCTGAGGGCAGGGAGAATGGACACAGAGGAGCTGCAGGCTGGTGCCCAGGACCTGCCCGCAGAGCTGCCTCCATCCCCGGCCTGGGTTTCCTTTTCTGGCCTAAAGGGCTCCATCAGTTCCCAAACAGGAAAACAAAAAGAACAGAGATGCAAAAGTCTCTTCCAGAAACCTCCTGGAGGCAGCCTGGAGCCACCAGGGGAGAGGTGTGGCCCCAGCCTCTTCTCTTGCTCATTCTGTGCTGTGCACTGACCTCAGAGCCACCTTGGGTCAGGGGCCAGGATGCAGTGGTCAGCAGGACAGACCTGGTCCTGGAAACCTGTGGCGCTGGCAGTTCCCACTCACCAGAGGGACGCAGCTCAGGCCCACTAGTGACAGGCGGGGCAGAGGTAGGCAGGGTGTGGAGGCCACAGAAGAAGCCCGCAGCCGATTATTCTCCTGGCTGTGTCCCCACCACGCTGCTCAGGAGCAAAATGCACTGAGCCCGGTCACCTGCCACGTGGCCAGCAGAAACTGGTTCATCTGCTTTGCCCTGAAAGCCCAAGCAACAAAGAACAGGGAAACGGCGACACTGTATTCAACACGAGCCAGACACACGCAAACATGGATCGCGCTCCTCCTCCCCCTGGAAAACATCTGCTGCTGACATGCCTTGGATGAGGCCTCAGCTCCCGCCACCTGCCCAGAGCCAGGAAGGGGCCCTGCGCATCTTTCTGGGAACCCCAGGCTTTGTGATATGGAATCCTGCAGGCAGCCCAGCTCAGGCCCCAGTCCCCAGGCAGCAGGGCTTGGGGAAGGCAGCTCCTTCAGTCTCATCACCTGGATAAGCCCCTGCGGGGCCACTATGACTTCTCCTTGCAGCTGTGCTAAACTTCAAGTTACAGGATTAATTCAGAAGAGAAAGACACTGGCTGCACACAGAAGCCACGTTCAGGATGCACCCGGAAAGGCTGGGCCCAAAGATGAGCCTCTACGCAGAAGTGAGAACAGGACAGCGAGTTGTATTTAAAATGAAGGAACTAGGGCTTGGGGCATTCACCGCAGGGCTGGGATCTTGGACCATAGGGAAACAAGACCCTGTAACTGGACGGGACCATCGCCGAAACCGCGGTGAGGGAAAACCCAGTGGCCTGTGTGGCTGTGACTCTCCTTTTGCAACTGTCCAGAGGTCTCCCCGACTAGCACCCACTCCCCGGAAAACCGCAAAGCCTCTGCCTCCAAGGAGAGACCACCTGCCATTTCTACACCCTTGATGGTAAGTTTCAAAATCTGATTTTCACCCCAAAGAGCCAAGGAAGTCAGGCCTGGGAGAAGAAACTCAACTCAGAGGTGAGCCTGGATCTGGAACCAAGGCAAGACTAAGCCAAAGGGTAAGTCCTGGCTGCAGACCCAGCCAGGAAACCAAACACCGCCTAGAGGCTGGCTCAGCTACCTCCTACTTCTCTGTGTCCTGCAAACACCGATGCCTGAAGCTTCTCACCACCTTCGAGTGAAGGGACCAAATGCATCACAAAACTAAACTCAGGTTGAGAGGACGTATTAACAACACCCAAGAGCAACACAACTGATCCTGCTTAGAGAAAGCATTTTAGTTACAGACGATAAAAGGCAAGAGGCTGCCAAATGACATCTGTAACGTACGCCCTTCCCCTCACTTCCAGAAGGCTAAAGTAATGACGAACTGTATCAGACCACTGAATTCAGGCTCACTCAACGTGCAAAGCAGCCCACGGCTGAAGCGGGCAAGCAGCGTGGATGCGGGCTTGGCACCTGCAGTACGCTGGCTTCACTGTGGCCAATCCAGAGCGACCATGGAGAAAATACTGCCACATCTCAGCATCTGCAGCCAGACAGAGCAGCAGACACAAGCAGCATCCCCTTCCAACACCTGCAGACTCACTGCCCAAGGCTCAGCAAGAGAAGGACAGGCCGCCCCGGCCGGACAGTGGATTTCGATTCTTTCTCTTTTCTGTTATTCACGTGACGGAAGCCACCTCGAGCAGACATCAAACTTAGTCTTCCAGTGGCCCGATTTCTCTCATCCTCTGAGGATGGTTATGTAAGTTCCAAAGACAGAGTAAAGAACGTATTTCAAATCAGATGCCACAGACAGCTCATAAAAGCAGATTTATTAGAGAAGCAAGACCAGGTGCTCAAAGGACAGACAGGATAAAAACACCAATAAAGCCAAAAGGATCGAAAACACCACCGCGGATATGAATGGAAAAAGGCTTCCCACATCTTCGCCCCATATTTTTGGGAAGGTAAAAACTTGTGCTCTCTCCTGTGCACTGGCCTTATCAACAACCGAATATAATGCAAATGCAATAAAAATGATGTACAATGAACAATTCCATCATAACATCGCCCTCTGTCCCTGTCACCTTCACATCCCAGGGCCCTCAGCCCCCACTGCCTAATGCTGGATGAAACGAAGTAGCTGATCTTACAAGAGAATTTAGGCCTGTGACAAAATCAGGGTCCCTCAGCCAGGGAAGAAGGGGAGCTAAAATCTGCACAGGAGATGGTGTTGCCAGGCAACCTGATCAGCTCTGCTCCCCACAGCATCCTGCAGGGACCCAGCCCCCAGCCAAGGTACAAAGCACAAATATGCACAAACAATGAATCCTACGTCTGCCTGGAGTCACCTTCCACCTGATGGACCAACAAATGCGGAATGAGGAGTCAAAGCACAAACACAAAATGTTTTGGGTCAATCTAGTTAAATGTGGAAAATCCAAATAATGCTCATTAGTATCAACAGGAATTTAAGATGTGTCAGGAATTCAATGCTTCCCAAAATCCTTGCACCAAGTCTTTGAAGTAGGTAGTACTGTTATTCCTACTTTACAGATGGGGAAATTAAGGCACTAAAGTACGTGCCAGAGGAGTTGGGTTTTTTTTAGTGTTTTGGTTTTTTTTTTTGAAACAGTCTCACTCAGTCGCCCAGGCTGGAATGCAGAGGCTGATGATGGCTCACTGCGACCTTGACCTCCCGGGCTCAAGCTATCCTCCCACCTGGCCTCCCAAGTAGCTGGGACCATAGGCACTCACCAGCGTGCCCGGCTAATCTGTTCACTTTTTGTAGAGATAGGGTCTCTCTAGGTTGCTCAAGGTGGTCTTGAACTTCTAGGTTCAAGTGATTCTCCCAAGTACAGGGATTACAGGTGTTGGCCACCACGCCCGGTCTGGGGTTGGTATTTGAACACAGCAGTCCATCTTTCTAGGCCATGTTCTTAACCACTGCACCTTACTCCCCAAAACTGTGGGCAGTGCAATTGTAGGTGGGTTCTGCAAACGCAACGCCTTTATCCTGAAGCCGGGGGATGCCTTCCAGACTAAAGTGAACTGAGATTAGCAGCTAGTGAGGATACCTTCCTGCATGTCTCTCAACCACTTGGCAGAATGTCTGTAGATGAATGGTGGGCACCCACCACATGAGAGGAGGCAGTGGTACAATGGTTTTCTGGAGCTGGGATGTGCTGGGCCTAAGGCCTAGTTCTGTCACTCTTAGCTGCATGAAGTAGGGGCAGTTACTTCTCTAAGTATCACTGTTCCCATCTGCAAATGGGCATAACTGCAGTCCTCATTTCATGAGCTTGTTTTGTGGGTTAAGTGAATGCATGCATGATAATTAGGAACTGCTAACACAGTCACCATAATTGCAAGAGGATTAAATAATTCCACAAATAAAAACTTTCTCTTTTTTTTTTTTGAGACAGAGTCTTGCTCTGTCACCTGGGCTGGGGCGCAGTGGCACATCTCAGCTCACTGCAACCTTCGCCTCCCAAGTTCAAGCAATTCTCCTGCCTCACCCTCCCAAGAAGCTGGGATTACAGGCTGGAGCTACCACGCCGGGCTAATTTTTGTATTTTTAGTAGAGATGCGGTTTCACCTTGTTGGCGAGGCTGGCCTCGAACTCCTGACCTCAGGTGATCTGCCAGCCTCGTCCGTCCTCCCAAAGGGCTGGGATTACCGGCATAAGCCACAGTGTCCAGGCATAAAAACTTTCTTAGCCACAGTCTCACCATAAAAATGCCACTTACAAAAAAATATGCGCAACAGAAAACACAACCACCACACTCAGGATACAAACAACCATTTGTGAACTTTGTAGTTAATACTGAAAGTTACTCCTCACTTTACTCTTCATTTGCAAAAGCTTTCGTGGTTCTTAAAAGTGTTTAGTATTCACCAATTTTACTGTGTTTCTAATGAGGATTTGCTAAAACTGAGGCATGGATTTGAAAAAGTGCTCTGATCAATCGGTAGCAGATTTGGAATGGAATCCCCAGCCCCCAGTCTTTGCACCCAACCTCTGGCAACATGCTGCCTCATGTGAGCATCTTGAAGACCGATTTCCCTTTTTATTCCAGATAAAGGAATTAGGTGTCTTCGGTAGAAAAGAAAGTAGATCTTTAGGCTCAAGTCGCAGAGGCTGGCCAATCAGCCCAGCTTCTCATATGAACTCGACCCAGGCAGTAGAACAAACTTTACCATAAGGAAGACAAGACTAACTTTTGTTGTCTTTTCTATTCATTTTCTATTTCTGAATCGAATCTGAACTACTTTGTGGTCAGCATGCAACACCAGGTTCCCAGTGTGGGAATCACAGGATTTCAGCATTCAGCGGCTTTCGGCAGATCCCCTAGGTTACGTTTAGCAATCTTCAGTTGCCTTTTTTTTTTGTTTCTCTCTTTCCTTCCTTTCGTTCTTTTTTTTTTTTTTCTTCCCAAAGGAAAGAACAAGGGAGGCGAGCCCAGGCGGAACGGAAGTGAGTATCCCGACACGCGGATCTCAAGCAGCCCAGACCGCCTAGCCCTACAGGCCCGGAACGCTGAGCGCGCGCCCCGGAGAGACGCTCACTTCGGGGGCTGTGTGGGCGCGCGCTGGCACCCCACAAGTTCCCAAGCCTCTGCTCCGCCGATCCAGCCAGACAAAGACCGCAAGTTCCCCGGCCCACGGCTCCAGGCAGGCGGGGACCAGTCTCCCCGAATTAGGCCCATTCCGGGCCCCCGGTGCCCTCACCCGCCGCGGCGGGAGTCCGCGAGTGCCCCTGTGTGATCGGGGTCCTCCCGCAACGCCCCCGCTCCTGCTGGCGCCCTGCGCCCCAAGGACTGCGGCCGGACCCCGGCCCCTCCCCGGTCCGGCGGCTGCAGGCCCACGCGCCCCAAGCGCCCTGCGCGCCCCCGCCCCAGCTCCGCCTAAGAGCCCTGCCCGGGACTCCGTGGACCCCTCTGACCCCGCCCCCACGGCCCCGTCCGGGCCCCGATACCCACCCGGGTCCCGCTGCGGGGGCCGGATTCGCGCCGGCTCTGAGAGCCGCCACCGTCGCTTCCGCCGCTGCCGCCGCCGGTGAGGCGCTGCGGGGCGGGGACGCACGGGGAGGCCCGGCCCCCGGCCCGCCCCCAGGCCCGCCCCCGGCCGGGTTTCCCGCCCGCCTTCCGGCCAAGCCCTGGGCGCAAGCCCCTCGTTCGCGGCTGGCCCTCTCTCAGGCCTCACCGCGCCCCGGCCCCGAGGACTGTGCCCCGGCCCGAGCCCCGCGACCCCGGGGAAGACATAGGGCTCCTCGGACGCTCCGCGAGCGCGCTCGCCCTCCGCCGCTGCCCCCTGCAGGGAAATTTCGGAAATTTCTCCTGTTTGGGGCTAGGAAGGGACGACACCCTCGGGAAGACCCCCGGGCGTCCCTACTTCCCAAGGAGTTTCAATAGGGCCCCTGGAGAGGAGCACCGGAGCCCCACAGGGCCGGAGATGGAGAAGCGCGCCAGGCGCGGGGCACCCGGCCCCCGGTACCCCAGCCCGCCGGCCACTCCCGGGCGCTTAGCAGTACGGAGTCCCGGGGTGCCCGGCCGGTCCCTCCAGGGCCTCGAGACGCCTGCTGGGCGCACGCAGACGCCGCTGTCGCTTTACAGAAACGAGGCGGGACCCGGGCGCAGAGAGCGATAAAGGAAATGCACCGTCGTGCTCTGATCATTGTAGTCTAAGGGATGACACCTCGGAGGTGGCACAAAGGCCGCGCCGCCCCCGGAGGCCCCCGCCCTCGCCGCGCGCGTGGTCCTGGCCCCGCCGGATGTTGACAGCGTCGCCTAGCAACGGGAGATGGCGGAGCCTAGCGGCGCGGCAGGCGGGTAAGCGGGGTCGAGGGGCCGCGGGTCTTGGAGCCGCCAGGCCGCGCTCCCCGGTCAGCGCGCCAGGTGGCCCCCGCGTCGCCCCCTGCCCCGCCCCCTGCCTCGCCCCTTCGCCTTCACTGCCCCTTCCTCTCGTCTGTGTTCTCCCTTCTCTCGCCGTTTTGCTGGCCTTTCCCATCCACCGCGTTCATGCCCCCACCCCCGCCAACCTTTCTCACTTCCCCGCTCCTGTCTCTTTGTCCTCTCTCAGCCTCCCTCTTTCCACTACTCTAAGCGCGGGACTCTGTCTCAAACCCGGGCCCGCTGGCTCTGCAGTCACCATGGCAACCACTCGGCGTGGCGATCCCTGCGCGGAGCCCTCCTGAGAGCAGAGGGTCCTGCAGGGCACGGGTCTGTCAGATGCAGCCCCTGACCTTGCGCCTGAGCCACACGCTGTGGCTGGAGACCAGGCCGGTCCTACTCCTCCCTCCTGCAAGGACGGATCCCCTCTCGCTGGCTTAGGGGGTGACCCGCGATGGGAGGAGTCCCTGCGGCTAGGCGGCCTCGCGATGGACCGCGGTCACCCTCCTGGGGCCTGGGTGGAAGCACTGGGCGCGCACAGGGAGGGCGGCTGGGTGAAAATCCACCCACCTCTGCCACCCGGCCTCTGCTTACTTTAGGCTGTTTAAGAGGATAGAAACAATTTGAAAAAAATTGGCCTTTTTACCTTAGACATTTCCATATTCTTTCATTTTTTTTAAGGTGGGTCTGTAGGTACTGACACAGAAAGACTAAAGGTATTAATAAAATGATAGGCATAAATGTAAAACAGGAGGTATAGTTCGATCTCTAATAAAGGGTGTGTGTGTGTTTAAAGCACAGAAAAAAAAATGTTGAAAGACTGTAGTCCTAAATTTTACCGATGATTATCTTGGGAAGGAAAGGGAAGACCACAGGAAACTATCACTGTCTGTCTTGAATGGATCTGTATTCCTTTGGCAGATAAAAATAGCTTGGATCTTTAATTTTCAAAAGAAGCTATATATATTTTTAATGTGAACCACGGCATTCTTGTGCTACATAAATCATGGAGAAACTCCGGGTCCCTAGAACTCTCACCCAGATCATGCTACTTTGCTATCTATTTCGTTTCCTGGGTTCCATCCCAGACACAAGTCATATTTGAGATGACTTTTCTGGGATGATCTAATCCTGTCATTCCTTCGATGTTTTACGAACTATATTTTTTATTCATTCATGGAGCTTTGCGTTTCTGGCACCTCCGCCACCGGACAGGCACGAACTAGCGTTGTGGTTCCTGAAAAATAGGACCAAATCGTGACAACAGCCTACAGGGGAGGCAGAGAAATAATGAGTAAATAAAGAGACAGGCAGAATTCAGGAGGTGGAAAGTGCCAGGAAAAAGAAAACGATTGCTTGAAACTGTTCAATTATTTCTATAAAACCAGGTCTCATCCGGAAGATGGATCAGCTTCTGGGGGAGAGAAGGAAGGCGATGATGAAGGCGACATGGTAAAATGCCCTGTGGGAAGTTATTCTGGGCTTGTGTTTACTAGGAATTAAAGAGAATTAGAGGCCAGGCATGGTGGCTCATGCCTGTAATCCCAGCACTTTGGGGGGCCAAGGCAGGTGGATCATCTGAGGTCAGGAGTTTGAGACCACCCAGGCCAACCTGATAAAACCCCGTCTCTACTAAAAACACAAAAATTAGCCAGGCGTGGTGGTGTGTGCCTGTAATCCCAGCTATTCGGGAGGCTGAGGCAGGAGAATCACTTGAACCCAGGAAGTGGAGGTTGCAGTGAGCCAAGAACGTGCCATTGCACTCCAGCCTGGGTGACAGACTGAGACCTTGTCACCAAAAACAAAAAGAAGAAAAGAAAAGAAAAAAGAAAGAACAGGTACATTGGAGCTTGAAACATCTCTTAGTGATGGTGAGAAGGATGTAAATGCAGTTTTCCCAGTGGTGTAATTACACCATAAAGAATAAAACCTCACAAGGTCCTTCATACTTTGTTTCCTGATTTTTTTCCTGCCTCACCTTTGCAGGGGTCACCACTAGAGAACAACAATGGCCAGAAAAGTGAAGAAACTGCTGGTAGCCCAGAGCGCCCTGAAGAAGTCACAGCCCCAGCGGAAACTGCAATTGAAGAGGAGGTTGAGGCTGAAGTTGAAGGAACTGCTGGTAGCACAGAGCGCCCTGAAGAAGTCACAGCCCCAGCAGAAGCTGCAATTGAAGAGGAGGTTGAGGCTGAAGGGGGCATTGCAATGGAAGAGGAAGCCACAGTGGAAGAGGAAGAGGAAATTGAGTCCTACGGAGATGCTGAAAGCGAAGAGGAATATGACTTTATGGAAGCTGCATCCCCCAAAAGGGAAATCAGTGCTACAGCTACGACTTCCTCATATTTCAGTCCTCCTGGGGAACCGCCCGGAGAGGAGTCATGTGAGAGGCATAGCGGGGAGGCTGGTCTCGAAGGCTCCCACCCAGAGGCCACAGGTCCATCAGAATCCAGAGAAGGGAGGGTCACCTCTGCAGAGCCATCCCATGGAGTCTTAGGCCCATCGGTACAAATGGGCGAGGTCACCCCTGGGCCAGCGGTGGGCAGATTGGTGAGTAGCCCTGAGTTCTGTTTTGTGCCAGTATCTCACAGCCCACAGGGTTTGTCACCCTATGCAGGGAACTTGAGGATACACTGTAAATACAAATTGCAATCCCTGTTAGAAATTTCTCAGCAAGGCCAGGTGTGGCGGCTCACACCTGTAATCCCAGCACTTTGGGAGGCCAAGGTGGGTGGATCACCTGAGGTCAGGAATTCGAGACCAGCCTGGCCAATATGGTGAAACCCCATCACTACTAAAAATATAAAAATTAGCCAGGCGTAATGGTCCACACTTGTCCCAGTTACTCGGGAGGCTGAGGCAGGAGAATCACTTGAATCCAGGAAGTGGAGGTTGCAGTGATCTGAGATCACGGCCCTGCACTCCAGCCTGGGTAACAGAGCAAGACTTTATCTCAAAACAAACAAACAAACAAACAAACAAACAAACAAAGAAGACTGTGTTTTCCTTTTTAGTTCGTTAATCTGGTAGATCACATTGACTGATTCTCAGAAGTTAAAGCAACCCTGCATTCTGAGATCAACACAGGGAGCACTTTGGAGTGATGTGAATGCCTGTTCCTCATTAAACCCTTGGTTTATTCGTATCTTCCATCTGTGTAGACTCAGGGCTCTCCATGTGATTCACTGGGTTATAACACACTCTGTCATTATGTATTCTGATGCTCAGCTTGGCCAGTGAGAGCCGCTGAAAGCAGCTTTTGTGCCCTCCGAGGCGCCTCCATCCTTCTGTGAGGACTCCCTTGCTTTCTGGCATAGACTACCCAGCCTCAGAATCAGACATTCCTCCAGGAGCCCTGTTTCTGTTAGTGGAAAATAGAACTTAGAAGGTATGACTTGGATGCTGGGGTCCTCGTGGATGCTGGGGTGTCACTGTCCCCAGGCCCTCTCAGTGGCAAGAGGTAGGGTGTGTGCTTGTACTGTACAGACTTCCCCCACATTTATACATGCAACATGTCGCAGACATATACTCACTTCTGTATTTATCGGCATACATCCCCGCCCTGGCCTTGGCTCACAACACTACCTCTAATTCCATCTCACCTCCATAAGGGATCCCTCCCAATTTTCTCCTCTTCCTTTTTTTTTTTTTTTTTAAAAAAAACAGAGTCTCACCCAAGTAGCTGGGACTACAGGCACTCACCATCATGCCCGGCTAATTTCTGCATTTTTTGTAGAGAGGGGGTTTCACCATGTTGCCCAGGCTAGTCTTGAACTCCTGGGCTCAGTCGGTCTTCCCACCTCGGCCTCACAAAGTGCTGGAATTACAGGCATTAGCCATGGTGCCCGGCCTCCTCTTCCATATTTGTAGCTCCTTTCTCCCACAGGGAGAAGCCTCTCCCGTGATCCTTACTGTATTCACTGATGCAGTCTATCCCCCTGCACGACACCAGCCCCTACTTTGACTGCCTTAGCTGCCCCCACCCCCAGCATAGCTTAGGTTTCAATTGTTCTGGAAGAGGAGAGAGGAGTGTGGAAGGGAGGTGGGGGAAGAGGATGCCTTATACTTCTGAGCTCTGACTATGGGCTAGACACTGTTCCCTACCTGGATCTGTGTTGTCTCAGAATCCTGACAACCCTGAGAGGTAGGAACGATGATTGTGCCCATTGTACAGATGAGGAAACTGAGGGGTGAAAGGTCATTGCATCGTCACCCAGCTGTTGTGACAAGTGGTAGTTCTTGCTTCAAAGCCACCGTTCTGAATCAGAAAGCATCCATCCCTCCCACTCACCTACCCTGGAAACCTCAAAGACTTTCTAAAAGTCACTTTGGAGGATCGCTTGGTTCAGGATTCGGTGAGCCCTAATTAAGTTTTATGATCACAAGTTTTTATCACAAGTGATAAAATCAAAACCACTTTTAAGAATTTATCAACAACAGGCCAGGCATAGTGACTCCTGGCTGTAATCCCAGTACTCAGAGGCCAAGGCAGGCTGATCACTTGAGACCAGGAGTTCAAGACCAGCCTACCCAACATGGTGAGATCCCCATCTCTACTGAAAAAGAAAAATCAGCCGGGTGTGGTGGTGCCTGTAGTCCCAGCTACTCAGGATGCTGAGGCACAAGACCCACTTGAGCCTGGTGGGTCAGAGATCGCGGTGAGCCAAGATCATGCCGCTGCACTCTAGCCTGGGTGACAGACCCCATCTGGAAAAAAAAAAAGAATTTAACAACAAAACAAGGGTCTTCACCTCTGTTGAAGTGAAGTCTAGGTCACTTGTTGAGCTGTAAACCCACTTCCATCCATGGGCCTAGTTTCTAGAAAATACACTGGGAAGCCATTTCCAAATACACTGAACAAAGGGCAAGGACAGCCTCTGAGCAAGCCCTGCTGCCCCGGCTCTCAGTCTTTAGCGTAGGACAGCGGGGGTGGGAGTGGTGTCCAGGTGTGTGCGTGGACACCCGGCAACCTCTCCTCAGGAGAAGCCCCTGCTGCACACTCTGGAGATGGGTGTCGACCTTGGGCTCCTGTTAATGTTGTCACGGTTCCAGATGCCTCAGAAATAGTTTCTAGAGTCAAAACGATCTGAGGAAGCACAGGGAGGCCGTGCATGGGCTGGAGGCAGAGGCAGCCGGGGCTGAACGTAGATGGGGCTGCCCATGCAAACTCTAGCATCTGTGTGGCTGCCTCCTGCTATGGATAACAGAAATGACTAGAACCTGACGTGTGGGTTATGGCAAGGGCAGCATGAGATGAGCTTTGTAACACCGTGTTGTTGATGGGCAGCCGGACCCTGACTTACCATCTGTTTTTACCAACATCCAACCATTCATCAGTGATCGTTATTGTCAGTAGGAATAACTGCAAAATTCTCTTTTAAAGCTAAAATGGAGGGGAGGCTGGGCGCGGTGGCTCACGCCTGTAATCCCAACACTTGGCGAGGCTGAGGCGGGTGGATCAGTTGAGGCCCGGAGATGGAGACCAGCGTGGGCAACATGGTGAAACCCCATCTCTACTAAAAATGCAAAAATTAGCCAGGTGCGGTGGTGCGCACCTGTAATCCCAGCTACTCAGGAGGCTGAGGCACAAGAATCACTTGAACCCAGGAGGTGGAGGTTGCAGTGAGCAGAGATCATAGCCCTGCACTCCAGCCTGGGCAACAGAGCAAGAACCCATCCCAAAAGTAAATAAATAAGCAAACAAGTAAATAAATAAAGCTAAAATCAAGCCAGGTGTTTTTATGAAAGGAAGACATTTTCTTATGGAAATGTCCCTAAAGGGGGCTGCTTTGAAAGGAGAGAAGAGGAAACAGTCCCCATGGGAGACCCCGGCTGGGAGGTGAGGCTTTCCTGCCTGCTTTCATGAAGCGGGTGCTCAGACAGGCGGTTTCCATCCTCACGGTACCCGGCACGTGGGAGCAAAAGATCCCACAACCCACGCATTCGCAAGCCCGCGTGTTTATACTTAGCTACAGATCCAGACAGGCAGAAACCACTCCTTTATTATTATTATTTTTTATAGAGTAAAGGTCTCACTCTGTAGCCTAGGCTGGAGTGCAGTGTTGCAATCATAGTTGACTGCGACCCCCAACTTCTGAGCTCAAGTGGTCCTCCCTCCTTAGCCTCCAGAGTAGCTGGGATAAATTTTTAAATATTTTATTTAGTGATGGGGTCTTGCTATGTTGCCCAGGCTGTTCTCAAACTCCTGGCCTCATTCAGTCTTTCTGCTTTGGCCTCCCAGCATGCTGGGATTACAGGTGTGAGCCAGGGAAACCTCTTCTGAATTCCCTCTGGGGGGAGAGTTAGTTGTTTTCCATTTTGAACATTTGTGAAAGTCAAATGATCTTTATATCCAAGTGATTTCCTATTACTTTAACAATTATGTTAAGTTTTGAGCAATGTATCATCCGAAATAACAAAAAGAGGGAGGTTCTGTAAAGGAAAATGATATTTATTTGGGGATAGGGCATTGCAGTGGGAATCCGGGTTCCACAGTAAACTGTTTGCATTCAGAAAATGAAAGTTGATACAGGAAAAATGAGGAGGATGACATCATTGTTTTGCAATCATTCTCCTTGGCTGTAAGGATGAGTGACAGGGTGGCATCAGTCCAGGTTTGGACAGGCAGCTGCTGGGTAGCTGTCCTTGCAGAAGTGTTTTGTTTTGTTTTTTTGAAAGGTTATGATGACCTTTATGCAACATTGTGGATTTTGCAGAGTCTTTTGTGATAGCTTTTGTTATGAGAAATCCTTCCCTTACTGGCTTTCCCCAGCTCTGTTTTTCAGGGCATTTTTTTTGGGGGGGGGGGGTTTGGAGATAGAGTCTCCCTCTGTCGCCCAGGCTGGAGTGCAGTGGTGTGGATCTTGGTTCACTGCAACTTCTGCTTCCCAGGTTCAAGGAATTTTCCCGACTCAGCCTCCCCAGTAGCTGGGATTACAGGCGTGCATCACCTCACCTGGCTAATTTTTGTATTTTTAGCAGAGACGGGGTTTCACCATGTTGGCCAGGCTGGTCTCGAACTCCTGACCTAAGGTGATCTACCCTCCTCAGCCACCCAAAGTGCTGGGATCAAAGGCGTGAGCCACCACGCCCGTCCAGGTTTTTTTTAAACATAGAGGTATCTGTATTTTGATTCTGACAACTTTCACAAAGGTAATGAATTAAAATTGAACACTTCCTCAGTGGCCATTCAGCCCTCATTGACTTAGTTTGGATTGTTCTTCCCATAGACGGGGTCCACAGAGGAGCCCCCACCGAAGGTCTTCCCAACGGGCATGCAGCACCGGCACCGCTTCCGGCTGAGCCAGGGGAACAGCATGGAGTCCTCAGACCTGGAGGAGTTCTTCTCACTGGAGCCAGGTGCCTCACCTCCCACTCCAAGGTTGCCCTGCCCTGGCAAGGAGCCACCTGCACTGGCCCTTCCGTGCAAGTGACACCACTCGGGTAATGGGTTACCTGTTTTCCGGGTGGCTGTGAGCTGATAAAAAGATAAAAATGTTATTAACAGATATAGATAACACTTATTGGGCAGTGACTGTTTGATCTCATTGAACCCTAACAGTGATCGGTGAAGTAGGAGCCATTCTCTATTTTACAGGCAGGTCCCCTAAGGGCATGAAGGCACTGGTCCAATTAGGTGGCAGAACTCGGCCTTCACCGAGATACAGCTATGGCCAGTGCCATCCCCTGACGGCCATTTCTCGCTGCCTCCTGGTCTCAGAGGGAGGAGGGCTGTGACAGCACCCCCAGGCCTGCGTCTGTCTGTGAACTTTCAAAGGCTTCCAGAACCCCTGTATTCTTATGTAGTCCTGGCATCCCAGCGTCGTGGACATGGGAGGGCAGATCAGGAAGTTGCAGATTCCCTGTGATACTGACGTGCATATGGTCCAAAACCTTACATTACTTGCAAGTGACATGAAAACGCACGTATGTAAATTAGGAAAAAGCAGGCTGGGCACAGTGGCTCACACCTGTAATCCCAACACTTTGGGAAGCCAAAGCTGGTGGATCACCTAAGGTCAGGAGTTCAAGACCAGCCTGGCCAACATGGTGAAACCTAGTCTCTAGTAAAAAATACAAAAATTAGCTGGGTGTGGTCGTGGGCTCCTGTAATCCCAGCTACTCAGGAGGCTGAGGCAGGAGAATCACCTAAACCTGGGAGGCAGAGGTTGCAATGAGCCGAGATCAAGCCACTGTACTCCAGCCTGGGCAAAAAGAGTGAGACTCTGTCTCAAAAACAAACAAAAAACAAAAAAACACAATTAGCCGGGCACAGTGTGTGCACCTGTAACCCCAGCTGCTCGCCACTCCTGAGGGAGTAAGGGAAGCTGAGGCAGGAGAATCACTTGAACCCAGGAGGCAGAGGTTGCAGTGAGCCAAGACTGCACCACTGTATTCCAGCCTGGGCAACAGAGCAATACCCTGTCTGTAAATAAATAAATAAGTAAAAAACAGAATAGGGATCTCTGCAACCTGGAAGCATGGAAAAGCCAAAACTAGAGCCTCATTTATTATTTCCTTTCTTTGGCAGTCTTTTTTTATTTTTTTGAGACAGAGTCTCTCACTCTGTCACCAGGCGCCAGGCTGGAATTCAGTGGTATGATCTTGGCTCACTGCAACCTCCATCTCCTGGGTTCAAGCAATTCTTCTGCCTCAGCCTCCGAGTAGCTGGGACTACAGGCGCACACCACCATGCCCAGCTAATTTTTGTATTTTAGGGGAGACGGGGTTTCACTATGTTGGCCAGGATGGTCTGGATCTCTTGAACTTGTGATCCACCTGCCTTGGCCTCCCAAAGTGCTGGGATTACAGGCGTGAGTCACCGTGCCCGGCCTGAGCCACCACGCCCGGCCTGAGCCACCACGCCCGGCCTCTTTTGCAGTCTTATCAGCTGGTTCACATTTTTTTAAAAATTCAGGCTGGGCTCAGTGGCTCACGCCTGTAATCCCAGCACTTTGGGAGGCTGAGGCAGGTGGATCACAAGGTCAGGAGATTAAAACCATCCTGGCTAACAGAGTGAAACCCCGTCTCTACTAAAAACACAAAAAATTAGCTGGGCATAGTGGGGCACACCGGTAATCCCAGCTACTTGGGAGGCTGAGGCAGGAGAATTGCTTGAACCTGGGAAGCAGAGGTTGCAGTGAGCCAACATCATTCTACCACACTCCAGCCTGGGTGACAGAGTGAACCTCTGTCTCAAAAAAAAAAAAAATTTCAAATCTAATCTATTAGTTAAGTGGCTTTCTATTCACTGTTTATGTATAAAAAAGCCTCTCTAAAATAATTTCCTTCCTGCCTACCTTTATAATGGGACCCTTTCTCTGGAATGTGTTGAGTCCATGAACAGACGATTCAGTGAATGATGTTTCTGACCCACAGGACATTCGGATGCTTTTCTGTCACTTTCCCATCATGCTGCCTAAGGCATGACAGCCGCTGTGTCATTGATGCCCCAGAATAGAATCATTGAGCCTTGGCCAGGCATGGAGGCTCACACCTATAATCCCAGCACTTTGGGAGACTGAGGCACGCAGATCATGAGGTCAGGAGTTCAAGCCCAGTCTGGCCAATATGGTGAAACCCTGCCTCTACTAAAAAATACAAAAATTAGCCAGGCATGGTGGCGTGTGCCTGTGGTCCCAGCTACTCCAGGGACTGAGGCAGGAGAATCACTTGAACCCAGGAGGCAGATGTAGCAGTGAGCCAAGGTCGTGCCACTGCACTCCAGCCTGGGTGACAGAGCAAGACTCCATCTCAAAAAAAGAAAATAAAAAAATCACTGAGCCTTCTCTCCAGCAGCTCTGCAATGGTGTCTCTGTCCCTCCCCCATTGATCCCCCCAGGGGAACCCGATACCCACCCCAGGGAAGGAGACCTGCCAGAGTCCTGGGACCAGATCCAGCAGTCCAGCAGCGAGGAAGGGGCCGTGGCGGAGCGAACGGAGTCCGAAGAGAGTGACGAGGAAGCGGAAGACGAAGAAGGTTCCCAACTGGTGGTTTTGGACCCAGACCACGTAAGGAAGCCTTCCCAGGTTTTGCTTTTGCCTACACAGATGGAGAGTGACCCAGGCCGCTTTCTCTGCCTGCACCGTGGCCCACTCCTGATCCTGAATACTGTACTTGTATCTCACCCATTTGACCTGCCACTTCATAGGGTAGTCTCCTCTGAGGTTCATATGCCTAAGCCTGTGTTTCTCAGCCCCAGCACTGCCACCCCCTGGGGCCGGGTCACTCTGCTCTGTGTCTTGCATGGTATTGAACAGCAACCCTGAGCCCCCCCACCACTACATGCCAGGAGCATCCCCCCTTGGTTGTGACAAAAATGTCTACAGGCTGGGCACAGTGGCTCACACCTGTAATCTCAGCACTGTGGGAGTCCAAGGTGTGTGGATCACCTGAGGTCAGGAGTTCGAGACCAGCCTGGCCAACATGGTGAAACCCCATCTGTACTTAAAATACAAAAAAAAATTAGCCGGGCGTGATGTCGGGCACCTGTAACCCCAGCTACGCGGGAGGCTGAGGCAGGAGAATCACTTGAACCTGGAAGTGGAGGTTGCAGTGAGCTGAGATCGCACTCCAGCCTGGGTGACAGAGCAAGACTCCACCTCAAAAAAAAAAAATGTCTCCAGCCAGTGCCGAATGTTGGGAGTGTGGATAAGGGGTAAAAGTGCCCATCTTGGGAGCCACTGCCTTGAGGGTACCAATTGGATCACAGCTCCCTGCCCCACCCACTGGCAAGGGGAAAGGCAAATGTTGATTTCATTCACCCATCAGGAAAGCTGCAGGAAGATGCTGGGGCTGCATGGGGAAGTTCCCTCCCCAGACCACTGCTCCGCCCCACCCTCTGGCCCAGCTCACCATCATTTTGCCAAAATATGCACCCAGCTCTGCAAGTGCCTGAGATGAGACCATGAGGTGCCTTTAATTTGTGGCTTCCAGAGTATGGGTCCCAAGCAGAAGCGGGGAGCCCTCTGCATGGAAGTCGTGTGTGCCCCGCCAGAGGGAGATGTGCGGCCACCTGGCTGAGCCCTGCCTGGGAGGGGCAGAAGGGCAACCAGGAAGGTAACCACATGTGCTTTTCTGTTGTTCTAGCCCCTGATGATAAGATTCCAGGCTGCCCTGAAAAACTACCTGAACCGACAGATCGAAAAGCTGAAACTGGACCTTCAAGAGCTGGTGTGTATCCATGCAGCCTCCCACCCCAGCTGGATGCCTGCGTCCTGGTAACTCTGCTTCCCTGTTTGGTCCAGGTGGTGGCCACCAAGCAGAGCCAAGCCCAGCGGCAGGAGCTGGGGGTGAATCTCTACGAGGTGCAGCAGCACCTGGTGCACCTGCAGAAGGCCCTGGAGAAGAACCACGACCACCACTCACACGTGATGAGGGAGCGCAGGCAGAAGGAGGAGGAGCTGCAGACGGCACGCGCGCTCTACACCAAGACCCGAGCTGTCGCCAATGAGGAGCGAAAAAAGTGTAAGGCAGCCCCCAGGCCCCACACACCATTGGGTCCTGGAGGGGTTTCCCCAGGGGCGTCCCCAGGTGCCATGAACAGGCACCTAGGAAAGGAAGATGTGGCCAGGCACAGTGGCTCACACGTGTAATCCCAACAACACTCTGGGAGGCCGAGGCTGGCAGATCACGAGGTCAGGAGTTCAAGACTGGCCTGGACAACATGGTGAAACCCCGTCTCTACTAAAAATACAAAAATTATCTGGGCATGGTGGCACGTGCCTGTAATCCCAGCTACTCAGGAGGCTGACACGGGAGAATCGCTTAAACCAGGACCCGGGGTTGCAGTGAGCCAAGATCGTGCCACCGCACTACAGCCTGACCTACAGAGCAGGACTGTCTGGAAAAAAAAAAAAAAATTTTTTTAAAGAAGGAAAAGTAAGATGTGTGTGTCCTGGAGGGGTTCCAACCCTTTTTAGGAAGGGAAGGCACATAAATATCTTTTTTTTTGAGACAGACTTTCACTCTGTCACCCAGGCTGGAGTGCAGTGGCGTGATCTTCCGTCACTGCGACCTCTGCCTCCTGGGATCAAGCCAGTCTCCTGCCTCAGCCTCCTGAGTAGCTGGGATTATAGGCGCCCGCCACCACCCCTGGCTAATCTTTGTATCTTTAGTAGAGATGGGATTTCACCATGTTGGCCAGGCTGGTCTTAAGCTCCTGACCTCAGGTGATCCACCCTCCTCAACTTCCTAAGTGCTGGGATTACAGGCATGAGGCATGGTGCCCAGTCATAAATACGTTAAATGGCACCTGTAGGGCAAAGCAGCAGTACTGACACTGCTAACGGCCACGGTGTAGAGACTCAAAACCGGCAGAGCTCCGAGGGTAGGCAAGACCAGGAGGCGGGAGCAGAGCAGGCGTGCTGGGGTTTCGACAGGTGCGAGTTGGAGAGTGAGGCCAAGGCTGACATGAGGGTGAGTGCACGGCCAGGGCCCGGCCGTCACGGGACACGTGTGGCAGGTCAGCCGGGAGCTTCGGATCAGATGAGACAGTGGGAGTACGGCAGAGCTATGCCACGTTACTGCTAAAGCAGCGCCCTTGCACAGAGCCGGCCACATAGGTGACTGAGGACAGTGGCTTCCTCTTGTGGCTACGGAATACTTCAGTCTATACTTTTCGATGTTTTCAACTTCCTCACTTAACTCTGTATTACTTTTATAATGGGGACATGACCTACATGAATCTGGAAAAAAACAGAACCACATGGCCCCGATGTTCTGAAAAGAAACTTTTTTTTTTTTGAGACGGAGTTTCGCTCTTGTTGCCCAGGCTGGAGTACAATGGTATGATCTTGGTTCACCACAGCCTCCACCCCCTGGGTTCAAGCAATTCTCCTGGCTCAGCCTTCTGAGTAGCTAGAATACAGGGATGTGCCACTACGCCTGGCTAATTTTGTATTTTTAGTAGAGACGGGGTTTCTCCATGTTGGTCAGGCTGGTCTTGAACTGCCAACCTCAGGTGATCCTCCCATCTCGGCCTCGAAAAGTGCTGGGATTACCGGTATGAGCCACCATGCCCAGCCCTGAAAGAAACATTTTAACTCCTGAGAAAAGTGGAAGAGGTTTCTGAAAATTTCAGAGTTAAGGTAAGTGGGCACTTATCAAGAACCTCTCTCCAGTTACCATCAAATTAATAGAAAACACCGAAAGGAAAGAACATGACATCCACACTGAAATGAAAGAGCCACATCCTCCAGAAGTAATAGAATTTACACCAACCTGAAGGAGGACGCATGCCCCCACCTGCTCCCCACGCTGCAGTGAGGCCAGAGGCGTGGAGCTGGGGTGGACTGCCTGCTGGCTCCCCTCTACTAGGGCTCAAAGAGTGGGTGTGATTCTGAAAAGATCCAAACGCTCTGGTGGACTCTGTGCTCCCTGGAGATTGGGAGAGGCCGGAGCCGAGGCTCTTCAACCCGGCAACACCTGCATCAAACAGCACCGTCTGTGCCTTCTCAGAACTGAAGAATCTGGGCAACGGTCCCAGCCCTGACAGGGGTGCTGACCCTGCACAGTCCCTTAGGTGAGACGTGGGGCCCAGCGCTGGAGAAAGCCCACGGTCACCTGCCTTGTCTGGGAGGGAGACAGAGCCCAGCAGTCGCTGTATTAGGCTTCTCTAGAGGGACAGAACCAACAGGATAGATATAGACAGAGAGGAGAGTTCATTAACTCACAGGATCTCGCGGTCCCACACAGGCCATCTGCAGGCTGGGGAGCAAGGAGAGCCAGTCCAAGTTCCAGAACCGAAGAACCTGGAGTCTGATGTCCAAGGGCAGGAAGCATCCAGCACAGGAGAAAGATGTGGGCTGGGAGGCCAGGCCAGTCTCTCTTTGCGCATTTTTCTGCCTGCTTATGTTCTCGCTGTGCTGGCAGGTGATTATGTGGTGCCCACCCAGATGAGGGTGACTCTGCCTTTCCAGTCCATTGACTTGACTCACATGTTAATCTCCTTTGGCACCGCCCACAGGGACACACCCAGGGTCAATACTTTGTATCCTTCAATCCTATCAAGTTGACACTCAGTATTCACCATCACAGTCTAAACCTTCACACCAAAATGTGAGTCGCCAACCGGAGATCCCCAGACCTGAGAGGAGACAGGCAAACCCAGCCCTGATTCCGAAAACAGAACATGCAAAGGTGCCAGCGGGCAGTCTCATGAGACTGCAGAGGACATTTCATCCGTAAAGAGAAAAAGTGTGAGGAAAAGGGGTATGTGGAATTTAAAATTTTAATCATCGTCCCCTCAAAAGGCACTAGATAAATGAGTGCAGTTGAAAACTGAATTTCTTGACTAAAAAGCCAGTTTGAGGATCCTCCCCAGAAATAGAGCAGAACCCAAAATGATGGACAGCTTGAGGAAGAGACAAAAGACATGGGCAATGGAGCAGGAAATCCATGTCCATAAGAGAGAGGTTTCAGGAGATGAGAGGCAATAGCCAACGGCGCCAGGAGAACAGAAGCATGTGCTCAGGAAAGACGAATCTGCAGATATGAAGACTGTGACTGGCCACGCAGCTGGAGGAGAAAATAAGCCGCCCAGACATAGCTGGTGTGAGTTCCAAATTCCACGGCAAGAGAAAAAAACGCTGCAGGCTTCTAGGCGGGAAAACCCAGATGGCCTCTTAAGGCCAGGCCTACGCTGTGCTTTAATCAGGGTCTCCGTCAGCTGCCCCTTGGAGGAACCAGGGAGAGCTCAAAACCAGCAGGACCCGACCCAGCCCAGCCCAGGTTTCAGATTGATTTGTTCTGGGAAGGACCAGGCATTGTTTCTAGCTTTCCTTTTTACCTTGAAGCTTCCAATGTGGCCAGGGCAGATCTTAAATGTAAATCACAGGATGTCAATGCTGCGATTTTTTTTTTTTTTGAGCCTGTCACCCAGGCTGGAGTGCAGTGGCGTGATCTCACTCACTGTAACCTCCCGAGTACACTCCCTGTAGTCCCAGCTACTTGGGAGGCTGAGGCAGGAGTGTGCCACCATCCCTGGCTAATTTTTGTATTTTTGTTGAGATGGGGGTTTCACCATGTTGGTCAAGCTGGTCTCGAACTCTTGATCTCGTGATCCGCCCGCCTGGGCCTCCCAGTGCATAGAGAATTCTAAGTGAGATGGATGGTTAGCATTTGACCTACATGCCAGTTATAGACTCTGGAAATTAACAACAGGAAGCCACGTGTGAAGACTTCCGTCTGCAGACGAATCTGCCCAGACAAAACTCATGACAGTTTATTAACATTTTCACCAACGAGCCTGAAAACAGATATTCTATTCAAGAAGCTAAAAAGAGGCAAATAAGCTGAAAGAAGTAGAAAAAGAAACCAATAAGGATCAAAAGCAGAAGCTGATGAAATAAATAAAAAATGAACTGACTTCATAAATAAAACTGCTTTTTTTTTAAGTGACCAATTAAGCTTATACACTGCTGGCTTCTCTGACAACAAAAAGGAGATCATGCAGGTAACAGTGTTGGGAATGAGGACACCTTGGGGGAGGGTTTTTGCTTTTGTTTTAATTTCAAGAAAACTATGCATTGTACTGGTTTCATCATGGAAAACTGAAAATGCTATCAAAAATCTGTTTTCCCTAAATGTACTCGTATTGGAAGGTATTATGGAAGCCTCCTAGTAACCTTTCAAGGATCAAACACTTCCTGTGTTATCAAAGCTCTGGGGATAGAAGATTCCGGAAACTCCCCACAGGCTGGTCCTGCAGTGCTTAGTGAAAGGCTGGCTGCAAACTCGGACAGCATGCAAACAGGAAACTAATGCAGCCCCACGATCCTGAGCAAAACGTTAGCAAATCAAGTAGAATTTACTTCTGGAATTCACACAGGAATACTTCACAATTTAAACATCTACTAATTTAACACATTATATTTATAAATTCAAGGATGGAGGCCGGGCGCCGTGGCTCACACCTGTAATCCTGGCACTTTGGGAGGCCAAAGCGGGCACATTACCTGAGGTCAGGAATTTGAGACCAGCTTGGTCAACATGGTCAAACCCCATCTCTACTGAAGATATAAAAATTAGCCAGGCGTGGTGGCACACACCTGTAATCCCAGCTACTCAGGAGGCTGAGGCAGGAGAATCGCTTGAACCTGGGAGGTGGAGGTGGCCACTGCATTTCAGCCTGGCTGACAGAGCCAGACTCTGTCTCAAAAATAAAAAACAATTAAAAAATAAATAAAAGGATGGGGAAAAAAGAAAAAGGCTTCCTGGGTGGGTGCCAAATGTGTGTTTCATAAAACTCATCATCCATCCAAAACTAGGATAGAAGGAAAGTTCTCAGTATTTATCAGAAACTAACAAGAAAATGTTACCCAGGGGAAAGACTAGACTTAAAATCAGGAATGAGATGCGGGTGCCTGCAAGCACAGCAGTTACCCTGAACTGCAATGGAGCCTCCAGCAGTGCAAAGAAGAGACAAAGAAATGAGATCTGGACCTTGGAAATGAAATGCTGAAATTCTCAGCCTCTGCTAATGAAAGAGACAAAGCTCGGTGACTCACGCCTGTAATCCCAGCACTTTGGGAGGCCGAGGCGGGTGGATCACGAGATCAAGAGATCGAGACCATCCTGGCCAACGTGGTGAAACCCCGTCTCTACTAAAAATACAAAAATTAGCTGGGCGTGGTGGCACGCGCCTGTAGTCCCAGCTTCTCAGGAGGCTGAGGCCAGCGAATTGCTTGAACCCGGGAGGCGGAGGTTGCAGTGAGCCGAGATCGAGCCACTGCACTCCAGCCTGGCACCTGGTGACAGAGAGAGACTCTGTCTCAAAGAAAAAAAAAGAAAAGAAAAAGAAAAAGCTGTTAGAAACAGTAAGAAATCGATAAAGTAGCTGGATACCAGCTCTGCAGTTTCCTTGTACACCAGTGATATAGTTAGGAATTACAGCTTTTTAAAAATCTCATTCATAATAGCTATGACAACTCTAAAATACCCAAAATACGTCCAACAAGGAATGAGTGAGCCTGTCTAAAGAAAAACAATACATTTTATGAAAGTTCGTAAAACACATTTAAATAAATGGAGTGCCCACGTTACCAGCTGGGAAGATATGTGATATAAAAACACCATTTCCTTCCAAATCAGCAATAAATCCATTGCAGTTCCCGCTACCAACCATGGTGAGATGTTTTGGGTGAAATTAAATTTATTTAACATAATTATTTACTTATTGTGGAGAAGCAACAATTCCGAATTCAAGAGTGCTACAATGAAAAAGAAGTTTTCCTCTCTCTACCCTGTCCCAGCCCAGCCACCAGGGCCCTCCACAGACGCAATTTAGATTCTTGTGGATTCTTTTTGCTTTTGTTTTCTTCGAGGCAGCATCTCACTCTGTTGCCCAGGCTGGAGTGCAGTGGCGCATAGCCTCAAACTCCCAGCCTTAAGTGATCCTTGCACCTCAGCTTCCCAAGTAGCTGGGACTACTCACGTGCCACCAGGCCTGGCTAATTTTTTATTTTTCTACATATATTTTTTTCATAGAGACAGGGTCTTACTGTGTTGCCCAGGCTGGTCTCGAATTCCTGGGCTGGGCTCACAGGATCTTCTTGCTCCGGCCCCTCAAAGTCCTGGAATTACAGGCACCAGCCACCCTGGCCAGCCCTTGTGGAATCTTTTTGAGATATTTTTGCATATATAAGCAAAGTCACAAGGGTGTCTGTATGTGTATTTCTCTCTCTCTCTTTAAATTAAATGACTGCATATTATACCTACTGCTCTGTTCCTCATTTTCTGTCCCTTAGCAGCATGTGCTGCAGATATTCCACCTCAAAACATAAAAAGCACCTCAGGCCAGGTGCAGAGGCTCATGCCTGTAGTGCCAACAATTTGGGAGGCTGAGGCAGGCAGATCTCTTGAGCTCAGGAATTCGAGACCAGCCTGGGCAACACAGCGAAACCTCATCTCTACAAAAAATAAAAAGTTGGCACGCATGAGGGGGGTGTGCCTGGAGTCCCAGCTACGTGAGGGGCTGAGGTAAGCCTAGGAGGTCGAAGCAGCAGTGAGCTATGATCTCGCCACTGCACTCCAGCCTGGGTGACAAAGTGAGACCCTGTCTCAGAAAACAACTAACAAGAACACTTTATTCTCAACAAATTGATTTTAAAGTTCACCTAGAAGACTGAATGCACAAGAATATCCAAAACAATTTTGAAAAGGAAAGGTATGTTTAAGAGTAGCAGGTCCTCAAAGAGTACTTAAAGGAAATCTACTTTGGAATTTAGCTACTGCAAACTATATTAATGCACAGGTTGCTTTTTTTTTTTTTTTTTTTTTTTTGAGACAGAGTATCACTTTGTCACCCAGGCTGGAGTACAGTAGCACAATCTCGTCTCACTGCAGCCTCTGCCTCCCAGACTCCAGTGATTCTCCTGCCTCAGCCTCCCAGGTAGCTGGGATTACAGGTACAAACTACCATGCCTAGCTAATTTAATTTTTTTTTTTTTTTGAGACAGAGTCTTGCTCTGTTGCCAGGCGCCAGGCTGGAGTGCAGTGGCACAATCTCAGCTCGCTGCAACCTCCACCTCCCGGGTTCAAGCAATTCTCCTGCCTCAGCCTGCCAAGTAGCTGGGACTACAGGCATGCGCCACCACACCCAGCTAATTTTTGTATTTTTTAGTAGCGATGGGGTTTCACCATGTTGGCCAGGATGGTCTCGATCTCCTGACATTGTGATCCACCCACCTCGGCCTCCCAAAGTGCCAAGATTACGGGCGTGAGCCGCCGTACTCAGCCTGTTTTTGTATTTTTAGTAGAGACAAGGTTTCACCATATTGGCCAGGCTGGTCTCAAACTCCTGACCTCAGGTGATCTGCCTGCCTTGGCTAACCAAAGTGCTAGAATTACAGGCGTGAACCACTGCACCCGGCCTACCACTTTTTTTTTTTTTTTTGGAGTCAGAGTCTCAGGCTGGAGTGCAGTGGTGTGATCTCATCTCACTGCAACATCTGCCTCCCAGGTTCAAGCGATCCTCACCCCTCAGCCTCCTGAGTAGCTGGGATTACAGGTGTGTGCCACCACCCCCGGTTAATTTTTGTATTTTGAGTAGAGACGGTTTCACCATGTTGGCCAGGCTGGTCTTGAACTCTTGGTCTCAAGTGATCCACCTACCTCAGCCTCCCAAAGTGCTGGGATTACAGGTGTAAGCCCCCACACCCAGCCAAAATGGTTTTGCAAGTTTAAGCACTATCCTTCGAGAACACCTGGCTCCAGGATAATATGCATCCGGCAGCCTTTTGATCTGTGATTCAGTTTTCTGTTTAGATCCAGCCACAGGAAAGGAGAGCTCTGTGCAGTGAGTAAGTGCTGCCCAGGTGTAGCTTCCTCAGTAAATTGCACCCTAGCTTTATAAATCCATCTCCTGCAAGTTTTGATGAAGGAATCAGTTCCTTGGGCCTTCACCTCCTCTGAGAGCACAGACATAAATCTGTCACTTCATTTGGGGCAGGATGGAGGGTGCTGCCTCTTCCAGCCCCTCACTCTCTGGCCTGTGCCACCATGGGGAAGTGTCAATACAGGGACATCGGAACTCAGCCTGCCCTAGGTGCCCTGGTCTCATCCAGGGGCACTTGAGACTCCACCTACAGTTGCCAGCCTTTCAGTGGTAAGAAACCTACCCAGACAACCTGAAGCCTTCCCACCTGGCACTCCTTCAGTGTATCCTTAGAGTACCGGGCGGATCTGCAAGATGTGGTGGGCAGTGGAACAGCTTGGCAGTTTGTGGACGTAGATTTCACATATTTCTGTGTCTTCCATGAGATTGTAAACTCTTTGCTGGCAAAGTCTGGGTCTTGATAGTTTAAAGGCATTTTCCCAGTCTTACCCAAAAATGGCAAGAGCTGGCCAGGCACTATGGGTCATGCCTGTAATCCGAGCACTTTGGGAGGCCAAGGTGCGTGGCTCACTTGAGGTTGGGAGTTCAGGACCAGCCTGGCCAACACAGAGAAAGCCTGTCTCTACTAAAAATTCAAAATTAGCCGGGCGTGGTGGTGCACACCTGTAATCCTGGCTACTCTTGAGGCTGAGGCAGGAGAATTGCTCGAACCTGGGAGGCCGAGGTTGCAGTGAGCCGAGATCAAGCCACTGCGCTCCAGCCTGGGCAATAAGAGTAAAACTCCAATCTCCAAAAAAATAGCGGGAGGGGTGCCCAGAGCGGCTGTTCCCTGCCTCCTCCTGGGTCTCTGCATGGAGTGGGGATGCTGGGACAGCCAGCCGCTCTCTCTGCCCCCGCACGTGCAGTGGCAGCTCTGCAGACTGAGATGGAGAACTTGGCCCTGCATCTCTTCTACATGCAAAACATCGACCAGGACCTACGTGATGACGTCTGCGTGATGAAGCAAGTGGTGAAGAAGGCTGAGGCGGAGAGGGTGCGGGCAGAAATCGAGAAGAAAAAGCAGGTATTCTGCAAACTCAACACACGTTTGATAATCTCCAGACCATTGAGCTTCAAAAGGGGCCCAGCTGTGCCACCCCTGTGACGGCTCCCGGCCAGAGGGGGTGGTGGCTGGCCTAGCGGGCGTCAACTTGTATCAAGGGTTGGTGGAGAACTGGCCCTCAGCCACGGACACCTCCTGATGGTGCTGCGTCTCATCCTGTTTCCCAGGACCTGTATGTGGACCAGCTCACTGCTCGAGCCCAGCGACTGGAGGAAGATGTCGCCCTGTTTGAGGCTCAGTACTTGGCCCAAGCTGAGGACACCCGGATTTTAAGGAAAGCAGTGAGTGAGGTACGAGCAATCCAACCGCTCTCATGGCTGATGCACCAGCGAGTGCCCATGCATGGGGTGCAGGTGGGTCTATTAGACTGCACCTGCATGCCTGCTGGATGAGTGACAGCAGCCAACTGTCCCCCTCGAGCCAGCAAGCTCCGTGAGGTTAAGGGCTGGGCCTTGCACACCTGCATGTGGCCTTCGGCATCTCTGAACATCTGGCCCACCCCAGGGTGGGGCCACGGTAGATCTGACAGGTGAACAGCCTGGTTCCTATTCCTCTCCTGGCTAGCAGGTGGCGGAGGCCTCTCAGGGATTCAGGTACCCAAGTCTCTTCATGACCGCCAGGCCACCTTTCTGGGGGGATGCTTAGCAAGTTCCTTAGCCTGCCGGGGCCTGTTCTGGGGAGGACTGAAGTCTTTCTAACAATTCTCAGCCCCATGGGCAGCCAGCCTCTGGGGTAGCACCTGCATCCATGCACCATGCAGAGTAGGGAGTGGAGGTGACGAAGCAGGTGGAAGCTGCTCCCTCTCGGCCCCAGATTCAGCTCTGTAGTGGCAGCAGCAGAAACCAAAGTTACTGCAACTTAAAAAAAAATATGAGTCACCATCTGCATTTGTGGGTGTGGGAATGACATGAAGGAAACAATGAACTCTTTTTTTCTGAGATGGAGTCTTGCTCTATCGCCCAGGCTGGAGTGCAGTGGTGCAATCTCGGTTGCTCAGTGCAACCTCCACCTCCCAGGTTCAAGCGATTCTTCTGCCTCAGTTTCCTGAGTAGCTGGGATCACAGGGCATACCACCATGCCAGGCTAATTTTTGTATTTTTAGTAGAGACGGGGTTTCACCATGTTGGCCAGGCCGGTCTCGAACTCCTGACCTCAGCTGATCCACCCACCTCAACCTCCCAAAGTGCTAGGATTACAGGCATTAGCCACCATGCCCAGCCAATGAACTTTTACTGGAAGTGAAGGAAGAGGACTTGAAGCAGCGGATGAGCATGCTGGGCTTCCAGGGTAAAGGGAGGGCCTGGGCTGGGCGTTATGCAGCAATGTTCTCTCCAGCTGCAGATGCAATTCAAGTAGAGCACATCCCGATCAGAATCTCAGGAGCAAACAATTCCTCAATTAACAAAGCAATTATGGAATTTTATCCGCAAAATAAATGAGGAGGGCTAGCCAAGAATGGTTTTAGAAGGGAAGATTCACACAGGGCAAGCAGACTGTCCCAGTCTGCTCAGGACTGAAGGGGCCCAAAGACGAGGGATTTTCCATGCTAACCCCAGCGGTTCCTGGACACAGCAGGATGGCAGGTCACCCTAGCACTGCCCCACCAAATATTAAAGCATACGGCAAAGCTCCGACCAGGCCAGGTGGTACATACCTATAATCCCAGCACTTGGAGAGCCTGAGGCAGGAGGATGGCTTGAGCCCAGAAGTTCAAGACCAAACTGGGCAACATGGTGAGATCCTGTCTCTACAAAAAAAAAAAAAAAAAAAATGAAAACATTAGCCCACCATGGTGGTGTGCACCTGTGCTCCCAGCTACTCAGAAGGCTGAGGCAGGAGGATCACTTGAGCCCAGGAGGTCAAAGCTACAATGAACTGTGATCACACTCCAGCCTGGGCTATGGAGCGAGACCCTGTCTAAAATAAAATAAACAAAACAGTGAGTTCTAGAGGCCAAAATAATGTGTTTCAAAGATAGACAGCCAAGACGTTGAAGCCTCTGAGAGAGCCCCCAAACAAGCAGGAGTTTATATAAAAACATAGTAGATTATAAATTAGCAGAGAGCTAATGAATTATGCATCCAATGATGTCAGGACATTTGGTTAATCATTTGGGAAAAAATTAAATCTTTTCCTCATACCAGACACTAAAATAAATTCCAGATGGAATCAAGTATTTAAATGGGGGGAAATGTGCCAGACGAAAACAAATGCAAATATTTATATAATCCTGGGCTGGTAGGCCTTTCAAAGCATAACACCGAAAGCAGGAACCTTACAGGAAAAAGACAAGGAGGGGCTGGGCACGGCAGCTCACACCTAGAATCCCAGCACTTTGGGAGGCCGAGGCAGGCAGATCACCTGAGGTCAGGAGTTCGAGACCAGCCTGGCCAACGTGGCAAAACCCCATCTCTACTGAAAATACAAAAATTAGTCAGGCATGGTGGCGTGCACCTGTAGTCCCAGATACTAAGGAGGCTGAAGCGGGAGAATTGCTTGAACCCAGGAGGCGGAGGTTGCAGTAAGCCGGGATCATACCACTGCACTCCAGCCTGGGCAACAGAGCCAGAATTAGTCTCAAAAAACAAAACACAGAAAAAGATGAGGAGGGCAACCACGCTCTCAATAAAACCTTTATAGATTAAGGACACCACAAACCAAGTGAAGACAGGAGACAGGCAGGAGAAGACAACTCGCAGCCATTAGTAAATCCAGGGGTGCAAAGAGATGCTAAAGGCTGAAGTGACACGCCGTACCTGCTTCCATACACCAGAGATGGGTGGGCCACGCGGGCTGATGCTTCCTTTTGCACCTCCCACTCTCTTCGATGCCACTCCCCCAGGGAAGGGGCCACCCACAATTCATTCATTCCTCATTTCCAGCACCCAGAACAGTGCGAGGGGCCACAGAAGGCCCCTCCCATTCATCAAGTGAAGTCACAAGTAACCAAAGGACAGGGAGCCCCCAGCCGAGTTGGCAAAGATAAAGGAGAGATGAAGGCCAGGTGTGGTGGCTCACACCTGTAATCCTAGCACTTTGAGAGGCCGAGGTGGGTGGATCACCTGAGGTCAGGAGTTCAAGACCAGCCTGGCCATCATTGTGAAACCCCATCTTTAAAAAAAAGGGAGGAGATGAGCCCACCCCTCTGTCAACTGTGAATGTACAGATTGGTCTTGATTATCAAGGTCTTTATCCAGGGTGACACAGTCAAATGCAGCCACTCCTCCCTGACCCTAACCCTAACCCCCACCCTGTCACTGCTTAGACTCCATTCCAAGGAACCTAGTAAAGACATACGCACATAACATTTTTGTATGTTAAAAACAGTAGAGCCAGGCTTGGTGGAGTGCACCTGCAGTCCCAGCGACTCCAGAGGCTGAAGCAGGAGGATCACTTGTGCCCCGAAGGTCAGGGCTGCCATGAGCTGTGATTGCTCCACTGCACTACAGCCTGGGCGACAGAGTGAAACCCCATCTCCAAGTAAATAAATGCAACAAATAGAGACTCACTGGGAAGATGATGCTTGTCACTGGCTTCTGTGTAGTAAGAAACAAAGACCCTGGCCGGGCGCAGTGCCTCTTGCCTGGAATCCCAACACTTTGGGAGGCCATTGCAGGCGGATCACAATGTCAAGAAACCAAGACCATCTTGGCCAATATGGTGAAACCCTGTCTCCACTAAAAATACAAAAATTAGCTAGGCCTTGTGGCATGCACCTGTAAAGCTACTCAGGAGGCTGAGGCATGAGAATCGCTTGAACCCGGGAGGCAGAGGTTGCAATGAGCCGAGATCAGACTGGTGAGAGTGAGACAAGAAAGAAAGAAAGAAAAAGAAAGGAAGGAAGGAGGGAGGGAGGGAAGGAAAAAAGAAGGAAGGAAGGAGGGAGGGAAGGAAAAAAGAAAAGAAGCAAGGAAGGAGGGAGGGAGGGAAGGAAAAAAGAAAGGAGGGAGGGAAGGAAAAAAGGAAGAAAGGGAGGGAGGGAAGGAAAAAGGAAGGATGGAGGAAAGGAAAAAAAGGAAGGAGGGAGAGAGGGAAAGAAAAAAGAAAAGGAAGGAAGGGAGGAAGGAAAGAAAGAAAGAAGGGAGGGAGGGAGAAACCCCAGGAAGAGGGCATTAGTGAAACCAGTGCTGATATTCCTGGCATGAGAATACCACACCACCAAAAACGGCACTACTGATATGGAAACCTGTCACAATGTTAATTTCTTCCTTTCATTTTTTAGAGACAAAATCTCACTCTGTCACCCAGGCTGGAGTGCAGTGGCGCCATCCTGGCTCACTGTAGCCTCAAACTTCTGGGCCCAAGCAATCCTCCCATCTCAGCCTCTCAAGTAGGTAGGACTTACAGGCACACGCCACTACACTCTGCTAAATTTTTTAAAATTCTTTTTGTAGAGACAGGGTCCCTTTTGGTTGCCCAGACTGATTGGGAACTCCTGGTCTCAAGCAGTCACCCCACCTTGGCCTCCCAAAATGCTAGGATTTCAGGCATGAGCCACTGCCCCTGGCATAATACATGAACTTTTAATAGAGTTGGACGTGGTGGCTTATGCCCGTAATCCCAACACTCTGGGAGACTGAGGCAGGCGGATCACGAGGTCAGGAGTTTGAGACCAGCCTGGCCAACATGGTGAAACCCCATCTCTACTAAAAATACAAAAATTAGCCAGGTGTGGTGGCAGGCACCTGTCCTCCCAGCCACTCAGGAGCCTGAGACATCGCTTGGACCAGGAGGTGGAAACTGCAGTGAGCCAAGATCACGCCATTGCACTCCAGCCTGGGTGACGAGACTCAAACTCTGTCTCAAAAAAATGTTTTTTAATAGGAGCTTACAAAACAGTGTAGAATGTGACTTCATACACACACACACACATAGGAAATTACAAATGGTTCTCTCTAACTGATAGGATTGTTAGCATTTTCATTTCCTTTTTGTTTATTCGCACATTCTATTGGCATAGGCTGAACACCTGCCTTTTTGAAAAGCTGGGAACTCAGTGCAGCAGGTGACAACAGCCAACAGCCAACAGCCATTGGTATGTCTTGACCTGCACCTCAGTCGACCAGGCTGTGGCTGGCAGCCTCGGGGGCACCTTGGGGAAGCCCCGCACAGGCTCAGTGTCAGGTGCATCCTGGCTGGGTTTGGGACCCCACTTGCCACCCGGGCCGGCTCCCACAGCCCAATGGCACAGAGCAGCCTCCTTAGTGAATAACTTAAACCTGAACAAAACTGTGACCCAGCACAACTGGCCATTTAGCCAAATGAAAGGGAATCAGTGCATCAAAGAGACACCTGCACTCCCATGGCCAGGCTGGTCTGACTCCCGACCTCAGGTGATCCACCTGCCTCGGCCTCCCAGAGTGCTAGGATTATAGGCGGGAGCCACTGCACCTGGCCTAGTTAAAGTAATTTATCGCACACTTTCAGATCGCTAGAATAGAGGATTTTGAATGTTCCCAACTTAAAGAAATAACAAATGCTGGAGGTGATTGATATGCTAATTACCTTGATTCAAGCATTATACGTTGTACATGTGTCGAAATATCACTCTGTACCCCAGAGATACAGTTATAACCTGTCAGCTAAAATGAAATGAAAAACAGAGGAAAGGGAAGTCAGTCCTGGATATATACAATGTCCCTTCGTAGGCTGCGCAATACTCCTAAGTAAGCATCTGTGAGAGGGAAAAAAGGCCCCTCGTGGTGGTATCCTTAACTCACAGCATTTTAGGTTATGTCATCATGAATCGATGGTTCAGAAACCCTCACAGCCCAGCGCACTGTCTCCAGGGCGGCGGCCTCTGTCATGCCAGGCGCTGCCCTCGGCTCCCCATGATGTTCCAGTGCACTGTGGCTTCCGTCACTGTCCACCAAGCTTGTCTGGGTGTTGTGGCGCGCAGGTACTCCTGGGCCTCGGTGTTCCCCAGGATGCCCTAGTTGGCTGGCTCGGGCCGCCAGCTTGCTAAAGTCACCATGCTTGCATTAGGGATGACTCATCAAGAATCCCAACCACCACTCAAAACAAGACCACGATCCAGGCCATGCTGGGCATGGCGGCATCAACTCACTTGACCCGGCAGCCCCAGGGAGTAGGTGCCGCTGCAGTACCCATGTCACAGCTGGGGACACCGAGGCACAGTTGGTGAGATTCAGCCCGGGCAGCCATACCCCGAGCACAAACGAGCTCCTCTTGCCCTTGGAATGAATTCCTGAACCACCCACCTTATTTTCAAGCCCCTCCCCTACACGGGCCCAGGCCTGTACGGCAGTTGGCCCCCCACAATTTCCAGCCTCCGCTGAGCCTCCTGACCTGCCTCCTCAGTCCCAATCTAGGCTGCCCTGCTTCTCCCGGCTAGACGAGAGCATCCAGCCCTGGTCATTCTCAAGACAAACACCTCCGTCCATCATGGGCTTCCTACGGGAAGTGGTGTTGGGCCCATTCTGTGGGACCTCAGCCAGAATCAATGACACCACCCGCCCCGCGTGGTGTCTGGGCTATAGCAGGTGTTTCACGGATGCTGGCCAGGATCCCCCTCCTCCTCTCCCACTCTTCCCTCCTTAATCGTCCCCCTCCTCCCTCCTTCTCCCTTCCATCCTCCTCCTCATTCCCAAGCACTGAGTGCCACAGGCCCTGAGCAAAGGCTGAAAGCGGGTGCGGGTTTTCTTGAAAGCTACACTGGGGCCACGTTGACCCCTCTGCGGATGCATGATAAAGGAAAGCACCAGCAATACAAGGAGAAGAGGCAGATGTGAGAATGTTGGGCTCTGGGGTTCTTGGGCTTTGCTGGCAGATGAAATGAGACAGCCATCCCTGCCCATCCCCTGTTGGCTGCAGGCCTGCACGGAGATCGACGCCATTGGCATGGAGAAGAGGCGCATCCTGCAGCAGTGGGGCACCAGCCTGGTGGGCATGAAGCACCGTGACGAGGCGCACAGGGCAGTGCTGGAGGCGCTCAGGTACTGCCAGGCTACGGGCGGGGAGGACCTACAGGAACTCGGGGGTCTGCAGCAGGCCCGCCCCACGCCCCCTCTCTCTGGGTCCCCCAGATCTCTGGGACAGAGGGTGCACCTGGAGCCCTGGCCCAGGCTTCCGTCTGGAAAGCTTTTGTTCCATAAGATTTCGGTAATTCTTAAATCCTTTCAAACACACCGTGGCACTGGGAGGAGCGAGGCTTTTCTGCTCAGGTTTCCTGGTGGGATTAAGTAGAAACACAGAGTGCAGGGTAAAGAGAAAGGTACTTTGGGGAGGTAAAGGCGTCCCTTTGAATTGCAGTATCACCACCTGAGTGCAGAAACCCCATCCCTTCCTGACTGTTCTGCCCGAGGGCTGCCTTCCAACCAAAATCCTGTTTTTAATCTCCAAAGGAAGGGGAGGGAGAGGCCTCCTCCGGGCATCCCATCACTTCTGGGGGTAGGTGTGTGGCTTGGGGTGAGGCGTTGGGGACACAGGTGCTGCCTTCATTCCTAAAACCACCAGGGTGACCGTGTCTCAGGACCCAGAAAGCAAAAGCCGGGCGCTTCGGTGGTGCATGGCTCACCTGCTGAGCTTTCGATTTGCCTCCACCTTTTGTAGGCTCCACCCCTTGTGCCCAGCAAGTGCTCAAGAAAGGCTCGTTGGACAAGGGAATGAGGGACTGGCTGGCCCCTGCTAGCTCCACAGCCAGGCAGCCAGCTTGGCGGTCTTCACACAGTTAGGAGATGCTTTTCCTTTTGGGTCCTGTGATTAAAGAAATGAAACGAAACTGTTTTGTTTTATAAAGTTTTCAGACCAAGACATTTTCAAATGAATGATGTTAGATTAAAAATACTCACAGCTGGGCATGGTGGCTCACGCCTATAATCCCAGCACTTTGGGAGGCTGAGGCAGGCGGATCACCAGGTCAAGAGATCAAGACCATCCTGGTCAACTTGGTGAAACCCCGTCTCCACTAAAATGCAAAAAAAAAAATTAGCCAAGCATGGTGGAACATACCTGTAGTCCCAGCTAGTCAGGAGGCTGAGGCAGGAGAATCAATTGAACCCGGGAGACAAAGGTTGCAGTGAGTCAAGATCATACCACTGCACTCTAGCCTAGAGACAGAGCAAGACTCTAAAAAAAAAAAAAAAAAAAACTCATTTCCTTCACTTCCTGAGTCATTGTGGCTTGATACAGGTGATGATGCTTGGCTGAAGATTGGTTCCCCTGTAAAGATGCAGGTAGAGGAACCAGAGCCAGCTGTGGTGGGGCAAGGCAACCGGGATTGCCTGCACACCCGGACAAGGGAGGGCTTGGCTGTCTGCCCACATGGGTGGCTTTTTCCTCCTGGCCCAATGCTAGGACTTAATACCTGACCTTTTAATTACACAAGTCAGGTGCCTCCGACCTTGAGGAAAGTCTAGGCCAAGGTTCCCTCTGAGGGCCCAGCGCCTGGCCCGGCTCCCCAAGGCTCGTGGCCTGTGAACCCTGAAGGGTCCCTAGGGGGAGGTGCCCCCTCTGTGACGTTCCAGGGGACGGTCCAGCTGTCCCCTGTCTCCCAGACCAACCAGTGTCCTCTCTGCAAACCATCCTCCTTGCCCTCAGAGATGTGGCTTCCTTTGGATTACGAACACTGTAAAAATCGCATTGGATCAGGTCTCCTTCTCCCCAGCCCTGCAGTCACTAGCACCCCCTCCCATGACAGGCAAGGCTTCTGGTTGGCTGGGATTCCCTCCCTAACTTCCCTGCAGCTGCAAGAAAGCTCATGTGTCCATCCGTAGTCCTCCTTTCCTCCTTCGCTCTGGGGAGCGCCCCACACATGCTGTTCTGCGCCTCCTTCCTCTTCCCAAGTCAAAACATCAACGCTGCTCACTCCTGCCTTTCCACCACCTGGTGTTCCACTGGAGTACTTCTACAGGGAGCTTCCTGACCAAGGTATCTGGGTGTCCGTGTTCCATTTTTATTGCGACGCTGCTGTAGATATGTAGGGAATGCTCTGCTCAACAGGCTGATGTAGAATTTTTTTTTTGCATTAGCCGTCAAGCCTGCAATTTCTGGGTCTAGCGGGTATTGCTAAGTAGGATTGTGACAGTCACACCCCCAGTGCAGTGTTTCAAAGTCCCCTGACAGCTCAGCATGTTGTCACACTTTAGGATTGTGCCAATCTGATCGATGAAAAAAACAGATATCTTGTTTTATAAAATGTGCATGCACAGAATGTTGAGTGAATATTTTAGCGAAATATGTACACACAAACATTTCACGGCGAGTGAGAGAGCCTCTGACTCCACCTGCAGCTCGGGGCACCAAGGCCCTGGGAGGAGTGAGGCCCATCTTTTATTTATTTTTTTTGCAATGGAGTCTCACTCTGTTCCCCAAGCTGGAGTGCCATCTTGGCTCACTCTCCCTCCCAGGTTCAAGCAATTCTCCTGCCTCAGCCTCCCTAGTAGGTGGGATTACACCACCACACCTGGCTAATTTTTGTATTTTCAGTAGAGACGGGGGTTTCACCATGTTAGCCAGGCTGGTCTTCAACTCCTGACCTCAGATGATCCACCCACCTCAGCCTCCCAAAGTGCTGGGATTACAGGTGACAGCCACGGTGCCCCACCAGTGTTTTAAAAGTGCAGGCCTTGGGAGGCCGAGGCGGGTGGATCACGAGGTCAAGAGATCAAGACCATCCTGGTCAACATGGTGAAACCCCCTCTCTACTAAAAATACAAAAAATTAGCTGGGCACCGTGGCACGTGCCTAGAATCCCAGCTACTCAGGAGGCTGAGGCAGGAGAATTGCCCGAAGCCAGGAGGGGGAGGTTGCAGTGAGCCGAGATCGCGCTGTTGCATTCCCGCCTGGGTAACAAGAGCGAAACTCCGTCTCAAAAAAAAAAAAAAGTGCAGGCCGTGTAGGACAGTGTGAGAAGTGTAAACTGTAATTGCAGAGATTTGCTGTTTGCACCCAGATAGATTTGAAGAAGCAACTTGGAGACAGGTTTAACAGGTCAGGGCCATCGTTACAGAAAGAAATTATGACGTTGCTTAGGACTTCCAGGCTAGGGGTGCAGACTGAACTATGCCTCAAATGCTGACTTTGAGGTGTTCAGATGTGTAGAGTGTCTTAGAAAATGGTACATCCCTGGCTGGTGGTTGGGACGGTGCACACTAAGCCAGTACCCTGGTGGCCGTCTGGGCATTTGCGGAGCCTTCACCCTGTCAGATCCCCGTGGGGCAGGACCCCTGGCTCAGAAGCTTGGTTTGGCATCATACATGCTTGTCCTGGAGCTAGTTTACACGAATCAAGCTTCCCAGAGCCTGACATGTACATGAGAATAACAGCCCATTCATGGGTGTGACGAAATACAAACACGGAAGAATGAAATGCTCCACGCTCAGACTAGCCGATTCTAATCTATCGGGGAGGACCCAGGAGCAGATGCCACAGGCCACTGCTCAGGGACTGGCTAGAGGATGGGGTACCTGGGCCCTGGCCCTGCCTGCTTCCTGCTTCTCCCCAGAGTGCATAGCCAGTCTGTCCATATGGGAGGGAGGTGTCCCCCCAGCAGCCCTCGCCCTGACCTTGCTGCCTTTTCCATTCAATGCCCCACCCCTCCTCCTTCCTGACATCCTGGCATTTTTTCAGATAAGTTCATACCTTTGATTAGATTCCAGCCAAACCTCACCCTTTTTCTTTTCCCATGCCTTTGTATCTCTTCACCTGATGTCAAGTCTACAACCGAACGCTTTGAAGACAGTCAGACTTCCCTGTCCTTGGTGGGGTGGGGTGGTAACCATAATCTTGCCCCCACGTCTCATACACACGTCTCATACACATAAGCTGCAAGCTTGGCTCAGATGCTGTGCCTGTCTTGCTGCTTTTTCTTGCTGTCTTCCCTGTTTTTGCAGGGGCTTTGCACACTGTCATAAAAGTTCAGGGGAAACATGAAACATATGACTCTGTTTCCTGTTTAAATCAACCCAAGAACGCTGAAGGGCTGGTGCTAATCTCCCAGACTTCCTTTTCCCTCAATCCTGATGACAGCAGAGACGACTCCTCAAAGGCTCTTCCCCTTGGCACGGAGTGTTGGAGCCTGCCCTAGGGAGGGAGGACAGGATGGGGCCACAGACACTGTGAATGAAGGATCAGAGCCAGGCAGCAGCCGGAGTGTTCAGTTTCCTAGGTGACAGGCCCCAGGCTGAGCTTGGTCTGGTGTGGCCCCTCAAAGAGGACACTGTCCTTCCAGTCGACGGAGGAGGAAGGAGTGGAGGGCAGTGTGGGATGGGCTGGGTGTGGGTTTTGCCTCAGTGTCCCCAGCAGGCCTCCTTTTGGCCTGGGGTCTGGCGGGTGGGATCTGGTCACCACCAGTGCCCTATATACCTAAGGACACTGGTGACCCAGTAGACCTGAGGCCACAGACCAAAGACAGAGTAACACCCCATTACAAATGTGCCCCATGGCCGGGCATAGTGGCTCATGCCTGTAATCCCAGTGCTTTGGGAGACTGAGGCAAGAGGATCCCTTTAGCCTAGGAGTTCGAGGCTAGCCTGGGCAGCATAGTAAGATCTTGTGTCTGAAATATAAAAATTAGCCAGGTGTGGTGGCGTGTGCCTGTGGTCTCAGCTACTTGGGAGGCAGAAGCAGACCAATCACTTGAGTGCAACCGGAGTTCGAGACCGCAGTGAACCGTGATCGCACCACGGCACTCCAGCCTGGGCAACAGAGCAAGACCCTGTCTCTACTCTCTCTGTCTCTCTCTCTCTCTCTCTCTCTCTCTCTCTCTCTCTCTCTCTCTCTATATATATATATATATATATATATATATATATATATATATATATGTGTGTATATATCTACTTTTTTTAAATTAGCTGGGCATGGTGGTGTGCACCTGTGGTCCCAGCTACTTGGGGGGGCCGGTGGGGGACTGCTTGAGCCCAGGAGGTTGAGGCTGCAGCGAGGTGAGATGGTGCCGCTGCACTCCAGCCTGGGCAACAGAGCCAGAACCTGTCTCAAAAACAAAACAAAGAAAGAGTGTCCCCAGACACAAGGCTGTGGGTCACACCTGTCAGGACTGCTGTGGTGGCTCATGGTGTCCTGTCCCTTCTTCCCCACCGGGGAATGACCGTGGTTATGGGCACATCCCCCATCCATCTGGGCCTGCCTGTGGGAGCTGGACACTGCCCTCCCCAGCAGCCGGAAGTCCTGAAGGAGCCATATGTGACCCTTGAGACCAGACCGGCCCCGCCACGGCAGCCCACGGAATCCTTACAACATCACAGCCAACGTGGGTCGCAAGGCTAGGTGAATAACCACGGGGAGCCCCCAGTCAGTCTGCACATCGCAGATGCAGGGATATGGGTCACTATCACTTCCAGAAAACAAAGTCTGCACCACACTGTACCTGGGGGCAGATAACCTAATTAGAATTCACACGCCCCAGGGACTTGGAGCCAAAAATGCAGGTTCCCCTGCATCCTCTTACCTGCCTTTGTCCTATTTTCTGGCAGGAAATACAGAAGGCAGACAGGTCTTGGCCCACAGCCAGCCGCAGCCCTTTACCCCAAGATGTGAATGGGTCAGTCTCACCGCCTAGCATTCTCCTCCCAGGCCCTCAGCTGTGGCCACGGCAGCCAGCCAGGCTAACCTGAGGACAGGAGCCGTAGGCAGCATCCTGGGAGAGAACGAGGCCTTGACCACAGGCTGCTGGACATCTCCTGCATCCCCCTTCATCCTCAAAGGCACGGGGCCCAATGTGGGGGCCCTCTTCTAGATTCTACCAGTTCTTTTTGTTTCGTTTATAGACAGTCCCTGACTTAATGATTCTTGGACTTTTCCATGGTACTAAAGCAACAAACAAGCAGCAGAAACTGGGCTCTGCTGCGTTTCACTTTCAGCACGGTATTCAATACCTTGCCTGAGATGCCCGACACTATCATAAAACAGGCTTTGGAGAGATGGTTTCCCACCTGTAGGCTAACAGGAGTGTCCTGAGCACATTTGAGGGAGGCTGGGCTGAGCTGGGGTGCCTGGCAGGCAAGCTACAGGAAGTGCATTTTGGCTTTTTTTTTTTTTAAAGACGAAATTTCGATCTTGTTGCCCAGGCTGGAGTGCAGTGGCACGATCTCAGCTTATAGCAACCTCCAACCTCCTGGGTTCAAGCAATTCTGTTGCCTTAGCCTCCAGAGTAGCTGGGATTACAGGCGCCTGCCACCACACCCAGCTAATTTTGTATTTTTAGTGGAGACAGGGTTTCTCCATGTTAGTCAGGCTAGTCTCAAACTCCCAACCTCAGGTGATCCACCTGCCTCAGCCTCCCAAAATGCTGGGATTACAAGTGTGAACCACTGTGCCCAGAAATTTTTTTTTTTTTGAGATGAAGTTTCACTCTTGTCACCCATGCTGGAGTGCAGTGGCACCATCTCAGTTCACTGCATCCTCCACCTCTTGAGTTCAAGCGATTCTCTTACCACAGCCTCCCAAATATCTGGGATTACAGGCATGCATCACTACCATGCCTGGCTAATTTTGTACTTTTAATATAGATGGGGTTTCACTATTTTAGCCAGGCTGGTTTTGAACTCCTGACCTCAGGTGATCTACCTGCCGCGGCCTCAGAAAGTGCTAGGATTACAGGCGTGAGCCACTGTGCCCCACCTGCATTTTGGATTTACGATATTTTCAACTTACAACAGGTTTGTCAGGCTGCGCCCCCATCATAAGTCGAGGAGAACCTGTACTTTCTGCTAATCTAGAGAGTTTTCAAATTGCAATTAAAAAAAATGATTATCTAGAATACATGATTGCGTTACAGGAAATTTGAAAAACAAAGGAAAGGATTAAAAAATACCATCTTTCTCCTTTTGTGACAGGGAGGCTCATTAGCATGTCAGCACACTCCCCAGCACATGCTCCCGAGTGTTAGGCGTTCTGTCACACAGTTTGTAACTGTATCTTTTTAAATTAGACATCTTATTTGTATTGTCAAATTTAGACATTTATAAGACTGCTTCTTCCTAAAAAAAGAAAACGAGTAACTTATTTACTTGAAGTCAGGACGACTGGGGGTGATTTATGCACAAAATTGCATACCTCCAGCCCTGGCAGCTGCTGTGCCGCCTTCTGTGCCTACAGCTCTGCCATTTCTAGAATGTCATATAAATGGAATCACGCAGTCTGTGGCTTTTCTCGTCTGGCTTGCACTTGGCATAATGCTTTCGAGATCCACCCATGGTGCAAGACGAGCAGTGTGTTCCTTTTTACTGTTGAATAATATTCCCTCACAAGGATATGTCAGATGCATTTATCCACCCACCAACCAATGGACATTCGGGTTTTGCCATTGGAAGACCACGAGGAAAGCTGCTGTGCCTGTTCCGCGCAGATCTTTGTATGGATGAATGTCTCTGTTTCTCCCGGGCAAATACAGGCGCATCCCATTTCAACGTGCTTCTCTGTGTCACACTGCGCTGAAATTACATTTTTCACAAATTGAGTTTGATGGCAGCTCTGTGTGGACCAGTCCATCCGCCCCGTTTTTCCAGCAGTGCGTGCTCACATCGTGTCTCTGCACCACGTTCTGGTAGTTCTCATGATATTTCACACTGTTTCTTTCTGTGACGGTGATCTGTGATCAGTGACCTTTGATGTTAACTATTGCAATTGTTTTTCCACAAGCCACAAACTGCCCCCACGTAAGACTTAATCAATGCATGTCGTGTGTGTTCTGACTGCCCCGCCGGCCGGCATTTTTCCGTCTCCCTCCCTCTGCTTGGGTCTCCCTATTCTCTGACCCAACGCAACAATATTGAAGTTAGGTCTGCAATGGCCTGTGAGTGCTCAAGCGAAAGGAAGACTCTCATGCCTCTCACTTTATTTATTTATTTTTGAGACACTCTGTCACCCAGGCTGGAGTGCAGTGGCACAATCTCAGCTCACCGCAACCTCTGCCTCCTGGGTTCAAGCAATTCTCCTGCCTCGGCCTCCCAAGTAGCTGGGATTACAGGCACCTGCCATCATGCCCAGCTTATTTTCGTATTTTAGTAGAGATGGGATTTCACCATGTTGGTCAGGCTGGTCTCAAACTCCTGACCTCAAATGATTCGCCCACCCCGGCCTCCAAAAGTGCTGGAATTACAGGTGTGAGCCACCATTCCCGGCCGCCTCTTACTTTAAATCAAAAGTTAGAAATGATTAAGCTTGTGAGGAAGGCACGTGAAAAGCTGAGAGGCCCGAAGCTACGCCTCTTGCGCCAAGGATCAGCCAAGCTGTGAATGCAAAGGGAAAGTTTTTGAAGGAAATTTAAAGTGCTGCTCTAATGAACACACAAAGGGAAGTGAAGCAGCCTGACTGCCATATGGAGAAAGTTCCAGCGGTGTAGATAAAAGATGAAACCTTCAGGCCGGGAGCGGTGGCTCAAGCCGGTAATCCCAGCACTTTGGGAGGCCGAGGCAGGTGGATCACGAGGTCAAGAGATCGAGACCATCCTGGTCAACATGGTGAAACCCCGTCTCTACTAAAAATACAAAAAGTTAGCTGGGCACAGTGGCACGTGCCTGTAATCCCAGCTACTCAGGAGGCTGAGGCAGGAGAATTGCCTGAACCCAGGAGGTGGAGGTTGCGACATTGCACTCCAGCCTGGGTAACAAGAGCGAAACTCCGTCTCAAAAAAAAGAGATGAAACCTTCCACAGCACTCCCTCAAGCCAAAGCCTCATTCAAGGCCCTGACTCCCTTCCATTCTACGGAGGCTGAGAGAGGAAGAGACTGCAGAAAAAAAGGCTGAAGCTAAGAGAGTTTGGTCCATGAGGCGTAAGGAAAGAGGCCATCCCCATGACGTAAAAGTGCAAGGTGAGGCAGCAGGTGCTGGTGGAGAAGCTGCAGGCTCTGCAGAAGATCCGGCTAAGCTCACTGGGGAAGGTGGCCCCTCATAACAGATTTCCAGTGTAGATGCAGCAGCCTTGTACTGGAAGAAGATGCCATCTAAGATTTTCTTTTTTAAATTTTTTTATCTTTTTTTTTTTTTGACATGGAGTCTCGCTCTGTCACTCAGTGAGTCTCACTCAGGCTGGAGTGCAATGGCATGATCTCCCCTCACTGTAACCTCCACTTCCCAGGCTCAAGCAATTCTCCTGCCTCAGCCTCCCAAATAACTGAGATAACAGGCGCCCGCCACCACGCCCAACTAATTTTTTGTGTTTTTAGTACATACAGAGTTTCACCATGTTGGCCAGGCTGGTCTCGAACTCCTGGCCTCAAGTGATTCTCCTGCCTCTGCCTCCCAAAGTGCTGGGATTACAGGCATGAGCCACCGCTCCCAGCTAGATTTTCATAGCTAACAAGGAAAACTCAATGCTTCCCTTCAAGGCTTCAAAGCCCAGGCTGACTGTCTTATTATGGGCTGACACAGCTGGTGACTTAAAGTTGAAGCCAATGCTCATTTGCCATTCTGAAAATCCTAGCGCCTTAACAGTTTTGCTAAATTTACTCTGCCTGTGGCTCTGGAAATGGAACAAGGCTAGGCGTAGTGTCTCACACCTGTAATCCCAGCACTTTGAGAGGCCGAAGCAGGCAGATCACCTGTGGTTGGGACTCCGAGACCAGCCTGACCAACATGGAGAAACCCTATCTCTACTAAAAATACAAAATGAGTTGGGCATGGTGGCGCATGCCTGTAATCCCAGCTACTCAGGAGGCTGAGGCAGGAGAATCGCTTGAACCTGGGAGCAGAGGTTGCAGTGAGATGAGATCGGGCTGTTGCACTCCAGCCTGGGCAACAAGAGGGAAACTCCGTCTCAAAAAAAAAAAAAAGATTATTGCTTATTGAAAATGCACGTGGTGAGCATGGTAGCTCAAGTAATCCCAGCACTTTGGGAGGCCAAGGTGAGAGAATTGCTTGAGGTCAGGAGTTCTAGACCAGCCTGGGCAACATACAAGATCCTGTCTCTAAAACCAAAAAAGAAATAAAATGTACCTGGTCACCCAAGGGTTTTGACGGAGCTGGAGCTGTAAAAGGAGATGAATGTTGTTTTCACACCTGTAACACAGTCTTTATTCTGCAACCTATGGATCGAGGAGAATTTCAACCCTCAAGTCTGACTATTTCAGTAATACATTCTGAAGGCTATAGCTGTCATAGATAGCAATTGCTCTGACAGATCTGGGCAAAGTAAACTGAAAACCTTCTGGAATAAAGTCACCATTCTAGATAACATTAAGGATATTTATGATTCATGGGAGGAGGTCAAAATATTACGTTTTGTTTTTTTGTGGTTTTGTTTTAGATGGAATCTTGCTCTGCTGCCCAAGTTGGAGTGCAGTGGTGCGTTCTTGGGTCACTGCGGCCTCTACCTCCCAGATTCCAGTAATTCTCTTGCCTCAGACTTCTGAGTAGCTGGGATTACAGGTGCCCATAACCACACCTGGCTAATTTTTTTGTATTTTTAGTAGAGACAGGGTTTCAACCCTGTTGGCCAGGCTGGTCTTGAACTCCTAATCTCAAGTGAGCCCCTCGCCTCGGCCTCCCAGAGTGAGGCCACTGTGCCCAGCCCAAAATATTACTTTTTTTTTTTTTTGAGACACAGTTTCCCTCTTGTTGCCCATACTGGAGGGCAGTGATGTGATCTCGGCTCACTGCAAACTCCACCTCCCAGGTTCAAGTGATTCTCGTGCCTCAGCCTCCTGAGTAGTTGGGACTACAGGAGCCCACCACTAGGCCCAGCTAATTTTTGTATTTTTAGTAGAGACAAGGTTTCACCGTGTTGTCCAGGATGGTCTCAAACTCCTAACCTCAGGTGATCTGCCCGCCTTGGCCTCCCAACCTGCTGGGATTACAGGCGGGAGCCACCACGCCTCGCCCTTTGTACAGTGTCTTTTGAAGAGCAAATGTTTTAAATTTTTGTGAAGTCCAATGTATTAAATTTTTTCTTTCCTTGTTCATGCTTTTTATGTTTTTCTCTAAGAAATCTCTAAGGGTCACAACAATTTTCTCCCAAAGTTTTCCATGTCTTGCCTTTAGGCATCTGATCCATTTCAAGTTCACTTTTGTTTTGGCATGAGTGGGTCCAGGTGCAGGTTTTGTATGTCTCTCTAGTTACCCCAGAACCCCTTGTTGAAAAGAATGTCCTTTCCCTATTGAACTCCTATGACACCTTTGTCAAAGATCAACTGATCGTGTGTGTGTGTGTGTGTGTGTGTGTGTGTGTGTGTGTGTGTGTGTATGTGTGTGTGTGTCTGTTTCTGGACTCTTTATTCTGTTCTATTAATCTTTTTATCATTCTTTCACCAATACCACATTATCTTGCTAACTAGAGCTTTATAGAAAAATCTTAAAATCAGATAGTCTGAGTCTTTGATGTTGTTCTACAAAATTATTTTGGCTACTCGGTGCTTTAGCTCCCCATTTAAATTTTAGAACGTGCTTGTCCATTTCTGGGGAAGAAATGCCTTCTGAGATGTGACTGAAATGACGGTGAGTCCACAGATCAGTGTGAGGAGAATTGAGGCCTCAGTTATTAAATCTTCCACTTCGTGGACATGGCAAACCTCGCCAGTACCCGTTCGGTTTGCTTTGGTTTTAGTTAGAGTCTTGCTCTATTACCTGGGCTGGAGTGCAGCAGCACAATCTCGACTCTTGGCTCACTGCAACCTCTGCCTCCTGGGTTCAAGTGATTCTTATGCCTCAGTCTCCCAAGTAGCTTCGACCACAGGCACATGCCACCATGCCCAGCTAATTTTTTTTTTTTTTTAGTAGCGATGGGGTTTTGCCATGTTGGCCAGGCTTCCTTTCTCTGTGGATAGTATCTTATCCTGTGAATAAGTTTTTATTCGAATATTCAAGAAGTACTTTCTTCTTGGACTAGAATAATACCTCATATATTTATCTATCCCCAGTTTTTCAATTCTCTTTCCCAAGCAACCTGTTACTGTTTCGTAAATGTCTTTCCAGATAGATTTCGTGCATACATATGCATCATTCTCAGGTGCTTTTCTCTCCACTTAAAAATCGCCAGCGGCAGCTTAGTGTGTCCCACTCTGCACCTTGGTTTTTCTTGTGTCTTTGAGTTATTCCACGTCAGAATGCACGGGAAGTCAGTTATTCCACGTCAGAATACACGGAAGTCAGTTATTCCACGTCGGAATGCACGGGAAGTCAGTTATTCCATGTCAGAATACACGGAAGTCAGTTATTCCACGTCGGAATGCACGGAAGTCAGTTATTCCACATCGGAATGCTCGGGAAGTCAGTTATTCCACGTCGGAATGCACGAAGTCAGTTATTCCACGTCGGAATGCACGGAAGTCACCTTTGTTCCTTTCGGTTCTCTCCAGACTGTGTTCTAAGTGATGCCCATGCCATAATTCAGTCATCCTCATCGGTCTGCAGTGAGGCCCTTTCCTCGTTTTTGTCTGTTTCTGATCTCATCAGTGTATCCATAAATATCCACACACACTAAAAACAGATCCTGGATGTTTGGGCATGCCTATAATTCCTGCACTTTGGGAAGCTGAGGCTGGTGGATCACTTGAGGTCAGGAGTTTGAGACCACCCTGGCCAAGAGAGCAAAACCCTATCTCTACTAAAAACAGAAAAGAATTAGATGGGCGTGGTGGTGCACGCCTATGGTCCTAGCTACTGGGGAGGCTGGGGCATAAGAATCACTTAAACCCAGGAGGCAGAGGTTACAGTGAGCTGAGATTGTGCCACTGCACTCCAGCCTGGTTGACAGAGCCAGACTCTCAAAAAAAAAAAGATTGGCTAGATGGCTGGGTGCAGTGGCTCAGGCCTATAATCCCAGTACTTTGGGAGGCCAAGGCGGGTGGATCACTTGAGGTCAAGAGTGTGAGACCAGTCTGGCCAACATGGTGAAACCCCATCACTATGAAAAATACAAAAATCAGCTGTGCATGGTGGCACACACCTCAAATCCCAGCTACTTGGGTGACTGAGGCTGCAGTGAGCCAAGATCTTGCCATTGCACTCCAGCCTGGGTGACAGAATGAGACACTGTCTCAAAAAAAAAGAGAGAGGGAGAGAGAGAGAAAGCAATATTTAAAGTACAGCAGAACATCTCAAAATAAAACAAAAATGTGCCTCACACACAAACAAAAATTCAAATCCTCATGCTGAGGTAGGAGAATTGCTTGAACCCAGGAGGCAGAGGTTGCAGTGAGCCAAGATGGTGCTACTGCACTCCAACAAACAGAGGATCTGAATCTGTATTTTAGGTCTGGTTATCTGATATCTGTATTTTAGAGCTTGATGTTCATGAGAGCTTGATGTTAATTACCGGTATCTCATCTTGGCCTGCTGAGGGGAAGGACAGTAGAATTTGAAGTGGGCCCACTGGTGCTCCCTCGGCCAGGCCGTTTCCTGCAGACCTTGGGCTTGAATGTTAAATGTTCTAAGTCTCAGTGGCCACATCTGTAAAGCTAGAATATTTCCTTTCTAGGATTATTGTCATGATTAAAGAAGATGGGCAGATGAAAACCCCCAGCCCAATGTCTGAGCCATGTGTGACTTTCCTTCCCCCCGTAATCATAGTATAAAAGAGTTGTCAACTTGGACTTTTGATGAGTAATAGTTGTATTGATCTATTGGAAAATAATTGTCAAGATTTGGCTGTTGGGTACAAAAATACAGGGAGGGAGAAGGAATGAGGCCCAGTATTCGACAGCACGTCATAGTGGCTGCAGTTAACTGTAAGTCAGTGTATTTGTGAATAGCTAGAGGAGAAGATTTGGACTGTTCTCAACACAAAGAAGGATAATGTTTGTCGTGATAGTTGCCCGTTTCCCCAGATTGGAGCGTGACATGCTGTATGCTTGTATCAAAATATCACATGTACCTCTCTAATACGTGCCAATCTTAAACATTTTAAATAGAAAAAAATTTTAAAGACTTGGCTACTATGAAAAGAGTCAGTTTCCTGCTGGATACAGTGGCTCATGCCTGTAAATCCAGCACTTTGCTAGGCCAAAGCAGGCCCGAGCTCAGGAGCTGGCGACCAGCCTGGTCAACATGGTGAAACCCCGTCTCTACTAAAAATACAAAAAATTAGCTGGGCATGGTGGCGCACGCCTGTAATCCCAGCTACTCGGGAGGCTGAGGCAGGAGAATTGCCTGAACCCAGGAGGTGGAGGTTGCGGTGAGCCGAGATCGTGCCATTGCACTCCAGCCTGGGTAACAAGAGTGAAACTCCATCTCAAAAAATAAAATAAAAAATGAGCCAGGTATGGTGGCCCAGCCACTCCGGAGGCTGAGGCATGAGAATTGCTTGAACCCAGGAGGCAGAGATTGCAGTAATCTGAGATGGCACCACTGCACTCCAGTCTGGGTTACAGAGTGAGACTGTCTCAAAAAAAAAAAAAAAAGAGTTGGCTTCCTAATTAATTTCTCTGTGCATTGAGTTCTACTTGGTGAGCTTCCTCATGTGGGACACAGCTCTGTACATCAGTTCTCTGATGCCTCACATGTAACTGGCTCTGTCCCCGGCATTTCTGCAGAGAATGCCAGCATCAAGCCAAGTCCATCGACTGTGAGATTGAGGGCTATAAGAAATCAATCATGAAGGAGGAAGAAAAGAACGAGAAGCTGGCGAGCATCCTGAACCGGACAGAGACGGAAGCCAGCCTCCTGCAGAAGCTCATCACCCAGTGCCTGACCAAGCAGGTGGCCCTGCAGAGTGAGTTCAACACCTACAAGCTGGCCCTGCAGGACACAGAGGATGCCCTCAGCCAGAATCAGCTGGTGAGGCCGGGCCCGCCCCGCAGGTCATGCCTGGCCCGAAGCACTGCCTCTTCAGAGACACCCACTCTGTGGCTCCTCCTCCCCAGGAACAAATGATCCTCACTGACGAGCTGAAGGCCATCCGCCAAGCCATCCAGGATGAGCTGGAGGTCAGGAGGAAGACGGACGCCGCCATCCGGGAGAAGCTGCAGGAACACGTGACCTCCAACAAGATCACCAAATACTTCAACCAGCTCATCCTGAAGCTGCAGAAGGAGAAGACCAACATGGTAGGTCCCTGCCCGAGGGAGGGGCTGCACCAAGCCCCCTCCAGCCTGGGCATGTGAGGGCAAAGGCGTCCTGGGGGTGGAGGGGGCAGAGTCAATGTGAGCAGAGGGCCCTCGTGTGTCCCCTCCTTTCCATGGAGTTCTGGTTGTAATGGTGATACATTTTTACTGCTGGCGTGGTAGCTCATGCTTGTAATCCCAGCATTTTGGGAGGCCAAAGAAGGTTGATTACCTGAGGTCAGGAGTTCGGGACCATCCTGGCCAACATGTATTTTGTATTCTCTACTAAAAATACAAAAAATTAGCCGGGTGTGGTGGCACATGCTTGTAATCCCAGCTACTCGGGAGGCTGAGGCAGGAAAATCGCTTGAACCTAGGAGGCAGAGGTTGCAGTGAGCTGAGATCACTCCATTGCACTTTAGCCTGGGTGACAGAGTGAGACTCTGTCTCAAAAAAATAAAAAAGAAAAGAAAAAACCTAGAAATATAGAAAGTCATAAGAAGAAAATGAGACAGTTCCAGTGAGACAGCTCTAGGCCCACCATCCAGAGACAACTTTTTTTTTTAATTTGGTAAATTTCCTTCTGGAAATTTTTAATACAGAAACACACTTGCACCCAACTAGAAACACACACATAGTCATTCTCACACAGGCAAACACATTAGCACACATGAACATGCTTACAATTACACATCCATCATGCACACACACGCAAACAACACACATACACTCAGACTCCTACAAACACACACACACATGCACATACACAAGCACATACCTTAAGCAACACTAGACTCGAGACAAATCAGTGCTCAGGCCCATTTTCTTTCTATTATTTATTTATTTAATTTTTGTGTGATAGGGTCTCACTCTGTCGCCCAGGCTGGAGAGCTGTGGCTCCATCACAGCTCACTGCAGTCTCAAAGCTCCTGGGTTCAAGTGGCCCTGCCACCTTGGCCTCCCGAAGGTGGCACTGAGCCACTGTGCCCAGCCCCCAGACCTGTCTGCATCCATTTGTAATTCATTTTACTGAACTAGGACACAGAGAGAATGGGAGTCAGTGAATCTTTGCTACTTGTATAGTTTTGCATTTTGCTGTCTTGACCGTATTCAGCATAACATTTCCTCACGCCAACAAATACTCTTCTTCAAAAACCTAAATTTTCGTTCCACATAACATCTGATCCTACAAACGTACTTCTTTTGTTTACTAAATCTCTTGTTAGGTACTTCGGGCTGTTTCTAGTTTTTGTTTTATCTTATTTTATTTTATTTATATTTTATTTATTTTGAGACAGAGTTTCACTGTTGTCACCCAGGCTGGAGTGCAGTGGCGCGATCTTGGCTCACGGCAACCTCTGCCTCCCAGGTTCAAGTGATTCTCCTGCCTCAGCCTCCCAAGTAGATGGAATTACAGGCTCCTACCACCACACTGGCTAATTTTTCATATTTTTAATACAGACGGGGTTTCACCATGTTGGCCAGGCTGGTCTCGAACTCCTGACCTCAAGTGATCCACCCGCCTGAGCCTCCCAAAGTGCTGGGATTACAGGCGTGAGCCACTGCCTGGCCAGCCATCCCTGAAGGCTGAGTTCCCTGCGGGGCCATGGAGTGTGACTTTGATGTCCATGGCAGGGGACCCCCGATTGTGAGCTCACTCTTGCTTCCCCTGGGATGGTGCTTTATCCTTTATCACTGTGGTAAGGGGTGGAGGGGACTTGTGTACTTAGAAAAACAATTCCTTACTTGATGGTTTTTTCCTTGCCTCAAGCAGGCCCCTTTGGAGGACCCCCAGAGGCTGCCACAGGCTGTGGCATGTCCAGGTCAATCCTAGCAGCGGGGCCTGCCCGTGGGTCCCCATTTGAGTCGCAGAGGAAGGTGACAGATTCCGGACTCCAAGCTTTTTTGCAATGTTATTTTTGCCCTCCTGAGGGGTGGGAGAGGAGGCCAGGCAGAGCTGAAGGGTGTGGTGGGTGTAAAGTAGCCTGTTCAGTCTGCTGCTACACAGCCAAGTCCAGTTCCCAGGTGCCCGGCCCCCAGGCCCCCAGGGCCCCAGCCCAGCCCCTTCTGGGCAGCCGCATAGGTCATACATGTACTGCTGCCAGTGTCCAGAAGAGGGCAGCAGAGTCTTGAACCCATTAAGGCAATTTTCCAACAGATGCCAGTCCAGCTCTTGAAAAGGGTTCCCCACATTTTTGTAAGTGCTCAAAACCCGATGGGCTGATAGAAGGTGGAATGGGAGGCATGTCCAACTCGTGAAAAAGGTACCCCTAGGCCGGGCGTGGTGGCTCACGCCTGTAATCCCAGCACTTTGGGAGGCCAAGGTGGGCAGATCACGAGGTCAAGAGATCGAGACCATCCTGGTCAACATGGTAAAACCCTGTCTCTACTAAAAATACAAAAAATTAGCTGGGCATGGTGGTGCGTGCCTGTAATCCCAGCTACTTGGGAGGCTGAGGCAGGAGAATTGCTTGAACCCAGGAGGTGGAGGTTGCGGTGAGCCGAGATCGCGCCATTGCACTCCAGCCTGGGTAACAAGAGCGAAACTCCGTCTCAAAAAAAAAAAAAAGAAAGAAAAAGAAAAAAGTACCCCTAACTGGTTAAAACCCCATGGGCGGATAGAAGGTGGGTCGGGGGGCATGTGCAGCTCTTGAAAAGCGTACCCCCCCTGTTTTTTTTTAAACTGCTCAAAGTCCCATGGACTGATACAAGGTAGGGTCAGGGGGCATATCTGGGAGGAGGAGCAAAGTGTGGATGGACAGGACCACCCGTAAGGCGCTGGGGTCACCATGGGGTTCAAGCAGTTAATCCAGGGCCGGTACAGATGCCTGTGGGGAGCCCAGAGTTGGCTCCAGGAGTGGGGCAGGGGACGCAGGCCTGGCTGTGATGGGGAGGGGCTGAAGGGGACTTGGGAGCCACAGCCCCTGCAGGGCAGTTGGGGAGGGGGGAGGCAGGGAGCCCTTGTGGGGCTCAGATCTCAGGGTGACCTCGGCAAAGGAGGAGGCTGCAGGCTGACATTGCCACACAACTCCAGATGCTGGGAGCTTCCGCTCCAGGTGGGCAGGGTCTGGGTTCCACAACCTGGGGACGTTAGGTTTCCTGGGAAGTCGCCTGTGGTAGCCGGTGAGAGACATGGAGCCCTCAGCAGGGGCAGGAGGAGAGGCTCAGACAGCCCTAAGGAGACTGGGGTAGGCAGGAGCCATGGCCTGAGAGAGCCAAGGCCTTGTGTGGCAGAAGCTGATGGGCAGGGGTGGGCAGGGCAGACACGGGGCCTGAGACCTCCTGTCAGAGCCACGCCCTGGGGAAGAGGACCTTGTCCCAGTGGTGACAGCATCTTCCTGTTCCCAGAACGGCTCTGGCCGCACCACTGCAGCTGTGAGTGCCTCTGCCCCACTCCTGATTCTCACAAACGGCCTCTTGATAAACCCCCGTTGCTAGAAGGGATCTGAAAGAATCTTTCTAATGCCTGCAAAGAGCCCACAGAGGAGGCAAGCACGGGCGGCTCAGACCCACAGGACAGCAGGAGGGGTTGGAGCTCATGGAGGAACCAATTTCTAACAATTGCTTCTTGCTGCATAAACTGTGCTATAAACGTAACAGAGTATAGCACAGCCATTAAAACTTACAGGACTCAGGATCATAAGACGCAAGTCATCCGATTAAAAAGCAGGCTAGCACCCAGTGCTAGGGTGTAGGGTGTGATCTATTATTGGTTTGGAGAGTAACATAGGAAGGACTGGAAGGAAAGATGGATTCCAGATGGGAATGGTGGCTATCTCATGTCAGAATTGCAGGTCATTGAATTCGTTCTCCTCTGTTCTGGCCTGCATTTTCACATTTCCTCATAATGCATGCTACTATTTATTTAATAAGTGTATTAGTCTGTGAGAACAGACTATTAAACTTATTAATACACTTGATAAAGGGAAGAGGTGTAATTGACTCACAGTTTTGCATGGCTGGGGAGGCCTCGGGAAACTTAAGATCATGGCAGGAGGGGAAGCAGGCACCGTCTTCACAAGGCAGCAGGAGAGCGTGTGTGAAGGACGAACTGACAAACACACAAAAGCACTAACTCATGATCACGTAAGAACTCACTGTCACGAGTAACAGCCCCCATGACCCAGTCACCTCCCACAGGGCCCTCCCTTGACACATGGGATTGTGGGGATACAATTCAAGATGAGAGGTGGATGGGGCCACAGCCAAACCGTATCAATAAGAAAAGCTAATACCATGATCTCTCTTTTCTGTAAAAAGCCAACATCTGGGTTGGCTTTTCAACAAGTAGGTCCTTCACTGGGTCCTCGAGACGGCAGGAAGCCGAACCTACTGCTCTCGTGACTGTGTGTTTGGAATTTCTCCAGAGGACCGACCCAACTGTCAGGGGACAGTGGACCAGCAAACTCATCCCGGGCCTCTTAGGGGGGGCCGATATTCACAGGTGTTTTCTTTCACAAATTCAGATGACACATCTTTCTAAAATCGACGGCGACATTGCTCAGACCACACTGGACATCACCCGCAGCAGCAGCAGGCTGGACGCACACCAGAAGACGCTGCTGGAGCTGGACCAGGAGGTGAAGAAGGTCAAAGAGCTCATCACCAACAGCCAGAGCGAGATCTCCCGGCGCACAATCCTGATCGAGAGGAAGCAAGGGCTCATCAACTTCCTCAACAAGCAGCTGGAGCGGATGCTCTCCGAGCTGGGGGTGAGGTCCCAGGCAGGGAGATGGGGTCCCTGGCAGGGAGATGCGGTCCCTGGCAGGGAGACGAGGTCCCTGGCTGACTGTCATGCCCGGCAGGGCAGAAACCCCTCAGGGCTGCACACAGTCAGACAGGAACTCACAGAAGGTGCAAAATAGCCTCTTTCCCCACCCACTTTACAGACAAAACGGCACGTGTGCCAAGTGCTCTAAGTCACATTTTCCTGTACAGGGCCAGAGAGTAAAGATTTCAGGCTTTGCGGCCAGTTGGCTTCTCTGGCAATGACACAGCTCTTCCTCCATAGCGAGAAGGACCAGGAGCAAAACGTAAAGGAATGGGCACGGCTGTGTCCAATCAGGTGTTACTCAGGCCACGGAAGTCTGAATTCCAAATCATTTTCACCCGGCACAGAATAGTCTTCTGCTCTAAGAGAAGTGGCCGAATGTGTTTGAGGCCTGATGCCGTATACGTCTTTGGTCCCTGTAACCTCAGGACCCACCACAGGCCTCAAGACACAGAATAGGGCCAGGTGCAGTGGCTCACTCCTGTAATCCCAGCACTTTGGGAGGCCAAGATGGGAGGATTGCTTGAGCCCAGGATTTTGAGACCAGCCTGGGCAACATAGGGAGACCTCATTGCTACAAAAGAAATTTTAAAATTAGCTGAATGTGGTGATACCCGCCTGAAGTCCCAGCTACTCAGGAAGCTGAGGTGGGAGGATCACTTGAGCTCCAAAGGTCAAGGCTACAGTGAGTTGTGATCACACTGCTGTGCTCCAGGATGAACAACAGTGACACTCTGTCTCCAAAAAAATTTTTTTTAAATCCCATCCAGAGTAGGATGAGCATCTCGGCGTGAGCTCTTAGCTGGGCCCCAAACACGGGAGAGCCCCTGTTTTTGCTCTGAAAGCCGCATGCATGCTAAGGGAGTGAAGTCCCAAGCCCTGCAGTCTCTGCTATTAAGAGGCAGCTTGCGGCCAGGTGTGGTGGGTGGTGGCTCAGGCCTATAATCCCAACACTTTGGGAGGCCTAAGCGGGCGGATCACAAGGTCAGGAGTTTGAGACCAGCCTGGCCAATATAGTGAAACCCTGTCTGTACTAAAAATACAAAAATTAGTTGGACACGGTGGTGCGCGCCTATAGTCCCAGCTACTTAGGAGGCTGAGGCAGAAGGATCACTTGAACCCAGGAGGTGAAGGTTGCAGTGAGCCAAGATTGTGCCACTGCACTCCAGCCTGGGTGACAGAGTGAGACTCTGTCTCAAAAAAAAAAAAAAAGGCAACTCTCAAAGCCCCTTTGGGTTCCTGAGACCCTACCCACCCTGCGGGTGCACCAACTGTGTGGAGGCTGGAGGGGGCTGCAGAGCCCCTTGGCCATGTTTCTACAGTGGGGTCTGTGGCATGAGGCACTGCTGAGAGCTAACATGAGCCCTTCAGAGTAAATGCCCCTCAGCTGTCGTAGAGCTTCATGACCTCAGGGGCCCAGGCCCTCTGCAGCCCACCCACAAAGAAGACCTCTGAGCCTAAGAAGCCTAATTTTGCTTTTTTTTTTTTTTTTTTTTTTAAGACAGAGTCTCGCTCTTTTGCCAGGCACCACGCTGGAGTGCAATGGCACAATCTCAGCTCACTGGCTCACTGCCACCTCCACCTCCCAACTTCAAGCAATTCTCCTGCCTTAGCCTCCTGAGGAACTGGGACTACAGTTGTGTGCCACCACGCCCAGCTAATTTTTTTTTTTTTTTTGAGACGGAGTTTTGCTCTTGTTGCCCAGGCTGGAGTGCAATGGCGCGATCTCGGCTCACCGCAACCTCCGCCTCCTGGGTTCAGAAAATTCTCCTGCCTCAGCCTCCCAAGTAGCTGGGATTACAGGCATGCGCCACCATGCCCAGCTAATTTTTTGTATCTTTAGTAGAGACAGGGTTTCACCATGTTGACCAGGATGGTCTCAATCTCATGACCTTGTGATCCACCCGCCTCGGCCTCCCAAAGTGCTGGGATTACAGGTGTGAGCCACCGAGCCCGGCCTAATTTTGCTTTTTGATGACTATCCCGCCCAGGGGGAAGAAGTGGGACCCCTGGAGCTGGAAATCAAAAGGCTGAGCAAGCTGATCGAGGAACACAACGCCAAGGTGGTCCAGGCCCAGGTGACCTGGCTGCGCCTGCAGCAGGAGATGGTCAAGGTGACGCGTGAGCGCGAGGAGCAGCTGGCCTCCCTGGACACGTCCAAGAAGGAGCTCCACATCATGGAGCAGAAGAAACTACGAGTAGAAAGTAAGAACCACCGCACCCACCCAGCCCTTCTGGGATGCTCAGCGAGCTCAGGGCGGGGGTGGCTCCCGGGGGCAGGGCACTCAGTGCGGGCATCGCGGGATTTCCATGCAGCCGGAAAAGCAAATGACCAACGGGCATGCTCTCCGTATTTCATAAATATGAACCACTGCCTGTCCAGCTACCCATTTCACAGTCACGGTGGGAGGGTTGAGAAATTTCACGAAGTGTCTCCAAGCTCACAGACGCCAGAGCTCTCCTTGAGAGAGGAGCATGGAAGGTTATCCCTGCCAAACCAGGGCACCCAGGTGGAAACATGGGCTCAGGAAGAGCCAGGGTCCTGCTGGGCAGGCTCCTCGTGCTCTAGCGAGGTGCTGTCCCCATGTCACCTCCAGCTGGGCTTAGAAAACCGTTCCACAGGGCTCCCTGACCCTTCTGAGGCTTAAGGGCTGCCTAAGTGCCAGGGTGCCTAGAATAAGGGAGGCGGGCATCCAGCCTGGACCACTCTCCACACACATGGCCACATGCCGAGACATCCAGGTCCCTCTTAGTCTTGGGTCAGGGATCCATGCTGGTCGGGCCTGCAGCGAGGCCCCCACGGGAAATGCTGCCCAACACATGTGTGCCCTTCTCGGAGGTCCTGCTGCCTCTCGCCCTGCCCATGGGTTGCCCACACCCGTCTGTTGGCGAGTAGCAGATCCCGAAAGACCTTGTGGAGCTGTCGGCTGAATATCAGCATTCCAAGGCGAGAGCTGCTGTGAGATGGGAACATCATCCACGGAGAGGGCAGATGAGGGGCCCCACATGCCCATGCCCTGGGGTAGTCAGCGTGAACTGTGGGGAGATCAGGAGGAGCTGGAGACGTCCTGGGTGGAGTGGCCAGTGGGTGAACCAGCTGTGGCCTCTCCTGTCCTTCACCCATCTTGACATCAAGAATAGCTGTTGTGGATGGACACAGTGGCTCACGCCTGTAATCCAACACTTTGGGAAGCCGAGGTCAGCGGATCAGGAGGTCAGGAGATCAAGACCATTCTGGCCAATATGGTGAAACCCTGTCTCTTAAAAAAAAAAAAAAAAAATCCCTGATGGTCTAGTGGTTAATGGAAAAAAGAAAAAAAAGAATAGCTGTTGTTTTCTGCCCCTACCCCTGAGCCTGGCTGGGGCGGGGCAAGGGTCGAAGGCCCCCCGCCCCAGAGACTCATGGTGTCTGAGCGCCAGCCAGGTCCCCATGGCCCACAGATCCATCCCACCCATACCTGCTGACCGTCCGCACATGTGGGTCCTCTCAGTTCCCTCGGAGGACCAGGTTTGGGGAGCTTAGCAGCCAAGAAGAGACCCCCTCTCCTCCTCTCCGCTGGCCTGCAGGGATGAGCTTCAGGCAGGAACACCCGGAAGGACAAAGGGGAGGGGATGAAGGGAGCTACACACAGGGAGAGACAAACCCTGGCTCGCCTCTCAGACGCTGCTGCATGCAGACCAGGACCCAGACCCTCCCCAGAGTCTCTCCCCAAGTCTATTCTCTGCCGTAGGCAGGATCGAGCAGGAGAAGAAGGAGCAGAAGGAGATCGAGCGCCACCTGAAGGACCTGGACAATGACCTGAAGAAGCTCAACGTGCTAATGAATAAAAGCCGGTGCAACTCGGAGGAACTGCTGCAGAACAACCGAGTGACGGAGAATGAGTTCGTGCGCTCGCTGAAGGTCAGGCCGAGTCCACCTGGTCCCGGGGCCTGGGACGATAGCTGGCGGGTGCGCTCGTGGGCACGGTCCTTGCGGTGGGTGTTTTGCACCAGGATGTAACATCCACACGTGTTGGAGATGCTTGTGGGGGGATTAGAAATCCAGCCCACAGCCCTGCCCTCGGTGCCAGGACTTGGAAGGCACCAGTCCCGGCACCCACAACCCCATGGCCCTCCCCACAGCTGTCCCCCTCCCCCATGCCCCATGCAGGCCTCTGAGAGGGAGACCCTCGAGATGCAGGACAAGCTGAACCGGCTCAGCGAGGAGAAGGCAACCCTCCTGAATCAACTGGTGGAAGCAGAGTGAGTCCCAGGCTCCAGCCATATATGGTCATGAAGGTCACTGCGCCTGCAGACCTCTGTCAATTCAGACCTCATGGGAGGCCGGGTGTGGCAGCTCGCGGTGGCTCACACCCTCACACCCATATCCCAGTGCTGTGGTGCTCTGGTTTTCGTTTTATCTTTTTCTTTTCTTTTTTTTCTTTTTTCTTTTTTTAAACAGAGTCTTGCTCTGTCTCCCAGGCTGGAGTGCAGTGGCACAATCTCAGCTTACTGCAACCTCTGCCTCCCAGGTTCAAGTGATTCTTATGCCTCAACCTCTCAAGTAGCTTGACTGGGGCGGGGCAGGGTTTAAAGGATTACAGCTAAAGTCCAGTAGCTGGGATTATAGGTGCCCTCCACCATGCCCGGCTAATTTTTGTATTTTTAGTAGAGAAAGGGTTTCACCATATTGGCCAAGCTGGTCTTGAACTCCTGACCTCAGGTGATCCGCCCACCTCGGCCTCCCAAAGTGCTAAGATTACAGGCATGAGCCGCTATACCCAGCAATCCCAGTGTCTTGGGATGCCAAGGCAAGAGAGTTCTTTGAGGCCAGGAGTTCAAGACAAGACTGGGCAACATAGTGAGACACCATATCTACAAAAAATGTTTTAAATTGGCCAGGCAGGATGGCACACACCTGTAGTCCCAGCTACTGGGGAGGCTAAGGTAGGAGGATCACTTGAGCCCAGGAGGTCAAGGCTGCGGTGAGCTATGATTACACCCCTGCACTCCAGTCTGGGTGACAGAGCAAGACCCTGTCTCTAGAAGAAGAAGACCACCTGGGCATGGGCAATAGAACCCACCCCAGTGGATCCCAGATTCCTGGAAGAGCTCCGTCTACCATCCTAGGCAGCAGCTCTTGAGCCAGACCAGTTACTGCTGGAAACAGAATGGCTTTCTTTGCAATGACATTTTTAAATATCCATTCTTTTTATGGGGTCTGATTATTAAAGCAACACACAGACAGCTCTAAGCATTTTAAACTATTAAGCTACATTGTGTGCAAAGTAGCCAGAGAAAATTGCATATAATTCCAGCGCTTTTCACTTCCCAGAAAAACCAGTGTGTAGATGTATTCCTGTCTTGTTCTGCTCTGCCTTTTATGCCAAAGGGGTTGTTTCAGATGGTCCCGGTTGAAGCAGTTTAGAGTGTTCCTGCCGTCTGCCTCATGCTCTGTTGCAGCTGCTTAGCTCTGCCACTGCAGCTCGAGAGCCTTGCGAAGTCTTGTGAGCTCACCGAAAAGTGTCAGAAGAAAACCCCTGATTTCTTACCCTGCCTCTCCTACCTCTAAAGACACCAGATTATGCTTTGGGAGAAAAAAATCCAACTGGCAAAAGAGATGCGCTCCTCCGTGGATTCCGAGATCGGCCAGCCGGAGATCCGGGCTATGAAGGGCGAGATCCACAGGATGAAGGTGAGGGAAGAAGAGCACCTGGCAAGGCCTGGTGGGTGCCCCTCCCTGGGCTCCGGAGACTTGGCCACGCCAAGGCCTCAGCTCCCCCGGGGCTCCTGTGGGAACCACACTGGCCACATTGGTGGGTGGCAAGGGATGAGATTCCCAGGGAGCGCTGGCAAAGCGCACGTTCCCCTTGACCCTCCTTTCGCGGTACTCTTGTTCTTAGTGGGAAGAAATATTACAGAACAACATAGGACACACACAAGCGTGTTCGTGTCATTTCACAAAACACAGTTTTATTCCTACTCCATGAATCACAGAACTCTGCTTCTTTTTGTTTGTTGGTTTGGATTTTTTTTTTTCCTTGAGACAGAGTCTCACTCTGTCACCCAGGCTGGAGTGCAGTGGCACCATTCGGCTCACTGCAATCTCTGCCTCCTGGGTTCAAGCGATTCTCCTGCCTCAGCCTCCCAAGTAGCTGTGATTACAGGCATGCACCAGCACACCCAGCTATTTTTTTTTGTATTTTTAGTAAAGAAAGGGTTTCACCATGTTCGTCAGGATGGTCTCAATCTCCTGACCTGTTGATCCACCTGCCTCTGCCTCCCAAAGTGCTGAGATTACAGGCTTGAGCCGCCGTGCCTGGCCCGCACTCTGGTATTTTTAAATGCTGGTTGTGACCCTTAAACTTTGTGACTAATGTATCCCACTGTGAAACAGAGTCTCACATCACAGAAGGGCTTGGAGAGCACCCCCAACTCTTCCCTCGCAGCCGTGCTTTTTCTCCAAGGTCACAGTTAAATGTCATTGCCTATAAAAGGCAGGTAATTAAATTGCAAGTGATCATCAAGCCAAAGGTTCGGGGCCTTAAGGATAAACATGAGCAGTTCGTAAAAGAAACGGGCCTCACTTTCACAATGCCATTCTAAATAAAAATTCCTCTGCTGAGTTATTTTTCAGATCAAGTGCATATGCTAATGAGATGTTGGGTTGTTTTTTTTTTTTGAGACGGAGTTTCGCTCTTGTTACCCAGACTGGAGTGCAATGGCGTGATCTTGGCTCACCGAAACCTCCGCCTCCTGGGTTCAGGCAATTCTCCTGCCTCAGCCTCCTGAGTAGCTGGAATTATAGGCACGCGCCACCACACCCAGCTAGTTTTTGTATATTTTTAGTAGAGACGGGGTTTCCCCATGTTGACCAGGATGGTCTCGATTTCTTGACCTCATGATCCACCCACCTCTGCCTCCCAAAGTGCTAGGATTACAGGTGTGAGCCACCGTGCCCAGGTGAGATGTTGTTTTTAAAAATACCAAATTTAGGACCGGGCGCGATGGCTCAAGCCTGTAATCCCAGCACTTTGGGAGGCCGAGGCGGGTGGATCACGAGGTCCAGAGATCGAGACCACCCTGGTCAACATGGTGAAACCCCATCTCTACTCAAAATACAAAAAATTAGCTGGGCATGGTGGTACGCGCCTGTAATCCCAGCTACTCGGGAGGCTGAGGCAGGAGAATTGCCTGAACCCAAGAGGCGGAGGTTGCGGTGAGCTGAGATCCCGCCATTGCACTCCAGCCTGGGTAACAAGAGCAAAACTCCGTCTCAAAAAAAAAAAAAATACCAAATTTAATTGACTTTTCACATTACAGAAGCCACATGCATTTGCTGGAGCAAGCCACGCTCTCTCCCACTCTCCCCCACAGATGGGGGCAAAAAGAAGGTCCAGGCAGTTCCTCCCGTCCCTTCCTCCCCGGCTCCCTCTCTTCAGCCAGGGTGACGGCGGCTGCAGGGATAAGGCCTCTCACCTTCTCGGCTCTCACACAAATGCACAGGCAGGGCTTGCCTTGTACCCCACATGGATACTAACCCATTCTTGAACAGTTACAATATATGCTGTGGATATTTCACAGTTTATTGATACGTTCCCAGGTTGATGAAAATTCGGGCTGTTTCCAGTTTGTTGTTGATGTTATTCTTTTGTCCTAGACACGATGTGTGTTAGGGTTCTCCAAAGAAACAGAACCAGTAGGATACACATGTATACAGAGAGAGAGAGAAAGAGAAGAGAGATTTATTATGAGACTCAGCTCATATGATTATGGGGGCCGAAAAGTCCTAGGATCAGCCATCTAATCTGCAGACTCAGGAGAGCCCATGATTCGATTGAGTCCAAGGCCTGAAAGGAGGCAATGGTGTCATCCCAGCCCAGGGTCCCCTCTGCTGCCTTCTTCTATCTTTTTGTTCTACTCAGGCCCTCAACAGATTGGATGATGCTGGAAATAGATGCTGGGTGCTGCAAAGAAAATCAGCACTGAGACAAAGGATCTTTCAGCAACGCAATTTTTACTTCCTGGGCTGCAGGAAGGGTACTCCTGGTAGCCATCATGCCACGAGAGTACAGAGAACAAAGGAAAACACACAACTTTATCCCTTATGCATTTGGGGTCGTCCTTACTGCTGTGTCTGATCTCCATTGGCTGGAGCCGGACCTCACAATCTAAACTAAAACTTGATTGGCTAACAACTTAAAACTTTTCTAAACAGGTAAAAGGAGTGGAGAGCTGGGACATGCCTGTGAGCACATCCAGCACGGATGTCTTGGTTAAAGTACAAGGACACAGAATGTACTACATGCCTGTAAGCACAGCATGTCTAACAGCTACATGGGATAGGGCTTAACAAAGTTATTAGCACACTTATTCTTTAACAAGAAAGGAAAGTTTAAAAAGAAACTTTTCTACTTCCCACAGATGATGTCACCCACCCTGGCGAGAGGCATCTTTACTCTGTCCACTGGTTCAAACACCAGTCATTTCCAGAGACAACTCAGACCCACCCAAAACAGAAATCATGTTTTCCCAGCTCTCCAGGCCTCCCTCAGCCCAGTCAGGCTAGCTCGTAAACTAATCACATTCTTCCTTACTGGTTCTTTGTTTTTTCCTTCATCTTCAAGACTAGCTTCCCAAAAGTGAGATTCCTGGGTCAAATAGTGTGTATATTCGACTGTAGCAACCTGACAGACTACTTGTGTAAAAAAGCACATGACGGCAGCCATATCCCTGCCTTCTCCTCAGTTCTGGTGTTATTTATCTATCTTTTTGTTTTTTTAATTGAGGCTTTTCAGTTGAGTGGAAGCTCACAGCTTGGGGCATTCATCCCTAAGAGGATTTTCTTACTTTCTTTTTTTTGTTGCTCAGGCTGGAATGAAGTGGCTCAATCTCAGCACTGCAACCTCTGCCTCCCAGGTTCAAGTGATTCTCCTGCCTCAGCCCCCTGAGTAGCTGGAATTACAGGCATGCACCACCACACCCGGGTAATTTTGTGTATTTTCAGTAGAGGCAGGGTTTCGCCACGTTGCCCAGGCTGTTCTCAAACTCCTGAGCTCAGGCAATCCACCTGCCTCTGCCTCCCAAAGTGCTAGGATTACAGGTGTGAGCCACTGTGCCCGGCCAGCAAGTTTGATAGAGACAACATGTGGCCACTGGCACATGGTGATATATTTCTGGCCGGGCGTGGTGGCTCACGCCTGTAATCCCAGCAGTTTGGGAGGCCAACGTGGGCAGATCACAAGGTCAGGAGATCAATACCATCTTGACCAACATGGTGAAACCCTGTCTCTACTAAAAATGCAAAAATTAGCTTGGTAGTGGATGCCTGTAATCCCAACCATTCAGGAGGCTGAGGCAGAAGAATTGCTTGAACCTGGGATATGGAGGTTGCAGTGAGCTGAGATTGGGCCACTGACTCCAGCCTGGCCACAGAGCAAGACTCCGTCTCAAAAAAAAAAAAAAAAGGTATTTCCTCATCCTCAAATTCCCTCATGCCCTCTGTAGTCAGCTCACCGCACACCCCAGCTGCTGTGACAGCCATCAATCTGTCTCCATGCCTGTCGTTTTGGCTTTTCCAGAATGTCACATGAATGGATCAAACAGGGTGAGACATATTAAGCCTGGCTTTCCTCACTTAGCCTCATGCATTTGAGATTCTTTTATATGGTGGAGTCCAATTACCCAGTCTGTTTTTTTTTAGAGACGGGGTTTCACTCTGTCACGAAGGCTGGAGTGCAGTGGTGCAGTCATTGCTCGCTGCAGCCTTGACCTTGTGTGCTCAAGGGATCCTCCTGCCTGGGCCTCCCGAAGTACTGGGATTATAGGCACACACCACAGCACCCACCCCTCAGTCTGTGCTTTCACGAATTGTTTTGGTAGCTTCTCTAAGGAGCCTTTGCCTAGCTGAGGGTCACAAAGAGTTTCTCTTCCGTTTTCTTCCAGAAGCTTCCTGCCTTTAGGTTTTACGTTTGGGTCCACGATGTATTTTGAGTTAAAGTTTGCGTATAGTGCAAGTTGTGGATTGGGGTTAATTTTTTTTGCATTTGGATGTTCACTTGAGTCAGCCCTGCTTATTGAAAAGACTGCCCTTTCTCCACTAAATTACCTTCCAGTCCTTGTTGAATCAGCTGACATGTCTGTGTAGGTTCATTTCCGGGCTCTGTTTTGTTCTACTGATTTATGTTTCTGTCCTTTCACCAACACCCTGCTGTCTTGATTTCTGTAACTCTGTACTTAAGAAATTCCTCCAACTTCCTTTTTATTTTTTTTGTTTTTATTTATTTATTTATATTTTTTAATTTTTATTTTATTTATTTATTTATTTATTTATTTTTTGAGACAGAGTTTCACTCTTGTTACCCAGGCTAGAGTGCAATGGCGCGATCTTGGCTCACCGAAACCTCCACCTCCTGGGTTCAGGCAATTCTCCTGCCTCAGCCTCCCGAGTAACTGGGATTACAGGCACCCGCCACAATGCCCAGCTAATTTTTTGTATTTTTAGTAGAGACAGGGTTTCACCATTTTGACCAGGATGGTCTCAATCTCTTGACCTCGTGATCTACCCGCCTCGGCCTCCCAAAGTGCTGGGATTATAGGCTTGAGCCACTGCGCCCGGCCTTATTTATTTTTTTTCTGAGACAGAGTCTCGCACTGTCGCTGGGCTGGAGTGCAGTGGCACCATCTCGGCTCACTGCAACCTCCGCCTCTCAGGTTCAAGCAATTCTCCTGCCTCAGCCTCATGAGTAGCTGGGACTACAGGCATGTGCCACCATGCCCAGCTAATTTTTTTGCCTTTTTAGGGGTTTCACTATGTTGACCAGGGTTTCACTATGTTGGCCAGGATGGTCTCGATCTCCTGATCTCGTGATCCACCTGCCTCGGCCTCCCAAAGTGCTGGGATTACAGGCGTGAGCCACGGCACCCGGCCTTCTTTCTATTTTTCAGATAGAGCCTCTCTCTGTCATCCAGGCTGGAGCACAGTTGTGCTCACATCTCAGCTCACTGCAACTCTGCCTCCTGGGTTCAAACGGTTCTCCTGCCTCAGCCTTCCGAGTAGCTGGGACAATGTTGCCTAGGCTGGTCTCAAACTCCTAAGCTCAGGCAATTCGCCATCACACCCAGCTAATTTTTTTTTTTTTTTTTTTGAGACGGAGTCTCACTCTGTCACCAGGCTGGAAGGCAGTGGCGCCATCTTGGCTCACTGCGACTTCCGTCTCCCTGGTTCAAGCAATTCTCCTGCCTCAGCCTCCCAAGTAGCTAGGATTACAGGCATGCGCCACCATGCCCAGCTAATTTTTTGTATTTTTTTAGTAGAGACAGGGTTTCACCATGTTAGCCAGGATGGTCTCGATCTCCTGACCTTGTGATCCGCCCACCTCCCAAAGTGCTGGGATTACAGGTGTGAACCACCATGCAGAGCCCACACCCAGCTAATTTTTGCATTTTGTTGTTGTTGTTGTTGTTCGTTGCATTTTAGGTTTTGGGGTACATGTGAAGAACATGCAAGATTGTTGCACAGGTTAATTTTTGTCTTTTTAATAGAGATGGTGTTTCACCACATTGGCCAGGCTGGTCTCAAACTCCTGACCTCAAGTGATCTGCCTGCCTCGGCCCCCGCAAAGTGCTAGGATTACAGGCATGAGCCACCAGGCCTGGCCAGCCGTTTCCCTTCCTTTTCAAAACTGTTTTGTCTATTCTATATGTTTTACCTTCTATAAAAATTTGAGAATGCAGAAAAATAAAAATTAGAGAATCTGCTTTCAGTTTCTACAAAACTCCTGCTGAGACCAGGACTGAGATTGCATTGAGTGTGTAGATCAGTTTGGGAGAAAGTGGCATCTGAACAGCACTGAGTCTTCCCATCCGCGCACCTGGGACACCTCTCCACTGACTTAGGTCTCGTTTCACTTCTTCTGTCAGTGCCTTTAGCATTTGGCATCCAGGTCTAGCACATGTTTTGTTAGATTTATACGTAAGTATTTCATAGTTTTAGGTGCCTTTGTAAAGGATGCTTTTTTTAAAAAAGTTCACTCTCCAATTGTGTTGTTAGCATATAGAAATGCAATTGATTTTTGTAAATGGACGGTTTCTGTGGCTTTGCTGCACTCATTTGTTATCAGCCTTTAGTGTCTGGCAGTCCTCTGCGTGCAAAGAGGTGGCTCTCTTACATGGGTTTGTGCTGCTGCTTTACCAGCAGTGGGGGCAGGGGGATCGTGTGTGTATGTACATGCATGCGTGAAGCATGTGCTGGAGTTTGCATTTCCTCATTTGGGGGTCACCTGTTCATATCTTTGGCTGGCTGGTTTTCTTTTTTATTTTTATTTTTGGGACAGAGTTTCTCTCTTGTTGCCAAGGCTGGAGGGTACTGGCATGTTCTTGCCTCACTGCAACTTCCACCTCCCAGGCTCAAGCAATTCTCCTGCCTCAGCCTCCTGTGTAGCTGGGACTACAGTTGCCCACCACTATGCCCAGCTAATTTTTGTATTTTTAGTAGAGATGGGATTTCATCATGTTGGCCAGGCTGGTCTCGAACTCCTGACCTCAAGTGATCCACCGGTCTCGGCCTTCCAAAGTGTTGGGATTACAGGCGTGAGCCACTGCACCTGGCCTGTTTTCTTATTTCTATTTTTATTTGTTTGTCTCTTTTTTCTTATTTCTTAACATTATTTAGGGGTTCCTTACATATTTGGGTTATTAACCACTATCTTTAATACCTATTTTTTTTTTAAGATGGGGTTTCACCATGTTGGTCAGGCTGGTCTTGAACTCCCGACCTCAGGTGATATGCCCTCCTTGGCCTCCAAAGTGCTGGGATTACAGACGTGAGCCACCGCGCCCGGCCTAATACCTTTTAAAATAGTGTCTCTGGCCTGTGGTTTGCCTTTGCCCTCTGCTTAGGGTGTCTTTTGCCACACAGACTTTTTAGTGCTTCTGCTGTATGATGTGCCAGTCTTTTTCTTCATGGCTTCTGGGTTTCCTGTTTGCATAAGAAGGGCACCCCAGGCCGGGCGCGGTGGCTCACGCCTGTAATCCCAGCACTTTGGGAGGCCGAGGCGTGTGGATCATCAGGTCAAGAGATTGAGACCATCCTGGTCAACATGGGGAAACCCCATCTCTAATAAAAATACAAAAAATGGGGAATGATCCAAGATGGCCGATTGCTAACATCTCGGGATTGCAGCTCGCAGTTAAAGCTCATAGAACTAGAGGACGCCATACTTTCAGACAAATTCTGGTCGCTCAGGAGCAGAAGATTCCCAGTGGAGGAGCCACGCGGGGCAGTCGTCTCGCCAGCACTGCGGCGCACCGGCCTCACCGGCACCTCCGCATGGCAGCTCTGGGAGCTGACTAGGCAGGGCTGGCTCCCCTTCTGACTGAGGTTTGGAGGAGCCTCGCGGGTTCCCAGCGCTGACTCCTGAGGCCGGCGCAGAAGTTGTGCCAGCGCCTCAGCGCAGAGTGAACGTGACTGGTTCCCCTTCTGACCCAGGTTTGGAGCTCCGGGAAGGCAGACTCACCTATTACGGACACAAGAAGGAAGCCGGACAGGAGAAGCCTGGGCAGAAAAACACCATCAGTCTTAACGCCGCTGTTCCTGGCCCTGGGAACTAACATCTTGGACGTCCACTCAAGAGACCTACTGAAAGCTGGTAATTTCAAAGACGACAGGAGGATAAATTTACAACGATGGGAAGAAACTAGCATAAAAAGGCTGAGAATACTCAAAATCAGAACCCCT
>CM052652.1:28180068-28210079 GCA_028533165.1 Leontopithecus rosalia | reverse complement strand
CCAATATTTTTGTTCACCCTCCCTCTTTCTCTTCCTCTTTCTTCCTCTCCTTTACTCATTTTTTTTCTTTCTTTCCTTCTCTCAAAAAAAGAAAGAAATCAACTTGTAAACCTCTAGATCCAGGTCGGCAATATCTCTCTCATTGCTTGATTTCCTTCCGTCCCTTCCCTCCCTCCCTCCTTTCCTCCCTTCCTCCCTTCCTTCCTTCCTTCATCCCTTCCTCCCTCCCTTCCTCCTTCCCTCCCTTCCAGCCTTCCTCCCTTTCTCCCCACCGCAAAAAAAAAAAAATACTAAAAATTAGCTGGGCATGGTGGCACGTGCCTGTAATCCCAGCTACTCAGGAGGCTGAGGCAGGAGAATTGCTTCAACCCAGGAGGCGGAGGTTGCGGTGAGCCGAGATCGTGCCATTGCCCTCAAGCCTGGGTAACAAGAGCAAAACTCCACCTCAAAAAAAAAAAAAAAAAAGAAGGGCACCCCAGACTGGAGCATTCCAAGTCACATTATGGCACTTTTTTTTTTGAGACGGAGCCTTGCTCTGTCACCAGGCTGGAGTGCAGTGGCACAATATCGGCTTACTGCAACCTCTGTCTCCCATGTTCAAGCGATTCCCCTGCCTTAGCCTCCTGAGTAGCTGTGACTATAGGCATGTGCCACAAAGCCCGGCTAATTTTTTATATTTTAGTAGAGACGGGATTTCACCATGACAAGGATGGTCTTGATCTCCTGACCTCATGATTCGCCCACCTTGGCCTCCCAAAGTCCTGGGATTACACACGTGAGCCACCGCGCCCAGCACTTTATGATGCATTTTAAACCTGAGTAAGCCTCGTCTCCCTTCACCCTCTTAACTTCAGGATTCTTGCCTGTTTTTTGTTTTAAACCAACTTTAGGCGTAACTTTCATATGATAAAATGGACTTATTTTAAACACAGTTTGGGCTGGGCATGGTGGCTCATGCCTGTGATCCTGGCACTTTGGGAGGCCAAAGCGGGAGGATCACTAGAGGTCAGGAGTTCAAAACCAGCCTGGCCAACATGGTGAAACCCTGTCTCTACTAAAAATACAAAAAAATTAGCCAGGCATGGTGGCAGGTGCCTGTGATCCCAGCTACTTGGGAGGCTGAGGCAGGAGAATCACTTGAACCCAGGAGGCAGAAGTTGCAGTGAATTGAGATCACGCCACGCACTCCAGCCTGGGTGACAAAGCAAGTCTCCATCTCAAACTAAAGAAAGAAAGAAAGAAAGAAATGCACAGTTTGGTGGGTTCTAACAGGTGCACACATCTACATAGCCACCCACACCATCAAGACATAGGATCTTCCTATGACTCCAGAAAGTTCCTGTGTACATCGACAGCCAATCCTCAAGGTACAACCCAGTCCTCAGCCCCAGGTCCTCCACTCAAGCCAAGGTGCATTATCACAACTAAGAAATTAACTTTCGTGCAATACTGCTAACCAAACTACAAACTCTAATCAGATTTCACCAATTTTCTCAATGACATTTTTTTCTGCTGCAGGATCTGACCCTGGGCTGGTTGCTGTTAGTTCTCATGCCTCCGTGGTGTCCCTGGGTCTTGGCCATTTCTTTGCCTTGCACTGTTTGCCTGCGGATTCCAGGTTCCCACCCAGAGCTGCTGCCTCCACGTCCCTTTATCCTCCCGGCGGCACTGGCCTCACTGTTTCGCCCCGCTCCTGATCCCCTTGCATGTGGCTGGAGGATGAGCGAGGCCAGCATCCCTGACCGCTCTCTTTGCAGCTGCAGCTTGGGCCCACCCCAGCCCCTCTGTCCTGTCTCCCAGGTCAAGCTCGGGCAGCTGCTGAAGCAGCAGGAGAAGATGATCTGTGCCATGGAGATGGCAGTCACCCGCAGAGAGACCGTTACCACCCAGGCTGAGGGGCAGCTCAAGATGGACAGGAAGGTGCTCACCCACACCAAATTCCACCGCGAGCAGCTCGAGCTGCGCCGGAAAATCAGAGACATCCGCAAGGTAGGGAGCAGTGGAAAGGAGGCAGGACACCTGTTTCTCTCTCTGGGGCCCAAGGAACATTCCAGGAAAGTGTCTTGCCAGGTCCAGGGTGAGGATGCAGAGACTGTAGAGGGGCCGTGCTCACTTCTGCTAACCTGCAGCTAGGTGTCGAGTCGGGGGTGAGGATGCAGAGAGACTGTGCTCAGCACTGCTAACCTGCAGCTGGGTGCCGGGTCGGGGGCGAGGATGCAGAGAGACTGTGCTCAGCACTGCTAACCTGCTGCTGGGTGCCGGGTCGGGGGCGAGTATGCAGAGAGACTGTGCTCAGCACTGCTAACCTGCTGCTGGGTGCCGGGTTGGGGGCGAGGATGCAGAGAGACTGTGCTCAGCACTGCTAACCTGCTGCTGGGTGCTGGGTCAGGGGTAAGGAGGCAGAGGGGCTGTGCTCAGCACTGCTAACCTGCTGCTGGGTACTGGGTCAGGGGTAAGGATGCAGAGGGGCTGTGCACAGCACTCCTAACCTGCTGCTGGGTGCTGGATTGGGGGCGAGGATGCAGAGGCTGTTAGAGGGGCCGTGCTCAGCACTGCTAACCTGCTGCTGCACAGGGCCTGTCTCTGGGAGTTTGCAGAATGCCTATGCCAGATAGAGCCGCTGACGGCCAGAGATGGCCCTGTTTCAGCCTTTCCCTGCATATCAGACGTGACATTGGGGAGGCATCAGGGAGGCACAGAGTTCTGGGGAAGAGGCTGGCCCATACTGGGGAGCCCAAGTGGTGCTAGGGACCAGCTGATGGGAGTGTGATGGGCTCCCCCAGAGCCCGCATCCCCGTACACCAAGCCACATCCACTGGGCATGCAGTGTGTGGCCCACACTGGGAGGGCCTGGCCGGTGCTGTCCTGTTCTCACCTCAGCTGTCACCAGCCAGGGGCCCTGTGCTCACACTTCCCAGGTTGGCCCCACAGCCCTGCTGACCTACTGTGTGACCTTGGAGCATGTGGGCCTTTCCAGACCTGTAGGGCCTCCTGTGCCAGGGGCAGGGGGGCGGGCAGAGTTAAATGTAATGGCAACCACAGCCATGGGTGGGGAGGTGGCTTTGGGGACAGCTGACAGCATGTCTCAGAGCCACACCAGTCCACTCCTGACTGGGGCATATAGTCTGATCTCCCAGAGCCTTGGTCTACCAACCTGTGAAATGGGTGCCCAGCTCTCAGAGTCACCCAGAAGGTTTCCTGGAGAGTGCTGAAGTCACCCTTGCGGGGAAAGATTAGCCAAAAATGACAGACAGGCCTGGGCTGCTCATTTGGAAGTTTCTGGAGAGAGGCGGCAGAGTGGTCTCTTCTCAGTCCTTACCCACCACATTGGCCACTCCTGATGCCATTCCTTCCTTAGCTTCCTATCCTGGCCCCTGACCACTCCTTGCCACCCTGGGCACCACCTCAGTCCCCTGCCAGGACCCTTATGCCCACCCCACATCCCTGTCCACTCCAAGCAGCACCCAGACCCAGGCTCTGCACTCTGCACGACACCATCACTGCTACACAAACAGGTCCTTATCCTCACCTCTGCCAGTCCCACCCCAAAGACCTTCCGTGTCCCCAGCCAGCCCTGAGAGTCACTCCGGCCTCCTCCATCATCCCCTGGGCCATGTCAGCTGCCAAATGCTGCCTGTGGGTTTTTCTTTCTCTTAATTGTGCACCTTCCCTGAAGGTGGACCGCACATCACACAGATGGCACCAGCCTCGCCCCTTGCTCAGCAGAGGCCCTGCCCTCCTGTTTCCCAGGCTACCCAGCCCGCCTTTCGGCCTTTACGGCCTTGGCCCTGCTCTTGGCACACAGCTGCTGAGCTGTGCCGATCCCCTGCCTGAGACAGACCCGCTGCATGGGCAGCCCCAGAACCGCTCAGGATCCCGTTTCTTGGCCACACCTGCCTTAAGGGAGCAGTGTTCAGTGTGGGCTGGCCTGGGCCTGGCCTCTCCCAGGCCTCACCTCTCCCAGGCCTAGTATCTCCTGGTCCTGGCCTCTCCCGGGCCTCACCTCTCCCGGGTCTGGCCTCTCCCGGGCCTCACCTCTCCCAGGTCTGGCATCTCCCGAGCCTCACCTCTCCCGGGTCTGGCATCTCCCGGGTCTGGCCTCTCCCAGGCCTCACCTCTCCTGGACCTGGCATCTCCTGGACCTCGCCTCTCCCGGGTCTGGCATCTCCCGAGCCTCACCTCTCCCGGGTCTGGCATCTCCCGGGTCTGGCCTCTCCCAGGCCTTACCTCTCCTGGGTCTGGCCTCTCCCAGGCCTCACCTCTCCCGGGTCTGGCCTCTCCCGAGCCTCACCTCTCCCAGGTCTGGCATCTCCCGGGTCTGGCCTCTCCCAGGCCTCACCTCTCCCGGGTCTGGCATCTCCCGGGTCTGGCCTCTCCCAGGTCTGGCATCTCCTGAGCCTCACCTCTCCCGGGTCTGGCATCTCCTGGGTCTGGCCTCTCCCGGGCCTCACCTCTCCCGGGTCTGGCATTTCCTGGGGCCTGGCCTCTCCCTGGCCTCGCCGCTCCCGGGCCTGGCCTCTCCTGGGCCTCACCTCTCCCGGGTCTGGCATCTCCCGGGTCTGGCCTCTCCCAGGCCTTACCTCTCCTGGGTCTGGCATCTCCCGAGCCTCACCTCTCTCGGGTCTGGCATCTCCCCAGCCTCGCCTCTCCAGGCCACCTGTTCCTGAAGGGCAGCAGCCCCCATTCCTCTTTAGGAGGCTCCCTGGATGGAGCTCATAGAAGGTGCCTGGCAGGTCCTCGCAGCCTGACTCCTCCCTGTCTGCCAAATAGCCAGGCTGCAGGGACCCAGTGTGGTCCTGTTTCTCTCCTAGGCCACTGAGGAGTCCACCAAAACCATCCTGGAACTGGAAGAAACTGAGAAAAACATCCGCAGCTCCCTCCAAGAGAGGAAGGAAGAGTTGTCAGTGCTGCAGGCAGACTTGGACACACACGAGGCTGAACTCACGCGGCTCAGGGACCTCAAACAACAGGTAAACGTGTCCCAGGAGGTCCCTGGGGGTAAAGGCACCCGGGCATGAACGCGCCACTCGTACAGAGGTCCTGCGTGCCCTAGGCTAGGGCCTCCCCTGGTCCCAGGCCAGTAACGGCACCACCAGCTGCTCACATGTTTGTGGCTTCGTGATTTGTTCAATCAACAGATATTGATGGAGTATCTGTTATGGGCTGGGCTCCTGTTCAGGGTGCGAGGGCTGTAAAACAACACAAAAGACAAACATCCCTGCCCAACTAGGGGCTCTGTCCTGGGGCAGGAGACCAGGTGATTCGCAAAATAATTTTAAAAGATACAGTGTGTTTTAGCTGGGCATGGTGGCACATACCTGTGGTCCCAGCTACTCAGGAGTCTGAGGTGGGAGGATCCCTTGAGCCCAGGAGGTCAAGGCTTCAATGAGCCAAGATTGCACCACTGCACTCCAGCCTGGACGACAGAGTGAGATCCTGTCTCAAAAAAAAAAAGGAAATGATGTGTTAGGTGGTAGTGAATGCTTTGGAGGAAAATAAACCAGAGAAAGAAGCGTCAGGGACATAGGGTGAACTGAGGGGTTGGGAGTTTGAGTTCAGATGATCCGGAAGGCCTTGTGGAGTCCAGAGCTGAAGGAGTGGACACCCACAAAGCTACCCCAGGCAGACAGACAGCCCGACAAAGGCAGGAGCCTGAAACTGTGCAAGGGCTACCAGAAGCCAGCGAGGCAGGCTTGGGGAGGGGAGGGTGCGTGAGACCCAGGCTGGGGGAAGGGATGGTGTGTGAGACCCAGGCTGGGGAGGGGAGGGTGCGTGAGACCCAGGCTGGGGGAGGGGAGGGTGCGTGAGACCCAGGCTGGTGGGGGGAGGGTGCGTGAGACCCAGGCTGGGGGAGGGGATGGTGCGTGAGACCCAGGCTGGGGGGGGAGGGTGCGTGAGACCCAGGCTGGGGGAGGGGAGGGTGCGTGAGACCCAGGCTGAGTGGGGGAGGGTGCGTGAGATCCCGGCTGGGTGGGGGAGGGTGCGTGAGACCCAGGCTGGGGGAGGGGAGGGTGCGTGAGACCCAGGCTGGGGAGGGGAGGGTGTGTGAGACCCAGGCTGTGGGTGGGGAAGGTGAGTGAGACCCTGGCTGGGGGAAGGGAGGGTGTGTGAGACCCAGGCTGGGGGAGGCGGGGGGAGGGTGCGTGAGACCCAAGCAGAGAGGACCAGCCCAAACCGTGGGGCCTTGAGGAGAGCATGATCATGACTTTGGACTTTTCCCTCAGGGAGGTGGGCACACACACAGAGGAGGGCATTGGGGCTGAGAGATGACTTGGGTTTTAGGGGCTCTCCTGGCTCTAATGTTGCATGTAGATGAAGCATGGATGCAGGAACCCCTCTGCGGTTATTGCAGCGCTTCAGGGTGGCCCCTGTGGGGGTGGCGAGAAGCCATCGGGTTCTGCACGTGTGATGCCAACCTCGCCCAGTGGGATCCCTGCTGGGTTGGCTGTGGTGTGGGCAGAGAGGGGGCTGGATCATGGCTCCAAGGTTCTGGCCTGGCCAACTGAGACCTGGGAGATGATGAGGGGAGGTTGCCTGGCACTGGGCCTGACATGTGGCAGGTGTCAAGAGTGTTGCCTAAGCCAGGTGCAGTGGCTCACGCCTGTAATCCCAGCACTTTGGGAGGCTGCGGAAGGTGGATCACTTGAGGTCAGGAGTTCAAGACCAGCCTGGCCAATGTGGTGAAACCCCACCTCTACTAAAAATAGAAAAATCCGCTGAGCCTGGTGGCAGGCACCTATAATCCCAGCTATCCAGGAGTGGTGGCAGGCACCTGTAATTCCAGCTACTCGGGAGGCTGAGGCAGGAGAATTGCTTGAAGCCAAGAGTCAGAGGTTACAGTGAGACTGTGCCATTGCACTCCAGCCTGAGTGACAGAGCAAGACTGCGTCACACACACACAAATAATGATAACATCTCCTAGACAGTGATGATGAACAACCCAAAAAGCACCGACCCAGGGCCTCTCAGCCTTTTCCCTGAGATCCAGGGCTGAGACACCTTCAGGCCATCCCTGTTCGGGTATAGGTCTCTCCTCCTCTGTGGCATTTCCTGGAGTCAGAGTTTGTGGGAGGGGCAGCAGGTACCTTTCTTCCAGTTTGCATAGCCCCACATGGAATCTCTTTTCCCACCCAGAACTTTTCGGAGATCGTGGCCCTGCAGACACGCCTTAAGCACCTGCAGGCTGTGAAGGAGGGGCGATACGTGTTCCTGTTCCGCTCCAAGCAGACCCTAATGCTGCAGAAGCAGCGCCTGGACAAGCAGCTGTCTCTCATCGCCACCATCCTGGACCACGCGCTGAAAGAGTACCCCCAGTTCCAGGAGGCCCTGCAGAAAGTCAGCCAGATGATCGCCAACAAGCTCAAGTCACTAGGGCCCTCCTAGGGAGTGGAGTGGCCTGGACCTTGCCTTCCAAGGCCTCAAGGAAGAGATCCAGAATTGTGTTTATTATGAGGGACTTGGAATCTTCTGTGTTCCTAAAAACCACATGTACCCTCAGAAGGGCATCGTTTAAGAGTATTAGGCCAGCCCCACCGGTAGGAATCGTTTTAGCCACTCAGCAGTTTCAATAAACCAAGTAAAATCCTAGCACTTCCCATGGCATTCCAGTAAGCCTTCCATCGCAAAGACAGAGCCTGTGACTGCAAACCCACCCTCGCACACTGGACTCACTCGTCCAGGTAACACCTTGGTTTGCCACACTCCCAAATCTGCACGTGCCTCTCACAACACAGCGCTGGCATCTGTCCGCAAGCCGGTGGGCTGAGCAGCAGAGGGAAAGTTACAGTGGCTCCAGCCAGCCTTTGCCTGGGAGACAGCTTCCCCCAGCACCTCCCTCTACTAGATGCGCCTGAAAACCTACAAACCATCTTCTTTTCCAGTTTTTCCCATTCCCACCCCCTAGAAAGCTCAGGTCCCTTTTCCTGCCCCAACGTCCCCATTTGAGTTAAATTCAGATTCACAGCATGCAGGACAAAGTCAGTGGCCCCAGACGTACATAACAGGGTAACCACTGAATGGGCTGGGGAGTCCACACCAAGAGGCCACGCCCCACCTATCTCTTCTCCATGATTAACCCGGGCTCTTCCACCCCATCCCTGGACTTCGAAGTACCAGTTACCCTGGGGCTTCTTTGCAGTTTAAAGGGAAAATGTTCTACGAAATAATTTCACTTTCAAACATTTCAGCAGAATAAAATCTTTCTTCTGAATATCTAATAAGCTTTCTGAGTAAGGCTTATTCTAAAACATTGTAGAAATACAAAACCACAACGGGGGTGGAAGGGGTTTTTTGTTTGTTTTTGAGATGGAGTTTCCTTACCCAGGCTGGAGTGCAATGGCAGGATCTCGGCTCACCGCAACTTCCGCCTGCTGGGTTCAGGCAATTCTCCTGCCTCAGCCCCCTGAGTAGCTGGGATTACAGGCACACACCACCATGCCCAGCTAATTTTTTTTTTTTTTGTATTTTTAGTAGAGACGGGGTTTCACCGTTTTGACCAGGCTGGTCTCGATCTCCTGACCTCGTGATCCACCCGCCTAGGCCTCCCAGAGTGCTGGGATTACAGGCGTGAGCCACCGCGCCCGGCCCTGGGAGGGGTTTTTTAAACCCCTTGTGCCCTACCTACCCAGGGGTAATGCCCGTGTGTTGGTGTGGCTCCTTCGGTATTTTTCTGCACATACATTGTATTAGGAGAGTTAAGGTCATACTGTGTGTTTTTGTATCTCACATCTAAAAGCGTGCTCCTCTTAACATAAAAGCCTTTTCTTGCTTTATGAAAAAATTCCCCCCGTGTCACTTTAACGTTCCCTCAATGGTCAGTTTTATGGATTATCACAATGTTTTGATTATTCCTTTGTGGAATAAGTGGGAGTTAGGGAGCACGTCTGAGGAGTTTCCGAATGTTGGCTGTTTCTAACCTGGCGCCAAGCGCCTTTGGCCGCCTTTCCGATGATGCCCCCGGGACGCGTTGACAGGAGGAAACCTTTTACAAAGCCCCACGAGCTGCGGGGACCGGACCAGGCCAGCACGGCCCACGCCCATCTCTGACCCCACGGGGACCGGGGAAGGGGCGGGGACTGTGCCAGCGGAAGCCTCTGACCCCAGAGGAACCGGCAGCTGGCAGCACGTGGGCCGGCCTCTCCCCGCAGGACGCCGGACGCGGAGCCAGACGCGCTCCCCGGGCCCCCTCCGAGCGCGAGGACGCGCCCCGGCTCGCTCTGTCCAAGCCGCCACTAGGGGACACAGCGCGGACGCGCATCCTCGCCTCGGGCGCCTGCGCGGGAGGTTACGTTACGTGACCCGACCCGCCCCGAGACGGGCGTCCGCCAGTCACGTGACCCGCCTCTGCGCGCGCCCCGGCACGACCCCAGAGTTTCCGCGGGTGGCCGGGGCGCGCGTGCGCGGAGGTGAGCGGGGCCGGGGCTGCGGGGCGGCCCTCAACGCGGGCCGGGTGGGTGGGACGGTCGGCTGTCTGCGGCCTCTGAGTTGGGAGAGCTGAGGTTGTCGCTGGGGCCGCGGTGGGGGCCTGGGGTGAGGCCGCGAGTGGGACAGTGACCCCGGTGACGCGAAGGGGCCGGGACACCTTCTGGTTCGCCTCGTCCGCGCATGACTCAGCGAGGGAGGCTCTGCGCGTGCCGCAGCTGACGGGGAAACTGAGGCACGGAGCCCCGCGCTGCCGGCGGTAACACTCCAGACGCGGGTTTGAACCCACCCGGCCGCGCCCCCAGCCTCTTCCCCTGAGCGGAGCTGGAGCCCCGGACCTCTAGTCCTCCCGGTCTTTCTCTGAATTAAGTTTAGAGATGAACGCATAGCCTCCCTTCTGGATCGGACTGGGGCTGGAGGCTGCGTCTTTCCCCTTGGGGTCGACGCAGTGCTCAGACTTGGCCGGGCCCGGAGCCACACATGGCTGAGTCTGAATCCCTGGGCGAAGAGCACCGGGGCCTGAGCGGGGGACCACGGCCAGCTCTGAGATCCGAGTGTCTGAATTACGAAGACCCTCTTAGGCCAAGCCAGGGTGACTGTCTCTGTTCCTTGTCCCTGCTTGCGTCACACAGCACCTACAACCCTTGGAAACCGAGTTATGCGAGAGCCTTTCGCTAATGAGGTGACTGATGACTAGGGACCCCAGGTGGCTTCAGGATGGAAGCAGATGGCCCGAAAGACCAAAGCCTGATGACAGGGGCTGGGAGAGAAAAGCTGCGAGGGCTGGAGATTGAGTTGATCACCACTGGCTGAGTCAGTCATGCCTGCATCATGGAACCCCGTTAAAAACCAACAGGGATCAGAGGGCTTCCCTCCAGGTGGCTGAGCACACCAAGCCACCAGAGGGTGGTGCGGGCAGAGTACGGAGTCACTCCCCCCGCAACACCGGCCCGAGCATCTCTTCCATCCGCTGTCCGAGCTTATCCTTTGTAATAAACCAGGAAATGTAAGAAGAGCACTTTCCTGAGTTCTGTGAGTCTTAAGCAGGAGTCCTGGGAACCCCTGGATTTTTATTATTATTGAGACAGAGTTTCCCTGTTGTTGCCCAGGCTGGAGTGCAGTGGTGAGATGTTGGCTCACTGAAACCTCCGCCTCCCAGGTTTAAGCAATTCTCCTTCCTCAGCCTTGAGGGTAGGTTTTGTAGTTTTAGTAGAGACAGAGTTTCTCCATGTTGGTCAGACTGGTCTCTAACTCCTGACCTCAGGTGATCCGCCCACCTTGGCCTCCCAAAGTGCTGGGGTTACAGGTGTAAGCCACCATGCCCATCCAAACCCCTGAATGTATAACTAGTTGATCAGAAGTGCAAATGGCAACCTAGGGACTGCAGTTGGCCTCTGAGGTGGGGGCAGTCTTGTAGGACTGAGCCCTTAAGCTGTGGAGTCTGTGCTGACTCCAGGTAGTATCAGGACTGAGTTGAATTGTAGGACACCTAGCCATGTCCAGAAAGTTGTAGAATCAATTGGTGTGAAAGAAACTCCCACATTTGATGTCAGAAGTGTGGATGAAATATTTCACCCTCCAGCCCAGAGAGCCCTCACTTCCCAGTGGCCCACAGTGAAACACCAAGCCCTGCCAGGGACAGAGCATTCCCAGCCCAGCCTTCTGTAATATGACATGATACATCAGACTCCCTAAGGCCCTGCATTCACTTCTTCCTTGTGTGTGACCAGCTCCCAGTACCAGAGAAGGCCTCATGGTCCTCTGCTCCAGGGGCTTCTCTTTGAAATCCTTCCCTGCCTCTGCTCCAAGGCTCATTCCTCAGAGACACAGACCCCCCTGATGACTGGCTTTGGTTTGAGGACCTCCCTGCATTCCTCCCGCCATGGCCTTGCTGCTAGGACACCTTCTTCCTCCTTCCCTTGGGGTCAGACTCGCATGGGTGCAGTGGCTCTCCCAGCCTTCCCCACTTCCTCCCCAGGGTGTATCACACACATCAAAGGGACTCCCCTGTTAAAATCCATGCATATTGAATTGCATGTGGGCTCCCGCTGACGCCAGACTAGCAGAATGTTCATCATTAAATATTAATGTGCAGACAAGCAAAACAAAGGTAGTCGTCACTTGTTAACCTTGTGAAGCCACATATCTTGTCTGCACATGACAATCTTGTCGTGTCTGTACCTGAGGCTCCAGGAGCAGCCACTATTACAGAGACTGTTTCTCCCCCACGCACCTCGGGGGCTGGGAGGGGTTCTGATCTGCAAAGTCCCCTGAGGTCAAGTCCTTTCTCTCTTGTGGCTTCACCACCCCTAGAGTGTCACCCCCAGCTGTGGTGCCCAGGATTCCCAACTGTGGTATACCCGTGCACCAGTCGATGGGAAAGGGAGACAGGGAAGGTGCTGGGTCCCCCTAAGAACGTGTGAGTTGCCAGAATCACTTCCACTGACACCCAGTGGACCAAGCCACACCTTTATGTGGAAGTGGGGCTCCCACCCAGGTGTGGTGGCTCATGCGTGTAATCCCATCACTTTGGGAGGCTGAGGCAGGTGGATTACTTGAGCTCAGGGGTTCAAGACCAGCCTGGGCAACATGGCGAAACCCCGCAACTACAAAATTACAAAATGTTAGCAGCCAGGTGCAGTGGTTCATGCCTGTAATCCCAGCACTTTGCGAGGCCAATGCAGGTGGATCACAAGGTCAGAAGTTCAAGACCAGCCTGGTCAAGATGGTGAAATACCATTTCTACTAAAAATAAAAAAATTAGCCAGGCGTGGTGGCAGGCACCTATAATCCCAGCTACTCAGGAGACTGAGGCAGAGAATTGCTTGAACCCAGGAGTCAGAGGTTGCAGTGAGCTGAGATCCTGCCACTGCACTTCGGCCTGTGCAAAAGAGCGAGACTCTGTCTTGAAAAAAAAAAATTAGCTGGGTGCTAATACTAGTGGTATGTGCCTCTAGTCCCAGCTACTCGGGAGTCTGCAGTGGGAGGACTGCTTGAGTATGGGAGGTGAAGGCTGCAGTGAGCCAAGATCTTACCACAGCACTGTGGCCTGGGCAACAGGCCAGTTTGACTGGCTCGTTTGTCTTGCTGGTCTTCCTGGGGACGTTCTAAGTGTGTTTCATTATAGCATTTAGCAGACAGTGCAAGTGCTGTGCACTCCCCTGCTGGGGCTTTTCTCTCCCTCCCTTCTGGCCCTCTCCCCAGACTAGCTAGCGCTGCAGCACCCACACTGGCTGCCGCACCCCACCTGTCTGGGTGCCGCGGTGCCAGCCACGGTTGATGTCTCAGAGGTGCTTTGAGAGCCCCTGAGTGCCGGCCCCCCTGCCTCCCCTCTGAGCCCGCTTCCTGCTCCCGCAGGCCTCCAGGAGCCGTCCAGGCCATCTCTGACCATGGGAGTGAGGCAGCCACCCTGCTCCCGCCAGCTGCTGGCAGTCTGCGCCCTCGTGTCCCTGGCCACAGCTGTGCTCCTGGGGCATGTCCTGCTCCATGATTTGCTGGTGGTTCCTCGAGAGCTGGGTGGCTGCTCCCCAGTCCTGAAGGAGACTCACTCAGCTCACCAACAGGGAGCCAGCAGGCCAGGGCCCCGCCATTACCCTGGCCGATCCAGAGCAGCACCCACACAGTGCGACATCCCCCCCAACAACCGCTTCGACTGTGCCCCCGACAAGACCATCACCCAGGAGCAGTGCGAGGCCCGTGGCTGCTGCTACTTCCCTGCGGAGCGAGTGCTGCGGGGTGCCCAGATGGGGCAGCCCTGGTGCTTCTTCCCATCCAGCTACCCCAGCTACAAGCTGGAGAACCTGAGCGCCTCTGAAATGGGCTACACGGCCACCCTGACCCGAACAACCCCCACCTTTTTCCCCAAGGACATCCTGACCTTGCGGCTGGACGTGATGATGGAGACTGAGAACCGCCTCCACTTCATGGTGGGCAGGGCAGAGGCGGGGGTGGGGCAGAGGGTGCGTGTGGGCCACAGCACACATGCACTTCGCAAGGGCCACATGTGTTGCACTGCTGTGTGCTGAGCCCTTGCTAGGAGCAGAGGTGTGAGCAGACACGGCAGCACCCCTCAGGGAGCAGTGGGGACACCACGGTGACAGGTGCACCAGAAGCAGGGCTCGGGGCTCATTCATCTTTATGAAAAGGTGCATCAGGTAGAGTAGGGCTGCCAGAGGTTGCAGATGGAAACAGGACGCCCAGCAAACACGGACTGCAGGTGCCCTAGGCATGACTTGTTTTCTCGTGTAAGGCTGCAGTATCTGGGATGTATTTATACTAAAAGAGCTGTTTGTTGTTTATCTGAAATTCAGAGTTATCAGGTGTTCTGTATTTTACCTCCATCCTGGGGGAGGCGCCCTCCTCCTGGCTCTGCTCCTGGCTGTGCAGATGAGGAAGCCGAGGCTCAGGGAGGCGGAATGCGTTGCCCATGCTCCCACACCCCTGTGCAGCTGTGCCAGGACCTGACCCATCCTTGGGGTGCAGGCTCCCCTCTGGAGAGAGAGTGAGGAGGGTGTGGGGGATGCAGATACACCCCCACCTCTTCTTCTAGATCAAAGATCCCACTAACAGACGGTACGAGGTGCCCTTGGAGACCCCGCGTGCCCACAGCCGGGCTCGGTCCCCACTCTACAGCTTGGAGTTCTCCAAGGAGCCCTTCGGGTTGATCGTGCGCCGGGAGCTGGGCGGCCACGTGCTGTGAGTGTCTGGGCTCTGCGCCCTCACCCCGATGGGGAGGGTGACCTGTGTTTTTCACAGGGCGCTCCCTGGGTCTTTTACTCCCGTAGGTATAAATCCCACGTAAACACTTGCTCTGGACTGACCAAGTCCCTGCTTGTCATGTAACTCAGGAAAATGCTCAGGAAGGACATCACTTGGATTTGCCTTAATCTTAAGAGGATTCGCCTTCGGAAATGTTTTTTTTATTTTTCACTCATTCATTTACTCAGTGTTCACTTACTGACCCCCATGTGCCGGGTGATTTGGATCCTGCTCCCTGGGACAGACACAGAAGGGGAAGCCATAAGCAAGTCCACACAGACACAGCGTCAGGCAGTGGTCACACAGAGAGCACTCTAGAAGCCAGCTGTTCAGACAAGGGGGACAGGGTGGCCTCTCTGGAAGCCAGCTGTGCAGACATGGGGGAAGGATGGCTCCTCTAGAAGCCAGCTGTGCAGACATGGGGGAGGGATGGCCCCTCTAGAAGCCAGCTGTGCAGACATTAGGAAGGGATGGCCCCTCTGAAGCCAGCTGTGCAGACATGGGGGGCCATGGCCTCTCTGGAAGCTAGCTGTGTAGACATGGGGGACAGGGATGGCCCCTCTAGAAGCCAGCTGTGCAGACATGGTAGGACAGCGTGGCCTCTCTGGAAGCCAGCTGTGCAGACGCGGTGGGGCAGGGTGGCCTCTCTGAGCTGACCTCTGAGAGAGGTTGTCAAAGCATCTCACCAGGCTAGGTGTGGTGGTTCATGTCTGCAGTTCCAGCACTTTGGAAGCCCAAGGCGGGAGAATTGCTTGAGCCAGGAGTTCAAGACCAGCCTAGGCAACATAGCAAGACCCCATCTCTACAAAAAAATTAAAATAGCCGGGAGTTGTGGCACATGCCTGTGGTCCCAGCTACTTAGGAGGCTGAGGTTGGAGGATCCCTTGAGCCCAGAGGTTCGAGGTTGCAGTGAGCCATAATTTTGCCACTGCACTTCAGCCTTGGTGACATAGTGAGACCTTGTCTCAAAAAACAAACAGCAAACAGGCAACTTACCAGATTTCGGCCTTGAAAGCACCAGCGTCTTGCCCAGGGAGGGTGGGCGCGGCGTGAGCATGTCCTGTGAGATGAGCCGTGATGTGTTCACAGAGCGCACGGCTTCCTATTGACGGGGCTGATCTGGGGCTTTCACTCACTCCTTGGAGGTGTAGTTTGCCTTGCACTTGACCCTCAGTAAACCCCTGGGGCCCCTCCGGGGCAAGGCTGGGCCGGAAGTGGGAGGACTTTGGCCACAAGCCCCTGGGCCTGGAAAGGTTCTGTTCAGCCCCTGCCCAGCCCTGCTTCTGGTTAGGGTTCATGGGACAGCCACATGTGCCAGTTCTGGTGCCTGCCATTTCCTGGAGGCCAGTGCCTCAGGGGCCCATGGGGTGGTGTGGGCCCAGCCCGGTAGTGCACCTCCTCTGAATGTACCCTCGGTGTTTGTCACGTTGGCGCCATGCCAAGGGCTACAGGGCCTGGCACGGCCACCTGAGCCTCAGGGCTGGCCAGGCCACCCTTCCCTCCCCAGGCCAGGGGGTGCTCTCTGGGTGCTCGGGCTTGTCTAGCCCCTCAGGTGTGAGCAAGCCCAGCTGGCCTCTGCCCTGCAGGCTGAACACGACGGTAGCACCGCTGTTCTTCGCGGACCAGTTCCTGCAGCTGTCCACCTCGCTGCCCTCACAGTTCATCACAGGCCTCGCCGAGCACCTCAGTCCCCTGATGCTCAGCACCAGCTGGACCAAGATCACCCTGTGGAACCGGGACCTTGCACCCACGGTACAGCAGCAGGCAGCGGGTGGGACGCAGAGCCAGGGAGCGCAGGGGCTGACGCGCCTTCTGCATGTCCCAGCCGGGTGCAAACCTCTACGGGTCTCACCCTTTCTACCTGGTGCTGGAGGACGGCGGGTCAGCACACGGGGTGTTCCTGCTGAACAGCAATGCCATGGGTAAGCTGCCCACTGCCCAGCACCCAGGCCGGGGTCTCCTCCATGCTGGCCACGCCAGAGACTGGAGGTCTGTGTCAGGGGACCTGAGCACAGTGCCGGGCCTCCTGTTCACTTCTGAGAAATGAGTCCCATGGGCTGACGCCTCTCCCAGCTCTGGCCTTCTGTGTTCATAAGGAGGGTGCTGGGGCCCTGCCCGGAGGTGGTGGGCTGCAGCCACTTTCCGTCCCGTGCCAGGTTCTTCCTGAGTCAGGCTTAGCACGGCTTCCCCAGGTCACTCTGAGCTCCGCATGGGGAGAAAGCCTCGCTCTCTGCCTGCATTTGGCCCATCGATGAGGTGCAGGGCCCTCGGGGTTAGGTATCTCCCCATACCCCAGAGCTGCTTCCCTTCCAGACGTGGTCCTGCAGCCGAGCCCTGCCCTCAGCTGGAGGTCCACTGGTGGGATCCTGGATGTCTATGTCTTCCTGGGCCCGGAGCCGAAGAGCGTGGTGCAGCAGTACCTGGACGTTGTGGGTAGGGCCTGCTCCCTGGCCGCGGCCCCCACCCCGAGGCTCCCTCCCCACCCACTCACGGCGTCGGCATTGGCCTACAGGATACCCATTCATGCCGCCATACTGGGGCCTGGGCTTCCACTTGTGCCGCTGGGGCTACTCCTCCACCGCCATCACCCGCCAGGTGGTGGAGAACATGACCAGGGCCCACTTCCCCCTGGTGAGTTGGGGTGGTGGCTGGGAGGGGCTGGCCGGGGCGTGTCTCCTTGGGCCCCAGTAGCCGCCCCGTGTTGTGGCTGCAGGACGTGCAGTGGAACGACTTGGACTACATGGACGCCCGGAGGGACTTCACGTTCAACAGGGACGGCTTCCTCGACTTCCCGGCCATGGTGCGGGAGCTGCATGAGGGCGGCCGACGTTACATTATGCTCGTGGTGTGTGCCAGAACGCTGTGGGTGTTTGGGAAGGGGCTCCCCTCGTGCCCAGTGGCTCCTCCTCTGTGTGGCATCATCCTCCCTGTGTGGCAGCCTGTGTGGCTGCCAAGGATGTTTCTTGCAGGCTTGGCCCCTGCTGTCCAGGGAGGGCAGGTTTGAGGTGCCGGAAATGCCCAGGTATCACTCAGGGTTCTGTCACATGTAGGTTACTCGAACTGCTGCAAAGCAAAAGGCCAGGGACATGATAAGCTGATGCCTCACGGTCCTGGAAAGTGGAGGGCCTGGGAGTGGGTCTCGCTGGAACCGTAGAGGCTCCCCGTGCCTTCTCGCCCTGCCTCTCCTTCAGACTGGCTCTGAATCCCTGGAAAGGATGGTGTGAGCGAGGGCTGCTTCCAGCTTCCAGCCCTCCTGCTGGCACCAACCTCCCATAGAAAAGTCCTAGGGCAGGACTCTGAGTCACCCAGCACAAAGACAGGCCTTTCCCGGGGCCAGTCCCACGGCCAGAAGGATGCAGTTTGGGGGCTGGTCCAGCCCGAGTGTGGTGCCTGGCACTGGCCAGAGAAGGAGGTGGGAGGCAGGGCCAGCCGAAAAGACCTGGCAGCTCCTGCCAGGAAGAGCTTCAGGAGAGGATGCGCAGATGAGGAGTGTGGGGCTGTGCTGCCTGATGCTACCCATCTCCACCCCTGCCCTCTGCGGGCAAAAAGCATTAGTAGCCCCTAGGAGCAGGAGTGGAAGCACAGACCTTTTCTTTTTCATGTTTTTTTTTTGATTAGAAAAGAAAAGCAATTATTGTAGAACAGTTGTGAAACTCGAAACGTTTAAAGAAAAGGTAAAGCGTCCATACTCTCATACCCCTCAGCAGCCGGCTGGTCCCGATTCCCTGGCCCTGGCTCCTCTCCAGGCAGGCGTGTGCAGGCACACAGGTGGCCATGCTGTGCATACACATGGTGCCATCCCCTGCCTCGTCCTCTCACTGTCTTGAGAGCTGCTTCCTGTTTTCCCCGTGGCTAGTGCCAGGGCTCTGGCTACCCATACCTTGACAGGTTTCCTTCTTCCCAGGATCCTGCCATCAGCAGCTCAGGCCCCGCCGGGAGCTACAGACCGTATGACGAGGGTCTGCGGAGGGGGGTTTTCATCACCAACGAGACAGGCCAGCCGCTGATCGGCAAGGTAGGGCAGGCATCCAGGGGACAGGGTTAGAAAGCAGAGGCCATTGGCCAGGGGCTGCGGGCAGTTGCTCAGGAAAAGGTGGGATTTGAGAAGCCATCACGCCCAGTGGGACAGTTGAGAGGAGGGAGTCACAGTGGCTCATGACAACGGCGGCTCCTATAAAGAATGCCACCATGAGCTCTTCCAGCAGCAGGCCTCTACATGGGCAGCCAGGCCCAGCCCAGGCACAAGCTCTCCAGACCCTCAGTGAGGCCTCAGGGTCCTCCTTGTCCTCCTAGTCCCCCAGGGGCCTCCTGGCCATTCCTCAGGCATTCCTTGGGGAGCTCCATGAAGTGGCAACCCCCACCCACTCCAGAGCATGCTTAGGACCTAGGGCAGGTACCCCACTGAGGGAGCAGCTAGGGAGGGTGTGGTGTGGAAGTGTGAGACTCTGTGGGAGGGAGGGTATGGTGTGAATGTGTGAGGTTCCGTGGCAGGGAGGGTGTGGTGCGGAAATGTGAGACTCCGTGGCAGGGAGGGTGTGGTGCGGATGTGTGAGGCTCCGTGGCAGGGAGGGTGTGGTGCGGATGTGTGAGGCTCCGTGGCAGGGAGGGTGTGATGCGGATGTGTGAGGCTCCGTGGCAGGGCTTGCATGGGGTCCCCTCCACCGCCCTTCTCCCTGACGCTCTCTGGTTCTGCAGCCCAGCCCTTGGGTGGATATGTTGGGAGTGGCCTCTTGTTTTCAGGGCTGAAGCCACTCAGCCCAGCATCAGTGCTTTGTGGAAGAAGAACTGCTCATTGACCCCTGGGTGCAGCTCTCTCGAGTTTGCAAATTTGGGCATCCAGTAAGAGTGAGGCTGCCCCTCTGCTCGAGCTGAGACTTGGGGGGCTTCAGTGCAGGCCCCGGCTGGGCTAGGTCTCCCCACTCTGACCTCTCATTGTCCAGGTGTGGCCCGGGTCCACTGCCTTCCCTGACTTCACCAACCCTGAGGCCCTGGCCTGGTGGGAGGACATGGTGGTTGAGTTCCACAACCAGGTGCCCTTCGACGGCATGTGGATTGTAAGTGTGGCCCCGCTCCGGAGCATCTCTGTGGCCTCTGGGACGGTCCCACCCTCCTCACTCTGGGCAGAGTCACCCACCAGCAGGGCTTCTCTTGCAGGACATGAACGAGCCTTCCAACTTCATCCGGGGCTCTGAGGATGGCTGCCCCAACAATGAGCTGGAAAACCCGCCCTACGTGCCTGGTCAGCCCCTGCTACCTGCCCTGGGGTGCCCTCTGGGGACTTAGTGCTTCAAATCAGAGACCCCCTCATCTGGCCTGGGAGACTAGGCGCCCTCATCTCTGAGAAGCAGATGGGCCAGCCAGGAAAGGGGCAGGAGGGGAACTCCAGAAGGAAGGCTCAGGCCTGGAGACTCAGCCACGAAGTACAGACAGGGTGGGGGCAGAGGAGCAGGCCCTTGGAAGGAAACGCCGCCCAGGGTGCTTGCCAGAGCAGTGAGGCTGACTTGACTCGGGGCTGTCTCAGTAGGCACTGGGGGCCTGCCGTGGGCAGAGGTCAGACCCAACTTGAGCACAGCCCAGCCAAGTGGAGTTCCAGCCAGGGAGCAGGGTGGGGGTTGGAGCGGGGAGTTACTAAGAGAAAGCATGGGGGTCAGGGGGATTCTGGCCGAAGGCAGGCCAGGGTGACCAGACATCACCTAAGGGATGGTGGGGGATGGGGCTTCTTGCTAAACTGACTTCGCAGGAATGGCAGAAACTGGATTTTACAAGGAAGCACACAGATGGGCCTGGGAGAAGGTTACGGGGCCTGAGGGAGTCACAGTGGCTCATGACTGTGTAGCTTGGCCAAGCAAAGAATCAGTCAGAGGGTGGGGTTTGGGGCTTAGGTAAGCAGGCAGGGGAGTGCTTGATATGAGCCAGGAGTTGGTGGATGTGAAGTCAGGGTGTCTGCAGAGCCCAGCACCCACCTGGCCCTGTCTTGGGAGCAGCGGAGATGGCACAGGATGTGCCCAGGTTTCCAGGGCAACACCAGCCCCTGCATCAGGATCGGCTGCAGGTGTGGCTGCAGGGGGACCTCCAGGGCCAGCCACTCCCCGGGGGCTCCCGGGATGTGGGGGCAGGGAGGGCTCCTTGGAGCGACCAAGAGGAAGCTCCCTGTAAAGCAGGCCCACCTCTTCCAGGGGTGGTTGGGGGCGCCCTCCAGGCGGCCACCATCTGTGCCTCCAGCCGCCAGTTCCTCTCCACACACTACAACCTGCACAACCTGTACGGCCTGACCGAAGCCATCGCCTCCCACAGGTGAGGGCACCGTCCCACCCCACTGGGCTCTGCCACACAGCCTGTCCCACAGGGTCTGGGCCTCAGCAGGGCCTCGGGGAGGAGGCAAAGAGGAGGCCCAGACCACCCACGAGGGCCCGCCGGTGGCCTGTGTGCTGTCCCCACCCCCTACCTGCACCCTAGCCTGAAGCTGGAGGCTCCTTCCCACTGCATGCTTGGGGCTTGCATAGGAAGGACCCTGGGTGCTGACAAGGAGTCTGTATCAGCGGGAATCTTGTGACTCCTGTGAGGCTCTGGGGGTCCCGGCTCGCCTGTAGGCATAAGATGGCCTGGACAGAGCCGACTGTACCCAGCAGACATGGGCAGTGGCCTTGCCATCCTCCTCCCTGGCCTCCACTTCATCCCAGACAGCCCCTTGCTCCCAGCTCTGCCCTGCTGGTGACAGGGTTCCTGGGTGACCCCGCTCCACACAGCCCTCATAGTGTCCCTCCACCCACCAGAGCGCTGGTGAAGGCTCGGGGAACGCGCCCATTTGTGATCTCCCGCTCGACCTTTGCGGGCCATGGCCGATACGCCGGCCACTGGACCGGGGATGTGTGGAGCTCCTGGGAGCAGCTGGCCTCCTCCGTGTCAGGTGAGCTCTTACCAGGAGAGGCTGCTCAGAAGAGAGGAGCTGGGGCCCCCAGCCCACTCAGCAGATGGGGCTGAGCTGGCTCTGCTGCAGCAGCTGAGCCCAGCCCTTCTCTGCCCTCCCAGAAATCCTGCAATTTAACCTGCTGGGGGTGCCCCTGGTCGGGGCGGACATCTGCGGCTTCCTGGGCAACACATCGGAGGAGTTGTGCGTGCGCTGGACCCAGCTGGGCGCCTTCTATCCCTTTATGCGAAACCACAACGGCCTGCTCAATCTGGTAGGGCGGGGCAGGGAGGGATCCCACCCACCCAAGACTCTCCCCTGGGAATCCCTCCCCTGCTGGAGAAGCACCCATGCTGGGTGGCTACAGAGCACAGGTCTCTGGAGGTGGGGACTCCAGGGACCAGTGGCCCCAGGGCCCAAGTGTTTCCTTCACCCATGCCTGCCCTACAGCCCCAGGAGCCGTACAGGTTCAGTGAGCCAGCCCAGCAGGCCATGAGGAAGGCCCTGGCCCTGCGCTACGCACTCCTTCCCCACCTCTACACACTGTTCCACCTGGCGCACGTCGGCGGGGAGACCGTGGCCCGGCCCCTCTTCCTGGAGTGAGTCACCTGGGCAGGGGCCCTGGCCCATGTGTGCCCCCATGGAGGTGCACATAACTAACACCCAGGCAGCATTGTCCTGCTGCGGGCCGCGTTTCCCAAGACCAGGCAGGTTGCTGCCGAGTGAGACAAGGCCATGGCCTGGCCCTCCCTCCTGAGGTGCCCCTGCACCCCTAGTTCCCCCTTAGATCCCATGGAGGTATGGAAAAACCCAGGATGCAGAACACTGAGTACAATCAGGCCGAGCAGTAAAGTGATTGATAAAACCATCGCGGCCTGGCTGAAGGGAGAAGGGCAGCAAGAGAAACCCAGTAATATCCCCAGACAGTCGACAGCGCACACGAGGAGGTCCCGACAGCCCCTCGCCTCAGTGGGTTGAGGGAGGATTCCCAGAGAGTAAGGTGATTAGTCAACTATGTGCAGAAGTCGATTGATTTTTCTCTCATAACATAGAAATGTAAGTTCCAAGTAGATTAGCCAATGTGAAAAATCAAGCTGTGGAGGCCAGGTGTGGTGGCTCACGCCTCTAACCCCAGCACTTTGGGAGGCTGAGGCAGGTGGATCACAAGGTCAGGAGTTCGAGGCCAGCCTGGCCAACATGTTGAAACCCCATCTCTACTAAAAATACAAAAATTAGGCCAGGCGCAGTGGCTCACGCCTGTAATCCCAGCCCTTTGGGAGGCCGAGGCGGATAGATCACACAGTCAGGAGTTCGAGACCAGCCTGACCAACATAATAGTGAAACCCCGTCTCTACTAAAAATACAAAAATTGGCTGGGCATGTGACACATACCTGTAATACCAGCTACTCAGGAGTCTGAGGTAGGAGAATTGCTTGAACCTGGGAGGTGGAGGTTGCAGTGAGCCAGGATTGCACCATTGCACTCCAGCCTGGGTTACAGAGAAAGACTCCATCTCAAAAAAAAAAAAAAAAGTTAGCCAGGTGTGGTGGCTGGTGCCTTTAATCCCAGCTACTCAGGAGGCTGAGGCAGGAAAATCACTTGAACCCAGGAGACAGAGATTGCAGTGAGCTGAGATCACACCACTGCACTCCAGCCCATGTGACTGTCTCAAATAAAAAACAAAAAATCAAGCTGTGGAAGACTCCACAGGACAAGAGAAGTGAATGTGTGTCTGTGCTGTGGAGGCAGAGGGCTAAGTATTTAAAAAAAAAAAAAGAAAGGGAAAGAGGTTTCATTTAGAAAAAAAGAAGGTAAACTTTATTTGACCATAGCAGAAAAAAAATGTAAATCTCTGGATATAAACATAAAAAAATTAAATCTTCCCTGAACATAGATTGTAACAGCGGAGAAGCCATTGTCAACAAAATGGCAAATAGCCACTCTTCCTAATAGATAGAGAACTCATATATTGGTAAGACCAAGCCTGAGAACCAAATTGTAGAAATGCTGTTTGCAAAAGAGGAGATAGGAATGGCATCCACACATTCTTCAAGATATCCAAGAAATGCAGTTTGTGTTTTAATTACTATTTTAATTACCTTGCCCTTTCTTTCACTATTTCCTTTAAGTTTGGGGTTTTTTTAGTGCTTCCCCTAGGGATTACAATTAACATCTTAATTTTAGCCTACTTAGAACTGACGCCAACTTGCTTTCAATCGTATAAAAAACTGTGCTCTCTGTAGTTCCCATTGCCTCTCGTTCTGTGCTGTTGTACATCTGTATCCGTTATGAGCCCATCCACACAGATTTATAATGACTGCCTTATTCAACTGTCTTTTAAGTCAAATAGGAGGGAAGAAAGAGTTAAAGAGTACATGCGTTCTGTCTGTCTTTTATATTTACCTATGTAGTTACCCTTACCTGTGTTTTTATTTATTTATGTGGCTCTGACTTCCTGTCTAATACCCTTCATTTATGCCAGAAGTATCCCCTTTAGTATTTATTGTAGGGCAGCTCTGCTAGTGATGAATTCTCTGAGTTTTGTGTTGACTTCACAGTCTTAACTTTCCTTCATTGTTTGAGAGTTCTGCTCAATGTGCAGTTCTTGACTGGCAGCCGTTTCTCTCAGCACTTTGAACTCATCAGCCCGTGGCCTCCATGGTTTCTGCCGAGTAGCTTCTCTCTTGCCTCTTCTGATTCTCTGTCTTTGGCCTTTGAAGGTCTGATGATGTGTCTAGGTGTAGATCTCTCTGATTTTATCTTACTTGGAGTTTGTCGAGCTTCTTGGATGTATACATTAATGTTTTTCATCAAACTCGGGAGATTTTTCAGCCATTATTTCATCACATGTTTCTTCTGCCCCTTTGTGTCTTCTACCTCTGGGACTCCCGTTCCACATATGTTGGTACACTTGACGGCGCCCAGGGGTCTCTGCAGCTCTGTTCACTCCGTCGTGTTTTCTTTCTGTTCTTCAGACTCCATAGTCTCGACTGCCCTGTCTGCAAGGTCACTGATTCTTTTTTCTGCCTGTTCTCATCTGCTGTTGAGCCCCACTAGGGGACTTTTCATTTCAGTTGCACTCTTCAACTCCGGAATTTCTGTTTCACTCCTTTACATTTCTCTCCTTAAGGATGTGCCCTATCTGGTGAGTCATGTTCTGGTACTTTAGTTCTTTAGACACAGTTTCCTTTAGCTCTTTAGACATATTTAAAGTAGCTAACGTAAAGTCTTCGTCTAGTAAGTCCAATGTCTGGGCTTCCTTAGGGATAGCTTTTATTAACTACTTTTCCCCGTCTGTGGGCCATGCTTTCTTTGCATGTATCACACTTTTGTATTTTTGTTTCAGACTGGATTTTGTTTGTTGGCTTTGAGACAAAGTCTCGCCCTGATGCTCAGGTTGGAGTGCAGTGGCACAATCTCAGCTCACTGCAACCTCCACCTCCCAGGTTCAAGCAGTTCTCCAGTGTAGCTGGGGCTACAGCTGTCCACCACCACGCCCAGCTAATTTTTGTATTTTTAGTAGAGATGGGGTTTCACCATATTGGCCAGGCTGGTCTCAAACTCCTCATCTTGTGGTCTGCCCACCCCAGCCTCCCAAAGTGCTGGGATTCCAGGAGTGAGCAGACCGTAATTTTCTTTCTTTCTTTCTTTCTTTTTTTTTTGAGATAGAATTTCACTCTTGTTGTACAGAATGGAGTACAATGGCCAGGTCTCGGCTCACTGCAACCTCCACCTCCCAGGTTCAAGTGATTCTCCTGCCTCAGCCTCCCAAGTAGCAGGGATTCCAGACACGTGCCACCATGCCTGGCTAATTTTTGTATTTTTAGTAGAGAGAGGGTTTCACCATATTGACCAGGCTGATATCGAACTCCCAAACTCAGGTGATCCACCCACCTCGGCCTCCCAAAGCACTGGGATTACAGGCATGAGCCACCGTACCCGGCCCAGACTAGACATTTTAAATGCAGCCGCTGTGGTCGTGATTCCCCATCCCCCTCAGGCCTCGTTGCTGTTGCTGGTTGTTTTGTGGCTTTTTTGAGCTAATTCCATATGGCCTGTTCTTCGTTGCGTGTGGCCACTGGAGTCCCTGCCTGACTAGCTTAGTGCACAGCCGATAACTGGACAGATAATCCTTCACACATGGCAGGGATGAGTCTCCCAGCCTTTGCCAGGTGGCTGGGGCGAGGTGGGGAGCGCCTTCAGAACTCAGCGAGGCTTAGGATTCTTGCTGTTCTTCCAAAGATTCAGCTGTTTTCTTAAATACGTGTTACCCCGATCACTGCAAGCCTTTGGTTAGTTTCTAGAGTCCTAAAAATGTCAATTCTGACAATTTTTGCCTGTGTTCTTGTTTTTACAGAGGAGAGAGAGGATTTCCAGAGGTGTTTATTCCACCATTTTCACTGACATCACTCCAAGAACTATATTTTGCAAGAAATATTTTGAAGTAGAAAGATACCATTTCTTTTGCCTCTGAACTAGAGAAAATGAGACTATCCCATGCTGGCAAGGGCACAGTGTCACAGTAGGTGGAATATCAGCTGGCACATTTGTAGAAAGCAGCAGTACATATCAGTCAGCGTTTTTGACACTCACATTGACGCATTAATTTTACAAATAGAAATAGGACCTAAAGAAGTCACCTAAAAAGACATAATAGCTCCATGAATGCATCCATGCAGCGATCATAGCTGAGCACTGGGTGCTTCCTGCAGCACGCCCAGGGCAGGGGGCGGGACACGGACAGGACAGTCTCCGTTAGACGGAGGACCCACCGCAGAGCGCTCGTACTTGTTCGTTCCTCTTTGTGTCAGATGTTAATCCAGGTTGCCTTTGGTTATGGGATTGGGGGATCTTTTCTCTTTGGTGATAACTTTTTTGTACTTTCCAAATACTTGACCAGTGAGCACCTGCTGCCTTGGTCATCGGAAGATAGGTGAGCAAGCAGAGTGAGGCCAGCGCTCTGTCCACCCTGTGCCTCAGGCGTGAGCCCAACGCCTTCCCTGGGCCCGGCCACTGGAGTGTCCTGGGAGAAGGCTCCCTCAGCCCCGGCACTGACTTCCGTCTGCTGGAATCAGTCTTACCTGTCTAACCTGAATCCTCCAAGTGGGATTCAGGTCCTGTGGCTCCTTGAGCTCCCAGAAAGCATAATTCAGCTTCTCTTCCGGTGCCCTCCTGCGGGTGGGCATGCCGACCACCCCACCCGGTCCTCACCTATGTGCCTGTGCCTTTGCAGGTTCCCCAAGGACTCCAGTACCTGGACTGTGGACCACCAGCTGCTGTGGGGGGAGGCCCTGCTCATCACCCCAGTGCTCCAGGCTGGGAAGACTGAAGTGACTGGCTACTTCCCCTCAGGCACATGGTACAGCCTGTGGACGGTGAGTTTGGGGACCCTAAAACCCAGGGAGGCAGGAGACCAGAGCAGCCCTCCCACCTGCTCCCTCCACCCAGTCGGTGTGACCAGGTGGTGGAAAGAGGAGCGAATGTGTTGAGTCCCAGCCATGTGCCAGGCCCCCGCCCGGATGCTCTACACCCGTCGGCCCCTCTGCTCCTTTGACCAACCCCATTTCCCAGATGAGCAGACTGAGGCCCGAGTCCCACGGCCGTCACAGGCTGTGCTGAACTGGCACACCCAGGCCTCTTGGGCTCTGTCCCCACTCAATGGCCAGGAGGGTCCCTATACTGAGCCCTGAGTCCGCCCCTGAAGTTACAGCTCAGCCTGTCTGTGCCATGCCTCCTAGGCCTCCACATGGAGCCCCAGGAGACAGAGAGCATGGTTCCCAAGGACGGCATGGAGGCCTCGGAGTGGCCCAGAATCCTTCTCAAAGCAATACCTCCCTCCCTCCAGGTGCCAATAGAGGCCCTTGGCAGCCTCCCACCTCCACCCACAACTCCCTGTGAGCCAGCCATCCACAGCGAGGGGCAGTGGGTGACGCTGCCGGCCCCCCTAGACACCATCAATGTCCACCTCCGGGCTGGGTACATCATCCCCCTACAGGTACCTGGGCCAGGAGGCTGTGGTAGGGATGTGGATGGCAAACCTTGGAGTGGGGGGAGGCACAGGGAAGTGGGAGGGGAGGTAGGGGTGTGGACAGCACTGCAGAGCAGGGGGAGGCACAGGGAAGTGGGAGGGGAGGTGGGGGTGTGGACAGCACTGCAGAGCAGGGGGAGGCTCAGGGAAGTGGGAGGGGAGGTGGGGGTGTGGACAGCACAGAGCAGGGGGAGGCACAGGGAAGTGGGAGGGGAGGTGGGAGTATGGACAGCACTGCAGAGGAGGGGGAGGCGCAGGAAAGTGGGAGGGAGAGGCCCACGCAGGGCTTCTGAGGGGCTGCCATTCCCAGTGTAGGTTACCAAGGAGCCAGCCAGGCCGGTGAGGGGGGGAGGCACAGCCCTGAAAGGTGTGGAGTACGGCCGGTGGGAGCTCAGTGGTCTGCACGGTGGAGACTCTGCCGGGCCCAGCCTCCAGCAGCCGTGGGATGGCACTTGAGGTGGGGAGGGTCTCGGCCATCACCACAGGGTCCTGCGGATCCTGGTTCCTGGCAGCCTGGCGCTATCCCAGCCTCGCATTCCTGGGCCCAGGAGACCTCCACCTCCACCAGGGTAGTGATGATGACATCACGTGTCCTTCCCTTTCCAGGGCCCCGGCCTCACAACCACTGAGTCCCGCCGGCTGCCCATGGCCCTGGCTGTGGCCCTGACCACGGGTGGGGAGGCCCGAGGCGAGCTGTTCTGGGACGACGGGGAGAGCCTGGGAGTGCTGGAGCGAGGGGCCTATACACAGGTCACCTTCCTGGCCAGGAGCGTGAGTCCAGGGCTGCCTAGGCTGGTGGGTGGGGGCAGGTAAGGGTTGAGGGGTGAGGGGAGCTAGGCTTGCGGGTCCCAGGATGGCCAGGTGGGCCAGGGTCCTAGAGTGAGCAGTGGGGCCATGCACTCTGACCTTTCATCTGCACAGAGGGAGGCCGCTCCCCTGATGCCATCACGAGTCCCTGTTCTCACAAGTGTCCCTGCCCCTGCTATCTGCTGACGCCTCCACATTCTCTGTCTTTCTGTTTCCCTCTGCTCGGCCCAGAACACGATCATGAATGAGCTTGTGCATGTGACCAGCGAGGGGGCTGACCTGCAACTGCAGAAGGTGACCGTCCTGGGCGTGGCCACCGTGCCCCAGCAAGTCCTCGCCAACGGGGTCCCTGTCTCCAATTTCACCTATAGCCCTGACACCAAGGTAAGAGGGCCCAGCAGGGCATAGGGCTCCCGTCCCCCAGCGGTGGCACAGAGGGCGGAGGGTGTTGAGGGTCCTGGTGACCCAGTGCCAGGAGCAGAGGACGCTGGGACCTCCCTAGGGGGCCTTTGGGGAGGAGTGGGAAGGGTCAGGCCACACAGGCTGCACCTTTCTTCCTCCTGTGTCTCCACGTGGGTAATGGAGCCATGATGGCGACCCTCCAGCTGCAGTTAAGCCGCACTGCATTTCTGGAGCACATTAAGGTGGCCAGCGCTGAGAGCCAGGGTCTTCTGCGCTTGCTGGGAAGGAACCAAGCACCAGGCATCCCAAGGCCAGACAGAGCTGCCTCCTGAGCGCCGGGTCTGCTGCTGCATTTGTCCTCTCTCTTCCAGGTCCTGGACATCCCTGTCTCGCTGTCAATGGGAGAGCAGTTTCTCATCAGGTGGTCTTAGGCAGGCAGAGCGTGTGGGTCTCTCTGGAGGGAGGCAGAGCCTGTGTGCAGGCAGCAGCTACACGTAGGGCTGGGGGTTAGATGTGCCACCCGGAGCCTCCACATCGCTCATCTCCACCTCCTGGGCGGGGCTCTGGCTCCCACGCCTCTAGGAGAGGTTTCTCCCCAGAGGGCGCCATGGCCCAGGGCCCTGAAGGGCTGCTCTGGCTCTGCGTTAGGAAGACTGTGAGGTTTGCCCCCTCAGCTGTCACTGGCAGGCAGGTAGTGTTAGCCACTGCCCTGTCTGTCCCCAGCACCGCCCTCCGTCTGTCCCCAGCACTGGAGAAGGGGGTGCTCAGGTGGGGGTGTGGCGTGTGCACTGACCTCCTGCCTTGTGCCTGCTGCTCCACCCCTGTGCAGCCACTGCCAGGCTGTCCAGAGGGCTAGACGCCTGCCAGCCCCAAGCAAGCCTGGGAACTCAGGAAAATTCTCGGGACCTGGGAGATTCTAAATCTTAAGTGCAATTGTTTTTAATAAAAGGGGCATTTGGAATCAGCTTCTTCTGGTCCTTCTGGGATTTGGGGCAGGGAGGATGTGTCCAGCAGCCCTGGAACAGAGGCAGCTTCTTTGTCCTCAGCCAGCCCTGGACATTCCCATGGTGGGTGCGTGGCATCCTCTGTCTCTCAAGCCAGCATCCGTCACCTCATGTCCTCATGTCACGAGGCCTGACCACCTCAGTGCCGTCCCCATCTCACCTCACATCCTGTCACCTCATGTCCTCGTATCACCTAAAGCCCCACATCACCTTCATGTCCTGTCCCCCCGCATCTCACATCCTACCTCATGTCCCCATGTCACCTTCACATCCTACCACACTTCACCTCAGGTTTCCACTTCACCTCCCCATGTCACCTCCACACCTCCCTTCCCCTCCCCTCTCCACCCACCTCACCTCTCCTCCCCTCCACACCTCACCTCCCTGCCCCACCTTCCCACCTTTCCTCCCCACCTCCCTTCCCCTCCCCTCCACACCTCCCCTCCTCACCTCTCCTCCCTCCACACTTCCCTTCCCCACTTGGGCTGTCCCAGCCTAGCATTCCCAGGTCCTGGAGGTGGGGGTGTGGACCTCTCTTCCCCACCTCCCCTCTCCTTCCCTCCACACCTTCCCTGCCTACTTCCCCTCCCCTCCCCTCCCCACCTCCTTTCCTCACCTCTCCTCCCCTCTTCACCTCACCTCACCTTCCCTCCTCATCCCACTTCACCTCCCCACCTCACCTTC
>CM052652.1:28153492-28179568 GCA_028533165.1 Leontopithecus rosalia | reverse complement strand
GGCAATTCTCCTGCCTCAGCCTCCCGAGTAGCTGGGATTACAGGCACGCGCCACCGGGCCCAGCTAATTTTTTGTATCTTTAGTAGAGACGGGGTTTCACTATGTTGACCAGGATGGTCTCGATCTGTTGACCTCGTGATCCACCCGCCTCGGCCTCCCAAAGTGCTGGGATTACAGGCTTGAGCCACCGCGCCCAGCCTCAACATAATTTCTTTGAGATTTATCCATCTGTAACTTGTCCTTTTAGTTGCTAAGTAGTTTTCCATTGCATGCAAATGCCACAATTTCTTTATCTGTTTTTTCTTTTCTTTTTTTTTTGAGACAGAGTCTCGCTCTGTCACCCAGGCTGAAGTACAGTGGCAGGATCTCAGCTCACTGCAACCTCCGCCTCCCGGGTTCAAGTGATTCTCCTGCTTCAGCCTCCCGTGCAGCTAGGACTACAAACGCCCGCCACCACACCCAGCTATTTTTTTATTTTCAGTAGAGACAGGGTTTCACCATGTTGGCCAGGCTGGTCCCTATCTCCTGACTTCGTGATCCACCCACCTCAGCCTCCCAAAGTGCTGGGATTACAGGCATGAGCCATCTGGCATCTTTCTCTGTTTGTTATGGACATCAGAATTGTTTTTTATTTGTTTGTTTAAAGACGGGGTTCTTGGGCCGGGCGTGGTGGCTCACGCCTGTAATCCCAGCACTTTGGGAGGTTGAGACGGGTGGATCACGAGGTCAAGAGATCGAGACCATCCTGGTCAACATGGTGAAACCCCATCTCTACTAAAAATACAAAAAATTAGCTGGGCATGGTGGTGCATGCCTGTAATCCCAGCTACTCAGGAGGCTGAGGCAGGAGAATTGCCTGACCCCTGGAGGCAGAGGTTGCGGTGAGCCGAGATCACGCCATTGCACTCCAGCCTGGGTAACAAGAGCGAAACTCCGTCTCAAAAAAAAAAAGACGGGGTTCTTGCTCTGTCACCCAGGCCGGAGTACAGTGGTACCATCTGCCCCCACAGCCTCAGCCTCATGGGTTTAACTGACCCTCCCACCTCACCCTCCTGAGTAGCTGGGACTATAGCCATGCAGTAACACACATGGCTAATTTTTTTTTTTTTTTTGAGACGGAGTTTGGCTCTTGTTACCCAGGCTGGAGTGCAATGGCACGATCTCGGCTCCTTGAGCCACCGCTCCCGGCCGCTAATTTTTTAAAATGTTTGTAGAGATGGTGTCTCATGTGTTTCCCAGGCTGGTCTGGGACTTCTCTGGTCTCAAGACACCCTTCTACCTTGGCCTTCGCAAGGGTGATGTGGTTAGTTCATTCAGGAGGTAAACCACTCACTGTTTAACAGACTGCCGGCCAGGCGAGGTGGCTCACGCCTATAATCCCAGCACTTTGGGAGGCTGAAGTGGGCAGATAATCAGGTCAGGAGTTCGAGGTCAGCCTGGCCAAAATGTCTTTACTAAAAATACAAAAATTAGCCAGGCGTGGTGGCAGGTGCCTATAATTCCAGCTACTTGGGAGGCTGAGGCAGGAGAACCACTTGAACCGGGCAGCAGAAGCTGCAGTGAGCAGAGATTGCACCACTGCACTCCAGCCTGGGTGACAGAGTGACACTCCATCTCAAAAAAAAAAAAAAGGCTGCCAAACTGTTTCCAAATCGCTGCAGCATTCTGCATTCCTCCCGGCAGTGTAGGAGCATTGCAGGGGCAGCACGTCATGCCAGCATTGGCATGGTCTATTCCATTTTAGCCATTCTAGCGAGTGTGTATCTCACTGTGGCTCTTACACTCCCCTAATGACTGATGATGTGAGCATCTTTTCACCTGCTGTATGTCATCCATAAATCTTCTTTGGTAAAGTATCTGTTCGCATTTTTTGCCCCTTGTTAAACTGGGTTGTTCCTTATGATAGAGTTATAACATACATCAGTTTTCTAGTGCTGCCATAACACGTGACCGATTAGAGAATTAAAGTAACACAAATGTATTTCATCACAGTTTCATAGGTCGGAAATTTGATCAAGGCTCTTTTGGCTGAAGTCAGGGCCCCAGCAGGGCGGCCTTCCTTTCCAGAAGCTCCAGGGGAGAATCTGTCTGCCTGCACATGGGCTGCCGGCAGAATTGTTTCATGCAGTTGCAACACTGAGGTCTGTTTCCCTGCTGTCAGCCAGAGACCCCTCTCAGCCTCCAGAGGCTGCCCCCATATCTTGGCTCTTGCCCCTTCTTCAACCCCAGAAATGGGAGGTTGAGTCCCTCTCATGCCTCTCCTTCCTTCCATCACATCATTCTTTGACCAACTGTAGCTCAAATAATAGTCTTGACTTTTAAGGACTCATGTGATTAGGTTGTGTCAACATACATAATCCAGGATCCCCCATCTAAGACCCTCACTTACATCTGCAAAGTCCCTTTTGTCATGTAATGTGACATATTCATAAGGTCCAGAGACTAGGACATGGCAATTATTGAGGACAATTATTCTACCTACCACATAAAGCCTCTTTATAGGGCCAGTGTGGTGGCTCATGCCTGTATTCCCAACACTGGGAGACTGGTGCAGAAGGAACTCTTGAGCCCAGGAGTTAGAGACTAGCCTGGGCAACACAGCAAGACCCCATCTCTACAAAAAAATAGAAAATTAGATGTGTGCAGCGGCACATGCCTGTGGTCCCAGCTACTAAGGAGCCTAAGGTGGGAGGATCCCTTGATCCCGGGAGGTCGAGGCTGCTGTAAGCTATAATCGTGCCACTGTACTCCAGCGTGGGTGACAGAGCGGGACCATCTCAAAAAAAACCCACACACAACAACAATAATAAAAATCATTATGCTTTCCCCATGGAATTGCTGAAGTGCAGTCTTTCTGAACTTTCTAGGGTTTTCCGTAGATCTACAGAGGGTTTATATTTACGACAATACCACACTGTCTTTACCAGTGTAAAGACACTGGTACTCCTTGGCATCAGGAGCCGCTTGGTGCACTTTTCCTCAGTTGTTTGGCTATGCTAGGTCCTTTGTATTTCCATATCACTTTTAGAACTAGCTTGTCGATGTTTAGCCCTATCCCCACTCTCCCAGAAAACGCTTCCTGGTATTTTTATTGGAAGTGTGTTGAGTCTATATATCAACTGGGGAAAAACTGACATCTTAACAGTATCAACTTTTCCCGTCTGTTCAGTGTATCTCTCATTTATTTACATCTTATTTAATTTCTCATAGCAACGTTTTTTGCTTTCAGTTATAAAGCTTGCCTATTTTTTGTCAAATGTACCCCCAAGTATTTCATGCATATGATGGTGCTGTACATGGTAGCATTTTCCAAATTTCCTTTTCCAAATGTTCATTACTAGTGTATAGGAATATAACTGATGCTTCCATATTGACTTTGTAGAATGCTACCTTCCCGAAACTCAATTATTAGTTCCAGCAGTTTTGCTGTAGACTCCAGGATTTTCTACATAGAGAACCATACAATCTGTGAAGAAAGACTTCTTCCTTTCCACCCTGGAGGCCTTTTCTTTCTCTTGCCTTGTTGCACTGGCTAGAATCCACAGTGTAATATTGAACAGAAGAGAGAGGGCACCTGTGCCTTGTTCCTGAGAAGGTCACTGAAAGCCCCAATTACCACTGTGGATTTCTCTGTTTCCCCTTATCCATTTTTGCTTCCTACATTTCCTGTATTTTGAAGCTCTGTTATTAGGTGCGTAGATATTCAGTATTGTTATATCCTTTTAATGAATTCCCCTTTATCGTTATGAAATGACTGTCTTTGTCCCTTACAATATTCTTTGTTCTGAGATCTCCTTTGTCTAATATTAATAATGCTGCTTCAGGTTTATTTTGATGTGTATATGACCATAGCATATGTTTCTCCATCTGTTCACTTTTTGTCTTTGTATTTCTCATAAGCAGTAGTATATAGTTGTGTATGGCTTTATAATCCAGCCTAACAATATCTGCCTTTTTTTTTTTTGAGATGGAGTTTCACTCTTGTTACCCAGGCTGGAGTGCAATGGCGTGATCTCAGCTCACCGCAACCTCTGCCTCCTGGGTTCAAGCAATTCTCCTACCTCAGCCTCCTGAGTAGCTGGGACTACAGGCACACACCACCATGCCCAGCTAATTTTTTGTATTTTTAGTAGAGACGGGGTTTCACTATGTTGACCAGGATGGTCTCAATCTCTTGACCTCATGATCCACCCACCTCGGCCTCCCAAAGTGCTGGGATTATAGGGGTGAGCCACCGCATCCGGCAATATCTGCCTTTTAAATTTGCTTTTTCCCCTTGCTCATGCTTGTTGCTTTTAAAGTGTAATTTTAGAGGAGGATGTATGAGATTCCTCATATGATATTACATACCATAAAATTTGTGATCTTAAAGTATGCAGTTCAGTAGTTTTTAGTACACTTGTACAACCGTCATGATGATCTAATTAATTCCAGAACGCTTTAATCACCTCCAAAGGAAACTTCTATTTTCAGTCGCTCCTTGTTTCACCCACCCACTTCTCCCACCCCAAGCTCCTGGAAACCACTGTGAATGGTTTCCCGTTAATGTCTCTATGGATTTACCTGCTCAGGACATTTCATATAAATGGAATCACAGCATGTGTGGCCTTTTGTGTCTGCCTTCTTCCAGCTGGCATATTGTAAAGGTCCATCCAGGTTGCAGTGTGTCAGCACTTCATGCCTTCTTTTTTTTTTTTGAGACAGAGTCTTGCTCTGTCGCCAGGTGCCAGGCTGGAGTGCAGTGGCACGATCTTGGCTCACTGCAACCTCCGCCTCCCGGGTTCAAGCAGTTCTCCTGCCTCAGCCTCCCTGGTAGCTGGGACTACAGGTGCATGCCACCACACCCTGCTAATTTTTTTTGGTATTTTTAGTAGAGCCAGGGTTTCACCATGTTGGCCAGGATGATCTTGGTCTCTTGACCTCGTGATCCGCCCGCCTCAGCCTCCCAAAGTGCTGGGATTACAGGCTTGAGTCACTGCGCCTGGCCCCACTTCATGCCTTTTTATTGCTAAGTGATATTGTGTGGATTCACCAGTTTTGCTTATGCATTCATCAGCTGATGAACATCTGGCTTGTGTCCACTTTTTGGCTCTTATGAACAATGCTATGAACACATTTCTCTTGGGCATAGACCGAGGAGTAGAATTGCTAGGCCAACTCATATGCTCAACATTTTGAGGAACTGCCAAGCTGTTTTCTATAAAGGCTGTGCCCATTTACAATCCCACTAGCAATGTATGGGGTTCCAGTCTCTGCACATTCTCAACACTTCAGACCAGTGTATTAGTCTGTTTTCATATTGCTATAAAGAACTGCCCCAGCCTAGGTAGTTTCTATAGGAAGGAGGTTTGATTGACTCACAGTTTAGTGTGGCTGGGAAGGCCTCAGGAAACTTAAATCATGGTGGAAGGCGAAGAGGAGGCAGGCACCTTCTTCACAAGGCGGTGAGAAGTGCCAGGTGAAGTGGGAGGAAGAGCCCTTATTGAACGATGAGATCTTGTAAGAACTCACTATCACAAGAACAGCATGGGGGAAACTGCTTCCGTGATTCAGTTACCTCCACCTGGTTTCTCCCTTGACATGTGGGGATTACACTTCAAGATGAAATATGGGTGGGGCCATGAAGCCTAACTATATCGATCAGTTGGGAAATTTATCTTAACACCATTTTCCAATCCATGAACCTGGGATATTTATATATTTAGGTTTGGATTGCCTTTCAATAAGCTGTTTGTAGTGTTCAGTGGACAAGTGTTGCCCTTCTGTTATTATTCCTAAGTATTTTATTCTTTTAGATGCTATTGTAAATGGAATTATTTTCTTACTTTCATTTTCAGGTTGGTCAGATTGCTAGTGTACAGAAACACTGACTTTCCTATTACATATGTCCTCCAACCCTGCCGACCAAATTTGTAAGTTCTGATAGGTGAGTTTTAAAATGTGTGAATTCCTTAAGATTGTCTACATATAAATCATGTCATCTGTGACTAGAAAGTTCTGCCTCTTCCTTTCCGACCTGGGTGCCTTCTTTCTTTTCTTGCTTAATTGTCCTGGCTCATAACTTGCAATACAATGTTGGAGTAGCTGTAGCAAGAGCATTCTTGTTTTGTTCTCAACTTTAGGGAGTAATGCTGTGGTTTTTCACAGCTGCTGTCAGGTTGAAGCAGTTCAACCCTGCTTTTCCCTTCCATTCTTAGTTATTTTCTCTCTCAAAGATTTTGTCCAATGCTTTTTCTGCATCTATAAATGATCATATGGGCTTTGTCCTTTATTTTATTGATAGGGTGTATTACCTTGACTGATTTTTGGATATTAAACCAACTTTGCATTCCTGTGATCAATCCCATTTTGTCACAGTGTACAATTCTTTTTATATGTTGCTGGATTTGTTTTGCCTGTTTTTTGAGGATTTCTACATCCACATTCACATGGTATTGATCTAGTTTTCGTTTCCTGTATCTTTGTTTTGGCATCACTAATGCTGGCCTCAGGATGTTGGGAAATATTCTGCCTTGTATTTTGTGAGACTGTGTGATCCAGCACTTTGGGAGGCCAAGGCCAGTGGATCACAAGATCAGGAGTTCAAGACCAGCCTGGCCAACATAGTGAAACCCCATCTCTACTAAAAACACAAAAAAATGACCCAGGTATGGTGGCAGGCACCTGTGATCCTAACTACTCAGGAGACTTAAGGCAAGAGAATCGCTTGAACTAGGGAGGCGCAGGATGTGAGCTGAGATTGCACCATACACACCAGCCCAGGTGACAGTGTAAGACTCCTTCTCAAAAAAAAGGATTTTGTGATGATTGGTGATAATTCTATAAAAGTTTAGCAGGATTCACATGCCTTGGCTTTTCTTTGTTGTAAGTTTGAGTACCGCTTTAATCTTTTTACTTACTAGTCAGTCTGTTTGTCCAAGGAATTTCTCCATTTTATCGAGGTTAATCTGTTGGCACACAGTTCACGGCACTGATACTTTGTATTCTCTAAGGTCATCTGTACCATCACCTCTTTCATTTTTAAGTTATTTGAACATGTTTTCCTTGGACTTGCTAAAGATTTGTCAATTTTGTTGATCTTTTCAAAGAATCAACTATTGGTTTTATTGATTTTCTCTATTTTCTATTCATTTATTTCTACTCTTATCTTCATTATTTCCTTTCTTCTGCTTCCTTTGGGTTTGAGGGGAGACTAGACAATATGCGATACGTGGAATTATCGACAGGGTCGTTTTGAACCTACAATTTTGTATCTGTCCGTCTCGTAAATTCTCTGTTCCCTTTTCCTTCCTTTTCAGGATTCTTGGATTAAGTATTACTTAGGATTCTATTTTGTCTCCTATGTTGGCTCTTTTTTGTACTGCTTTAAAGTTTCATACCTAAAAATTACTTAACACTTTTATATATTTTTTCCATCTTTAATTCATCACAATCTGCCTTCAAGTAATAGTGTAAGAATCTCGACAGTGTACTTCCATTTCTCCTTCCTTTGGTGCTGTGCTATTTTCGTCACGCATTTCATGTCTATGTATGTTATTTTAAACAGTCTTACTACAAAGAAACATGCTAACGGCATCAACATTACCATTCTATTTCTACACTTTAGACATACACCAAATGGTCAGGGCACTCCGGCTCTTGGTTAGAACCCTTTTTATGTGGTGTTTCTTTCAGGAAAACTGCCTGGCTTAAGACAAGGCACTGTACATCTATTTGTTGAATAAATTTCAAACACACACACACACACACACACACACACACTACAGGAAACACACTGTTAAGAGTATAAACTGGTGAAAAAATCTTTCTGGAATGTTAATTTGAAACATGTCCATTGATCAAGAAAATTACTTCTAAAGATTATTCTGGCTGGGCATGGTGTCTCATGCCTGCCATCCCAGCACTTTGGGAGGCCGAGGCAAGAGGCCTCAGCCAGGAACTCCACCTGAAGTCAGGAGTTCGAGACCAGCCTGGCCAACATGGTGAAACCCCATCTCCATTAAAAATACAAAAAACTTAGCCAGGCATAGTGGCAGGCGCCTGAATCCCAGCTACTCAGGAGGCTGGGGCAGGAGAATCGCTTGAACTCAGGAGGTGGAGGTTGCAGTGAGCCAAGATCGCACCATTGTACTCCAGCCTGGGCAACAAGAGCAAAACTCCATCTCAAATAAATAAAATAAAGATTATTCGGCCGGGCACAGTGGCTCAAGCCTGTAATCCCAGCACTTTGGGAGGCCGAGGTGGGTGGATCACGAGATCAAGACCATCCTGGTCAACATGGTGAAACCCCATCTCTACTAAAAATACAAAAAATTAGCTGGGCATGGTGGCGTGTGCCTGTAGTCCCAGCTACTCAGGAGGCTGAGGCAGGAGAATTGTCTGAACCCAGGAGGCGGAGGTTGTGGTGAGCAGAGATCACGCCATTGCACTCCAGCCTGGGTAACAAGAGCGAAACTCCATCTCAAAAAAAAAAAAGTATTCTAATGAATCTTCAACTGCTTCCAAAGGAGGCATGGTATAGAGGCTGGAAAAGAACCCCTTTTTTTAAAAAACGTGGTGAAATATATTTGACACTACTAAGTAAAAACTGGAGTTACTCAATAATGGCAAAGTGGGTTACAACTTTTGCTTAAAAAGTACTTTTATGCATTTCTATGTGTTTTTGTGAGATTTTATTTTTGTAATGAAGTACATAACCCAGGGTTTTTCATCTGGATTTGGCTGCTGGGAACCCTGAGAAGCCCCTCAGGATCCAGAGCCAGTTTTCCCACCTGACCAGAGGCCCAGCAACACCAAGCTGGCAAGGCTCACCAGACCCCCTGCCGTAACAGGGATCCACCTGGACTCTGTGAGGCTCCTGGCCGCAAACTGCCCTCCGAAGAACCTCCAGGAGTTCTCTCCCTCTTGTGCCCTCCTCTTCCCAGTGTCACTGCAAATGCTCCATCCCACACCTCACCGCATCCATGAGCACTTAGTGGCCTTCCCTGGCCTAGGTGGGAGCAACACTGAACTCCCTCGAGGAGTCCACATTCCAGACAGCTGCCTGCAGCGGAACTACACCACCAAAGGGAAACATCGCTTTCATCCCTGACGGCCCAAGTGCTAGGCTGTTCTCCAGAAAGTCTGGAAACCACAATATAGATGTTTACTGTACCCTTGTCAACCTTCAGGATTGGTGGGTTTTAAATCTTCCGTGACCACATACCATTTCTGATTTGTCAGCACAGTTTAACATTTTCATTTGTTCTGTATTTTTCCTTTTAGGATGACCTTTCCTAGTGTGTAAGGTAGCATAAGCCACGCCCCCTTCTGCCAGCTCCTCCCCAAGGCACCAACACTGCCCCCTCCACTGTAACACCATGTGCTTATTCATCTAGAATCATTCTTACTGACAGTGGAGGCCTTCTGTCCTCCCGGGTGCCCGTGTGGAAACCTGGGCCACTCCTCACCTGTAACAGAAGCCTGGCAGCAGCTCCTGATGAGACCCGGTGAGCCTCAGTGAGCTCACACACCTACGGATATGGACACTGGGGCTGGCACCGGCCAGTGCTGTGGTGGGTGTCACTCCCCGCTGCTGTTGGGCAAAGGCCATGAACACACTTGTATCTGGTTCTACCTTGCCAGGAACTCACGAAGCCACCTTTGGGCATCCAGTCTTCTACTCCTCTCGCTCGGCCAGCAGTGCCAGCTGGGAGCCTTGTTAACAGCAGGTTCTCAGTCAGCAGGGCAGGGCCTGAGCACCTGCATTTCATTTTTTTTTCTTTCTTTAGATGGAGCCTTGCTCTGTCACCCAGACTGGAGTGCAGTGGTGCAATCTCGGCTCACTGCAACAACCTCCACCTCCTGGGTTCAAGCGATTCTTCTGCCTGGGTAGTAGCTGGTACCACAGGCGCATGCCACCACACCCGGCTAATTTTTGTCTTTTTAGTAGACACGAGGTTTCACCATGTTGGCCAGGATGGTCTCAATCTCCTGACCTCGTGATCCACCAGCCTCAGGCTCCCAAAGTGCCGGGATTACAAGCGTGAACCACCGCGCCCGGACTCTTTTTTTTTGAGACGGCGTTTCGCTCGTTACCCAGGCTGGAGTGCAATGACGTGATCTCGGCTCACCGCAACCTCCGCCTCCTGGGTTCAGGCAATTCTCCTGCCTCAGCCTCCTGAGTAGCTGGGATTACAGGCATGCACCACCATGCCCAGCTAATTTTGTGTATTTTTAGTAGAGAAGGGGTTTCACCACGTTGACCAGGATGGTCTCGATCTCTTGACCTCATGATCTGCCAGCCTTGGCCTCCCAAAGTGCGGGGATTACAGGCTTGAGCCACTGCACCAGGCCTATTTTGTTTTGAGAGACAGAGTCTCAATCTGTCTCCCAGGCTGGAGTGCAGTGCCTCAATCTCGACTCACTGCAACCTCTGCCTCCTGGGTTCAAGCAATTCTCTGCCTCAGCCTCCTAAGTAGCTGGGATTACAGTGCCTGCCACCATACCCGGCTAATTTTTTGTGTGTTTTTAGTAGAGATGAGGTTTCACCATCTTGGCCAGGATCCACTCACCTTTGCCTCCCAAAGTGCTGGGATTACAGCAATGAGCCACCACGGCCAGCCGAGCACCTGCATTTCTAACCAGCTCCTGGTAATGCAGTTGGTCTACCAGCCATCAGCTGGCTAGCAAAGGTCCAGCCACACACAGCTTCAGTTAAAAGAAGTTCCATGCATAAACTATGCAATTTCAGATGCCTTCAAGTAGAATCAACCTGATGAAATTTGAAAACATTTCCAAGCTCACCCTAACCCTGAAATAGATTATCATTCCAACCAATTTCGGGAAGGGAGGGGCCAGTTTTTAAATTTCCATTTCAAATTATTAGAGCCGGGATGTTGGCTCATGCATGTTATCCCAGCACTCTGTGAGGCTGAGGCAGGAGGACTGCTTGAAGTCAGGAGTTTAAGACCAGTCTGGTCAACAGAGGGAGACCCTGTCTCTAAAAACATTTAAAAAATTAATAATCAGGCAGGGTGGTGCTGTGTGCCTGTAAAGCTATAGATGATTACTTTAAATATTTGAGCAGATAACTTACTTTAATAATGTAAATATTTAAAGAGACAATTATGTTTTAGTTTGTTAACACTGTGGTGAGTGATAATCCTGCCCCTATACTCCTGCCTGGGTGACAGAGTGAGATCCCGGCTCTCAAAAAAAAAAAAAAAATTAGAAAAACGAGGTCTGCACACTGGCTCACACCTGTGATCCCAGCACTTTTTAAGGCCAAGATGGAAGAATCGCTTAAACCTATGAGTGACAGACCAGCCTAGGCAACACAGTAAGACCCTGTCTCTATCAAAAATTTAAACCTTAGCCAGGTGTGCTGGCATGCACCTGTTAGTCCCAGCTACTCAGGAGGCTGAGGTGAGAGGATCACTTGAGCCCAGGAGGCTGCAGCTGCAGTAAGTTGTGATGGCGCCACCGCACTTCAGCCTGGCGCCAGAGCAAAACCCATCAACACTGAAACGCTCTCAAAGAAAAAAACAGATTAGAAAAGTGAGTGAAATGGCCCAAGACCATAGAGTAAGTTACTAGAAAAGCTAGTGGCATCTTAGAAATACAAATCAGAGTTTATGGGAAAAGTTTTAAATTGTTAATCAAAAAGATTTAGAACGATGTATTATTTACATGTAAATAAAAGAGCAGAATCCCCACATCTTCTTCGGAGGAAGGGAGAGGGCAGGCCATTTGTGAGAAGAGAGTTCACATCAACCCCACTCAACAGAAGCTGGACCTAAATGCTTTCAAACAGGAGTACACAGCAGGTGAGCAGTCTCCACTCATCCTCACGGATCTGCGGCTTCAGATCAGATCAGCAACTGAAAGTGAAGATACAGAAAAGGAACAATATAAACAAAATGAAAACTCCTAACGTCAATTTAGCTAAAACTTCACAACAGACTTTTCAAAACAAAAAACAGGCCAAGCATAGTGGCGCCCACCTGTGACCCCAGCACACTGGGAGGCCGAGGAAGAGATAGATTACTTGAGGCCAGGAGTTCAAAACCAGCCTGGCCAACATGATGAAACCCTGTCTCTAAAAATACAAAAATTAGCTGGCTGTGGTGGCCAGCGCCTGTAATCCTAGCTACTAAGGAGGCTGAGGCAGGAGAATCACTTGAAACCAAGAGGCAGAGGTTGCAGTGAGCTGAGATAGCACCACTGCACTCCAGCCTGGGTGACAGTGTGAAACTCCATCTCAAACAAACCAACTCAAGGACTACAAACTGAAAGTAGGCAGGTTCCCTCTACAGTTACGGTACGGTAACGCTGAAGACTTCCTACCGTTCATAGGCATCTCATCGATCTGAGTGGAATAGTACTGCTCGATGTCTCTGAGGATGCGAATGTCATCATTCTTCACAAAGTTAATGGCCACACCCTTCCGGCCATACCGACCTGATCTCCCAATTCTTCAAGAATCGAACAATGTTACAGTTAGTATATATAGCAATAAAGATGCAGTAAATGTGTCAACAGAAGTGAAGCCAATGAAAACTTGCACCCCTACCTGTGTATGTACAATTCTCTGTTATTGGGCAGATCGTAGTTAATGATGAGAGACACCTGAGGGACATCCAATCCCCTGGCCCAGACATCTGTAGAAATGAGCACTCGGCTGCAAAAAAGAAAGACTGTTTAAGGCAATCAAATTACTCATGAAAGTGTAAGACTGGACTTGCTTCCACGGCTCATTTTAAGAAGCCTGGCTACAAATCCAGAATGTATGAGGTCACCCCTCACACCAGTCTGCAAACATGAAGCCTCAGGGACAGCACCAGAAACCCCTGTGCAGAGAGACTGTTGCTGCATGTAGTTACTTCAGACATGTGCTCCATGAGATAAAAAAAAAAAGACATCTTTTACTATACTACTTTTTTAACTTATTTACTTGGTCCTAAACCAGTATTTGGGAAAAATATTTTACTTCTGCCTAGCAAAAAATTAAGAACAGTAAGTTCGGCTAGGCATGGTGGCTTATGCCTGTAACCCCAGCACTTTGGGAGGCCAACGCAGGCATATCAGCTGAGGTCAGGAGTTCAAAACCAGCCTGGCCAACATGGTGAAACCCTGTCTCTACTAAAAGTACAAAAAAAAATTAGCCATTCCAGGCTACTCATGGGAATCACATTAAACCAGGCGGCAGAGGCTACAGTGAACCAAGATTGTGCCAATGCTCCCCAGCCTGGGTAACCAAGTGAGACTGTCTCCAAAAAAAAAAAAAAGTCACACACAGCACATTTCTTCAGCTGACCACAAGGTGGGCCGAGAAGGAAGTCTGAATCAAATTCCATTGACTGAAACCACACAATCCACGCTATCTAACCACTGAGGAATTCAACTAATCAGAAAGATGAACACAAAACTGCTCCTTATTTGGAAGAGAAGACACACCCTTGTAACCAAGGTGACCAACCTGGCTGGTTAAGGCTAGTTATCAGATCACCCTCAGTATTACAGGAGCAGAGCAGACCGCCCTGTTAGCGGGAAGGCGTTCTGCTGACCCAGGGCCTCGGCTCTGGAGCAGGCACGTCAACTCCCCAGGCCTAGGCCCTGCCCGGAAGCAGTGCACATGAGTGCGTGCCATACAATCCAGCAAACCCTGAGCAGCAGAGCCGCAGAGCGCGGCTGACCGACCTGGCGCCTGACCGGAACTCCTTCATGATGGACTCCCGCTCTTTCTGGGGCATGTCTCCATGCATCGAGGACACGGTGAAATTGGCTTCTCTCATTTTCTCCGTCAGCCAGTCCACCTACAAATGCCAAACCACAGATGTGCATTCAGGATTTTACCTCCACCATCTGCAGAACCAGTGTCAATATTCATAGGTAACTGCTCCTAAAACTCAGAATCATCTTAACTGGATGTGCAAAAAACACCTTTCCCCAGAAAATTTTGGGTGCCCCTAAAAACCCTCTTCATTTTCTCCACATGATGATTCTATGGGGCAAGGGGCCAGGTCTGCTCATTCTCATTTGAAATTTAAGTTTAAATTCCAATCTTGTTAGAATGTAGCCCAACTCCTTTCCTTTCTCAGGAGAGTGGCCGACAGTTCTCAGGTCTGCCTCCAAATGAGCATCACCCAGGTATCCGAAACCACTCAGGCCTGGGTTCCACCTTAAACCAACAAAATCTGCGCCTTTCAGGTGGCTGACGTTGTCATTCTGTAAATAAAGTTTGAATGGTCACAGCCACATCTGACTGTCTGCATACTGTCTACAGCTGCTTTCGCAAGAGACCACATATCCTGAAAGCCTAAAATATGGACAAACTGGCCCTTTACTAAAAAACCTTAATCTAAGTCATTAAGAAACTCAGTCTTCAATTTCCCTTTAAGCACCTGGAGGCAGTACAATGCGTCTTACCTTCCTTTTGGTATTGCAGAAGATGACCGCCTGAGTGATGGTCAGTGTGTCATAAAGGTCACACAGAGTGTCAAATTTCCACTCTTCTCTCTCCACTGCCACGAAAAACTGCTTGATGCCTTCCAGAGTCAATTCATCACTGAAGGACAAAGACAAATCCTGTCACACACTAGGACTGAGGGCAGGCCAGGCTCCAGGGAGACCCCAGTGGAGAAGGTCACACCCTGATATCTGGTGCAGACCCAGCCCTGTCCACCATCCTGCCTCCATTCTATGCTCTACTCAACATTTCACAATGTGCACCACGTGAAACGATTCTAACCAAAACATGATAAGTAAATACCATCACCCAATGTTTAAATTTGGGATTACTGGTTCAAAGCAGAATGAGTATTATAAAAATTGGTTTTCTGTTTGGTTTTGTTTGAGACAGGGTCTGTTGCCTTGGCTGAAGTGCAGTGGCACGATCACAGCTCTCTGCAGCCTCCTGGCCTCAATCGATCCTCCCACCTCAGCCTTCTGAGTAGCTAGGACTACAGGCATGAACCACCACACCTGGCTAACTTTTTATTATTTGTAGAGATGGCGTCTCCCTATGCTGCCCAAGATAGTATTTGGTTTTTCAAAACACAAATTTTAAAAGAACTTGCATGCTTTAAATTCCTTTACCTCAGGCAGTGTGGCCTGAGGCCCAGATTTTGATACAAGCCTCAGCAATATAGCAAGACCCTGGCTACAAAAGGTTTTTGAAATTATGACATAAAACTCTTTATAAATGCAGCCCAGTGTTTTAGTAACACTTGACACAAGAGGCGCCTACCGTTTCACCAAGATGCGGATTGGGTCGGTCATGAACTTGTTTGTCATCTCCAGAATCTCGTGTGGCAGCGTGGCACTGATGAGCACCACCTGTGTGGCTGGAGGCAGGTACCTGTACACGTCGTAAATCTGCTCTTTGAAACCTGGGACAGGGAGCGGGACAGGTGAGGGATGTTTAGGACGGCACACCCAGAAATGGAACATGCACACCATGTGTTCCCACTGGGTTAGAGGCAGAGTTGTGATAAGGTGCGGCTGACAGGGAAGCTCATCTTTACAGAACCGGGACATACCCACTCGTTCTCTGTCCCTACTCCCCGCCCACCGGAGCAGGGACGGAGTAAACCTGGTTTCCCTTTGACGCTTCTTCAATCTGAAGTGCTCTAGGGATCGAGAAACCCACCCCAAGGGCCCTAGATGCCAAAAAATGAAAACCGACAGACAGGCTGGCCTGAGTCACCCTCAGTTCGGATGCCTCCACCTGCCACTGTCCTGTGAGGACTGCCATCCACCGTGACCACACCTGCAACATTTCAAAGAAAATCCAAACATCCTGATTGTTACACAGCATCTCCCAGTGAACAACGCTGCCCACCTATCCACACTGTTCAACACCATACAGGTGGAAATTAGCGCAGCAGCCAGCACACCTGCACCTTGCACCCTCCGCCAGGTCTTGGCAGAGCTGGGCAGAGGAGGAGGGAGCCAGGAGCAGGCAGGGGCCCGGCCTCCTCACCACAGGCCCAGTTAATGAACTTGAGGCTCTCACTCCAAACATCATATGGAGCCAGAGAATCTGCATTTCTCAAAGTCCCCCGGTGACAAAGCTGCTCCTGGCCTGCGGCCCTCACCGTGAAAATCCCTGCCCTCAGGGCCGGTCAGAAGCACAAGGAGCCACCCACAACCCAGGGCTTCCTCAGCCACCACAGAAACAGTGAGGTCACCGAATCTTTAACCTCACTGAGGAGCAGAGGGGTCCAATAAGCAGCCCCAGACAGAGGACGGGAGGGATGAGAGGTACTGAGAGCACAGCCCCCCAGGCTCCCAAAGAACTGCTGGAACAAGAGGCCGGGACCCGAGGATGCCTACAGGTGGCCCTGGGGAATGCTGAGAGCACAGCACTTCCTCACGACCCACCGATGCCTTGTAAAGACCCTGGGGGGCCCGCTATGGATCCTCACACTGAACTCAGGTCACCCATTTCCTAATCACACTTCTAAGAGAGCAACTGCTATCACCTAGAAGACTGCACACAGCTCATGTCAGAACACCTATGAAAACCCAAGAAAGCGTACATCCGAATCCTACCAAGTTATCTATTTTTGTCGAGACAGTCTCGCTCTGTCGCCTCCACCTCCCAGGTTCCAGCAATGCTCCTGCCTCAGCCTCCCAGGAAGCTGGAATTATAGGCATTGGCCACCACACCCAACTAGTCTTTCTATTTTTAGTAGAGACAGGCTTTCGCCACGTTGGCCGGGCTGTTCTCAAACTCCTGACCTCAGGTGATCCGCCCGCCCCGGCCTCCCAATGTGCTAGGGTTACCGGTGTGGGCCACCATACCAGCCTCCAATTTATTTTTAAGAATGAAAATCACCTACACAGCTATGTTTTTATAAAAGCAGATTATCAAACCAAACACACGATTCCATGTGTATTAACTACAGCTATGTACAAAAAGTCTGGACACACAGTTTTAGGCAAACTTCCAAACTGGGCTTTTCCCCTGCTCAAACACCAATACAACAGTCGTCAACATGGGAGGTGACTTCTGAGTGAGCAGGGATGCGGGCGCACGGTGCCCTCCAGTGAGCGTGACACTCCCTACCGGAGCCAGCACACACACTAGTGTGTCCATGTGTATGCACCATAACACCATGCACATATTTTGCGATGCTTTTCTTTTTTTAAGACAGACTTGTTCTATCACCCATGATGGTGGCCCCAACTCCTGGCTAAAGTGATCGTCCCACCTCAGCCACCTGAGTACCTGGGACTTGGGCCCATGCCACCATAGGCTGATTTTTTATTTTAATTTTTTTACTAGAGAGTGCATCTCTGTGTTGCCCAGACTGGTCCTGAATACCTGGTCTTGATGATATGCCTGTCTTGGCTTCCCAAGGTGTCTGGATTATAGGTGTGAGCCACCTCGCTCAGCTTTGTGATTTTCGTTCATTTTTAGATCTGTGTCTCCTCAATGAATATGTATTTGCACATATAACAAAAAAGTGTTTAAAGGCATTTGTAAGAGGCCTGGCCCTGCTGGTCTCAGCCTCCGCTGCTCCACCACCCCAGCGGCCGTGTCCCTCCCAGAGCAGCACCACCTCCCCTCCTCGCTCCTCTCAACTTGTTTCTCCAGCTACCCGCTTGCAGTCTCGCAGCTCTGCCTGGGCTTACTTCTGGACCTTGAACCCCGAGCCCAAGATCCAAGGCTTCGATGACAAAGTTACTGCACCTGCACTCAGCGACTGCTGTCCTTCCACTGCCGCTTCCGGGCAGCCACCACCCCAGTGGGCCATGCGGTCCTGACTCCAGGCTCAGACAGTGGACATCCTGACAGATGGCTTTGACCTTGGCCCATGAGTTTGTCTGTCTTGTATGGGCCTATGAGTTATGACCACATTTGTTCCATCTTTCAGAAAAGCTCCTCCACCCTCAAGTGTCCTCTCTGCTTCCCCTCAGGCGAGCCTTCTGTCAACCACACCACACGCTTCCCCATCCTCCCTCCACATCAGGCCTCCACTGAGGAGTCTGGAGTTGGCTTTGGGCCCTCAACAGAAACTGGTCCTGCAGGATGGCTAGGAGGCTCTAGGACCCCCTACCAGCGTTGACCACTCACCCCTGCCAGGCCCCTGGTGGCTGCTGCCCCCATGGCCTCCCTGAGCTCTGTCCCACCTCTCCAGTTAACACACCCTGCTCTTCCCAGGTCCCCCCACCCATGTCCCAGCTGTCTGCTCTTCCATTTGGCCCACTTGTTCCTGGGGCTCATGGACCCCACTGCCTGGCTCTAGCCAGGGTGCTGTGGACACATCGCTAAGGCTACACTCTCCCAAGCACGTGACAGACACATCCTTAAGGGTGCTGCTCCAAGGCACCTGAATCCTAAGACGTATCAGGTTTGCAGCAGTCTGGCTCCCAGATCTGCCCTCACCTGCCACCTACCTTACCACCTGTGTGTGAGCCTAGTGACACACACCTGGGACCCTCCTGATTTAGGAAGGCTGCAGGGGGGTTGGGGGGGGCACAGAGGGGTCAGCCACCAGCCCTCAACATTCCCTCAAACCTTTCCCTCCTTCAGTCCAACCCTCGCCCTGGGTCCCCACTGCCACATGGGTGAGGCTAGATCAATGCCGCTACATAAAAACTGTGGGTCAAATGGGTCTTCTCACTGCAGCCCTCAACGTGCAGCTCAGGGCTTCCCTCCTGCCCCCATCCAGCTCCAGCCACAGTGAGCCACTTCCCCTAGAGATGTGTGCTACACATCTTCAGCCCCAACGATTCAGGAGGCTGAGGCAGGAGGACTGCTTGAGCCCAGGAGGTCAAGGGCATAGTGAGCCATGATCATGCCACTGCACTCACTCCAGCCTGGGCGACAGAACAAGACCCTGTTTCAAAAAATAAATAAGACTGGGTGTGGTAGCCCACACCTGTAATCCCAGAACTTTGGGAGGCTGAGGCAGGTGGATCACAAGGTCAGGAGTTCAAGATCAGCCTGGCCAATATGGTGAAACCGTGTCTCTACTAAAAATACAAAAATTAGCCAGGTGTGGTGCCGGACACCTGTAATCCCAGCTACTTGGGAGGCTGAGGCAGAAGAATTGCTTGAACCCAGAAGGCAGAAGTTGTAGTGAGCCGAGATGGCGCATTGCACTCCAACCTGGGCAACAGAGCGAGACTCCATCTCAAATAAATAAATAATATCAAGGTGGGAATTTTTCGTTCACAATTACCACCAAGGCACAACTGTTTTCCACAATAAAAACACTATTCACATTCATTCACCGACTACCTGTTTGTTTTCCACTGTGAAAACCTAAGAACCAAGAATTACGTCAGTAGAAAAGTAATTCTGTTTCTCATACCTTTATTCAACATTTCATCAGCTTCATCCAAAACCAACATTTTGATAGCACGTGTCCTCAAGCTTCTGCGACGAATCATATCTGTGACATGAGAGTTTGAAATAATTATACCTGAGGCTCCCAGGAAACAGTTCATCATTCCAGCTGCTCTCAGCATTTCAGAGACCTTCCCACCTCCTGCAAGTGACGCAGGTGCAAAAGTCTACCATGTGACCTGCCAAACTGAAAGCGGTCCTGTACCATTTAAGCATGTCTTACAAATACTACTGGCAGTACCATTTTTAGTGACGAAAGTGCTTACCAAACACACGCCCTGGAGTGCCTGCGACAACATGCTGTCCATAATCCAGCTTTCTGATGTCCTCCCCAACATTGGTGCCCCCAATGCAGGCGTGGCACTGGACATTCATGTAGTCACCGAGAGCGAGCAGGCCCTAAATCAAAGCACAGGTTCATGTCCGGGGGCGGGACAGAGTCAGCAACATCCACATCTCCTCAAAAAGAAAAATGGCTTCTACTCTGAGATGATCATCAATGATTACTTATGCCATTATTTATGTATCAAAACCACAAAATTCTCCTTCAATTTTCTCTGACAATTTCAAGTTAATTTTGCCGGTTTCTTATTACAAAAGCTATACTATTAGCAGAACATGATATATAAATTTCATAATCCCATCCAGCAAAAACACCCACATTAACATCTTAATAGCTATCTTTAAAAATATGTATCTTATACTATGTAAGCATAAAATAGGTACAATTTGTTTTATTATTATAATTATTTTTGAGGTGGGGTTTCACTCTTGCCACCCAGCTGGAGTGTAATAGCATGATCTTAGCTCACCGCAACCTTTGCCTCCCAAGTTCAAGCGACTCTCCTGCTCAGCTACAGAAGCAGCTTAGATTACATGTGACTACCACCACACCCAGCTTATTTTTTGTAGTTTTAGTAGAAACAGGGTTTCACCCTGTTGACCAGGCTGGTCTCCAACTCCTGACCTCAGGTGATCCACCTGCTTCGGCCTCCCAAAGTGCTGGGGTTACAGGCGTGAGCCCTTGAGTCTGGGCTGTTTTTATTAAAATTGATTTTTTGCTGAAAAATCTACACTTCTAAGGCTGCAAAAAACTACTGAGAGCACACAAGCCACACTAAAAACGACTTACTACACACCAGCAATTTATATAATGGTTCATGGCAAAACGTTCATCAGGTCGAGGTATCAGAAAACAGGACTGGATTATAAATGAGTGTTTCACAACTGAATCACAAAAGCAGTACTTGCAAATCGGACCCCACTATCTTCAGTCATCTCACCTTCTGGATCTGCACAGCTAACTCTCTCGTGGGAGCCAAGATCAAAGCTTGAGTTTCACGAACCTGGTGAAGTTATCAGAAAACAGAGAATCCTTAGTACTAACAGGGTGGATTACAGTAATTCACACTCAGATCTATGAGGAACAGTATCTCATATTAATCAGATTTCTCTTACAGAGGTCGGCAAATCTTAACTGTCACTTAAATTGCAAATCCAGCAATAACTGAATATGTCAGTCTAGATCCTTGTCTGCCGACAAGAATTTCCTCCAGTTAAAAAGGAAATCATGACAGAATATTAGTGCCAATATTAGCGTACAACTAAGACTCCCCTAGAACTACAGAACAGTTTGTTTTAAGAGTGGCAAATTACCTGAATATCCAAACACTGGAGGACTGAGATACTGAAGGTGGCTGTTTTGCCTGTGCCGGACTGAGACCTATTCAAGAAAACAAGAGCAGTGGGATTTAGAGGGAGGACAGGCCACTCCACCGCTGTGTCCTAAGGGCTGGGCTCGAGGCACCTGGGTACCTTCTTCCAAGAAGCCCCCGTACCCAACAACATTTCAACTGCGAGGAGATGGGACTTGGGCCCAGTGTCACAGCTCTTAGGTGTCCATGGGGAGAGCAGACATGGCTTCTGAAAGGGGCAATGGAGCAAAAGACTAACTTCAAGAGGTGTTTCATAGGTGTCAGAAAAAGGATGATACCCCTTTATCTAAATACAACTCTTTTCCTTCTATGATTTTGGACTAACTCCTCCAAAGAAATCTGTGTGTAAATGAGTCTTTTTTAAATTAGGCAAATGAGGAATAAAGCTATTAAAAGAGGATTTGTGGTGCGGGGAGATATAGCTGTATCTAGGTTTTTATGCACAGTTCCTGACTCACAGCTCCCATAACGCTGTTACAGTCCTATTAGATTGATGGGTTTGTTAGGCCTCAGGAAAGTCTCTCTAACCTTCTGCTCTCCTTTCACCTACTCCACAGCAGGGCTCTATCTCCCCTGACTTTAAGACTGTGAGTCATGAGACCCTCATTCCACAGTGTGGTGGCTCAGGCCTGTATTCCCAGCACTCTGGGACACAGAGGCAGGAGGACTGCTTGAAGCCAGGAATTCAAGATCAGTCTGTGCAATACAGCAAGAGACCCCACTTCCAAACAAAACAAAACAAAAAACTAACCAGGGAATGGCGGCACATTCTGGTAGTCCCAGCTACTTGGGGCGGTTGAGGTGGGATGATTCCTTAATCCTTGGAGTTAGAGGTTGCAGTGAGCTACGACTGCACCACTGCATTCCCGCCTGGGTGATGAAGGGAGACCCCATATCTTAAAAAAAAAAAAAAAAAAGTGTTTAGGCCAGGCACAGTGGCTCACGCCTGTACTCTGAAAGCTTTGGGAAGCCAAGGCAGACAGATCGCCAGGAGTTTGAGAGCAGCCTGGGCAACACAATGAAACCGTGTCTCTACAGAAAACGCAAAAATTAACTGGGCATGGTGATGTGTGCCTGTAGTCCCAGCTACTTGGGAGGTTGAGGTGGAAGGATCACTGGAGTCTGGGAGGTCAAGGCTGCCGTGAGCTGTAATTATGCTACTGCACTCCAGCCTGGGAGCCTGGAAGATAGAGTAAGACCCTGTCTCAAAGGAAAAAATTAAAATAAAAAAAATTTTTTTCAAAAGCATCATGGTATTATTCCAGAAAAGGTCCTGCCCTATAGCCTAGGGGGAAGGAATGCTGACCTCGTGGAATTTTCCATAAAAACCCAAGAGGACCAGGTTCGAAGAGCTTCTGGATGGCTGAGCACAGACAACAGAACGCAAGGAGATACTGGGAGGGTGACCACCCGCCTCTTGGAGGCTGCACCCCTTCCCCACATCTGTATCCTTTGCAGTACCCTTAATAATAAACCACTAAATGTGTTTGCGTTCTTTGAGCTGCTGCTCCAGCAAATTAATCCAACCTAAAGAGGGGGCCGTGGGAACCTCAACTTGAAGCTGGTTGGTCACAAGTTCTAGACGTCCAGACTTGTGACTGGGATCTGAAAAGAGGGCAGTTGTGAGACTGAGCCCTTGACCTGTGGGATACGGCTCACCTCCAGGCAGATGGTGAGAGCTGACCTGGAGGACACCCAGCTGGAAAACCCCCCACCTCTGGTCACAGAAGTCTTCTGTGTGATGACTGTGGTGGTGGTGTGAGAGCAGAAGAAAAGCACAGTCTGTTTTTCCGAAATTGTGTTACATACAATTCCACACGCCAAAAACCACTAAGCAAAGCTGGCTAAGAAAATGAAAGCCTTCAGCTGGGCACAGTGGCTCACACCTGTAATCCCTGCACTTTAGGAGGCCAAGACAAATGAATCACCTGAGGTCAAGAGTTTAAGACCAGCCTGACCAAGATGCTGAAACCCTGTCTCTACTAAAAATGCAAAACTAAGCCGGGCATGGTGGCAGGCACCTGTAATCCCAGCTACTCGGGGAGGGTGAGGCAGAAGAATCACTTGAACCTGGGAGGCAGAGGCTGCAGTGAGCCGAGATCACAGAACTAGACTCTGTCTCCAAAAAAAAAAAAAAAATGAAAGCCTTCTAGAGTAGAGAACACAAATTTAAAAATTATTAAACCCTGTGGCTAAAGTCAGGGAAAGCGTTGGTACTGAACACGTAGAAACTGAGGAAAACGGTCATCCCAGAGCATCTAACTGCACTGCCCTGACTTGTGTCCAGCCTGTGCTGACATCAGGACGACTTACTGTGCGATGACGTCTCTCCCTTTGATTATCTGCTTGATTGCTCGTTGCTGGATCGCTGATGGTTTTTCAAAACCTGAAATGAAACAGAAAATTAGCTCTCACCACAATGACAGCATAGAAACCCTGTACTGGCCAGGCGTGGAGGCTCACGCCTATAATCTCAACACTTTGGGAGGCCGAGGCTGGTGGATCATGAGGTCAAGAGATCGAGACCATCCTGGTCAACAAGGTGAAACCCCGTCTCTACTAAGCATACAAAAATTAGCTGGGCATGGTGGTGTGCGCCTGTAGTCCCAGCTACTCCGGAGGCCGAGGCAGGAGAATTGCTTGAACCCAGAAGGCGGAGGTTACGGTAAGCCGAGATCGTGCCATTGCACTCCAGTATGTGTAACAACAGCGAAACTCCGTCTCAAAAAAAAAAAAAAAAGAAACCCTGTACTGTGAGCTTGTTAGGGGCAGACATGGTTTGCTGGTTTGCTTTTTGAACCCGCCCTCCAGCCTAACCCAATGTTCAACATAGCAAGCTCTGAAGCCCCAGAGGCTCAATGAACTGGGTTGAGAGGATTTCTACACTAACATGGGATGTCATTTGTAAAGACAAACCTCTATTTAAACAGCACCACCAAGGTGTAGTAATACAGAGACCCCAGTTCTGTTTTGTTTTGTTTTTTAAATCTTTTGGGCGCGCATCTGGAAGTTTAAGTGCCAAAATGTTCCCGGCAGTTACTGCCGGAGAGAAGTGGGAAGAAGCTTACTTTTTACTCTAATTACTTCCCTAGGTTTGACTCTATTACAAACAACCTACACTACTTTTTAAGTTAAAAAAAAAAAACAGGAAAGTCACTGTAGCCACTGTTCTCTCCACCTAGCTAGCATTAAGTCTGTGTGTGGCTGACAGGCCTACACTCTACTTAACCTGCTTGGGTCACACTGCGGGGTGTCTCAGCTGTTCTCCTGTCTGGACGCAGCTCACTCAGTACACCACCATCTCTCCTGCAAAGCAACAACTACACTGAGGGGTGAGGCTATTTTGAAGGACTACATGTTTTTCAAGTAAATAAAACTTTATGTACAAAAACTCTTACTTCAATTATTTTTTGGTAGCCTTTTAAATGTAGCTTTGCTCAGTTCTGGGGCATAGCAAAAAATAAGAAACAAAAGAAAACGTAGCACCATTTCCCATCTTAAATATAGCAGATAATTTAAACTCTTCACGAACAGCAGCATATAGATGGGAACCTAACAACAGTGTCTTAGGGCAGGGATCACCTGAGTGCCAGGAAACCAGGTGGGGACTGTCAGCCTCACTGTGAGGCTCGGCTGCAATACTTTCTCACCATCCATCCTCGGCAACTTTGCTTTACTTTGTCCAAACTGTTGTGGCATCAAGAACTACAGGATAAGGCCAGGTGGGGTGGCTCACACCTGTACTTTGGGAGGCTGAGGCTGGTGGATCACTGAGGTCAGGAGTTCAAGACCAGCCTGGGCAACACAGCAAAACCCGTCCCTACTAAAAATACAAAACTTAGTTCGGCATGGTGGTGCATGCCTATAATCCCAGCTACTCTAGAGGCTGAGGCTACGAAATCACTTGAACCCCAGCGGCAGAAGTTGCAGTGAGCCAAGTTCATGCCACTACATTCCAGCCTTGGCGACAGAGAAGGACCATCAGAAAGAAAAGAAAGAGAACTACAGAATAAAAGATGTCCCTGTCCCAAGCATTAAACACAGACCATTTATTTCAGATGCTGGTAATTCCCATTCTAGAGCCCAACCCAACCCCTTCTCCAGGTTCTAAACGTCCACAGACCTTTCAAACAGATCAAGACAAAGTTCCTGATTCTGACTCTCTGGAGTGCTGCCTACCTAGGCGAATGTTTGCAGCATCAACCACCGGTTACTCAAAACACTACAGTCCTCCTCCTCCTGTCACTCACATTCAGTCCATCAGCCAATGCTGTCAGCTCCCTGGCATTCCATCTCCAAGGCAGCACAACCCTCTCTCCCCTGGACTAGAGAAAAGCTCCCAACTGGTCTCCCTGTTTCCTCTCCTGCCTCGCTTCACCTCACCTGAAATTCACAGACACCTAAAATAATCTTTTAAACTATAAATCTGATCGTCACGTAGCTACTTAAAACCTTCCAGAAGATGGCCGATCGCTAACATCTCAGGATTGCAGATCGCTAACATCTCGGGATTGCAGCTCACAGTTAAAGCTCATAGAACTAGAGGACGCCACACTTTCAGACAAATTCTGGTCGCTCAGGAGCAGAAGATTCCCAGTGCAGGAGCCACACGGGGCAGTGGTTTCGCCGGCACCGTGGTGCAGCGATTTCGACAGCAGCTCTCGGAGCAGACTAGGCGGGGCTGGCTCCCCTTCTGACTGAGGTTTGGAGGAGCCGCGCAGATTCCCTGCGCTGACTCCTGAGGCCGGCGCAGCAGTTGTGCCTGCACCTCGGCGCAGAGTGAACGCGATTGGTTCCCCTTCTGACCCAGGTTTGGCGCTCTGGGAAGGCAGAGTCGCCTATTACGGACACAAGAAGGAAGCCAGACAGGAGAAGCCTGGGCAGAAAAACACCATCAGTCTTAACACCACTGTTCCTGGCCCTGGGAACTAACATCTTGGACATCCACTCAAGAGACCTACTGAAAGCTGGTAATTTCAAAGACGACAGGAGAATAAATTTACAACGATGGGAAGAAAC
>CM052652.1:28050171-28152992 GCA_028533165.1 Leontopithecus rosalia | reverse complement strand
GCATTTCATCTCATCACGGGACTGGACGGTGTGATGCCCACGGTGCATTTCATCTAGTCACAGGACTGGATGGTGTGTTGCCCCACAGTGCATTTCATCTAGTCACGGGACTGGATGGTGTGATGCCCCACGGTACATTTCATCTAGTCACGGGCCTGGACAGTGTGATGCCCCACGGTGCATTTCATCTAGTCACGGGACTGGATGGTATGATGCCCCACTGTGCATTTTATCTAGTCACGGGACTGGACGGTGTGATGCCCCACAGTGCATTTCATCTAGTCACGGGGCTGGACGGTGTGATGCCCCACTGTGCATTTCATCTCATCATGGGACTGGACGGTGTGATGCCCCACTGTGCATTTCATCTAGTCACGGGGCTGGATGGTGTGATGCCCCACTGTGCATTTCATCTAGTCACGGGGCTGGATGGTGTGATGCCACGCTGTGCATTTTATCTAGTCACAGGACTGGAGGGTGTGATGTCCCGCTGTGCATTTCATCTAGTCACAGGACTGGATGGTGTGATGCCCCACGGTGCATTTCATTGCAAGGACATGGAGGCTGGGGCCAACCCAGTTCTCTACCTGAACAGTAGAGTAGGTTAGTTGCTGGCCACTTGCAGAGTCCAGTTATTTAGAATGAGGTCTGGCACAAATAGGGTTTTTTATTCCAAAGCTCGCTTGGGCAAGTGGCACAGGCATCTGTCGTGCCTTTAGCCATGCCGTTTTGCTTTTGGAGCAGACGGTAGGGGAGGAAGTGAGCAAGGGCAGGGGTGGGTTCATGCCAGATCCAGTGCCTTATCTATCAGGTGGTCAAGCTGGTGACCGCTGACACTTTTGTGAGCAGGCCATGGTCTCTCCAGGCTGCCTCTGGATAGGGGAGTTCCGGAGCGGGCGTGCTTTGGTCTGTAAACCAACTGTTAACTCTCAAGGAGTCAGATGCACTTGCCAAGGGCTCTCGAGGGGCTGTCTGGTGAAGGAGGGGAGAACTAGATTTGCATACCTAATGGGCTAAGTAGGAAGTCAGGAACTGGGAAAAGGAGAGGAAAAAGATCATTAAATCATCTTTTAGAAAAATGGGGGAACTCGGCTACAAAGCCAGTCATCCCAATCTGTGATCAGCCTATCGCCATGGGAGTCTCATCCCTTGGTGGGCTGTGTTTTCCTAGCCTCTAGGTAATGCAGGCACACCTCAAAATTGGGGCTTAGCCTGAGAGGTTCTTGGCTTTGCTCAGGAAATAATTTAAGAGCAGGGCTAACCCATAGGCAGAGGCCAGAGTAGCAGTAAAGAGCAGGAGGAGCCGTAGGAACAAGGGTAGCCACAGCCACACGAGGAAGCACTGGCTAGCCACGTTTATACTGGGTCTTAATTATATGCTAATCATGGAGCGGGCTATTCTGAATTTTCTAGTAAAGAGGCGGGGGAGTTCCTGGAGCCATATAGGTAACCACTGGGCCATTGTCATGGCATTTATAAACTGTCATAGTGCTGATGGCAAGGTTTTTATGCTAATGAGCAGTGAGGGCAACTGGGGGTCACTTGTTTCCATGTGTTTGTTTCAGCTGTTTTTTTTTTTTTAACTTAATCCTGTTTGTTTTGTTTTGTTTTGTTTTGTTTTGTTTGAGACAGGGTCTCACTCCATTGCCCAAGCTGGAGTGCAGTGGTGCAATCATGGCTCACTGCAGCCTTGTCCTCCTGGGCTCAAGCAGTCCTGCCTTATTCTCTCAAGTACCTGGGCCCACAGGCACATGCCACCATGCTTGGCTAATTTTTAAATTTTTTGTAGAGATGGGGTCTCACTATGTTGCCCAGGCTTGTCTCAAACTCCTGGGCTCAAGTGATCCTCCTGCTTTGGGCTTCCCAAATTCTGAGGTTACAGGCGTGAGCCACTGCACCCAGCTTGCATCCTGTTTTGACCACAAGGCCATTACCAGTGCCCAGAAAACCAATCCGGCTGATTTCCCACCTTGGTGGTGCCCCAAACCATGCTTTTTGTCACCCCTGTAGTAACAACCATTTTCTGTAAGCAACTGCCATCAGCCATCTCTAAAACCATGTCTCTTACCTAGCCATTACACAAGCCATGGTCACATTTTCTCACAATACAAGGTAATTTTTGGTATCCCCCAAAAACCATGGAGATCAGGTAATACAATGCGAAAGAGAGTGGAGCTTTAGACCTCAGAAGACTGCCTGTGATGCCTGAAATTCCTCAAGGAGCGCAGAAGACCCCCAACAAACAGTGAGTGGCATCTTTTTTTTTCTGAGTTCCTTAAGGGGTTTGGGTCGTTAGAAATCTCTAGACTTCTGGGCCGGGTGCAGTGGCTCACGCCTATAATACCAGCACTTTGGGAGGCCGAGGCGGGTGAATCACGGGGTCAAGAGATTGAGACCATCCTGGTCAACAAGGTGAAACCCCGTCTCTACTAAAAATACAAAAATTAGCTGGGCATGGTAGCATGCTCCTGTCGTCCCAGCTGCTCGGGAGGCTGAGGCAGGAGAATTGCTTGAACCCAGGAGACGAAGGTTGCGGTGAGCTGAGATCGTGCCGTTGCACTCCAGCCTGGGTAACAACAGTGAAACTCTGTCTCAAAAAAAAAAGAAATCTCTAGACTTCTTTACATCGTACTGAATGTGGCAGCGGAAGGAGGAGTCGAACAGAGTAAAAGTACATGGGAGAACAATTTTTTTTTTTTAATGAAGTGAACAGAGGTGTCAGAGGCAATGGAACCAGAGTGACTCCATCTTGAACAGGGGCTAGGTAAAATAAGGCTGAGACCTACTGGGCTCATTCCTGCATTCCCAGGAAGTTAGGCATTCTTAGTCACAGGATGAGAGAGGAGGTCGGCATAAAACACAGGTCACAAAGACCTTGCTGATACTACAGGATGTGGTAACAAGGCCGGCCAAAACCAAGATGGAGATGGAAGTGACCTTTGCCTGTGCTCACTGCTCATTAGATGCTAATTATAATGTGTTAGCCTGCAAAACGACACTCCCACCAGTGCATGACAGTTTACAAATGCCACAGCAATGTCAGGTGTTACCCTGTGTGGTCTAAAAAGAGATGGAATCGGCTGAGCACAGTGGCTTACACCTGTAATTCCAACACTGGGAGGCCGAAGTGAATCACTTGAGGTGAATCACTTGAGGCCAGGAGTTCAAGGCTGGTCTGGCCAACATGGTGAAACCCTGTCTCTACCAAAAATATAAAAATTAGCCAGGCATAGTGGTGGGTGCCTGTAATTCCAGCTACTCAGGAGGCTGGGGCATGAAATTTTGCTTGAACCCAGGAGGCGGAGGTTGCAGTGAGATGAGATTGCACCATTGTACCCCAGCCTGGGTTACAGAGTGAGACACTGTCTCCCCGCCCCCCCCCCCCCGCCCACCAAAAAAAAAAAATCCTTTCAAATCTCTTGTTACCAAATTTTAGCTAGGCCAAACAGCTGATACTTATTTTTGCGCAAGACCCAGAACCATCCCAAAGACAGGTCAAAGAAAGTGAAGTTTTGCTAGCCACAAATGGAGTATAACTCACATTTCTGTTCAGCGATATTCTCTAGGGTCTCAGTTCTCAGCTGAACACCTGCACACAAGGGCCCAAAAGCCCTGTGTCCTAAAGACAAAAAGACGGGAAATCAAAAGCAGTTCATGGAAGGGCCAAGGATCAATAAATGGAAACCCCCAGGACTGATTCCCTGAGCAGGAAGCAAACCCAGGCCGCAGTGAGAATTTTAAATACCAGACGACAAAAGGGAGTAGCTTCCAGTAATCCCACATGGAATCCAAAGTGTGCGGTTTGGTGGTTTTATTTGTTGGTTTTACTTGTTGCTGTTTTATTTTTGAGACAGAGTTTTGCCCTTGTCACCCAGGCTGGAGTGCCGTGGAGGGATCTCGGCTCACCACAACCTTCGCCTCCCGTGTTCAAGCGATTCTCCTGCCTCAGCCTTTCGAGTAGCTTGGATTACAGACATGTGCCACCATGTCTGGCTAATTTTGTATTTTTAGTAGAGACAGGGTTTCTCCATGTTGGTCAGGCTGGTTTTGAACTCCCGACCTCAGGTAATCTGCCTGCCTCAGCCTCCCAAAGTGCTGAGATTACCGACATGAGCCCCCACACCCTGCCGTTGTTTTAATTTTTTTTAAGAGACAGGGTCTCACTGAGTAGCCCAGGCTGGAGGGCAGTGGTGCAGTCATAGCTCACTGCAGCCTCAACGTCGTGGGCTCCAGTGAAACTCCTCATCTTGTCTTTAACCTCCAAACTGCTCTTAATCATTCCTGGGCTTATGTCAAGCTACCTTTTGGAGACATTTAGTTAAATGATAATAGCCCTTCTCTAAAACTAAACTGCCATTGTAAGGCTGATGAAAGACTGCCAAGTTAGGAGGATGAGAGAGGCTGAATTCTGCTGCCGTGTAGACATAAACCTGAGACTGGCCGTTTGAGATGTCTTTTCAGGGTTCTGCATTTCTGACAGCTGATGGGGTCATCTGGACCTGCCAATGTGGCCTCTGGCCCCACCCAGAAGAAGATGTCACCCTTGTCATTGCACCCCCCAACCAATCAGCAGCACTCATTCCCAGCCCCCCACCCCAACAAACTAGCCTTGAAAAATCCTAGTCTCTGAATTCTGCAGAGGCTGATTTGAATAATAATAAAACTCCTCTTCAGCCACCTCTGTGCGAATTAAACTCTTTCTCTACTGCAATGCCCCATTCTTGATACATTGGCTGTATCTGGGAAATGGGAAAAATGAACCCACTGCATGGTTACAAGAGCAGCATTCACAAGCGCCCAGTGGCCACAAGCAATGAATCAACAACGCACGGCGTTCACGCAATAGAGTATGATACGGCCGCATCTGGGATGAGGCGCTGATACAGGCTGGAACCTGGAGGCGCCTCAAAACATCACGCAGAGGAAGAGACACCAATGCAAGAGGCCACATATTGCACAACTTCGTGGATTTGAAACGTGCACGACAGGCGAGTCCAGAGACGGAAAGCAGACTGGTGGTTGCATTGGACTAGGAGCTGCTTAATAGGCGTATGGTTTTGTGGGGATAAAAGAATTTTGGGGGGCTAAAAATGCTTTGAAACTAGATACAGTGGTCGCACAACATTGTATCTTTATTAAATGCCACCAAATTGTTCTTTTATTATTATTATTATTATTTGACACAGTCTCATTCTGTGGCCCAGGCTGGAGTGTAGTGGTGTGATCTCAGTTTACTACAACCTCCGCCTCCCGGGTTCAAGCAGTTCTCATGCCTCTCCGTCCCCAGTGGTTGGGATTACAGGCATGCACCACCACACCTGGCTAATTTTTTTTTTCTATTTTTACAAATACAAAATAAAATAATTAGGCAGGCATAGTGGCATGCACCTGTAATCCCAGTACTTTGAAAGGCTGAGACAGGAGGATCGCTTGAGGCCAGGTATTTGAGACCAGCCTGGGAAATATGACAAGAACTCATCTCTACAAAAAAAAAAAATTGCTTTAAATTAGCTGAATGTGGTGGCACATGCCTGTAATCCCAACTACTTGGGAGGCTCAGGTGGGAGGATTACTTGAGCCTAGGAGTTTGAGGCTGAAGTGAGCTATGATTACACCACTGCACTCTAGCCTGGGCAACAGAGCAAGACCCTGTGTCTTTAAAAACTTTCTTTGTAAATGGTTAATTATATGTTGTGTGAATTTCACCTCAATATTTAAAATGGAAAAGAAAAAAAGTCAATAAATGTCACTTAGCTGGGTTGTATTTGAGGTGTCTAGACATCCAAGCAGAGCTGTCAGGTAGGCACTTATAAAACACAACAGGAGTGACCAGTTTTACCAGGTCTTTTGGAAATAATTGCTTCCTGCCCTTCCCCACCCAGCCCACTACAGGTACTGGTGTGGGCCAGAGGTGGGTGTGAGGTCTCTGCTGTCACTCATCCTCATCCAGAGCCAGCCACACTGCAGAGCCACCCAGTCTGAGACGCCTACTCTGGTCTCCAGCTAGGATGTTTAGAATGTCTTGGAAGAAGTCCTGGAATCCCCCCAGCCCCTAGGCACAAGAGTGAAGGCACATACGCTCCCTGCTTATGACACTGTGACCCCTTATTTATGTCTCCCCATGGCAGGGGAGTCAGGTGGAGGTTCTCTTCCTCAGTCAACCTAAACTCCTAATCTTGGGAGTTTTCTTATGAGGGTCTGATTTTTATCCTTGTAGGGCCTTACAGCTCCATCTTCATCTGGTGCCAACATCATGATTTCAAGGCAAAGCCTTTCCCCAACTCCCTAAATTATATGGATTAATAAAGTGCCCAGAGGAGGCTGGGCATGGTGGCTCACACCTGTAATCCTAGCACTTTGGGAGGCTGAGACGGGGGAATCACTTGAGATCAGGAGTTCAAGACCAGGCTGGCCAACATAGTGAAACCCCTGTCTCTACTAAAAATATAAAAATTATACAGGCATGATGGCAGGCACCTATAATCCCAGCTGCATGGGAGACTAAGGCAGGAGAATTGCTTGAACCTGGCAGGTGGAGGCTGCAGTGAGCTGAGGTCAAGCCACTGTATTCCAGCCTGCGTGACAGAGTGAGACTATGTCTCAAAAAAAAGTACCCAGAGGAGCTCTATGGCTGGCGCAAGTCTGGCATATATCCATTTCTTTATTGATCACTGCCACGGGGCATGGAGCCCCTAGGTGGTGCTGTCCTGCTGGCCCCTGTCCCCCAGGCCCCCCTTTGAGTGTTTCCAGGGATAACCTAACCTAACCTGGCTGGATTACTAGAGGTGCTGCCTTATTGGCCCTGGACATGTGAACACAGCTGCAATTCTGTGTGATACAGATGACCCGTCAGTGGGGTTGTCCTGAAGATGCTATAGTGACTAACATAGGTTTTTTTGTTTTGTTTTGTTTTGTTTGAGACAGCATCTCCCTCTGCTGCCCAGGCTGGAGTGCAGTGGTGCAACCACGGATCCCTGCAGCGTCTACCTCTTGGACTCAAGCGATCCCCCGACCTCAGCCTCCAGAGTAGCTGGGACCACAGGCATGTTGCACAACCCCTGGCTATTTATTTTTTATTTTATTTATTTACTTATTTATTTTTGAGACAGAGTTTCGCTCTTGTTACCCAGGCTGGAGTGCAATGGCGCGATCCCGGCTCACCGCAACCTCCGCCTCCTGGGTTCAGGCAATTCTCCTACCTCAGCCTCCTGAGTAGCTGGGGTTACAGGCACGCGCCCCACACCCAGCTAATTTTTGTATTTTTAGTAGAGACGGGGTTTCACCATGTTGACCAGGATGGTCTCGATCTCTTGACCTCGTGATCCACCCGTCTCGGCCTCCCAAAGTGCTGGGATTATAGGCGTGAGCCACCGCACCTGGCCTTATTTTTTATTATTATTATTTTTTGTAGAGATAGGGTCTTCCTATGTTGCCCAGGCTGGTCTCAAATTGGGATTACAGGCGTGAGCCACTGCACCCAGCCTAAGGTTTTTGCCCTCAGAAAACAGAGGGTCCTTCAGGGTTATGGCTTCCTTGACTGTTTCTTTTTATTTTATTTTATGCTACGTTCCAGGATACATGTGTAGAATGTGCAGGTTTGTTATATAAGTAAACGTATGTCATGGTGGTTTGCTGCACCTATCAACCCGTCACCCGGGTTTTAAGCCCCACGCGCATTAGCTATTTGTCCTGATGCTCTCCCTCTCCTCCCCGCACCATGGGCCCCAATGCATCATTCCCCTCTCTGTGTCCATGTGTTCTCATTGTTCAGCTCCCACTTATGAGTGAGAACATGTGGTGTTTGGTTTTCTGAGTGTTAGTTTGCTGAGAATGATGGCTTCCAGCTTCATCCATGCCTTCATAAAGGCTCTTCATTCCTTTTTATAGCTGCACCTTGACTATTTCTATGACTATTTCTGTTCTTACTGAGGCTCCTTGCGTCTCCAATGCACACTTCTGGCCCCCTCTTTTACTGGGAATGGCGGCAGTTCTTTGCATTTTCTGTAGCTAACTAGCTCTTTCTCTGTAGCTAACTAGCTCTTTCTCTGTGGCTGGCACAGTGTGATGAGTTGGCGAGCTTTCCCACTGTGGGGCAGGGCTCATCACAAGGCCTGCTGGAGGAAACTAAGAGAGCTGAGACAGGCCGGGCTCGGTGGCTCACGCCTGTAATCCCAGCACTTTGGGAGGCCAAGGCGGGTGGATCACGAGGTCAAGAGATCAATGCCATCCTGGTCAACATGGTGAAACCCCATCTCTACTAAAAATACAAAAATTCTCTGGGCATGGTGGTGCACACCTGTAGTCCCAGCTACTCGGGAGGCTGAGGCAGGAGAATTGCTTGATCCCAGAAGGCGGAGGTTGCGGTGAGCCGAGATCGTGCCATTGCACTCCAGTCTGGGTAACAACAGCGAAACTCTGTTTTAAAAAACAAACAAAAAAAACAAAGAGAGCTGAGCCTTAGGGGCTTAAGCGACCTCCCCAAGGGAAAGCTGACACCCCGTGGGGCTGTAACCGTGGTTGGAGAGTTCATGTCTGGGTCCAGCTTGGTTCTCACTTGCTCTGCCCAAATGGCTGTGCCCTCAGCCACCTCATCACCAGAAGGAGATTTGGGTTTGAGTTGTTGCAGTCACCATGAGATACATGACCCTGAAAGCGACCTTTACCATCAGCAGGATAATTCTGAAGGTTCTCAGGCCATGGAGCTGTGAATTTCCCTTCTTTCAGTGTCTGCATCATTGGGAACCAAGCATCCAACCAATGTTTATTCATTCACTCAACCAGTATTTATGGAACATTATGGCCCTAGGGGTGGGGAACAAGAAAGACAAGAATTATTGTCCTGGGTAGGTTACTGAGGAGTGGGGAGGCTGGCAGGAAGCCTCCTAACTAGAATACACACTAGGTCAAGGCAGTATTCCCACTGCCTTGGGGAAGATGGAACCGGGAATGGAAGGAAAGGCCAGGATGCGAGGTCTACAGACTTAAGTAAGATGATCTGGGAAGTAGCATTTGAGTGGAGTGTGGAAGGAGGGGAGGGAAAGAGTGTTCCAGGCAGCAGGAACAGCAGGTGCAAAGGCCCTGGGGCAGACGTGTGCCTGGACGGTGAAGGCTTTCGGGCTGTGTGTCTGGAGTAGGTGAAAGAGAGAGAAGTTCGGCAAGGACTTGATAAGCAGAGCAATTCTGTGTGTAGTCACACTGAGGACTCCAGGACCTATACCCCAAAGGGACTGATGTGACCTGACTCGTGCTCGAGCAGGACTTCTCTGCCAGCTGTGTTGAGCGCTGGTGACAGGGCATGGGAAGAAGTTAGGAGCTGCTGCAGAGGTCCCAGTGGGCCATGATGAGGGCACTGCCACGCAGGGGTGAGAATCAATCCGATTCTAGACACATCTCAACATGGAGGACCAAGACTTTCATCTAAATCTAAACAATGGTCATGAAACGTTGACATGAGATGGGTCCATTGGGATTATTTAGATACTTCCCACAGTCGATCACGAGAACCAAGAAGGGCCCAGAATTCATCCTAGTCTTTCTACAATTTTCCCAAGGGTAGAAATGACGAAGAACTGGGTGACCGTTCACAAAGGAGAGAGGAGTCCCCAGCCCCCAACCCTGAAGCCTTCCCCTCAGTCGCTGCCTTCTGTGGGTCGACCAGAACTGTTCTCGGCCGTCCCTGTGGTTCTTACATCAGTGCCAGCTGTTGGAATGTGCTGGTGCTTTGACGGCTCATGGAAGCCCCATATAAGGCACTGCTGTGGGATGTGCCTGTCAAACCTGCTCATCTGCTGCCGTTCAGTTCAGCCAGATATTGGGCCACATTCAGTCATCACTTCCCTGGGAGGGGGAAGGCAAGTGCACACACTCCATCCGGCAGAGAGCAGGTCAGCCTACGGAGGGGCTCAGCCTACCGAGGGGCTCAGCCAACACAGGTTTGACGGGGCCTGAGAGCAGTCCCAGGGGAGTGGGGGGGGCCAGCTTCTTCCTCATCAGGAGTGGAGGTGCTGCCCTGTGTGTGGGCTAGAAAGCAGAAAACGGCTTGTCTGTGTTGCTGGGTCAATCACTGAAACATTCGCTGAATGCTGAGTTCTGCCTTAAAGCAGCACGGGTCATGCTAGATGAAAGGCATCCTCTGTTTTATACTCTGATCTCACTGTTGCCACAGGATCAAGGACCGGGGAAGGAAGGTGTCAAAGTTCAGAACAAAGTGAGCCAGACCAGCTGCCTGCTGTTGGTAGCAGGGGCACAGCCAGTCTGTCATGGCATTGGGGGGCGGGGGTGAGCTGTGTCCCCTCCTCCTGCGCTTGTGACCATCTGCCCCCATGGTGCGTGTGTGTGTGTGTGCGCGTGCGCATGTGTGTGTACGTGTGCCTTCTTCTGTACTTCACTGGCAAGGGAAGAGACTGAACCTTGGGTTAGGAGAAGGATGTTGACCTGGGAGGGGTCAAATAAGGAGAACCCATATCTTAGATGCTGGAGATTTTATGATCTTAGACTCTTCTAGAATTGCTGTATGGTTAGATATGGAATTTACAATTAGAGATCTCTGGGCTCCCCTTCCCCTTCCCCTTCCCCTTCCCCTTCCCCTTCCCCTTCATAAGAATTCTCTCTCTGTCACCCAGGCTGGAGTGCAGTGGCGCAATCTCGGCTCACTGCAACCTCTGCCTCCCAGGTTCAAGCGATTTTCCTACCTCAGCCTCCTGAATAGCTGAGACTACAGGTGCATGCTGATTTTTTAAATTTTTAGTAAAGACAGGATTTTGTCATGTTGGCCAGGCTGTCTCAAACTCCTGGTGATCTGCCCACCTTGGTCTCCCAAAGTGCAGGGATTACAGGCGTGAGCCACCTCACCTAAAAGGCATGAGCCACAGAGCCTGGCTTCTTTTCTTTCTTTCTCTCTCTCTCTCTCTCTCTCTCTCTTTCTTTCTTTCTTTCTTTCTCTTTCCTTCTTTCCTTTCTCTTTCTTTTTTGAGACAGGGTCTTGCTCTGTCACCCAGGCTGGAGGGCAGTGGCACAATCATAGCTCATTGTAGTCTCCAACTCTTCAGCTCAAGCAATCCTCCTGCCTTGGACTCCCAAAGTGCTGGATTACAGGCTTGACCCACCGTGCCCAGCCCAAAGGGTTTTTTTTTTCCCTCTTTTAGGACTAATCTCTATTTACCCTGGGACGAGTTATAAAGAAACTCCTACAATTGTTAACTGCCATTGGGGTCTACTATAAGTTGCTTTACTGCAACTGCAGAAGGGACTAGTGATTTCTTAGCTCCACCCACTGATGCTCAAAGCCCAGTGTGGCTCTGGGGGGCTCCGGAGCCTGAGGGACAGCCGACTGGGTCAGTTGGCCAGGGTCTGGAGAGTCCTGCAGAGCCTCTGTCCTCAGGGGCTGGTGAGGCAGCCTTGGCTTGAGCTGCCCTGGCTTTCTGAGTTCACTCTGATGGGAGGACACAGCACCCTCAGACCCTCCAAAGGAGTCCTGTGAGGCTCAGGCACATCTAGGGCACAGGGGAAGTCCCACTAGAGGACCCTCTCAGAGGTGGCTGTTGCCACCTGGACCCAATCCTGTGAAGGCACCCGAGGGACCTGTAGTCCTGGGCCAGCCACCAGTCCTGGTCCTCAGGGTATCCTCAGAAACCTGGCCATCCAGAACTCCCAGGGTTTCAGCTGCAAGCTGGAGATGTGGCCTCTTGGCAACTCGATACAGTAAAATACCGGAGGGCGTGCCCGGGTGCCATTTGTTAGAACAAACATTATACTTCCATGAGCCCTAGTTTTGGGGTCATTGGCTTTTTGGCACCCACTTAATCACAGGGCCAGTGACCACAAAGAAAGGCCTTGGATGCCACCATTTAGGGACACTTGTATTTTCCATCTGCTTTGGAACCTCCAGGCTCAGGATCAATGCCTATTGAAGCAGATGTTTCATGAGAGATTTGGGGGCAAATACAGGGGTTTTAGGAAGGTGCTCCACTCTCTTTCACTAAGTGGGGAGCTGAGAAATCCTGCCCTGAGGATGAGAAACAGTCACCTTCCCAACTGATGCAGCCTGGACCAGCCAAGTTTTCCTCCCCCTTTCCCTCTTCTAGAACTTTCCCTGCTTCAGCCAGTGCCTGTCATCCCCTGGGCTCCCACCCTCTCCTTGTGCTGAGGGCAGCAGGAGAGGACACGTTTCTGCCGGTGTTCCCGCTGTAGCTGGAGGAGCTCACCTCAGCATGCCTCCACCTCCCTCCCTGTGATGCTATGCCCCTAAGCCGAGCCGTATTGAGAGAGAAAGGCAGAGCCACTGATTAGGACAAGAGGCATAGGCAGGACTGTCCCAGACAATCTCGGGCCCCAGCATTCTGTGACTAACTTTTTAAAGATGAGGCCCATTTCCTTCTATGTTTGATCAATTGGAATAATTTTATGTTTTTTTTTTCTTTTCTTTCTTTTTCTCTTTTTGGAAATGGAGTCTCACTCTGTCCCCCAAGCTGGAGGGCAGTGACGCGATTTTGGCTCACCACAACCTCTGCCTCCTGGGTTCAAGCAATTCTGCCTCAGCCTTCTGAGTAGCTGGGATTATCGGCATGCACCATCACACCTGGCCAATTTTTGTAGTTTTTTAGTAGAGATGGGGTTTCACCATGTTGGCCAGGCTGATCTTAATCTCCTGACCTCGTGATCTGCCCGCATCAGCCTCCCAAAGTGCTGGGATTACAGGTGTGAGCCATCTCACCTGGCCTTATTTTATTTTAGATAGCACAGGGTCGTGGAGGATAAAGTGATGCCTTCTCTCCCCCTTTCCCCGGCCCAATTTCTGCTGCTTGCATTATTTCTTAGGGTGAAGAATCTTCTTATTTGGCTGGAAGACTCTCTTCCCACCGTAGTTTTGTCCCGGATGTGTGACTAAAGACATTCAGTGGTCAGGTCGCGGTGAGCAGGACAGCTGGGCCCGGGCTCTCTCGAAGCTCAGCCAGCCCCTCCCCCGCCCCGCTGAGGAGTCCCAGTGAAGTCGGAGGGAGCTCTGGGGCATTTTCTCTGACTTCCCTAGGCTCGTCTCTCTGCAGCTGCCCAAACAGTAGAGGGATGGTCAGGCCCCTCTTCCTGCGGTCTGTCCCTAAGGGTTGTGCTGGCACCTGTGCCTTCAGTGGCCCTTGGCACCACTCCTTTGGTTTTAGGGCTTGTCTGTCATAGTTCCCTTTTTTCCTGGTGGTTTTTTTTTTGTTTTTTTTTTTTGAGACAGGGTCTCACTCTGTCACCCAGCAGGCTGGAGTGCAATGATGCAATCTCATTTCACTGCAACCTCTGCCTCCCGGGCTCAAGTGATCCTCCTACCTCAGCCTCCCAAGTAGCTTGGGACCCAGGCTCATGCCACTATGCCCGGCTAATTTTTGTATTTCTTGTAGAGACAGGGTTTTGCCATGTTGCCCAGGCTGGTCTTGAACTCCTGGGCTCAAGCAATCTGCCTGCCTTAGTCTCCCAAAGTGCTGGGAATTATAGGCGTGAGACACCGTGCCCATCCTGCCATTTTCCAGTTTGTGGCAGAAGAGTTGTTTTTCTTTCCTTATGTTGTGATTGCTGTTTTATTCACTTATTTTTTTTTTAACTTTTAAAAAAGCAACACGTGGTTCATTTCTCCAGGAGCTGTGGAGGGAGGTACAGGAGGCTGCAGTGATCCTGGGTTGGTTTGACCTGCAGACTTTGGGCGTGACATGATGGGCAACTGTGCCCACGTGGTTGTTATAGCTAAGAAGGGGTGAGGGGAACCCCAGACACCTCTGCAGGAGCCAGAGACATTCCTAGAGGGTCACAGGGTCAGCTGAGGTGAACAGGGATTCTGGAATGAGGAAGCCAGTGGGGTAGAAAGGAGGAGGCTGGCCTGGAAATGCCTGGAGCACACATTCCTGCTCGACACCAGCTGGCAAAGAACAGGAGCTGGCAAGCGGGGAACCCACTTGTGGTGGGGGCGCTGGGCAGGCAGGGGTGGCTGGGATGGGGGCCCAGCCTAGGCTGAAAATGAGGAGAGAGGAAAGAGGATGCCAGTGTCCCATGCACCGTGGCCCTAGGGTGGCAGAACTGGTCACTGCAGGGACCTCCTCAGCCCACCCTCCTGCTTCCCGGCAGGGAGTGGGACCAGAGAGGGAAGCAGGAAGCAGGGTGCGGTCACCAGCAGCCCTGCAATCTTTTTTTTTTAGAGACGGGATCCTCCTACCTCGGTCTTCCAGGTTACAGGTGTGAGTCACTGCCCCAAGCCTGGATATTTTTTTTTTTTAAACAACTTGGCTGAGGTATGACTCACAGCCAGAACAGTGGTTCACACCTGTAATCTGAGCACTTTTGGAGGCTGAGGTGGGAGGATCGCTTAAGCCTAGGAGTTTGACACCAACACAGGCAACATAGCGAGACCCTATCTCTACCAAAATAATAATAATATTAATAATAATAATAATGAGCCTGGCATGTGGCATGCACCTGTAGTCCCAGATACTCAGGAGATGGGTGGGCAATTTCCACATCCCCTTTGCTCCTGCGCACTTTCCTCTGGCTGCCATCATAAATGACCACAAACTGGGTGGCCTGAACCAACAGAAATGTATTTGCTCATGATTCTGGAGGCCAGAGGTCCACACTCCAGGGTCAGCAGGGCCACACCCTCTGTGAAGGCTCCAGGGAGGGTCTGCTTCAGGCCTTTGCCGAGTTTCTAGTGTTGCCGCCCACCCTTGGTGTGTCCAGTCTTTCCCTCCACCAACGCAGGGTGATCACAGAGCGTCTATGGCCCTTCTCCTTCTTCTTCTTCTTTTTTTTTTTGAGACAGGGTATCGCTGTCGTCCAGGCTGGAGTGCAGTGGCACTCTCTCAGCTCTGCAACCTCTGGCTCCCAGGTTCAAGCCATCCTCCCACCTCAGCCTCCTGTGTACCCCACCACACCTGACTAATAAAAACAAAAACAAAGCAGCCCGGCCAACATGGTGAAACCCTGTCTCTGCTAAAAATACAAAAATTAGCTAGGCAGCATAGTGGTGCACACCTGTGATCCCAACGACTCAGGAGGCTGAGGCAGGAGAATCGTTCAAACCTGGGAGGCAGAGGTTACAGCAAGTGGAGATCCCACCATTGCACTCCAGCCTAGGCAATAAGAGCAGGACTCCATCTCAAAACAAACAAACAAACAAACAAACAAAAAACTTTTTAGCAGAGATAAAGTCTCACTGTGTTGCCCAGGCTGGTCTCCAACTCCTGAGCTCAAGCAATCTGCCTGCCTCAACCTTTCAAAGAGCTGGAATTATAGGTGCAAGCCACCGCACCCAGCCCTTCTCTTGTTACAAGGGCGCCCTTCCCTGGATTAGGGCCCACCCTAATGACCTCAACTTGATCACACTGGCAGAGACCTATTCCCAGATAAGGCCATATTCACAGGTACTGGGGATCAGGACATCAGCATTCCTTTGCGGGGGCCACAGTCAGTGACACCCTGACTCACAAGCCTCAATCACCTGTTTGTTCCCAGTGAGAAACAGGCTGAGATGAGGAGGGAGGCACAGTCGCCCTCTGGGCCCGCTGCTGTTCTTCCCACTGTTCTTCCTTTCGGGGCAAGGAGACTCGGCAGAAGGCTGTGAGTGGCCTGGCTCTGTGGGGAGCCCCTGAACGGCCTGTGGACGCTTTGGATAACCACTACGCCTGTCAGCTCTCCTTGGTAGTCTAGGGTTCAAAGCCCAGGTGCATTCTAGAAGTCTGCCTCTAGTGCTAAGAAAGCATCTATTGCTACCGTGAAAACCACAGGGGTCAAAGGTCCGTCGAGTTATTTCCTGGATCTGAGTTTGACTTCTTTTCCCAGCTGCTTGCAGTTGTTGTGGGTGAACTTTGAGTTTTGGAGCAGGTCACATAGCTTGAAATCACCGTCAATTCACCTGGCACTGCTTTGGCTTCAGGCTCTTCCTTCTGCCCAGCTCCCTCCCACCCAGCAGCAGAGAAAGGAGGCAGCCGGCACCACCCTGGCTTTGGAGACACCGCAGGGACTGCAGACCCTGACCTGCTGCACAGAACTCCTGTAAAAGCAAATCTGAGCCCCACGGTGAGTACTCTCAGGGACCTGGCTCCTTGGATGGCTTGTAGCGCAGCTACTGCACCCAGGACTCTCCCAACAATCACTTTCTAATTTTTATTGTTTTTTTAATTTTTAAATTTAAAAAAAAATTATTTTTGAGACGGAGTCTTGCTCTGTCACCCAGGCTGGAGTGCAATGACACAATCTCAGCTCACTGCAACCTCTGCCTCCTGGGTTCAAGAAATTCTCCTGCCTCAGCTTCTCAAGTAGCTGGGATTACAGGCACCTGCCACCACACCTGGCTAATTTTTATATTTTCAGTAGAGACAGGGCTTTGTCATGTTGGTCAGGCTGGTCTCGAACTCCTGATCTTGGGTAATCCACCCATGCCAGCCTCCCAAAGTGCTGGGATTACAGGTGTGAGCCACCACGGCGGGCTTATTATCCATTTTTTAGATGACAGATATTGATTTGCTCTGATTTTCAAGTATTTTTAGCATGCAGACCCCTCCAAGAGTTGCCTTCTCCAATGGTGCAGCCTCTCATTCCAAATGAAAAGAATCAAGTGACAGGAATTCATGGGGCTGTGAGGAAACGACCCCACCCAAGAGATTCACGAAAGCGGTGGCTGCAGTTCTGTGAGCAGTGGAGAAAAATTCGGCATAACCTAATGTCCTCCCACAGGAGCATGAGAAGTCCACTGGGCTTATTCATGTCATTGGATCCAGCGCACAGGTTCAAGGAGCTGCATGTATCAGTATAAAAAACCGCAGACTCAGTACAGCCTTGCACAGAATGATACAGTTTCTGTGAAGTTCCAGTTAACACTGACAATACTGTTGATGTAAAGGTGATGTCTGCGTGAAGTTTCATGCGAAAGTACTGAATACTGTTTATACACACTTCCACTTGTAGGAAATGATTTCTAAAATATCATTTTTAGGCTGGCCTGCAATCCCAGCACTTTCAGAGGCCAAGGTAGACAGATCACTGCAGCCCAGAAGTTCGAGACCAGGCTGGGCAACAGAGGGAGATTCCATCTCTACAAAAATTTGAAAATAAGCCAGGCATGGTGGCGCATGCCTGCGATCTCAATTACTTGAGAGGCTGAGGTGGGAGGATTGCTTGGGCCTGGGAGCTCAAGGCTGCAATGAGCCATGATCACACCACTGCACTGCAGCCTGGGCAACACAGCGAGACCCTGCCTCAAAAAGAAAATCATTTTAAAATGATTTTAAAAATATCTGGCCTGAGAGGGAGGGAAAAGGGACTGAAGAGAACCAGGAGGTGTCATCTGCTCTCCTTTCCTTAAAAACAAACCTGAAGTGCAAAATGTCAAGATGGTTGAATTCACATAGTGGGTGTGTTGATATTTGTTACATCGTTTGCAGTACTTTTTTATATGCTGGAAACAGTGCACAGTTTTAAAATATTTTTAAATTATTCAGATGGATCTGTGGGCTAATGACTTTGTGTTGATGCCAGGAGGGGAGGGAGAGAGGGGCTCAGGCAGGGGCATGGCAGGGGACGCAGCTCACCTCCAAAGCTAGGGTGCCCGGGCATGTTCTGGGACGGGAGGCTGGGCAGGTGACCGCTGAGGACCTCCAACAGCTCTTAGAGTCTGCACTGGCCAGCATGTCCCCTGAAGAGCAGGCGTTCAGGCTCGAGTGGTGATGCGCTTCATGTGCTCTGTCCAGACAGACCTGGGCTTGGGACATCAGCCCTGGTGGCAGCCCAGGTCAGCTGTAGCTCAGTCCTTGCAGGGACCTTTGTAACCCCACATACCCCCAGCCAAGCCATGCTGGCCATTACTACCCTACAGTGTCTTCTGCAAGGTGTTTGTACCCAGTGTCATTCCCCAGCACATTTCCCTCATGTGGGGTCCTCTGTAGAGTCCTCTGTATCAGTGTCCTGGGGCGCTGCAAACAAGGGACCACCTGCTGGGAAGCTGAAAACAAGGGGAATTTTTTTTTTTTTTGAGACAGAGTCTCACTCTGTTGTCCAGGCTAGAGTGAAGTGGCTCACTGCAACCTCCACCTGCCAGGTTTAAGCAATTCTCCTGCCTCAGCTTCCCAAGTAGCTGGGATTACAGGCGAGCACAGCCATACCTGGCTAATTTTTGTATTTTTAGTAGAGACGGGGTTTCACCATGCTGGCCAGACTCATCTCGAGCTCCTGACCTCGTGATCCACCCACCTTGGCCTCCCAAAATGCTGCGATTACAGACATGAACCACTGCGCCTGGTCCTTTTTCTTTTTTTTTTTTTTAGGCAGTCTTCCTCTGTCTGTCGCTCAGGCTGATGTGCAGTAGCATGATCTCGGCTCTAGAGAAGCTGTCAGTCTTGCTTCTAATGAAAATTACCTTTCGTGAAGAACATGTAAAGCAGCATTTCCAAAGAAATACCATTTCCAAACAAATACCATTATTTGTTTGTTTGTTGGGACAGGGTCTCCCTCTGTCACCCAGGCTGGCGTGCAGTGGCACAATCTCAGCTCACCGCAACCTCTGCCTCCCTGGCTCAAGTGATCCTCTTGTCTCAGCTTCCTGAGTAACTGGGATTTCTGGCTAATTTTTGTATTTTTAGTAGAGACAGGGTTTCATCATGTTAGCAAGGCTGGTCTCAAACTCCTACGCTCAAGTAATCCTTCCCTCTTGGCTTCCCAAAGTGCTGGGGTTACAGGTGTGAGCCACCATGCCTAGTCTACTACCATTATTTTAGATGAACTTTCTAAAAAAAATTAGTATTTTCTTCAGTTTTTTAGGAAAAGCGGTAACTGACACAACAAGGTGTGAATTAGTGATTTAATTGTTTAGGGTTGGGTAGAGCAGATGGGGCCATGGATGCTCAATCTTACGCAGAGGGAGAAACCAGAATGGCAAAGACTGTCAAGCATCCATTATGCACCTTGCCTCCTCTGCACAGCGGCCCTGTGCCCCTCCCCCTGCCACTGCAGCCCAGATTCAAAGTCCTGGGCAGGTGCTCTCACCTGGGCATTACAGCCACCAGAAAGGATGGGGAATCTCAGCCCGCTTTGGCTTCTAACCAGAAAGCAGGACCCACCAGGGGCTAAAAAATAACAGGCGTCCACCATAGCAAGGAAGAGCAGTGTCCTTTGCCTGAAGGCATCATTATTGCAAAACTCTTTGCCTGAAGGCATCATTATTGCAGAACTCTCCCTGGCCCTAATTCCCACCTGCCTGTTTCTTGGCTCCCAAGTAGATCAGGGGCACTGCCTCTGGCTGCTGGGTTGTTGGACCCAGTGTCCAAACCCTAGTGTTTATCTTAGAGCAGGTTCTCAACCTTTTATTCATCATTACCTCTGAGAAGCTTTTTAGACACCTTTTCCCTAATTGCCCTCTCATGAAATATTAATATCATAGACATACCATCTGTCAGTGCTTTATACATAGAAGAGCAAGAATTTTCAACCCTTGGAGGCTGTTTCACCCCTGTTAAGAATGTAGGTTCTAGATGCATGAGGGAAGTAATCTGGTTTTTGTTTGTTTTTTTGAGACAGAGTCTTGCTCTGTCGCTCAGGCTGGAGGGCAGTGGTGTGATCTCAGCTCATTGCAACCTCCACCTCCTGGGTGGAGCAATTCTCCTATCTCAGCCTCTCAAGTAGCTGGGACTACGGTTGCACACCACCACTGGCTGATTTTTTTTTTTTTTTTTTTTGAGATGGTGTTTCGCTCTTGTTATCCAGGCTGGAGTGAAACAGCACGATCTCGGTTCACCTCAACCTCCGCCTTCTGGGTTCAGGCAATTCTCCTGCCTCAGCCTCCTGAGTAGCTGGGATTATAGGCACGCGCCACCATGCCCAGCTAATTTTTTGTATTTTCAGTAGAGACAGTGTTTCACCATGTTGACCAGGATGGTCTCGATCTCTTGACCTCGAGATCCACCCGCCTCGGCCTCCAAAGTGCTGGGATTACAGGCGTGAGCCACCGCGCCTGGCTTTTTCTTTTTTTTTTTTGGAGATGGAGTCTCCTTCTGTTGCTCAGGCTGGAGTGCAGTGGTGCAATCTTGACTCAATGCAAGCTCTGCCTCCCAGGTTCAAGCAATTCTCCTGCCTCTTCCTCCCATAATGTTGGGATTACAGGCATGAGCCACCGCACCCAGCCTGATTTTTGTATTTTTTTATAGAGACGGGGTTTTACCATATTGGTCAGGCTGGTCTCAAACTCCTGACCTCACATGATCCACTCACCTCGGCCTCCCAAATTGCTGGGATTATAGGCATGAGCCACTGTGCCTAGCAGTGATCTGTTTTTTAATGTCACCTTCGTTGGGTAAACCAATTCCCTAAGCCAGGAGCAGCTTCCTGTGTTGTGAAGGCAAATTGTGAATGAGTCTGCCAAAACCAGATGAAGCCCATTTCTTCTTGCCCTGCTCCAGGAAGAGGAATTGCTCTGACATTCACCCTTAAGATGAAGATCCCCCTCCACCTCCCACCCTACTAGCCATAGACACCGGGCTAGGCAGGAAGCAGGGTGTAGACATAGACACAGGGCTGGACGGGAAGCAGGGTGTAGACATAGACACTGGGCTGGGTGGGAAGCGGGCTGTAGACATAGACACAGGGCTGAGTGGGAAGCAGGGTGTAGACACAGACACCTGGCTGGGCGGGAAGCAGGGTGTAGACATAGACACTGGGCTGGGGCGGGAAGCAGGGTGTAGACATAGACACCGGGCTGGAGCGGGAAGCAGGGTATAGACATAGACACCGGGCTGGGGCGGGAAGTGGGGCCAGGAAGCGGGGTGTAGGCATAGACACGAGGCTGGGGCAGGAAGCAAGGTGTAGACATAAATACCAGGCTGGGTGGGAAGTGGTGTGTAGACATAGACACCAGGCTGGGGCGGGAAGCGGGGTGTAGACATAGACACCGGGCTGGGCCGGGAAGCGGGGTGTAGACATAGACACTGGGCTGGGCCGGGAAGCCGGGTGTAGACATAGACACTGGGCTGGGGCGGGAAGCGGGGCCAGGAAGCGGGGTGTAGACATAGACACCAGGCTGGGCCGGGAAGCGGGGTGTAGACATAGACACCGGGCTGGGCTGGGAAGCAGGGTATAGACATAGATACCAGGCTGGGGCAGGAAGCAGAGTATAGACAGAGACACCGGGCTGGGCCGGGAAGCGGGGTGTAGACGTAGACACCAGGCTGGGCTGGGAAGCGGGGTGTAGACGTAGACACCAGGCTGGGGCGGGAAGCAGGGTATAGACAGAGACACCAGGCTGGGCCGGGAAGCAGGGTATAGATGCTTCATCTTGGCTGGATCATCATCTCCTTCTCCACCAGCCATGTGGGGAGAGAGGGTTTGAATGGAAAATCCTCCCTGGCCCCAGAAGCCATTTGGTTAATTTTGTTGCTGGTAAAAGGGTTTTTTTGTTTTGTTTTGAGAGTCCTACTCTGTCTCCCAGGCTGGAGTGCAGTGGCACCATCTCAGCGCACTGCAGCCTCTTCCTTCCAGGTTCAAGCCATTCTCCTGTCTCACCCTCTCAAGTTGCTGGGACTACAGGCACACGCCACCATGCTCGGCTAATTTTTTTGTATTTTTAGTACAGATGGGATTTCACCATGTTGCTCAGGCTAGTCTCCTGACCTCACGTGATCCACCCGCCTTGGCATCCCAAAGTGCTGGGATTACAGACAGGAACCACTGCACCTGGCAAAGGGTCTTGATCTAGACCCGGAGAGAGAATTCTTGGATCTCTCACAGGGAAGAATTCAAGGAGAGTGGCAGAATGCAGTGAGAAGAGAGGGTTTATTGAAAGCCACTCAGTTACAGAGGAAGGCATCCTCAGAAAGCAAGAGGAGGAACGCGCTGGCTTTGTTTTAAACTCTTCTGATACAGGGATCTTATCTACGTAAAAGCTAAGTTACGTGTGGGTGGACTGACAGCATAACAACATTTACTGCTTTGTTGACTTAAAGAAAGTTATCCTTGACTGGGCGCAGTGGCTCACACCTGTAATCCCAACGCTTCGGGAGGCCAAGGTGGCCAATCACTTGAGCCCAGTGTTCAAAACCAGCCTGGGCAACAAAGCAAGACACCAGCTCTACAAAAAATGCAAAAATTATCTGGGTATGGTGGCCCATACTTGCAGTCCCAGCTACTCAGGAGGCTGAGGCAGGAGGATCTCTTGAGCCTGGGGCAGTCAAGGCTTAGAGAGCTGTGATGGTGCCACGGCATTCCAGCCTGGGCAACAGAGTGAGACCCTGTCTCAAAAGAAAGAATAGAAAGTTACCTATTGGCCGGGCACGGTGGCTCACGCCTATAATCCCAGCACTTTGGGAGGCCGAGGCAGGTGGATCACTAGGTCAAGAGATCGAGACCATCCTGATCAACAAAGTGAAACCCCGTCTCTACTAAAAATACAAAAATTAGCTGGGCATGGTGGTGTGTGCCTGTAGTCCCAGCTACTCAGGAGGCTGAGGCAGGAGAATTCCTTGAACCCAGGAGGCAGAGGTTGCGACGAGCCAAGATCGTGCCATTGCACTCTTGTCTGGGTAACAACAGCGAAACTCCATCTCAAAAAAAAAAAAAAGAAAGTTACCTATTTAATTTCAGGGTGTAAGTACATCAAAGCATGAGTATAATCATCTTTCTTTTTTTTTTTTTTTTTGAGACAGAGTTTCACTCTTGTTACCCAGGCTGGAGTGCAATGGTACGATCTCGGCTCACTGCGACCTCCGCCTCCTGGGTTCAAGCAATTCTCCTGCCTCAGCCTCCCGAGTAGCTGGGACTACAGGCATGCGCCACCATGCCCAGCTAATTTTTGTATTTTTAGTAGAGACGGGGTTTCACCATGTTGACCAGGATGGTCTCAATCTCTTGACCTCGTGATCCACCCGCCTCGGTCTCCCAAAGTGCTGGGATTATAGGCGTGAGCCACCGCGCCTGGCCGAGTATAATCATTTTAAAAGCACATCGTGTCCTGTGATGTTGGGGTATCTGGACATTTTGTTGTTGTGGGAGTTTGTCCTTGCAGATGTTACCAAGCTTCTTCCTCCACCTAAACATTTCAGGACCCTGGGTTCTGACCGGCAAAGAGTGTGTGTGTGCCTTGCTAATTTTGCAACGGAGTTGGTTTTAAAATGGTGTCACCCTGGCTCTCCGGAGTTCCTGCTTCCCTGACGATTCCACCCCCATGGTTGCCCCTCCTAGGGTTCTCCTCGAGCCCAGCCATGGGGGAACTGTGCCGCAAGGACTCCACGCTCACGGCGCTGGACGAGGAGACACTGTGGGAGATGATGGAAAGCCACCGTCACAGGATTGTGCGCTGCGTCTGCCCCAGCCGCCTCACGCCCTACCTGCGCCAGGCCAAGGTGCTGTGCCAGCTGGACGAGGAGGAGGTGCTGCACAGTCCCCAGCTCACCAACAGTGCCATGCGGGCTGGTGAGCACAGCTCCCTCTTCCCGCCTCTTCCAGCTCCCCGCGGGGCCCAGGTGTTCCTTGTTGCACCCTGCACGGCTCCACTGTCTGCCTCTGTCTTCAGGGGGTCTCTTCTGGTCCTGTCTCTTATAAAAACACTCACTGTTGCACTTAGGGTCCACCGGATAACCAGAATGATCTTATCTTGAGGTCATTAAGTTACATCTGCACAGGCCTTTTCCCAAACAACGTCACCTGGACAGGTTCCCCAGGTGGACCTGCCTTTTAAGGGGAACCACCATTCACACCACTGCAGATGTCTTTGGGGTCCATTCTGATGGTCCGACTAGCTGTGCTTATTCATTAAATGAGGATGCTAATGGCTTTACCCTGTGAGGTTGTTAGGGGAAGCACATGAGTTAGTGTTTATAAGATACTCACTGCAAAGCTGGGGCCATAGAAAACAGGCAGCGTGTGGCAGCTGTCAACATGATAATGTTCATGCGCATTGGTGTATAAGTCCCAAACACAGGCAGGATTAGTTCACGATAGTCATTCTGGCTGAGAGAGACGGTCTCTGGGCCCTGGGTGTGGACGGCCCCAAGGCTCTCTGCGACCTGTCCCCTGCAGCCCTGGGGGCCGCTCTGCTTCTTTCTGTGCACAGCTCCGAGGCTGACAGCGCTGTGGTGGGACTCTGCATCTGCACCAGCCACCGGCTTGCCAGGGAGGTGCTACAAGCAGGGACCGCCTCCTCACCTCGTGCCCAGCACGTGACAGAGCACTTGGGTTGCAGGAGTTGCTCAGTAAATGCCAGCTTTGCCTTTCTCAAGTCTGGCTGGGGTCATGTGGGTAAAAGGAGCTGTGAGGACGCTTCCCACCCCACAGATCCCTGAAAACTGCTTTGACCTCCTGATTCTTAGAAGTGTAGGGGTTTCCCCAGCCCCAGGCTCCACCCCCATGGGGAAGCCAGCCAGGGAGCCCAGCCCCCTTGGTAGCTAACAGAGGGTTCTGCCTCCCAAGGGCACTTGCTGGATTTGCTGAAGACTCGAGGGAAGAATGGGGCCATCGCCTTCCTGGAGAGCCTGAAGTTCCACAACCCTGACGTCTACACCCTGGTCACTGGGCTGCAGCCTGCTGTTGACTTCAGCAACTTTAGCGGTGAGAGCTCCAACCTCACCGCTACTTTGTCGGGATTGCAGGTGCTTCCTAGGAACCTCGCTCGGGCTCCTGGTATCCCCAGGTGCCCCACTTACCTGCCACTTAGCCCTTCTCCCACTTTTCCAGGACAGTGCCTGTTCTGGCCCCAGCACTCTGAGGGTGAGGAGCCCCTCCTCTGTATTGAGGGTGGGTAGGAATTACCCAGCCCCAACAGAAGACCCCCTGAGGGGTGGGGTGGGGGAAATCTGCCTTCCAGAGACAAGCAAAGGGCAAGGGAGTGTCTCCTGGAGTCTGCCTTTAACCTTGCAGCTTTGCTGGAGGGGCCAGGACAGCCCAGCCCCCGGAGGGTACAGTGCCGCAGAGTCTTCTGGGCCCTTGCTCACCTTTTCCGTAATGGAGTAATTCTAGGCTTCCTGGGAGGAACTGTTGAAAGATTTAGGTATTCAAAGGAGCAGGACTCACGGGACCCAAAACAGTAGAGAATAGACCATTTTTCCTTGCTCCCACCCAGTATGTATTTCTGTTCTTTCGAGTTCTATTATGTGAAACTATATTCTTTCTTAGGTTTTTCTTGGGATAACTTTAAAATGAGTTAGCAATGAGTGCATCTCAGCTACCGAGGAGAGTCATTAAATCTGAACAGTGGGGTCTCATGGGGAAAGTCAGAGTGGGTAACCCTTCTGCCAAAATCAGGAGTCATGCTGTGTACTCAACCAAAAGACCAAGTCTTCTGGAGGCCCAGGAGCTTTTAAGGAGACCAGCAGGTTAAAGCTGGGGGCCTGCTGGGGAGTCTGGGCAAGGCTATGGGGGAATGGGGGCAGTGCCTCGGCTCATCTGCCAACCTGTGCACCTGCCACATGCTCACCTGCCCACCTGCCACATGCTTACCTGCCCACCTGCCTACAGGTCTCATGGAGACATCCAAGCTGACCGAGTGCCTGGCTGGGGCCATCGGCAGCCTGCAGGAGGAGCTGAACCAGGAGAAGGGGCAGAAGGAGGCGCTGCTGCGGCAGTGCCAGCAGCTGCAGGAGCGCCTGGGCCTTGCCGAGACCCGTGCCGAGGACCTGCACCAGTTGGAGGCTGACCACAGCCGCATGAAGCGTGAGGTTAGCTCCCACTTCCATGAGGTGCTCAGGCTGAAGGACGAGATGCTCAGCCTGTCGCTGCACTACAGCAATGCGCTGCAGGAGAAGGAGCTGGCCGCCTCACGCTGCCGCAGCCTGCAGGAGGAGGTAGGGGACACCCCACATCCAACGGGCCCCTGCTACTGTCTGCCTGCCCATAGGCCTTTGCACTAACTGGTTCATCTGCCTGGAACTCGCTTCACCTCTTCCTTGTCTAACACTTCCCTGCCCCCAGAGCCTTGGCTGAGACCCCCGAGGGGGCTGATCCTTCCCCTCCCCAGGAGGCCGCCCAGGCCCCTCTGTGTAACCTGCTTGGCAGGAGGCGTGCCTTGTCCAGGAGCTGCCCATGGCCTGGCTGGCTTGTCTGTGAACTGCCCATCCTGCTGACTTCTGGGGAGGTCTGGATACTCTGGGCTCCGTATTTGTAGACCCACCTAAATCCCACTGCCCAGCTGTGGCCATGACACAGGATATGGCTCTCTGTTGACCTACTTTGTCCTTCTCAGCTGGTCCTGGACTCAGATGGGGAGGAGAGGAGGGTTATCAAGCTAGGCCTCTGAAACCCAATGTGTTTCACTCATTTTTCTTTGGGAACGATGATCTGACTGATTTGTAAGGGTTCTCAAAATATTGAGGATGTGCACTCATTGTCATTTTGGCATTTGCTTTTGACCTTTATTATTATTACTATTATTTTTAATGTTTTAGAGACAGTGTCTCACTCTGATACCAAGGCTGGGGGACAGTGGTGCAGTTATAGCTCACTACAGCCTCAAACTCCTGGGTTCAAGTGATCCACCTGCCTCAGCCTCCTGAGTAGCTGGGACTACAGACTGTGCCACCACACCCAGCTAATTTTAAAAAAAGGGTTTTTTAGGGATGGGGGGGGTCTCACTATGTTGCCCGGGCTGGTCTCGAACTCTTGGGCTCAAGTGATCCTCCCACCTCGGCCTCACAAAGTACTGGGATTAAAGGCATGAGCCGCTGTGCTGGTCAGTGTTTTGCCTTTAATAATGGCATTTGTTGTTTGCTTTTAATTTTTTACTTCTTATTTAGAAATTATTTCAAATTTATTTTTTAAATAACACAAAGTTAATACAAAGAGGCCAGTCACAGTGGCTCATGCCAGTAATCTCAGCACTTTGGGAGGCCAAGGTGGGTGGATCACGAGGTCAGGAGTTCAAGACCAGCCTAGCCAATATGGTGAAACCTCATCTCTACTAAAAATGCAAAAATTAGCCAGGTATGGTGGTGCGCACCTGTAGTCCCAGCTACTCGAGAGGCTGAAGCTGGGAGGCAGAGGTTGCAGTGAGCTGAGATGGCGCCACTGCACTGCAGCGTGGGCGACAGAGCAAGACCCTGTCTCAAAAAGAAAGATCTCTGGCCGGGCGCGGTGGCTCAAGCCTGTAATCCCAGCACTTTGGGAGGCCGAGGAGGGTGGATCACGAGGTCAAGAGATCGAGACCATCCTGGTCAACATGGTGAAACCCCGTCTCTACTAAAAATACAAAAAATTAGCTGGGCATGGTGGTGCGTGCCTGTAATCCCAGCTACTCAGGAGGCTGAGGCAGGAGAATTGCCTGAACCCAGGAGGCGGAGGCTGCGATGAGCCGAGATCGTGCCATTGCACTCCAGCCTGGGTAACAAGAGTGAAACTCCATCTCAAAAAAAAAAAAAAAAAAAAAGAAAGAAAGAAAAAAAGAAAATAGAGCAAAGAATGCCCACCCACCCTCAAACCCTTCACTGTCTGTTTCCTGAAAATAAGCACATTCTACTAGATAGCCACAGTGCAGTTCTCAACTTCAGTCTTTTCCGTATGTTTTTATCCAATCGGTCTGTGTTTGAGTTCTATCATTTGTCCCAGTGAATCCTTCACAGCCTTCCCCCCAGCCCAGGGTGGGGCCCTCCGTTCCACTGTTGCTCTCTGTCGCCCGCTTCAGTCAGGAGCATCCCACAGCCTCCCTTTGTCTATTACCAGGTGGATCTCTTTGAAGACCCCATCCCTTCCCTTTGATGATAGACTGTGTCTCATCTGGGGTTGGTCTTATGTTTCCCCACGAGTAGACAGAAGTGATACTTCTTTGGCAGGGACCCTGCACAGGGGGTGCTGGCCCGACTCAGGGCCTCCTGCAAGGGCTCTGGAGGTCCCCTTGCCCCTCGCAGGGGAGGTCACTGTCCACCACTTGTCAAGGTTTCTCTACTGTAGAATTGCCCAGTTTCTCTACCGTAGAATGGCTGTTTCTTTCCTTCCCTGCAACTGATAAGCATCTTGGGTGTGGGGTGTGGACCAGCAAGTGCCTGCTCCTGGTGGACATTTCCTGGGACGTAGCTGTGGTGACTCTGACTGTAGCTGGCCTCCTGGCAGCTGTGAATGATGACCACGACAGTGCCCCACTTTGCTGCTGCCTGCGGCCTCTGCCTTCCCTTCTCCCATGGCTGAATCTGTTCTTGGTGCAGTTCGTGGGTTCCCACTCTGCAGGGGTCTGGCCTATCATTGTCCTTAATGACCTTGGAGCTCAGACTGACCCAGATGTGACCAATGGAGCCCTTCAAACAGCTCCATGTCCTGAGACAGGCCCCTTGTTTTTGGAGCATCAACTTTTTTTCTGGCCTCACAAGATATTCCAGGATCATCTTGTACCTGGCCTACCCCAAATCCAGGCTCAGCTCATTCTCTGAGGGCCCTGCTTCCTTTTATTTTATTTTTATTTTTATTTTTTGTTTGTTTTTTTTTTTTTTAGACAGAGTTTCGCTCTTGTTACCCAGGCTGGAGTGCAATGGTGCGATCTTGGCTCACTGCAACCTCTGCCTTCTGGGTTCAGGCAATTCTCCTGCCTCAGCCTCCCCAGTAGCTGGGCTTACAGGCACGTGCCACCATGCCAAGCTAATTTTTTGTATTTTTAGTAGAGATGGGTTTCACCATGTTGACCAGGATGGTCTCGTTCTCTTGACCTCATGATCCACCCACCTCGGCCTCCCAAAGTGCTGGGATTATAGGCTTGAGCCATCGCGCCTGGCCCGGTTTGTTTTTTTGAGACAAAGTCTCACTCTGCCATCCAAGCTGGAGTATAGTGGCACCATCTCAGCTCATTGCGAACTCCGTCTTCTGGATTCAAGCAGTTCTCCTGCCTCAGCCTCCCGAGCAGTTGAGATTACAGGCATGCACTGCCATGCCTAGCTAATTTTTTGTATTTTTAGTAGAGACAGGGTTTTGCCATATTGGCCAGGCTGGTCTCAAACTCCTGAGCTCAGGTGATCTGCCCGCCTCGGCCTCCCACGGTGTTGGGATTACAGGCGTGAGCCACCGTGCCCTGCCTCCTGCCTCCTTTCAGAGAACAAGATCTGGGTGTAGGTGTGCCCATCACTAGGGGTGTCATTGCTTCTCACCCCGTTCAGGGGACAGAGCTAGGAAACACACATACATGTATGTAAATACATACACACAAAGACTCATACGCATGCAAGTATACATATAGTACATGTGCATACTTCAGAAATCATGAGTTCTCATACATACCTCTAATTCCAAGCCATACCCCACGGCTTTTTCTTGCCCTCTCCCATTCCATGCCCCTTCCCCAGTGGGAAACCTGCTCCCAGCATCACCAGCACCTCAGGCCTGCAGAACATCTCCAGTCATTTCAGAATCACTCTGCCCATACCACTGCCGTTAACAGGCACACCAAGACGAGTCCGGATTCGTTTGTCATTCGCCTCCTCCCACCACCCAAGCTTGCTCGTGGCTGAGGGCTTGTAATCAAACACTGTGCCCATGACTCACTGAAGCTTCACTCTCTGTCCATGTCTCTGTCTGTCTGTCTCTCTTCACTGTGGTTATAGCAATGGTTAGAAATAGAATTCGGTTCATTTGTTCTGGTTCACTTTCAGTCCCACGTTTTCCTGTTCTCTTCCAGTTCTGACTTAATTTTACTTTTTGAACATGTAGACTGAGACAGGCCCAGCCCAGCTGGCCCATTGCAGGAACTGGGTAATTGCGAATTGAGAATGTGCTAGCCCGGTGTCTGGAGGGAAAGGTCCAGGTAGAAAGGTTCTTACTGGCTGCAGCCCAGGGGTGAGCGCCAGCATCCTTATGGGGAAAGTGCTGTCTCTCCAGGGCTGCCACACCCAGGAGAGGAAGAGTCCAGGCCCATTGCTGGAGCTCCAAGTTTCTCTTGGGCTGTTGTCCAGAGGAAGGAGGTCAGCAGGACCTGGCTAGATAGTTTCTGGAAGGCCAGGGCCCTGCACACAGATTGCAAGTCAGCACAGGGACTTTGCTGTCTGAATAGCCCCAGTCCTATGTTCCCAGGCACCTCTACCCCTGCCGGACCTGACTTTCCTCTCTCTTACTTCTTACTGATTTCCATGAATCCACATTCCTTTTATTGATGTATTGGCAGAATATGGACAAGCAGGGAAGTCAGGGAGCATGCTGACCATCACTACTGGCTGCTCAGCTGTGGAGACCCAGAAGTTGGTTATCAAGTCCCCTTGGTCTATTCTTACGACCCTAACCCCTCACGTAGTTCAACCACTGTGCCTCATCTATAAACTAGAGCTGAAAGGCCTCTGTCCTCCCAGTCCCAAATGAATATTTAGGACCATTCATTAGGTAAACCCTTTCATGGGTTTTTCATTCTTAGGGCAGGGAGCTCCCCGAGTGTGAAAAGCGTCATCATTAGGAGGAAGGGTGAGAAGCCCACCCGGCTCCTGGTCTGGGGGAGAAGCTGTTTTCACCGGCCTTCCTGTCGCCTTCTCCCTGCACAGCTGTATCTACTGAAGCAGGAGCTGCAGCGAGTCAACATGGTTTCCTCCTGCGAGCTGGAATTGCAGGAGCGGTCCCTGAGGATGGCCAGTGACCTGGATTCCGGGAACAAGGAGTTGAACCGCCTGAAGGAGGAGAATGAGAAACTGCGCTCGCTGACTTTCAGCCTGGTAGGTTCTGGCCCCCCCAGCAGAGAGCAGCCTCTGCCTTGGGTGCTTGATCCCCAGACTGTGGAGTTTCTGACAGGTGGTTTAATTAAGGGGAGGCTAAGGATGGGAGGTGAAATTTAGTGACTCACCTCACCCACTTTCTTTTTACCGCCTTCCTTCCTGCTGTTCCCCAGACCCCAAAACGCTGGCAGAATTAATTAAAAACTAGAACTGGACGTGGTGGCTCAGGCCTATAATCCCAGCACTTCGGGAGGCCAAGATAGGTGGATCGCTTAAGCCCAGGAGTTCAAGAACAGCCTGGGCAACATGGCGAGACCCCATCTCTACAAAAAATACAAAAAGTAGCCTGGCATGGTGGTACACACCTGTGGTCCCAGCTACTCAGGAGGCTGAGGTGGGAGGATCGTTTGACCCTGGTAATTTCAGGCTGCAGTGAGCTGAGATTGCACTGCTACACTCCAGCCTGGGTGACAGAGGGAGACGCTGTCTCAAAAAAATAAAAATCAAAAGGCAGGTGTGGTGGCTCACGCCTGTAATCCCAGCACTTTGGGATGCCAAGGCAAGCACATCATGAGGTCAGGAATTCAAGACCAGCCTGGCCAACATTGCGAAACCTGTCTCTACTAAAAATACAAAAAAGTAGCCAGGCATGGTGGCGGCCTGCACCTGTAATCCCAGCTACTAGGGAGGCTGAGGCAGGAGAATCGCTTGTACCTGGGAGGCGGAGGTTGCAGTGAGCTGAGATTGTGCCACTGCACTCCAGCCTGGGCAACAAAAGCAAAACTCCATCTCAAAAATAAATAAATAAATGAATAAAAATCATAAAAATAAAAGCTGCTGGCGGTGTATCGCAGTGCCCCCACTCGGCAGCTTTACTGCTGCTGTTGTGTTCCGGAGTGGAGTGGGCCAATCGTAAACCACAGGATTCACAGCATCGGGGCAAGAAACCTTTCTGCCTGGAAAGATTGCGCCCTCTGGCCTTCACGTGCACTGGAGGGCGGGGCTTCTGAAGCAGAGCAATGAGTGAGGACATTGGGCTTCTCCTCCTCGGCCCCTCTCAATAGATTAATATTTATGAGATATCCCTTCCACAAGCATTCACTGGGCCCAGGCACCACCCAGCTTGCAGCCTGGCTTGTGTCCCTGTTATGAGCCCCTTCCTGGGAAGTGAGTGTCAGAGGGGAACCACCTGTCTGTTGGTTTCTCCCTGTCTGTGAAATGCCGCAGCCCTGTTGAAGGCGAAGGCTGAGCTGGTAAGGGGAGGAACTGTTATCCTGAGAGCCGGCCTATCCACTTGGCGGTAGATGTGCAGCTTTCCCAGGCACGACTGGCGACTTTTCTGTGGCTTTTCTCCTGCCCGGTGTACAGCAGTAAGGCTGCATCCATCCACACACCTGGCCGTGAGGTTGCCGCCGTGTTCTTGAGGTTCTGCTTGCCCAGGGCAGCCCTCTGGGGAAGCCAGCACCCCAAGCTGACCTCTGTCTGCCCCAGGCGGAAAAGGACATTCTGGAGCAGAGCCTGGATGAGGCGCGGGGGAGCCGCCAGGAGCTGGTGGAGCGCATTCACTCCCTGCGGGAGAGGGCTGTGGCCGCGGAGAGGCAGCGAGAGCAGGTGCAGTGTGGCCCCTTCCTCACTTGCAAGCCTCCTGGCGCTTGTCCTGGGGGCGGGGGCAGGTCTGTGGGGAAGCCAGATTCCTTCATGCACACCGAGCTCACAGAATTTTGCTGAACGATTCTGTTGGCCCACTCACCTGTTCCTTTGTCAGCACCACACTGAGCACCGGCTTGCAGCCCACGGCTAAGACCGTGGTCAGGCAGATGAAGGGATTGCAGGGCCTGGGCACCTCAGGAGAGCCAGAGACTTAGGTGAGGAGGGAACGGGGAGGAGAGGAGACGGTGAAAAAGAAGATGACAGGCAGGGGAAATTATGTTTTGGGGACATTAAGAAAGCAAAGCACAACTATGCATGCTACAGACATGCATTGCTTTAATGAGGAAATTCAAATATAATCAGCCTCAGCAACTTTCTAGATGCGTCTTGAAATCTAGCACTTAAGAGATAAACAAGGCCAGGCACGGTGGCCCATGCCTGTATCAGCACTTTGGGAAGCCGAGGCAGGCGGATCCCTTGAGGTCAGGAGTTTGAGACCAGCCTGGCCAATATGGTGAAACCCTGTGTCTACCAAAAATATAAAAATTAGCCAGGCATGGTGGTATGTGCCTTTAATCCCAGCTACTAGGGAGGCTGAGGCATGAGAATCACTTGAACCCAGGAAGCGGAGGTTGCAGTGAGCCGAGATCATGCCATTGCACTCCAGCCTAGACAATGTCACAGCGAGTCTCTGTCTCAAAAAAAAAGAGACAAGAGAGAATTCACCTATTTCATCCCAGGAACCACCTCCCTCCTGCCCCTGGGCTCCCCCACCCCCTCCTCAGCCCAGACCCTCAGAGCTTCTCAGCTCCACGGGCCATGTCTCCCTCTGTCCAGTACTGGGAAGAGAAGGAGCAGACACTGCTGCAGTTCCAGAAGAGTAAGATGACCTGCCAGCTCTACAGGGAGAAGGTGAACGCGCTGCAGACCCAGGTGTCCGGGCTGCAGAAGGAGCGTGACCAGGTACCTGAGAGGCCGGGCCTGCCCCGCCACCCCACACTTGCTTCCCCAGGCAAGAGCTGGCTCAGGGGACAGTCTCTCGGCTCCCTGATGGCAGCTGGTCTCAGATTTCAGGGTCTCTCTCCTCAGTCCACATGAAGTTTCTTCACTCCCCCATGCTTGTTGTCCACACGCTCTCTCTGTCATCCTCCCTGCTCTTATTACTGTCGCATGATACTGAGAACGTGCACCCCAAATATTGGGTTTTATTAAAACTGCACACGTGAACATGAATTGAGATGAACTGTAAGTTTGCACGGGTCGGTGTGGGCCATTTAGGGCCATAAAGGGAAACAGATTGATAGTTCATAAATTTACTCTTTTTGAATGACTAATTTTTTGACTCTTGGTTACCTAAGGATAGTTACAAGGTATGAGTTAGCCATGGTGTGAAATAACAGTGGGCTTGGTATCATAAAGAAGCTATCCTGAAGGTTAAGTGCATGTCAGATGAGCGCAGGCTAGAAACAGGGCTCTCTCTAGCCGAGACTCCCTGGTGGGGATGGCGTGGCCTCCTCACCCCTGTTGTTCTGGCCCACAGGCGTACTCTGCAAGGGACAGTGCTCAGAGGGAGATTTCCCAGAGCCTGGCGGAGAAGGACTCCCTCCGCCGGCAGGTGTTTGAGCTGACGGACCAGGTCTGCGAGCTGCGCACACAGCTCCGCCAGCTGCAGGCAGAGCCTCCGGGTGCGGTGAGTGCTCCTGGCTGACCCCAGCTGGAGGCCAGGCAGAGGCTGTGGGGACACCGGGAGAGAGCCAGGCCCCAGGAAGACAGAGCAGGCATTGGGAGGACAGGCAGCGTCCCAGGCTGGGCCACACGGGGACCCTGCAGAGACAGCCCAGTGTCACCAGGCTGACACACTGGCTCCCACGTGTGGATGGCGCTGTGAAACCTTGGGGGTATCCAGTGGACAAGTAGAGTCTGCTTCTGTGTCTTCAATGACGAGAGCACCTGTGTCATACATGGGGAAGCTTAGCAGTAGGTTCCGGAGCCTTTCGAGTGTGGTGACGGATGTGGAAGGCAGCGTCTGAAGCTGTCCACAAGCAGCCATTTGCAGTGTAGATGCTGCGTTCCTGAAATGCTTAAAAGCCCAATGCCCCTCCGAGAGTGGAAAGACCTATGCGTAATGGAGGGAGCCTATTCCCAGACAGTCAGGATATTTAGGACGCCTCTCATATGGGCTGATGAGCAGCTCCAGCTCCAGGACCCCTGGAAGCACAGGTAGCCCCTGCCCTCCACATGCACAGGCCACCACCCTTCCTCCCTCGCCCTGTAGGGCTCACCCCCCTACTCCCTCACCCTGCAGTTCCCACCCTCCTTCCTCCCTCACCCTGCAGAGCCCACCCCCCTTCCTCCCTCACCCTGTAGTGCCCACCACCCCCTCTTCCCCCACCCTGCAGTGCCCACCCCCCCTTCCTCCCTCGCCCTGCAGAGCCCACCCCCCTTCCTCCCTTACCTTGTAGTGCCCACCACCTCCTCCTCCCTCTCCCTGCAGGGCCCACCCCCCTTCCTCCCTCACCCTCTGCACAGCCATCATCCCACATTGACAGTGAAAACACACGTGTTTACACAGAGAAAAACCCTCCCAGGGCAGGCCCTCATTCTGAGTGTGGGGAGACGGGTGGATTTTACTTCCTTCTCTAACTGGTCCTGCTTCCCTTCCTCCAGTTTTCTCTGTGTGTGTGTGTGTGTGTGTGTGTGTGTGCGTGCGCACGCGCTCGCTTATATTATGTATTATTTGTACAACTAGTAGATCACACATAGTCTAAAAGAAATGAAATGCTGTGTCCAACTGGTTTCTTTCGGTCCCGTTGATTGCCAGCACCTGTGATGCTGGCCCCGGGCTAGGAGGACAGGGATAGATTGTTTTCCCTGGAAGCTGATGAGAGGAAACTGCTGGAGGGCCGGACAGGTGATGCTGACCCAGCAGAAACCCCATGGGCCTCGAACGGTAACCTCTCCTGAATTAACTGGCCTGTCTGGCCTGTCTCTGGCAGCTCAAGCAGGAAGCCAGGACCGGGGAGCCCTGTACGAGGGAGAAGCAGCGGCTGGTGCGGAGGCACGCCATTGGCCCCAGAGACGACAGCCATTGCAGCCTCACCAGCTCCTTGGAGGTAAGGCTGCCCTCACTGCCTTGACCTTCCAGGCCAGTGCAGGGCCAGCCTCTGTCAGGATAAAAGTGGGCCTCCTTCCACCCTGTCCCCACAGGGAAGAGGTTGGTGCAATTAGGAGAGTTTTATTTTCTTATTTTTATTTAATTTAATTAATTAATTTATTTATTTATTTATTTTTGAGACGGAGTTTCGCTCTTGTTGCCCAGGCTAGAGTGCAATAGTGTGTTCTCAGCTCACTGCGACCTCTGCCTCCTGGGTTCAAGCGATTCTCCTGTGTCAGCCTCCAGAGTAGCTGGAATTACAGGCACCCGCCACCACGCCCAGCTAATTTTGTATTTTTAGTAGAGACGGGGTTTCTCCATGTTGGTCAGGCTGCTCTTGAACCCCCAAGGTGATCACCCACCTTGGCCTCCCAAAGTGCTGGGATTATAGGCATGAGCCACCATGCCCAGCCCTTATTTTATGAGACAGAGTCTCCTGTGTCACCCAGGCTAGAGTGCAGTGGTACAATTTCAGTTCACTGCAACCTCCACCTCCCAGGTTCAAGAGATTCTCTTGTCTCACCCAAGTAGCTGGAATAACAGGTGCCCACGACCACGCCAGGCTACTTTTTATATTTTCATTGGAGACAGGGTTTCAACATGTTGGCCAGGCTGGTCTTGAACTTCTGACCTCAAATAATCTGCCGGCCTCAGCCTCCCAAAGTACTGGGATTACAGGCTTGAGCCACTGCACCCAGCCCAACAGCCAAGCCACATCACTTTATATGTAAAATGGGGCAGCAGTGCCACCCTACAGATTTATTATGAGAACTAAGCCAAGCAGCTAATAGAGTGCCTGGTATACAGCAGGCGATCAGTGCATGTGACTCCTGTGTTTGCCCTTCCTTCCCCTCCTGCTGTCTCCTTTCCACAGTTCTCACTGTGACTCTCTCTCTACACCATGGGGGAACAAGGGAGGAGTCTCGGGGTGTCCTCCTGTGTGCCCCGCTGACCTCTGCCCTCCCTCCTCCAGTCTCAGCTCTGGTCGGACCTGAGCGCCACATCCAGCCGCGAGCTGGTGGACAGCTTCCGCTCTAGGAGCCCTGTGCCCCCCAGCCAGCAGTCCCTGTACAAGCGGTTGGCCGAGGACTTTGGGGAAGAACCCTGGTCTTTCAGGTAGAACATGTGGTACTGGGTTCCTTCCTGGCTACTCACCAGAGAAACCAGCCTAGACCTCAGGGCATCTGAGTATTAAGGCAGCAGCTCCTGCCCTTGAAGCCCTGGAGCTGGCAGCTGCTGGGCAGCCAGTGCTTGGGGTGTGGGGACTCAGAGGGAGCAGGTGATGCAGTTTGAGCCTGCAGCTTCTCATGCTTTGCAGCAGCTGCCTGGAGATTCCAGAAGTAGGCCTGGGAGCCCCGCCAGGAGCGAAGGCGGGTGACGCAGACCTGGATTACGAGCTCGTAGATGGGGCAGGTAAGCGTGCCCAACCCTGAACCTCCACAGCAGGCTGCCTCCCCCCGGCAGAGCAGGGAGCTGATGAGACAGCCAGGGCTTCTCCCCAGGGAAAGGACAGATAGAAGCAGAGCTCAGCGTCTGCCCTGGGCCTTGACCTTGGCCTCACCCTTGCGTTGTGGGAAAGTCCCGCCTGCCAGGCAGCATAAGCCAGAGCCTGGCTGTGCTTTGCTTGCTGGTGTCCTTGTGTTTTTCCCTAGAGCCGGGGGAGTTGTGTTTGACTTACACCCTGCTCAGAACCCAGCACCCTGCTCTGATCTGTGGAGACGCTTGGGCTTCCCAGTGGTTTCAGGAGGCAGCAGGCAGGGTCGCTTCATGGTGCCCAGCTGAGGCGAGGCACAGAGTGGCATCTCCCTGAGGGGAGTACCTCTCCTCTCAGGTGCTGGCCCTGAGGCCTCGCGCTTCTCCTGTGGTTCATTCTTTGTGATTGAACCAGGCTTCTCTCTGTCCCAAGTCCATGGGCCCATCAAAGGTGGGTGCCTTAGCCTTTCTGCCTCAGCACAGCTGGCTCCAGCCGTGGCACTGCACACAGTAGGTGCTTTGCTCCCCACCTGGAATTCACCCCATCGCCACCAGTGCCCTGCGCTGCCCACTCCGCACTGCCCCTCTGCCTTCTATGGGTCGTGTGATCGGAAATCTTCCCCTTTGGAGACTCATACACATTTTTATTTATAACAGTGATAAATCCAGAGAGTCCATCCAAGGCATATCTAAATTAGGTGTGAGATGAGAAGGGAGGGTTTATTCCTCTTTATTTTTCCTCTGCAAGCATTCTGCATGATGTCCTGATTGTATATATTTTTAGCGGAATTGACCTCAGATATATTGGGAGTACACAACTCATTTCATTGGCTTTGAATGTGATCGCAGTGGGATTCTGCCTGTGAGCCAGGCCTAGGGAACTCTTTGGTCTCTGCTGGCCCTGGTTCTCCTGTGTGGGCCACACAGTGAGACTTCCTGCCGTGGACCCTGGCAGGCTGCTTCCTGGCTCTCGGGGCTCACAGGCCGCAGAGTAAAATGCAAGAGCTTCAGAGACCTGGGAGCCTTTAGTCCCAGGATTGACAACTCAGAGACCTGCCTTTGCCAGCTGGGAAGTAGAGTGGTCTGGGGTAAGCAGCAGGCAGCCGCTGGCCACTGCAGTGATTGCTGCTACCCAGAAATGCAGATCAGTGCAGAAATGCAGGCCTGTGTAGAAATGCAGGCCAGCACAGGCCTATGTAGACATGGAGCCCAATGCAGTCATGCAGGCCAGTGCAGAAATGCAGGCCCATGCAGAAGTACAGGCCCTGTGCAGAAATGCAGACCAGTGCAGAAATGCAGGCCAGTACAGAAATTGAGGCCTGTGCAGAAATACAGGCCCTTGCAGAAATGCAGGTCAGTGCAGAAATGCAGGCCCGTGCAGAAATGCAGGTCAGTGCAGAAATGCAGGCCCGTGTAGAAATGCAGACCTGTACAGAAATTCAGGCCAGTACAGAAATTGAGGCTTGTGCAGAAATGCAGGTCAGTGCAGAAATGAAGGCCTATGTAGACATGGAGCTCAAGGCAGCAATACAGACCCATGCAGAAATGCAGATCAGTACAGAAATATAGGTCAATGCAGAAATGTAGGTCAGTACAGAAATGCAGGTCAGTGCAGAAATACAGGTCTGTGCAGAAATACAGGCCCCTGCAGAAATGCAGGCCAGTACAGAAATACAGGTCAGTACAGAAATGTAGGTCAGTACAGAAATGCAGGCCCATGTAGACATGGAGCTCAATGCAGAAATACAGGCCCGTGCAGAAATGCAGATCAGTGCAGAAAGGCGGCCCCAGGGTTACAGCAGATTTTTTTTCAAGTGAAGCCAGAAATCCAGATTTAAGGCGAAATCTCCCTATCTTTTAAATGTTGGCAACTCATCCAAATATCAGAAAATAGCATGTGGTGTTTAGACCCTCCCAGTTATAGCTCCCACTAGTTACAGTGATTTCAGGAAAATGAAATCAGGGTCCCAAGCATTGAGGAAGGGGTGGAGGAAGAGAAAGCTCAGCCTCAGCAAAGAGGATGGAACAGGTGGCAGGGTGGGGGTCTGAGGCTGAGGGAGAAGGGGCAAGGTCATAGCAGGTTACAAGAGGCCCATCAGCAGTGGGGTGACCAAGATCTGTAAGCTCTTGCTTCCTCCCAGACCTTCCCCAGCTGGAAAGCAGCCTGCAGCCATTCTCTGCTGGAAGCCTGGATGTCTCAGAGAGGTAAGCAGCAGGTGGGAACCCTCCAACGCTGGCTGGGAACCAGGTCCAGGGAGTGGCAGAAGAGAGGGTGATTGTTCTCTCGCCACTGGGAGGCGACAGCCTTTCCAAGCGCGTGGGAGATTCTCACAGCAATTCTCTGCAGTAGGAGAATTGCAGAACGCTGGGGCTGGGAGGAAGCAGTGGGGAGGTGGCCTTGCCAGCTCTCCTGCTCTGGGCAGCGCACAAGCTGGTCATTTCCTGGCCTGCAGCAGCATGCTCATGAGGCGGAGGCTGGCCCGCAGGATCCTGAGCCAGGTCACGGTGCTGGCATTCCAGGGGGATGCACTGCTGGAGCAGATCAGCATCATCGGCGGGAACTTCACAGGCATCTTCATCCACCGGGTCACCCCGGGCTCAGCGGCGGACCAGATGGCTTTGCGCCCAGGCACCCAGATCGTGATGGTGAGCCATGCGAGGCCCCTCCTGCCTCCCCATGGGGTCAACAGCAGCAGGTGGAGTGACTCAGGCAGGCTTCAGATGCCCAGATGGTACAGATCGACTCTGGGCTGGGCCTGTGCTCTTTACTGGGCTGCTGTAAAGCATTCTGCTCATTTATAGATGAGAGTCACTCCATGTGGAACCCAGTGCGTCACCCATGGTGGCTGCTGCCATGCAGCACTTCTGACCAGCGGTCTTTGCATGAGGTCCCTTGACAGGGCTGTGGTCACTTTGGGTGTGTGCAGTAAAAAACACGTGACATAAAGTTCACTATTTTAACCATTGGGGCATTTCTTTTATTTTTTCCTTTCTGGTTTTTTTTTTTTTCAGTTGTTTTTGTTCCTTTGTTTGTCCTCAGCCTCTTAAGTAGCTGGGACCAGACCACAGGCACACGCTACCATGCCCAGCTAATTTGGGGGCATTTTCTAAAACTGTTTTTTGTGGTTATAAAATGCACAAAACTGCTGAGAAGATAAATGGGCACAAATGTACAACCTGGCCGTGTGCGGTGGCTCATGCCTGTAAACCCTGCACTTTGGGAGGCCAAGGTAGGCAAATCACTTGAGGTCATGAATTCAAGACCAGCCTGGCCAACATGGCAAAACCTTGTCTCTACGAAAAATACAAAAATTAGCCAGGTGTGGTGGTGGGCCCGTGTAATCCCAGCTACTTGGGAGGCTGAGGCAGAAGAATCACTTGAGCCCAGGAAGTAGAGGTTGCGGTGAGCCTAAATCACACCACTGCACTCCAGCCTGGGTGACAGAGTGAGACTCCATCTCAAAAGGAAAAATAAAAAAGTATAACCTAACTAATTATTAGTGATACATGGGCAGAGAGGGTGACTTTGATGTTGTCTAAAAGCAGATTAAACTTTAAGCCAAAAAAAAAAAAAAAAGAAATACTTTGCTGGATGAGGTGGCTCACGCCTGTAATCCTAGCTCTTTGGGAGGCCGAGGTGGGCGGATCATGAAGTCAGGAGTTTGAGACTAGCCTGACCAACATGGTGAAACCCTGTCTCTACTAAAAGTACAAAAGTTAGCTGGGCGTGGTGGCACATGCCTGTAGTCCCTCCTACTCAGGAGGCTGAGGCAGGAGAATCGCTTGAACCCAGGAGGCAGAGATTGTAGTGAGCCCAGGCCACTGCACTGCAGCCTGGGTGACAGAGCAAGACTCTGTCTCAAAGAAAAGACAAAAAAATACTTCTGGGCACAGTGGTGCATGCCTGCAGTCCTAGCTACTCAGATGGCTGAGCCCAGGAGGTGGAGGCTGCTGTGAGCGATGATTGTACCACTGCACTCGAGCCTGGGAGGCAGAGCAAGACTGTGCCTCAAAAAAAAAAAAAAAAAAAGAAAGGAAAGGAAAGAAAAAGGAAAGCCCGGTGCTTTCTTAGTATGAAAAACAATTTAAACCAAGAGATGTGCAAGATGGGTTTCACCTTACCCCAGAGGCTCAGCCTTTGGTCCCAGGAGGGGACTGCGGGTGGGGGGTCTGGGGGGAAAGTTGAGCACAGAGGAGGGGAGAGGATGGGGCTGAACCCCTTGTCTCCTCTGGGGCTGATGGGAGACAGTGACAGGAGTGTTCCATGCACCCCTTGCTACCCCCTTGGAACAGGCTGTCCAAATGCTGAGCTCCCCCAGGGCTCAAACAATAGCATGTGGAGCTCCTAATGCAAGTGTCCTCCTGTGGTCTCCCCTCCACTCAACCCAGAAAGCCCTTCTCTATAGTTCTCTTTTTTTTTTTTTTTGAGACAGAGTCTCACTCTGTTGCTTAGGAGTGCAGTGGCACAATCTTAGCTCACTGCAACCTCCACCTCCTGGTTTCAGGTGATTCTCCTGCCTCAGTCTCCCAAGTAGCTGGGATTACAGGTGTGCACCACCACGCCTGGCTAATTTTTGTATTTTTAGTCGAGACAGCATTTCACCACATTGGCCAGGCTAGTCTCAAACTCCTGACCTCGAGTAATCTACCAGCCTCAGCCTCCTAAAGTGCTGGGATTACAAGTGTCAGCCACCATGCCTAGCCCTTCTTTGCACTTCTAACCATCCTCTTAAGCAGTAGTCCCCAAACTTTTTGGCACCAGTGACCGGCTTCATGGAAGACAACTTTTCCACAGACTGGGGAGGGGCAGATTGTTTGGGGATAGTTCAAGCACATTCAATTTATTGTGCACTTTATTTCTATTATTATTACACTGTAACATATAATGAAATAATTATATACTGTATCATACTTCAGAATCAGCAGGAGCCCTGAGCTTGTTTTCCTGCAGATGGTCTCATCTGGGGGTGACGAGAGACAGTGACAGATCATCAGGCATTAGATTCTCATAAGGAACACACAAACCTAGATCCCTGACATGTGCTGTTCACAGTAGGGTCCATGCTCCCGTGGGAATCTAATGCTGTGCTGATCAGACAGGAGGTGGAGCTGAGGCCGAAATGCTCACTCGCCCACCCCTCCCCTCCTGCTGTGTGGCTGGGGTCCTAACAGACCGTGGGCCAGTACTAGTCTGTGGCCCAGAGACTGGGGACCCCTGCTCTAAGGTTTCCCAGTGATCAGCTATGTGGTAGTTCAAGCAACAGAGCACCTTTACAAAGTTCAGGGAGATAGTCCCAGTATCCTAAGGGGACCAATTCAGTTTTAATGGTGTTAAAACACATCTTAATTTTTTTATCTTAAAAAGTATCTACTCTTCCAAGCTTAGAACAATGTTGAGAAGAAATGAAGTGGACATCGGAAGCCCTGCAGGGTGGGCCTTCACAGTGGGGCAGGCTATGGGTGGGAGAGCCATGGCATTGGTGGGGTGAAGGCCAGGGATGCCACTCAGCAGCCTATAGGGCCCACAACAGCCTGCAGCAACACAGTATGACCCCAAGGCTGAGAAACCCCTATCTAGAATGCTCTTGAATGTTCTAGAACTGAGGTCCTTTCTTTTTTTTCTTTCAAGAGAGGAAAGTGCTTATCACAAAGCAACCCCGACCTCAGCAGTGGAAGGGTTGGGGAAGGGTTGGCAGTTGACTCTCTGGCCAGGAGTTTGTATAGCATGCATCAGGAGAGGCTGGAAGACCTCGCAGAGGCTCTGTGGTGCAGCTTTGTTTTAGTCAAGGAGTGCAGGCCTCGCCTCAGTGCCCTGAGTGCCCTCCGTGTCCCAGCTGAATTCAGAGTCCTGGGAGAAAGAGACTGACCTTCTCGACTTGCCCTCAGGTTGATCACGAAGCCTCAGAGCCCTTGTTCAAGGCAGTCCTGGAGGACACAACCCTGGAGCAGGCCGTGGGGCTTCTCGGGAGGGTGGACGGCTTCTGCTGCCTGTCTGTGAAGGTCAACATGGACGGTACACACGCCACCCCTCTCAAGTGCACAGCTGCCTGGCCGGTCTCCGTGACCCTTGGGTCCCTGGCTTCTCTGCATGCCCAGCACCCAGGGTCCAGGAGAGGATCAGCCAGGCTGTGCCCCAGTTCCCCGGGAGGCCCCCAAGCCAGCTGGAAACCTTCCACTCACTGACTCCAGCGCCAGAGTGGCGTCTGAGGCTGGGGCCGGGTCCTTCCTTCCTTCTGACTTTCGTGTTCTGCAACCTTCCTCAAGGGGGGACTTGCATCCGCAGCTCATTTGTGGCTCATGTTCCCTTTTTTCAGGTTATAAGAAGCTGCTCCAGGACCTGGAGGCCAAAGTGGTGACCTCAGGGGATTCATTCTACATCCGGGTCAACCTGGCCATGGAGGGGAGGGACAAGGGGGAGCTGCAGGTGCATTGCAACGAGGTCCTGCACGTCACCGACACCATGTTCCAGGGCCACAGCTGCTGGCACGCCCACCGCGTGAACCCCTACACCATGAAGGATGCCGCAGGCCACGGCACCATCCCCAACTACTCCCGGTGAGCAGCTGCCCAGAGCTTGGCGTGTCCCCAGAGAAGCCCATGGGGAAACGGGGCCCAGCCTGCCTTGGCTTCCTCCTCCTGCCCGGGAATAGAGGGTGGTCGTGGTGAGATCCCCCTATGGAGGGGAGCCTGCTGAAGATGGTGTTTTTTGTGTGGTGGATGCTTTATCTCTTGCAAATGAAATGTTCATTCTGGAACTTTCTAGATCAGGGTTTCTCAGCTTTGGTACCATAAATGTTTGGGGCTGGACCCCTGCCTGCAGTGGGGCCTTCCTACTCAGGATGCCGGGAGCACTCCCACGCCCCATTTGTGACAACCAGAAATGTCTCCCTATGTTGCCAAGGGTCCCCTGGTCCTCCTAGGACTGTCTTGGTCTTAGCACTGAAAGCCCCACATGCAGGGAGCCCCTCAGTCCTGGGCAAGCAGGGACAGCTGGTCACCCTTCCCAGGGAGTGACACTGCCTCCTGCCCTGCTCCATTGAAAATGATTGCTCTAGATTGGCCTGCAGGAGGCTCCAAGGTTTAAGTGTGCAGAATGCTTGGTGCTAGAAAGCTTGAGTGTCGAGCTCAGCATCCCCAACCCTTATTGCAAACTCAAGTCCCTTGGGGCTCAGAGCCAGCAGGTCCTGGGAGAGGGCTGGCACTCCACATTTCTAATAGCTTTCTTGGTGACTCCAGGCTGCAGGCCATGGGTCCACTGTAAATAGTGAGGTTCTGGTGCAGGGCCCTGCGCTGGGTGCTCATCAGCATCCCCTGGGTCCCGCCCCAGCATAAGTAAATCAGCATCTCCAGGGCTGGGTTCAGGGCCTGGAGTCTTTGGAAAGCTCTGGAGACTGTGATGGCTGCTAGGGTGGAGCACTCCTGCCTGAAGCAAAGGGGTGTCTGGAGCTCTAGGTGGAGCACCTCCTCTCCCACCCAGCCATCTCCCCCACTCCCCCCTGCCCCGCTCTCCCCTGCCCAGCCTTCCCCTGCCCCGCTTCCCCCTGCCCTGCTTTCCCCCGCCCTGCTCCTCCCTGCCCTGCTCCCCTGCTCTCCCTTGCTTGGCTCTCCTGGCAGGAGGCAGCTGGGACAGGGCCTCTCCTGGTCTACACAGGGCTCAGCAGCAGCTCATAGCCCTCATCCAGGACATGACTCAGCAGTGCACAGTCACCCGCAAGGTGAGGCTCTGGGAGGGTCCTGGCCCCCTGGGGTGAGCTGGAAGAAGGAAACAGTGCTGGCAGGAGGGGCACCGTGTGGAGAGTGTGGGATGCTAATTGGAGGAGGATGACTCCACCTGTCTCTCCTCTGGGCCCTTTCTAACCAGGACAGGGTCTGCCGCCCCCAGCCAGCCTGCAGGCTCTTGTACGGGTGTAGCATATTTTGTGGTGCTCTCAGAGCAGCCGTGCTTCTGCATTACTCCCAGGGTACCCTAGTGACAGTCATCTTCCCTGAATTCCCCCTCCTCTGCACCAGGCGCCTTTGTGTTCTCCAGACACGGGACACTTGGCAGGTTGCTAAGCACCCACCTGTCCCTGCGGTTTGCTAAGAACCACAGGACGGGGCTCAGCCAGTTACCCAGGATGATGCGGGGCTGAGCACGGGGGAGACCTCTGTTGTTCCTCCTGCCTTGGCAGCCCACCCCTCACTGCAGGGCCCTGCTTTGGGACTATCAACCTGAGGACCCCTTGAGCCCCCCACCCCCTGGCACAGGCTCTGGGCATCCTGGCTGTTCAGTGGGCACAGTCTGATGGTGCAGAGACCACACTGGATTTGCTGGTGGGGTAGGTGTCAGGACAGGGGGCTGCTGGGCCCGTGTTGATGGCTTCGACAGCTCCTCCTCCTCCCTTCTCCGTCCCTCCTTCAGCCATCTTCCGGGGGACCGCAGAAGCTGGTCCGCATCGTCAGTATGGACAAAGCCAAGGCCAGCCCCCTGTGTTTGTCCTTTGACAGGGGCAAGTTGGACTCCAGCAGGATGGAGGGTGAGGCCTGGTGAGCTGGCACAGGGGCTGCTGGCTCTAAGTGGGCAAGGGGCTTTGGGAGCTGCTGCTAGTTGGTCCGCTGGGGCCGGGGGAGGCCACTCATTTAGGCCAGGATCTGCTCTTTAAGAATCATGGTTGACATCCACATGGATTTCCGGAGAGCAATTGAGCTACCCATCTTTAAAGTCCTGTAAGCCAGTGCTCCTACTTCTGTAATCTGTGGCAATAGAATAGTCAAACAAAACAAAACAAAACCCAGTCCAGAAGCATAATACCAGCACTTTTGGAGGTCAAGGTGGGTGGATTGCTTGAGGTTGGGGGTTTGAGACTAGCCTGGCCAACATGGTGAAACCCTGTCTCTACTAAAAATATAAAAATTAACTGGGTGTGGTGGTGCACACCTGTAATTCCAGCTACTCAGGAGGCTGAGGTAGGAGAATCACTTGAAACCAGGAGGCAGAGGTTGCAGTGAGCTGAGATCACGCCACTGCACTCCAGGCTGGGCGACAGAGCGAGACTCCATCTCAAAAAAAAAAAAAGTTTAGGAGAGGATTACAGGCCCCCAGGACGGAGGGAAGGCTGAACCCTGTGCCCTGGGAGGATGGCTGAGGAAGGATGCTGCTCTCCCAGATTCTTTGGAAGGAAGAAAACCCTGGCTCCTGCCATCCTCCCTGGGGCTCAGAGGAAACCGGGATTAAGTTGCAGGCTGCAAAGTGGTGCCTGGAGAGCCATAGGGCTGTGTTAGGGCTGCTGCAGTGAGCAAAGCAGGCCCAGGCTGCGGCAGCCTCCCCAACCCTCTGGCTCCCCTCCTCTGCAGACTCCAGTACGTGCTTCTGGGCTGAGAGCTGCTTCACCTTGGTGCCCTACACCCTCGTGTGCCCGCATCGGCCCGCTGGGCCCCGGCCCGTGCTCTTCGTGCCCAGGGTGGTTGGGAAGATCCTGAGTGAGAAGCTGTGCCTCCTCCAAGGGTTTAAGAAGTGCCTGGCAGGTATACTGTTACCTGGAAATACCTCCTCCCCTCCTCCAGTCCCTTCCTTTACCCCTCCCTCCCTCCTCCTCTACCTCCATCTCCTTCCCTTCCCTACAGTGCACATTCCCACGCTCACCTGCTCTGTCCAGATAGTTCAGGATGGAGGTGCAGGGCACAGAGCGGGGTGTGCAGAGCCAGGTGTGTAAAGTGGACGCCCTGGGAAGAGCTTCTCCGAGGGCTGGCGGGGGGGCCTGGTGACGGGGGTATTTACCATGGGACTCCCTGGGACCCCCATGAAGCTGGTGTATGAGGGCCCCGTCCGATGTCATCTGCAGAGTACTTGAGCCAGGAGGAGTATGAGGCCTGGAGCCAGAGAGGGGACATTGTCCAGGAGGGAGAGGTGTCTGGGGGCCGCTGCTGGGTGACCCGCCATGCTGTGGAGTCCCTCATGGAAAAGGTGAGGGCAAGCGGGGGTGGTAGGGGAGCTGTCCTGGGGAGGGTTTTGGGAATGCAGAGGAGGGGGATGAGATAAAGGTACACCTGAGACCTGGTGACCTTGTCACCGACTTCTGGGCCCCAACACCCCAGCAGGAGCCCAAACCTCATCTCAGCCAGTTAAGATCAATGTGACCGTGGGTGAAGCATCCCAGCTGCTTGAGCCTCAGTTTCCTCAGCTGTGGGGCGGGGAGAGTGTTTCATAGGTATTTGAGAATGAATAGATCCCAGATAACAACACTCTCCATGTTTGACAGCGTAGACAAATGCGTGAAAAGCAGTTCTCCATGGCCCACAGCTGTGTCTGCACAGGCATGGACAGCAGGGCCTGGCAGCTGGGTGTCTCCCTAGGGGCTGGCAGAGCTCCATGCCAAGTCCACCTCAGTCCCCAGAGCTCAGTTTCTAGATTTTCCCAGTGAAAAATCAAAGGGACGGAAACTCTTCAGACTGCACAGCAAGCAGCCTTATTTAGAAAGTGGCAAACTTGGTCAGGCCCAGGGGCTCACACTTGTAACCCCAGTACTTTGTGAGGCGGAGGCGGGAGAATAATTTGATCCCAGGCGTTTGAGACCATCCTGAGCAACACAGTGAGACACCCGTCTCTAAATATAAAAATTTTAACTAAAAAAAATTAAAAAATTAAAAGAGGGCCAGGCGCAGTGGCTCATACCTGTAATCCCGGCACTTTGGGAGGCTGAGGCGGGTGGATCCCTGAGGTCAGGAGTTCAAGACAAGCCTGGCCAACATGGTGAAACCCCGTCTCTACTAAGAATACAAAAAATCAGCTGGGCTGTGGTAGCACACACCTGTAATTCCAGCTACTCAGGAGGCTGAGGCAGGAGAATTGCTTGAACCCAGAAAGCAGAGGTTGCAATGAGCCAAGATTGTGCCACTGCACTCCAGCTTGAGCAATAAGGGCAAAACTCCGTCTCATAAATAAAGAAAGTGGCTGGGCATGGTGGCTCATGCCTATAATCCCAATACTTTGGGAAGCCTAGGCAGGAAGATTGCTTGAGCCCAAGAGTTTGAGACTGGCCTGAGCAACATGAGACACTGTCTCTACAAAAAAAATTAAAAACTAAAAAAATAAAAAGAGAAGAAAGTGGCAAGCTCTCTTCCCCCATCTCCTCTGCAAAATTCAGTACTGCCCAGCTCCTACCCTCAGCCTACCCAGAGGGCCCCTCAGACCTGGACACAGGCTCCCTTTGCTTCCTCCAAGGCCCCTGATCTTGACTCACTTTTCCCTCTCCCTCCCACAAAGAACATCCACGCCCTCCTGGATGTCCGGCTGGACAGTGTCTGCACCCTGCACAGAATGGACATCTTCCCTATTATCATCCACGTCTCTGTCAATGAGAAGATGGCGAAGAAGCTCAAGTAGGTGCATGCTGGGGGCTGGGCAGCATGGCAGGTGCCTACGGAGTGCATTCTGAGGCTTTCAGGAACCTGAGGCGCTGATGGGCAGTTTCCACACAACTTTGGGACAAGGGCCCTGCTGATAGCTCATGACATTCCTCTGATTTCGGCCAGGCATGGTGGCTCACACCTGTAATCCCAGCACTTGAAGTCAGGAGTTCAAGACCAGCCTGGCCAACATGGAGAAACCCCATCTCTATTAACAATACAAAAACTAGGCTGGGTATGGTGGCTCACTCCTGTAATCCCAGCACTCTCGAAGGCTGAGGCAGGCAGATCACTTGAGGTCAGTAGTTCAAGACCAGCCTGGCCAATATGGAGAAACCCTGTCTCTATTAAAAATTTTAAAAACTAGGTTGGGTTCAGTGGCTCAAGCCTATAATCCCAGCACTTTGGGTGGCTGAGGCAGGCAGATCACTTGAGGTGAGGAGTTCAAGACCAGCCTGGCCAACATGGAAAAACCTTGTCTTTACTAAAATACAAAAATTAACCGGGCGTGGTGGCGCACACCTGTAGTCCCAGCTACTTGGGAGGCGGAGGCAGGAGAATTGCTTGAACTTGGGAGGTAGAGGAGTAGCAGTGAGCTGGAGATCGAACCATTACACTCCACCCTGGGTGACAGAGCAGACTCTGTCTCAAAAACAAACAAAATAAAAATAAAAACAAAAACAAAAACTAGCTGTGCATGGTGGCGGGCACTTCTAATCTCAGCTACTCCGGAAGCTGAGGCAGGAAAATCTCTTCAACCTGGGAGGTGGAGGTTGCAGTGAGCTGAGATCAAGCCACTGTACTCAAGTCTGGGCAACAGAGTGAGACTCTGTGGCAAAAAAGAAAAAAAGTGGCTCATGCCTGTAATCCCAGCACTTTGGGAGGCCGAGGCAGGTGGATCATGAGGTCAAGAGATCAAGACCATCCTGGTCAACAAGGTGAAACCCCGTCTCTACTAAAAATACAAAAAATACTTTGGGAGGCTGAGGCGGGTGGATCATGAGGTCAAGAGATCGAGACCATCCTGGTCAAAATGGTGAAATCCCATCTCTACTAAAGATACAAAAAATTAGCTGGGCATGATGACACATGCCTGTAATCCCAGCTACTTGGGAGGCTGAGGCAGGAGAATTGCCTGAACCCGGGAGGCGGAGGTTTCGGTGAGCCGAGATCGCGCCATTGCACTCCAGCCTGGGTAACAAGAGCAAAACTTCGTCTCAAAAAAAAAAAAATTAGCTGGGCATGGTGGTGTGCGCCTGTAGTCCCAGCTACTCAGGAGGCTGAGGCAGGAGAAGTGCCTGAACCCAGGAGGTGGAGATTGTGGCAAGCCAAGATCGCGCCATTGCACTCCAGCCTGGGTAACAAGAGTGAAACTCCGTCTCAAAAAACAAAACAAAACAAAACAAAAAACTACTCTGATTTCATGCTCACCAAACAAACTTGATTTCAAATCTGGCCTCTCAGGAATCTTGATACCAGGAAGAGGGTGCCTTTTTGCAGTGGGCAAAAATAGCCCGGTCACTGGCAAATGACATTTTATCATTGAAATTTAAAGTTGTAAATTAACACATTGGCACTCCCTCCCCAAGAGCAGCCTAGAGGACCACTGTGAGGCCAGACCCCGCACCCAGCCCCAGCTCCACTGACACTCTGCACTTACTGGGGTGCAGTCTAACCCTATTTGGCTAAGGACAAAAAAAAAGGTAAATAAAAATTACTTGGTTTACTGGGGACAGACCAAGATGTCTTGCTACTGTGCCCTTTCCACTCTGGGAGCCAAGGCTGTGTTCCAGATGGCCTGCCCTCACCACCGGGCCCCGGGCCCCATCTTCTTTAGAAAGTCCCCTCAAAGCGAGGCCACCCGTGTTCAGGGGCATTTGGGTGCGTGTCAACACTACCCCAGCTGGGCTGCTGGGCCCTTGCCCTCCCCTAAGCCCACACCCCCATCTCTGGCCTGTGCAGGAAGGTCCTACAGCGGCTGGGCACCTCGGAGGAGCAGCTCCTGGAGGCCGCCAGGCAGGAGGAGGGAGACCTGGACCGGGCGCCCTGTCTGTACAGCACCCTGGCTCCTGACAGCTGGAGCGACGTGGACGGCCTGCTCAGCTGTGTCCGCCAGGCCATTGCTGATGAGCAGAAGAAGGTGGTGTGGGCGGAGCAGACCCCTCAGTGACGAATGGGACAGTGGGGTCCTCTGGGTGCCGGTGAATGCAGTCCTGTTCCTGAGCTCAGGGCCTCTGGCAGAACTGTGGGCTCCTTGGCACATGAGGCCAGCTCTCCCCTCTGGCTAGGGTCTTACCTTGAACCCTCACCACGCGCAGGGCGCACATGGTGAAGCCACTTGTATCTGCTTACTTTTCTGTGGAAACCATCTTCACCGTCACCAGGCTTGCCATGGTCTAAACTGGAGACTCTGAGAATGTTTCTGCAGTGGGAAAGGAGGGACACCTTTCCACGCCTTCCCTAGAACTGGAGGCCCCAGGCCTCTGCAAAACCACCTGTCTGTAGGCCTGATTCAAATCCGTGGGGCTGCACCTCCCTTTTATATTTTGATGTGTCAAAGGCTCACTCCAAAAGCACAGAAGCAGCAGGTGGGGAGCCAGGAGGGCCCCCAAGGTTGCTGCCACCCTTGCCGGGGGCAGAGGCACAAGCCCACATATGCCGTGACCCTGGAAGCTTTTCTCAGCTTCTGAGGCTGCAATGCCTCCAAACTCCAGTTTACAGAGGCCAGTGTGTTTACTTGTAAATGTTTCTGGGTGATACAGACAGTACTCTCAGTGGGCCCATGCCCTGTGGCCTCCATGCCCGTTCAGTGGGAGCATCCTGGAAGAGCCTGGCACCAACACCCCTGTACAGGGCCTGGGACTGGACTCTGCCTTCCCCCAACCTGACTTTACACCCCAGCCCTCAAACATCGATACTCCACCCCCAGGGCTCAGGGGAGGACCCAAGTCCCCCAGCGCCTGGCCTTGCCTGACCTCCTGGGACTGTGGCAGAGTGAATGTCATTAGACAACACTGTCCGAAAACCAGAAAGCTGTTTTAGAATCCAGTATTGTCATAAACGAGTTCAGAAAAAGAACTGTATTTTACTGAAATAAAAAGCTTTCACAGTAGCTGGCCTGTGGCTTCCTCTAGCCCGCCCCAGTATAGCGTGATGGGAGAAAGGGCAAGGGCAGCCCACCCACTCAAGGAAGCGCCCTCTCCTTTGAGGGGTGTCCAGGCCCAGCTTCTGCTCCCGAGGTGGGCGGGGGCAAGGCAGGAAGGGCGCATTCTCCCAGCAATGCCGGTGTCACCCAAGAATTAACCCGCGCCAGAGGACAGGGGCATTGCCATGCCTTCATCTTCAGGCACTCAAAAGAGAGAAGCTTCTGCCCAGAAACTCCTCACTCAGGGAGCCTGCTGCCAACCAGCTGAAACCTGCCTGGGGACCTGGTGCTTGACCATAGGAAAAAACAGATGCAGCAGAAACCTGGCCAAGGGTCATTCAAAGGCTTCCGCTAGGCCAGAGGCTGGGAAGAGCCAGGCGCTGTGCTCGCAGGCGAGTGTAGCCGGGACCTGCTCTGCCCACTGCTCATGCAGCACCGAAGCCCCCACCTGCTCTCTGTGAAGGGCTCGGAAGCATATGTGGGTGCCGAAGCCCGAAGAGGCCTCAAGCCTCCCATTTTCAGGTCCCCAAACCAAGCCAGAAAACAGATCCCCTTGTCACAGGCTGGGGATGCTGCCCTGTCCGCAGATCATAGCTAGAATTCCAGTGCTGGGACGTGGTTCAGATACAAGACAGCCGTGTCCCCTGCCATGACAGCAGTGCCCCTGGTGGTGGAGGGGCTGGGCACACGCTCTGGTCCCCCTCCAGGCATTGGCGGGAGTGACACCCTACAGGAAGGAAGGACCCACCCTGGACGGGAGTGTGGAGGAAAGGGCTGTCACTGCTCCCCAGGCTGGCCGCCACAGGGACGTGTGTGGGACGTGTGCACAGGCTTCCCGGGGTGGTCACAGCTCGTTGTGGAGGGGCTGGCACTGTGGAGAGAGCTTCTCCTCCAGGACGCCATCAGGGGCACACACCCAGGGGTCGTGGGTCTCCCACTGCCACTTGGACAACTGGGCCTGAAGCATCTCCAGAACCTGAGCAAAATGCGGGTCGGTGGCCAGGTTCTGGGTCTCATGGGGGTCCCGGCTCTGGTCGTAGAGCTCCCAGCGTGCCCGGTAGTAGTAATGATGGAGGTCCTTGTACCAGCCCGTGGGCCGCCCAGCTGCAGTGCGGTTCAGAAGGTCCTGGAAGGTAGGTGAGACGTAGAAGTCCTGATCGATGGGAAAGGGCATCTTGAAGTTGAGGTTGTGCACGAGGCGGAAATTCTGGTGGTATACGGAGCGCATGGGGTAGGACATGGTGACCTCATGGTGGCTCTGGCTGCCGAAGACGGTGGCCCAGTGGGGCTCGGCCTCCAGCGCTGGCAGGAGGGACCGGCCAGTGAGCTGGATGGTCTTCGAGCCAAAGATGGCATAGCTGGGGTAGGGGATGGAGAACCAATCCAGGATGGTGGGTGTGAGGTCTGGAAGGGAAGCGACGTCTCAGAGCTGCACAGCCCTCAGCACGCAGGAGCTGCCCTTGAAGGGCCGAACCTGTGCCACTCTGGGCGGCTACCTTCTCCAATGCAATCAGCAGCAGGATGTGCCTTGTCCAGCTGACACCTCTCACCACCAGCCATCTCTTTGGGCCATGGTGCCTCGGATGGCATAGCAAGAGGCCTCGACTCAGTGACATTTAGGATCCTCCTAAAATCCTACGGACCAGAAAAGAAGTCTACTCCCACCCTGTGGTGGGTGCAGCCTCGGTGCTCCCAGTCATGCTTTGGGGCCAGAGAGAGATGTGGGCCCCGAGCTCAGAGGGAAAGGGAACCTGAGTGTGCTGCTGCCCTAGTGCATCCCTCCTGGAGGCTCTGCCAGGCGGTGTGCAGGACAGGGCGGGCCTCTGCCCTGTGCCAAGGGGCTCACCCTGAGCCCTTTGCAAAGTCTTCCTGCACCCCTATCTTTGTCTGCATGTCCATAACATGGGACTAGATGTCCCAGAGCTTTTTAAAAATGAGCAGGGTCATGAGGTGCTTTGGGTCCCCCAAGAAAGCAGGATGGGGTGCAGAGATGCTCAAAAAGGGGTCCCCAGGCCCACAGTATCAGGGTCACTTGGGAACATGTCAGACATGCAAATTCTTGAGCCCCACCAAAATCTACCAAATCAGACACTCGGGGGTGGGGGTGCGGTCTGGATATTAATAAGCATCCCAGGTGATTCCAAAGCTCATCCAGGGTAGGCGGGGAAAAGCAATGGTTTTGAAAGCAGTGGGATCCAGGCTGGAATCACCGCTTAGTGCTTACCAGCTGTGCAGTCTTGAACAGCCTACTTCACCCCTTGAGCCTCATTCTTTTCCTCTATAGAGTGGGAGTAACAATCCCTTCCTTGCCCAGATGATACGAGAGCCACGTGAGGTAATGGGTGTGGAGCAGCATCTGACACATCGTGGCCCCAGTGCATGTCCATTCCCACCCCTTCCCTGACAGAGGCAGGCAGAGGCATACCTAGGAGGCTGACGTAGGCCTCGCTGACCTGGCCCCAGCGTTTCGGGTGCTCCGGGGATGACAGCAGTAAGGGCTCAGCGGCGCCCGGCCAGTACAGGTTGGTCCTGCCACTGGGGAAGGGGATCCCGTTGTCGGATGTGAAGATCACCAGTGTGTCGTTCAGGACACCTGCGTCACGCAGCTCCTGGAGCACAAGTCCAACTCCTGCAGTGAGGGGCAGGAGAGCAGAGCTCAGCTGCAGACATGTGCGGAGGCAGGGGAGTGTGGGGACCCACCCACTGCTTCATCCAGCCACTGGGCTCCAGTGCTTTCTGGATTTGAAAGAACTCCTGTTCTTCCCACCGGCCCTGGCTCTTGCCCAGCTCCGCCAAGCTCCCAGTCTCTGAGCAGGCCTCGAATGGGCCTCCATGGACTCTAGCCCTCCCTTGTCACTTCAGCGTCATCCCCAGGCACCTGCTCCCTGCTGCCCACCAGCTTCTGGGTTCTCTGGAATCTCGTCTGTCCCATGGAGCAAATAGGGCAGGGGCCATAAGACAAGCTTTCCTCTATACCCACTGCTTCCCTGATCACCAAGAATTAGTGGCACCAACAGGGAAATGGTAGAGGTCCCAACCTCCAGTTGTGGGTTGAATGGTGACCCCCAACCCCAAAAGACATGTGCGCTGGAATCTGTGAAGGGGACCTTGTTTGGAAAGGGGCACTTTGCAGATAAAGATCCTGGGACAAAAATCATCCTGAAGTGTCCAGCCAGGCCCTAAATCTAAGGACAGGGTCCTTATAAGAAGAGGAGGCAGGAAAAAGGCCTGTGAAGGTTTAAGTAGAGATGGGGGCGATGCTGCCGCCAGCCCAGAACACTGAGCACTGCCGCAGCCCCCAGAAGCTGCAGGAGGAAAGGCAGGGGTCTCCCCTAGACCTTCAGGGGAGCATGGCTGTGCTGACACCTTGATTTCAATCTTGTGGCCTCCAGCACTGTGAGAAGAAAAACTTTGGTTGTTGTAAGCCATCCAGTTTGTGGTACTTTTTAGGATAGCCACAAAAAACTCACATGCGTAAGTTTTCCATCTGCATAAGCTAGGGAACTCCAGACCCCACATCTGACCCAGACCCTGTTGCTGGAAGTATCTGGAGTCTTCACCCAACCAACCTCTGGGGCACCCTAAGGTCCCAGCCCAGCAGCAGCTCCACATCAGGGCAGGCCCAGAGTGGGTCACCATGCCACCTGCAGACCCCTCTTCTCAGTGTGGGCTCCACCTGCCGTTGCACAGGGCCTGCCACCCTGAGACCCTCACCCACACTCTGCTGTGACCTGACTGAGAGGGTGCTGGCCCAGGATGGAGGCTGTGGCACCCCCCTGGGCACACAGGGCCTGCCACCCTGAGACCCTCACCCACATTCTGCATGACCTGACTGAGAGGGTGCTGGCCCAGGATGGGGGACCCAGGCTGTGGTCCCCCCAGAGTGCCCAGTTCCGCAAGCCTACCTTGGTCCATGCGGCCGATGGTAGTGTACTGAGCAGCCAGGTCGGCTCGGGCTGCCGGGGTGTTGGGGACGAAGTAAGGCACCTGGGGCAGGTGGAGGGAGCCAGGCTTAGAACGGCTGACTTGGGGAGCGGCACCCAGCCTTCTCCCCAGGCCTGCTGTGAATAGATTAGCCCAGAAGAGCCTCACTCTGGACCACCCCATCTCTCTACAGTTCTCTGTGGCCCCGAGGATGGGAACCTGAATCCAATTTGGTTAGAGCACCTTTCTTCCTCACCTAGGGCCAGAGCTGCAAGCTCATGGGAGGGCCACGTCCCTGACCCAGGGCTGAGGGGTGTCCTGAAACGAGGGAGGGGCCTCCTACCAGCACATCCTGTGGGTCATAGGCCTGCGGGGTCCAGTCTGGGATGCGACCCATGCCGCTCTCTCCATTGCCAAACTTCTCACAGAAGGTTCCGTACTGGGGCTGGGAGTGCCCACAGCGGTGGGGGTCATGGAAGGCGATGTAGAGGAAGAAAGGCCTGCACGGGAGAAGGGTCATTGCCAAGGCTGCGGGGCCAGTGCTACCTGGCACCGGAAGCCCCTTGGCTCTGCCTCCTCTGTATCTGGATGTCAACCTATGACCCTCACTGCCTCAGTTTCCCCATGTCCCTTCTCCTCCTGACCAGACTAACTTGAGTACCCAGAACCATCTCCCCTGCCCCCACCCCAGCCACATGGGGGCCCATGCATCCCACCTGAAGACTTGGCTGTGCTCTGGGGCCAGCTGCCAGGGGAAGGGACAGGGGCCCCGGGACAGGGGCCCCGCCTCGTACCGGTCGTCCTGAGTCTGCAAGAATTTCCGGACGAGCAGCTTAATTCTCGTGATGTTCCGCCCCACCTGGAGGACAGAGCTGTTCTCCTCGGTGTAAGCAAAGTCAAATGGGTACACGGTCTCTGGCCCCACGTGCTTCTTCCCGATGATACCTAGGTGGGAAGAGAGGCCTGTCCAGAGTCCCTTCCGCCTCCCAACGCCCCTGCTCCCTTCCTTGCCCCCTCAGACCTAAGCACACCGTGGGTTTTCGTGGACGCACAGCCCAGCCAGGACTCACAACCAGGCCCAGGTCCTTTGGGACAAGAGCTAAGGGCAGGCCACAGGGGCTGAGGGTGCCTTGGGACAGGGCACTGAACCTCCTGGGCTCCGGCTGGGCCTCTGTGCCTCACCCTGCGCCCTGCCCTCAGCACAGCATCCTCACCTGTGCGCACGCCAGCCTGGCTGAGCAGCAGCGGCAGGCTCTGCACCCTGTCGAAGGAGTTGAAGTGGTGCACGTCCTGGTGCAGCCCGTACATCCCATTCTGATGCTGCCGGAAAGACACATGAGGTCCAGGGCCCGAGGCAGCCAGGGCCCCACTGGCTGTACCTGTCCTTACACGGCCCTCTCATCACCAGGGGCCTTCTCAGGGCCCCCGATTTAGACTTCAAGTGGCCAGAACCCAGAGAGCCTGGCTCCACCTCCCGCTCCCAGCCTGAGAGGCCCATGGGTCCCTCCCATGAAAGGAGGACTTCACAAGGAAGAAGGGTCCTAGAGGGCGTGCACCAGCGTGAGGTGGCCTGGATATTCTTTTTGTGCATCTGTACTTCTCAGCTCTTCTGTCATCACAGAGCGAAAAAGATGGAGCCAGGCCTTGTTTATTACCTAGTTATTTTATACTGTAAAACAAACCGTATATTTAAAAAACTCAGACTGCATAGGGAGGTATCAGGCGAGAAGGAGGAGCTCCTCCTAGTCCCATGGCCCACTGCTGGAAGTGGGCACACCTGTGTCTGGATGAGCCTCTCAGGAAGCATCTGCACCCACGCATGTGATATCCCCACCCTGGCCTTCCACTCAGCCTCAGCCTCAGATGGAGACAGCACTTTGCTTGCAATGAGCTAAGATCACAAGGTAAGATACCAAAGTAAGTGCCCATTGGCCGGCGCCGTGGCTCATGCCTGTAATGCCAGCACTTTGGGAGGCTGAGGAGAGTTGATCAGTTGAGGTCAGGAGTTTGAGACCATCCTGGCCAACATGGAGAGACCCTGTTTCTACTAAACATACAAAAATTAGCCAGGCATGGAGGTGCGTGCCTTTAATCTCAGCTACACAGGAGGCTGAGGCAGGAGAATCACTGGAACCCAGGAGGCGGAGGCTGCAGCTGAGATCACACCACCCCGCTCCAGCCTGGCGAGAGTGAGACTCCAACTCAAAAAAAAAAATAAAAGGGCTAGTCCTGTGCGATTCCACTCCTATGTGCCCCTGGAACAGTGAGAATCATAGAAACAGAGGGAGAATGTTGGTCGGCAGGGGATGGGGAGGGAGAATGTGGAGCTGGTGTTTCGTAGGGACAGAGCTTGTGTTTGGGACAACGGGAACTTCTGGAGATGGATGGATGGGGTGATGGCTGCGCAGCACTGTGAATGTGCTTAATGCCATGGAACAGGTACTGGAAAATGGCTAAGCTGGGAACGCTGATGTGTGTGCATTTTACCACCAGGAAACAGGAGCGTGCATGCCTAACAGCAGCAGGTCCCTGCACATAGCGCTCCCGGGACACTGTCACAATGGCGGTTCATACTGAGTAAGCACACTAGGCCTCACGCTAAGTGCTTACATACGAATCATCAGCCCCGCCAGTCCCCATTATAACCCCTTCTTACAGATGAGGAAATTGAGGCACAGGAGGTAGGTCACTTGCTGCAGGCCATGCAGAGCAGTGAAGACAGGGCTGGCAGGGGGGAGTCAGAGCCCCTAGTCTGCACTCATGGCCAGAAGCTGTGCCTCCTCCTGGAGGTGGGAGGGAAGTGGGCAGTCCCTCCTCAGGGAGCCCAGGGATGGGAGATGTGGCAGAGGCCTGGGCCCTGGACGCAGCCTGTCTACTGCCGGCCCACCCCTCCTCCTGCCCCTTGCACCTCACCTGGGGCAAGCCAGTGAGGAGGCTGGCGCGGCTGGGAGAGCAGCTGCTGACGGAGGTGAAGGCGTTGCGGAAGAGGAGACTGCGGCGGGCCAAGGCGTCCAGGTGTGGGGTGGCGATGGCGCTGTTGTTGTACGCACCACTCTCAAAGCCGCCATCATCCGCTGTGTAAGGTGGGAGACAGAGAGCACATGGTGGGCTGGGGTCACGAGAAACAGCGCCGGGAGTGAGGGAGGCCGGGGCTGTGATGCCAGGAGGCAAGTTACCCAGGTGGGCATGGTACTGACTCAGCACAAATGCTATCGTGACTGGGCACTTCATTACCTAGGAGGCATGACACATGAGGGGGTACAGCAGGCAAGCATGATACTAGAGGGCATGTTAGCAGGAAGGCATATATAGGAATGCCCCATACCCACTGGGTATATTAGCAAGCAGGCATGGTACTTAGTGGGCACAAAACCCAGTGGGCATATTAGCAAGCAGGCATGGTACCCAGTAGGCCTGATATGTGGTGGGTAGGTGAGCAGGGTATGTAGGCTGGACTGATAGATGGTAGGTATAGCAGGTGAGCATGGTACCCAGGCAGGCCTGATACCCGGTGGGTATGTTAGCAGGTGGGCTGGTACCCAGCAGGCCTGATACCTGGGTGGGTATGAGAAAAGGCAGACATGGTAAGCAAGTGGTCATCATAGGCAGGCATCATACCCCAACAAGCCTGATGATACCCCAAGCAGGCATGATACCTGGTAGGTATGTTGGCAGGTTGGCACAGCATACAGGCTGAACTGACAGCTGGTGGGTATAAGCAGGTGGGCATGGTACCCAGGCAGGCCTGGCACCTGGGCATGTTAGCAGCCAGGCATGGTACCCAAGTGGTCAAGATACTCATTCGGGCATGATACTCCAACAAGCTTTATGATAGCCCAGCAGGCATGTACCTGGGTGGGCATGTTACCCAGCTAGGCATTTAGGCAGACGGCGGCTGAATGCATGGCCATAGCACACTGCTGGGCAGTTCTGGGCTCTGCAGACACTACCTGGGGCAGAGGGCAGGAGAGCCTCGCCCAGCATGCATCTAAGGATCTGTGTATGCCCCACCACTGCTTCTCACTGATGCCATCTCAAAGGCCAAGTGGCCTTCAGATTGTATAGTTCAACCCTTTCACTCTACACAAAACAGCTGAGGCCCAGAAAGGTGAGGTACAGGGCTCTGAGCTTCTACAACCACACCACACTTCTTCCCCCTGCTCTGGGGTAGACAACATTGGGGGCACCCCAGGAGAGGCTGGGGGAAACCCCCAGGACCAACACCTTCCCCCAGCTCCCTCAGGGGCAATGTGGTCCATGGCAGAGGAGGCTGCACAGCTTCAAGCTGGGCTCCCATCCTCCACCCCACAGCACCCACGGGGTGTGAGCACATGGCAGCCAGGTAAGCCTGGAGCGAGAGCAGGCTGCTGTGCTCCCTACCTGCAGCCCAGAAGGAAAGCTGCCCTTCTCCAAACCCAGAGTGTCTCGGCACTTGGCTGTGGGCCTGCTATGGACAGAACTGTGTCCTCCCAGAATTCATGCACCGAAGCCCTAATACCAACATGATTCTATCTGGAGACAGGGACCTTAATTAAGGTTAAATGAGGTCATACGGATGGGACCCTGATTTGACAGGACTAGACTGTTGCCTTACAAGAAAAAAGAGGGCTGGGTGCCATGTTTCATGCCTGTAATCCTAGCACCTGGGAGGCCGAGGCAGGAAGATGACTTCAGCCCAGGAGTTCGAGACCAGCCTGGGCAACACAGTGAGACCTTGTCTCTACAAAAAATACAAAAATTAACTGGGCATGGTGGTGTGCACCTGTGGTCCCAGCTACCTAGGAGGCTGAGGCAGGAAGATCAGTTGAGCCTGGGAAGTTGAGGCTGTAGTGAGGTGAGACTGTGCTACTGCACTCCAGCCTGGAGTGCAGAGTGAGACTGTCTCACAAAAAGAAAGAAAAGAAAAGAAAAAGGAAAAGAAAAGAAAGAGGAAAGAGAAGAGAGAAAGAAAGAGGAAAAAAAAAGAAAAGAGAGAGAGAGAAAAGAAAGAGACAGGAAAAGGAAGTGAGACCCCCTTCCCGCTTGTCACGTGAGGAAACAGTGAGAGGGTGATCAACTGCAAGCCGAAAGTGGACCCTCAGTGGAACCCAACCAAGCTGGCCCCTGACCTTGGATTCTCAGCCTGCAGAATTGTGAGAAATATGTTTCTGTTGTTTAAGCCAACCTATGGCAGTCCATGCTAAGACCGGCCTTAGCGCAGGGGCTGCATGGCCGGGGCTCTGAGAGCCTCCAGCGGGAATCCCATCTGCAGATGAGGGTCCAGGCAGATTCTTCCCTGTGTTTCTGGGAGGTGAGGAGTTGGCAGGAGAGCTGTTTATGTTACAGTGAGCCGAACTCCCGCCCAGAGACCACAGTTAATCAGAAAGAGGGCACCTGGCAGCGTGCCAGACCTCAGAAGGGGAAAGAATCACAGGCCTTGTCACTCGTCATGGGCCAGGGCTTGATTACCCAAACCGGAAGTCTTGTGAGCAGCACGGTGCTTGCCTGGGAGGAACTTGGGGTTTCTGAGAGGGACTGGGATTGGGGGAGACAGTGGTAGGGGGTGGTGGAGGGCTGGGCCCTCAGACAATCGAAAAGGCAGCTGAACCACAGCCTTTGGGGTAGGAAAAGATTACATTGGGGAGGAGATGAGAGCCAGGAGGGTACCCTGTCTGCAGTCTCTGGGGACTTGAGCACCAGCTCCTCCTCGGGCATCCCTTCCCGAGAGGGATCTGGGATCCGTGGACACCTGGGCCCTGGCCAGGCAGGGTTAGAAGCGGGTGGGGACAGGCGGCAGGAGGTAAGGTAGCGGGGCTGGATGCTGGGGCTCACTCCTTCACCCCTCGCTGCCCTCTCTGGGGAGACACCCATTTGGAGTCTGAGGGCAGCACAGAAGGGTGGGCGAGAGGGAATGGTAGGGGGATACAAGGGCAGGACACAGCAGGGTCAGCACTGACCACGGGTAGGGAGGAGGCCACTGGCCACTTCCGCGGGCCACGGCAGGTGGGCGTGGGAGGGCGGCGCCTGCACTCACCGAGGAGCAGCAGCGCGTTCCGGGGGCGCGCCCGGCAGAGCCCCAGGACCAGCAGCAGCGCACAGCAGGCGGGCCCGGGGCGGCGCATGGCGGCTGCGGCTCGGGCTTCGGCTCGGGCTCTTGTCTCCCGCTCAGCCCCGCCCCTGCCTCTCTCGGCCCCGCCTCTTCCCCCGCCCCTGCCTCGCTCGGCCCCGCCCCCGCCCGGCCCCCGGTCACGTGCGCCCCAGACCCCGCCCCGTCCCGTCCCGGGTCATTCCTTTGGACGCGGCTGCGGCGACACTAAGAGACCCCGAGCTGCGGTGCGGGGTGGGTGAGTCCGTGACCCGCGAGGGCGGCGAGCGGGGACCAGGGGCGGGGGGTGCGGACAGAGGCCGGGGTCGCCGGGGACAGCCGACGCGGGGCCAGCACGGAGCCCGAAAGTGCGGGCGCCTCCCGCGGGGACCACCCCCCTGCCGCGTCCCCACCCGGGTCCTCGCAGCCCTCGGCTTTGCTCGGGGCCGAGGGACTGCGGACTGTCAGGTGGCGCCGGGTCCCCGCCGGAGGCCCCAGGACCCAGAGCCAGCGGCCTCGTAGGCGGGGCCAGGGGCTCCGGAGTGGATTTTGGCCGGAGCTGGGCGGCCGGGGGCCTCGGGGGGCGGCTCTGCGCGCGGGCGCCGGGCTCTGGAGGATGCTGCGCACCTGAATTAACTGGGCGCCTCTGACGTCCTCCCAGAAGCAACTAGAACTCCAGGGCGTCAATGCCACGGGTGGAGGCCAAGCGAGGCGTGGTGTCAGGAGGGAGGACCCCCTACTCCAGCGCCGCGGTCAACCGTAGTGGGTGGAGCCCGCATTGACGCGCAATCGGAAAACCTGGGATCCCCTCCCAGCAGCCGCCGGCACCCCCGCCAGCCTAGTGTGTCCTGCGGGCCCTGCTTCTCTCTGCGCTGCTCCCCGTTAAATTCCCTGGGGTGAGGGGGAAAAAAGGAAAAGGAAGCCAGTTCTCCAGGAGCGAGAAGTGTGGAGCCTAATTTAGTCTTCAGGCTTCTCAGTAAGAAATCGCTGAGCAGTTTCTCATCTGGGAGAGTTGAGAATGGAGGGACAGAAGGCACCCAGGATTTGCGCAGGGGGATTCAGGAAGAGTGGGTGATGAGGGCATGGGGTGGGCCCTCCAGTCTTGGCATAGTTCCGCTCTTGCGCATGTTGTTGGCTTCCTCTCAGACCCGTCTGGCTCAGCGTCCCTGGGGAGAGGAGACCCATAGTGACCCCTCCTGGCCCCCGCCGACTCTGACCAGTGTGATTGGGTTCTTCAAAGGCCACGCTCTGATTGCTGGTCTATGCCACCTGCATCCCCAGCCCCACCGAAGAAGATGCCCTCTTCGGTTCTGGGTCAGGCCAGGTTCTCCAGCCCCGGGATGGCCCCAAACACCTGCTGCTGCTCCCCCGTGGCCGTGCAGAGGAGGCTGCCCATCCTGGCATGGCTACCCAACTACTCCCTGCAGTGGCTGAAGATGGATTTCATCGCTGGACTCTCCGTGGGCCTCACTGTCATTCCCCAGGCACTGGCCTATGCTGAAGTGGCTGGACTCCCGCCCCAGGTGAGGTGTCTGACCCTGCTGCCAGCCCTATCTCTGAAGCAGTCAGGAGATACACAATATCAGTCCCAGACACCATCAGCCATCCCAGGTTTCCACCCCTGGGCCCCAAGGAACCTTTGGTTTACAGTGTATAATGCATGACTGTCTCTGGGCTGACCCAGGCTCCTGTGCCTATTTGGCACACACAGACACTGAGCTGGTTGTCGAGGGACCACCGAGGTGACTCACAGAGGAGGCCTTAAGAATGCTTCCTCGGGCCGGGCGCGGTGGCTAACGCCTGTAATCCCAGCACTTTGGGAGGCCGAGGCGGGTGGATCACGAGGTCAAGAGATCAAGACCATCCTGGTCAACATGGTGAAACCCCGTCTCTACTAAAAATACAAAAAAATTATCTGGGATGGTGGCGTGTGCCTGTAATCCCAGCTACTCAGGAGGCTGAGGCAGGAGAATTGCCTGAACCCAGGAGGCGGAGGTTGCAGTGAGCCGAGATTGCGCCATTGCACTCCAGCCTGGGTAACAAGAGGGAAACTCCGTCAAAAAAAAAAAAAAAAAAAAGAATGCTTCCTCAGGCCAGGCGCGGTGGCTCACACCTGTAATCTCAGCACTTTGGGAGGCCGAGGCGGTATCATCACCTGAGGTCAGGAGTTCAAGACCAGCCTGGCCAATATGGTGAAACTCCCTCTCTACTAAAACAAAAAATTAGCTGGGCGTGGTGGTGGGTACCTGTAATCCCAGGTACTTGGGAGGCTGAGGCAGGAGAATCACTTGAACCCGGGAGGTGGAGGTGAGCCAAGATCACGCCATTAGACTCTAGCCTGGACAACAAGAGCGAAACTGCCTTAAAAAAAAAAAAAGAATGCATTCTTAGACTTGGGCACAGCATACAGGCCTGCACCAACCCCTCTGGCTGACTGTCTGCACGCTGAGGCCCCGGTTGGGTGCTGCTGAAAGAGTAGCCTCCTGATCACTGCAGGCCCCCTGCAGCGTAGGGTGGTGCATGTCTCGCCTGTGCATGCTCGTGTGTCCAGGACACAGCTGACACCCACACATCCCATGTGTGCACACGCATACTGGGGACATGGTGGACTGGCCTCGTCCTCCTGGGTGCTCACCACTGTCTCTCTCCACAGTATGGCCTCTACTCTGCCTTCATGGGCTGCTTCGTGTATTTCTTCCTGGGCACCTCCCGGGATGTGACTCTGGGCCCCACTGCCATCATGTCCCTCCTGGTCTCCTTCTACACCTTCCACGAGCCCGCCTATGCTGTGCTGCTGGCTTTCCTGTCTGGCTGCATCCAGCTGGTCATGGGGGTCCTACGTTTGGGTGAGGCTCGACCTTCTTGCCAAGGAGATGCCCTTGACCTCAGCATTTCCTTGTTTGCATTTCAAGGTCTACCCCTGTGTGTGTTGGGGGCGGGGTGTGAGTATGTGTGTGCGCATGTAGGTGGGTGGCTGGGTGGAGGGGATGGGGGCCTGGGCCCTTAGTCTACTCTTTTCTGCTGAGAGGCCAGGACAATTGGAGAGGAGCTGTGGCCTCAGACCCTAGTCTCCCTTTTCTGCTCTCCAAAGACAGCCATGCCGGGTGTGTCACCCACCCGTTCTTAGCTGCAGCATCTGCTCCCAATCGCACCCTTCCCACCCCTCCCAGCTCACACATACCCTCATCCTCTGGGACTGGGTAGAGCTGGGACCAGCTCGGTGTCCTCTCTTGGCTGGCCAGGGTTCCTGCTGGACTTCATTTCCTGCCCTGTCATTAAAGGCTTCACCTCTGCTGCCACCGTCACCATCGGCTTTGGACAGATCAAGGTAGGTCCAGCATCCACCCAGGGCACTGCTCTTTTGCCACTGCTTGTTGGCACAGGGATAGCTGGGAGCAGGACCAAGGCCCGGCCTGATCCCTGTGGTCAGTGGACGTCTTACTGTTTCAGATTGTCTTCTGTGGGTTAAGAAGTGCACAGTGCTCTCATGGGTCCCCTCTTAATAAAATGACCCTCCTGGGAGGGCTGTCTCATGATGGTTGGATTTTACAGCGGGTAACTGGGGACACCAGTAATTCCATCCCCCCGCCTGCTCTTGCCCGAGTGTCTGTGTGATATGATTTACGTGGCTCCGTTCTCCCTGCACTGGGCATACCCAGCAGGCCCTGCCAGTCACAGTTTCTACAAGCAAATGATTTCCCCATGCTAATTTAGCTAGGTGGTTTTGTTGTGTGCTTTTTTCCCCCTGGTTTCTGTTTAATATTTTTTAAATGCCATGCTTTTTATATTTACTTTTAAAATATCTATAAGATGTACCAAGATCTCCCAGGGTAAGCTTGGCAAGGTGAGTGTGATTTGTAAGTCATCTGCACACATCTCCCAGGGTAAGCTTGGCAAATGCTGTTTCAGGGTATGGTTGCTTCTTTATTCATCAGCTGAGGATGTAATTTACTCTGTTTTTTTGCTGGGTTGTAAGTTCCTCAAGGACAGGAACTGTTCTGCTCCCAGCCATGGCCACCCAGCACTGGGCAGGTGCAGTAGGAGGTGCTCAGTTGGGTGTATGTGGAGTGAGGTGAGCCCAGTTCCGCTGATGGGGCTGTGCTGCCATCAAGGCAGACTAGGGGCACACTCTGCCTCCTCACCCTGTGTCACTGCAGATCATCTTCCCAAAGCCAGGCGCTGCTCCAGGCCAGCCTGAGACAGTCTTCCCTGAAGGAGGAACCGTGAGAAGACCAAGGACAGGAGAGCATATGTGTGTGTGTGTGTGTGTGTGTGTGTGTGTGTGTCTATGAGTGTGAATAAAGTAGCAGACACCTTTTGCACTCTTGCTGCGTGCTAGGCACTGGGCAAGACACTCTCCATGTGTAATTCTCAGCACACCCCTGGTAGGTAGGTTTATCATTATTTCCATTTTAGAGAGGAGGGACCAACTTAGGTGTGGATGAGTGCGATTTGTAAGTTATCTGCACACATCTCCCAGGGTGAGTTTGGCAAATGCTGTTTCAGGGTATGGTTGCTTCTTTATTCTGGAAACGTCCCTCATTTTTGGTATCAAGAATAAGAATGTTCTTTTTTTTGTTTGTTTGAGACAGAGTCTTGTTCTGTCACCCAGGCTGGAGTGCAGTGACGTGATCTCAGCTCATTGCATCCTCCACCCTCCTGGTTGAAGCAATTCCCCTCCCTCATCCTCCCAAGTAGCTGGGATTACAGGTGCCCACCACCACGCCCAGCTAAAGTTTTTTTGCATTTTTAGTAGAAATGGGATTTTACCATGATGGTCAGGCTGGTCTTGAACTCCTGACCTTGTGATCCACCCACCTTGGCCTCCTAGTCTTTTATAATGTTCTTTTATAGGATCACAGTGAAAGTAGAGAGTGCCGCTTTTTTTTTTCTTTTAGGCAGAGTTTCCCTCTTGTTGCCCAAGCTGAAGTACAATGGCACCATCCACTCCAACCTCTGCCTCCCGGGTTCAAGCAATTCTCTTGCCTCAGCCTTCTTAGTAGCTGGGATTACAGGCATGTGCCACCAAACCCAGCCAATTTTTTGTATTTTTAGTAGAGATGGGATTTCACCATATTGGCCAGGCTGGTCCTGAACTCTTGACCTTGGGTGATACACCCTCGGCAGCCTCTCAAAGTGCTGGAATTACAGGCATGAGTCACCCCACCCAGCTGAGAGTGCTTCATACTTGTCAACCCTAGCCTCGCTCAGGGACTCTGCAGCCATCTAGAGGGAGGGTTATCTTCCTGACTCTTCCAGGACAGAAGCCCAGAGTCCCAGAGTCCCCAGTCCCAGAGTCCACCCACCCAGATGTCCTAACCCCACCTACCATGTTATTGCAGTTTTGGGGCAGGGTCCTTGAGCCTGTCACCCTGGGAACCTGGGCCTCAACTTCCCCCTCTGACTCCTGCTGAGTCTCAGGCAACTTAAAGAACTAAAGCACAGCTGTGGTGGCGCCAAAGATCCCAGCTATGTGGGAGGCTGAGGTGGGAGGATCATTGGAGCCAAGGAGTTCGAATCCAGCCTGGGCCACAGAGCAAGCCAAATCCCTCTCTAAAGCAAAGAAAGAAAGAAAAACAACAACAACAACAACAACAACAAAAAAAAAAAAAAAAAAAAAAAAAAACCGTAAAGCACAGGATAGAGCTCCTTCTTCTGCCCAGGAGCTCTGAGAGCTGGCATCGCTGTGGGAGGCTCCTACTTAGCCAGATATTCCCCAGCCCAGTTTCTTGAAGCCCCTCAGAGCCCTCCGGATCTGTGCACACTGTGAAGTGCTTTTTCCTTCTGGCAGCAGCGGGGCTGGAGGTTGGGGGGCATCTAGTGAGAGACGTGGACTCAAGCCAATGGCAGCAAGGGTCTACATTGCAGGGGGCTTGGCCACCAAGTGTCAGGCGTGGCCTCGAACCAATGGGGGCAGGGCCAGGCAGCCCAGGGCTCCTGGCCTTAGAGCTGTAGAACTGGTCTCCCTGCTGTGGGATCACCTACACTGTTTTTTATGAAAAACAAAAGTAATTTAGAGAAACATCACTGACCCAGAAATTGTGAAGTACCATTTCCCCCAAGGGTAACTTTGACTTCCTGGCTTAGGGGGCATTGGAAGTGGGCAGATGGCCCCGGAGCTTTTGAGATGGGCCCTGGGAATGAGAGTCTGAGATGGGGTCGGGACGGCAGGCCAGGAGCTGGGGACAGATTGCCTGGGTCTGGGGACAGGGCCTCTGATCAGCATCTCTGTGTTTGAACAGAACCTGCTGGGACTGCAGAACATCCCCAGGCAGTTCTTCCTGCAAGTGTACCACACCTTCCTCAGGATCGAGGAGACCAGGTACCCTGGGCTTCGTTCCTCCCTCCTATAAGGAAGCTCCTCCTTCTACACCTGCTTTCCTGGCCCCCCACCTCAACTTTCACCCCCAGCGGCTGCTCAGACGGGTCCCCAGAGCAGCCCCATCAGCAGCACCTGCAAGCTGGCAGGAAATGAGATTGTCAGCCCTTTCCAGACCTGCCCTATCAGAGCTATCGTTCTAACAGGAGGCCTGTGGTCTGCATGCAGGGGAGAGTTTGAGAAGCTCAGCTCTGGGGAGCCAAAGGGGGTGCTGTTCCTCTCCACAAAGCTTTCTTGGGCAGGAATGGGAAGAGACTGTGTAAACAAAAAGAAGGCAGTGTGTCTCCCCCCGGGTTGTGATTTGTTAAGGAAGAGAAGACAGGGCTTGGGGAAGCTAACACAGACAGAACGCCTGTGCCACGGGGATAGCAGGTGGAGCCGTGATGAGAGATCGAGGAGACCCAAGCGATTCCTGCACGTGGTTTAAAGAGCCTCTGAACTGAAAATACTGTTTCCTTAAACCTTGATACTCACGGTAGCCTGTGACTGGCAGCCTGGGCATAGGGCCTCCCCTGGGAGCTTCTTGGCACCTCCCAGCAGAAGCAACGGCAGGATGCTCGGGTTGGCAGAGGCCTGGGCCGAGCTGGGTGGTGACCAGTCCTCTGCCTGTCCACAGGGTGGGCGACGCCATCCTGGGGCTGGTCTGCATGGTGCTGCTGCTGGTGCTAAAGCTGATGCGGGACCACGTGCCTCCCGTCCACCCTGAGATGCCCCCCGGTGTGCGGCTCAGCCACAGTTTGGTCTGGGCTGCCACAACAGGTGAGGGGCCTCAGCTCACGTCGTGTGCAACCTCTGCTGCATGTTGGGGCCACTTGAGGAGTCCTGAGTCCCACCCTGAGAGATTTAATGTCATTGGTCTGGGTGTAACTTGGGCATTGGGACATTTAAAACTGCAGACAAAACTCTGGGACTTTTACTTTTTATTAAATTTTTTTACTTTTTATTTTTTTCTTTTAGTAGTAGTTTTTTTTTTTTTTTTTGTGAGATGGAATCTTGCTCTGTTGCCCAGGCTGGAGTGCAGTTGTGTGATCTCAGCTCGCTGCAACCTCTGCCTCTCGGGTTCCTACGATTCTGCTGCCTCAGCCTCCCGAGTAGCTGGGATTACAGGCATGCGCTACCACGCCCGGCTTTTTGTATTTTTAGTAGATACAGGGTTTCACCATGTTGACCACACTGGTCTCAAACTCCTGACCTCAAGTGGCTCACCTCGGCCTCCCAAAGTGCTGGGATTACAGGTTTGAGCCACCAAACTCTGTGACATTTAAAACTGCAAACCAAACTCGGCATGGTTCCGATCCTCAGCCAGAGCTGAGAGCTGGTCTGCTGCAGTAGTCCTCAACCTGAAGCAGTTTTGCCCCCTGGTGACTTTTGGCAATGTTAGGAAACATTTTTGGTGGATACCAATGGGCGAGACAGTTGCCGGCAACTAATGAGGAGAGGTCAGGGATGCCGCCAGACCCCTGATGGTGCGCCGGCTTCCACAACTGACAGTGACCCACCCAAAATGTCAGCAGTGCCGAGGTGAGAAGCCAGGTCTACTGGTGGGTCCTGGGGAGAGAAAACAAATTCCACTGCGACCAGCTGTTTGAATTGTGCAGCTTGCTGGGGCACAGCTTCAGCTTCAGGCCTGGAGGCTGCAGGCTGAGCCACAGATAACCAGGGGTCCTTTGAGAAGTGGGGAGGGGAGGACTGCATAGTGGGAGGAGCAGCAGGGCCATTAGCAGGTGAGGGAGCACCCTGGGGAGGTGCAAGCCTCTGCTCAGTGCATTCAAGATAGGCACGGGTCCCCTGGCTGACCTCTGGGCAGGGATGCCCAGAGAAGAAGGCACACCCAGGAAAGTCGGGAAGCATAGGTGACTCCGAGCCTTCTCAGAGCTGAGGGGAAGGATTAAGCACTGAGCTTGGCCCTGCTGTTTGGGGGCTGCATAATCCAACAGCTAGAGGAGAGAGAGCGTGGCTGGATTTAGCCCTTGAGTCACTTCCAGCTGCCTGGACTGGTTTGTTCCCCCGGTCACTTCCTGGATCCTGTTCCGCAGACTTGAGGCAGTGGTGAACACAGCCTGGTGGGGTGGAGAGAGCCCTAGGTTTAGAGTGGAAATGCCCGGCTTCCAGTCCCAGCCTGGCCTGTGTTTAGACTTGCAGAGTAGCTAGCCGAAGTTCCTGTGCTTTAGTTCAGTTTTCCGTGAAATAGTGAAAACGCTTTGTTATCTAGTTTCTTTTTTTGGGAGGTGGAGTCTCGCTCTGTCGCCCAGGCTGGAGGGCAGTGGTGCCATCTCGGCTCACTGCAACCTCCACCTCCTGGGTTCAAGTCATTATCCCACCTCAGCATCCTGAGTAGCTGAGATTACAGGTGTGTGCCACCACACCCAGCTAACTTTTGTATTTTTAGTAGAGACAGGTTTTTGCCATGTTGGCCAGGCTAGTCTCGAACTCCTGACAAGTGATCCCACCCTCCTCAGCCTCCCAAAGTGCTGAGATTTCAGGCATGAGCCACCACACCCAGCCCTTGCTTTGTTATCTTAAACCTTGAGACTCAGAGTGTGGCCTGGGACCAGTAGCCTAGGCACTGGGCATCCCCTGGGAGCTTACTGGAAATGCAGGGTCTCAGGGCCCCCTCAGAGCTCTGAATCAGAATCTGTATTCTTCAGGGGATGTCCAGGGAACTCATGGGATCACCTTAGAAGTCAAAGTTTGGAGACCAGGCATGGTGGCTCACACCTGTAATCCCAGCACTTTGGGAAGCCAAGGCAGGCTGATCACCTGAGGTCAGGAGTTTGAAACCAGTCTGGCCAACATGGCAAAACTACATCTCTACTAAAAATACAAAAATTAGCTGGGCGTGCTGGCACATGGCTGTGATCCCAGCTTCTGGAGTGGCTGAAGCTGGAGGATCACTTGAACCTGAGAGGCGTAAGTTGCAGTGAGCTGAGATCACGTCCCTGCACTCCAGCCTGGCAACAGAGTGAGACTCCATCTCAAAGAAAAAAAAAAGGAAAAGAAAAGTCAGACTGTGAAATGCTCAGACACCCCAGGTTTCTCAGAGAGTTTTGTATTTCTTTATGCGACGACCAGTCAGGTACGGCCACAAGGGGAGACAGAGAAAGGCTCAGGAAAAAAAGAAAGTGTATTGTACTCACAGGTCCTAGAGACAGGAGGCACAGCACGCCACGTAGGGCCACGTCAGAAGACACCAGGGTGGCCAGGAGGAGAAGTCAAAAGCTAGAGGATGGTTTAGGCCACAGCCTTTGTTGAGGTTTTCATGACAGAGGCAAGGGGGGAAGGGTGATAGAGGCAGTTTCATCGAATGTGGAAACTGCGCACCCTTCTTTTGTAATATCTACTCATGAGATTCCATAGACTTTCTTTGCAGACTCCCGTAGCTGGATTTACTGCACCTTGAAGCAGTTCCAGCAGCTCACTGTTGCTCTCTGGGATTTGCAGTCTTGTCCTTGCTGTGTTTCATTTTGTTTCATTTCTAGTGCTACATTTTATCCTTTTCTCTGTGATGCCTCAGCTGTTGTTAATTGCATCAAGTGCTTGTTTCATTTCAGACACTGATTTTCATTTCTAGAAATTCAATTTGAATCTTTTTCCTTTTTTTTTTTTTTTTTTAAAGACACAGTTTCTCTCTGTCATCCAGGCTGGAGTGCAATGGCACGATCGTGGCTCACTGTAACCTCTGGCCCCCCAGGTTCCAGCGATTCTCCTCCCTCAGCCTCCCGAGTAGCTGGGATTACAGGTGTCCGCCACCACGCCCAGCTAATTTTTTGTATTTTTAGTAGAGATGGGGGTTTTGCCATGTTGGCCTAGGTGGTCTCGAACTCCTGACCTCAGCCTCCCAAAATGCTGGGTTTAAAGGCATAGCTACCCCACCCAGCCTCAAATTGAATGTTTTAAAATGTATCTTTTACATTGTTACTTAACAGTCTTGTTTCCTCTAGTTCTTTAAGTAAGTAGAATTTGGTTACAGTTATTCTTTTAATGTCCTGTTAATTAAATTGCGTTTGGTTACAGTTACTTTATTCTTTTTTTTTTTTTGAGACAGAGTCTCACTCTATCACCTAGGCTGGAGTGCAGTGGCTTGGCACACTGCAACCTCCACCTCCTGGGTTCAAGCAATTCTCCTGCCTCAGCCTCCTGAGTAGCTGGGACTACAGGTGCATGCCAGCACACCTGGCTAATTTTTGTATTTTTTTCTTTAGTAGAGACGGGGTTTCATTATGTTGGCCAGGCAGGTCTTGAACTCCTGACCTTGTGATCCACCTGCCTTAGCCTCCCAAAGTGCTGAGATTACTGGCATGAGCCACTGTGCCCCACCTGGGTCTTACTTTTAAGCTTTGTTAGCTGGACCAGAGCACGGTTCATTCTAGGGCGAGCCTAATCTAGCCCACCAGTTGATTTTGTAAATATAGTTTCATTGGAACAGCCATTCCCATTCATTTACATTGTGTGTCTGCGTCTGCTTTTATGCAATAATAGGCTTGAGCAGTTGCACCAGAGACTTTATGGCCAAAAAGCAAAAAGGTTTTAGTATTTAGCCCTTTACAGAAAAAAATTTGCCAACGCCAGGTCTTGGGCTAATCTTCCCCACTGCTGAGGTAAAACCCTCAGGAGCCCCTGACGCTCCCTGAATGATGAGGGTTTTTCGCTCTGGTGTGAGTCCTGGGATTGTGGTTACAATCTTCGTGTCTCTTCCTCACTGTGGGTTTGGGTCATTTCCGTCCAGCTTTGCCTCACCCGGTTCTCTGCTGCACACTGAGGGCATCTCTGCAGACATCTGCATCTCCGTCTCCGGCCGCCCTATCTGTTCCTGTGACCTGGCTGTCAGCTCCAGCCACAGGCCTCCTCTGACTCCCTTCCAGCATTGCCTCTGAACTCAGGGAGACCCCTGGGCTCTGCTAGGGGGCCCCCTCCATACACAGGCAGACCATCAGAGAAGCCGCGGACAGCCATCAGGGCAGTGACAGATGCGCCTCCCTTGTTTACCATGGCTGTTCTGCCCACTGTCCGGCAGCTTGGAGGCCTTTGTTTGGGGCAGGGGATAATCTGGTTTCTTCCTCCCTTGTGCTTTGAGGTGGACACACCCTGGGCACCTGGTTTCAGAGTCTTTGCCGAATTGTGTGATGTGCCGTGGCCTGGAGCTTGGCAGTGGGTGGCACGTGCGCCTGTCCATGGCCTGTAGCTCTGCTAAACCACCTGCTGTGCTCGTGCTGCTACGTGGTACTTGTGTCTGGGCCATATTTCCCAGAGTGTAGAGTGAGGACTGCAGCCCAGCGGGGGCATCTTCTGCCCCTGGGCATTTGCCCCAGTCACCTGGAGGCAGCCACACTACCCACTACCCAGAGAAGGGTCCTGGATGCCCCTCTGCTTCTCTCCTAGCTCGCAACGCCCTGGTGGTCTCCTTCGCGGCCCTGGTTGCATACTCTTTCGAGGTTACTGGATACCAGCCTTTTATCCTCACTGGGGAGACAGCTGAGGGGCTCCCTCCAGTCCGGATCCCGCCCTTCTCAATGACCACAGTGAACAGGACGATCTCCTTCGCCGAGATGGTGCAGGTGGGCAGAGCCAGGAGCTAGGATGGCATGGCCGAGGCTGCAGTGGCCCCTGGCATGGCCCTTACCCTGATGCGTCTGCTGGGTGCCAGGGGGTCCGAGGTCAATTAGGACAACCAAGTCCTCAGGGAGGGACATCTCAGTTATTAAAGCGTCCCAGGTCAGATGCAAGCTCAACGAGCTCAGGGATGTTATGTTGTATTCCTGCCCGGGGCACAGGGGTGCTTCTCCCGTTGTGGACTCCAGCTGAGGATGAATGTGCTGTGTTCTCCCAAGCTGACAAGCACTTGCTCCTGTTTCCTGTTGGGGTGGGTGGGCCCTCGCTGCCTTCATGGGTCACATCCCTTAGGAAGGCCACTCACCATCCCTCTCTCCTCTTTCAGGACATGGGGGCTGGGCTGGCTGTGGTGCCCCTGATGGGCCTCCTGGAAAGCATTGCAGTGGCCAAAGCCTTCGGTAAGATGCCTGTCACCCACGCCCCAAGCCTCTCGGTGCGCTGGCTGGGCTAGGCCTGCCTGCTTTCTAGCTCGCCTTTATCTGTTCTAGTTTTAGAAACTTGAATTTGTATCCAAGTAATACATGCTTATGATACACATACACATATGATGTATATATGATAAAAATGGCTCTATAATGAACCACCGCCCCCCCCACCCCACGGTGTGCGGTGAGTGTTTTAACAGCCCACACTGTTTGTGGAAATAAAAGGTTTTGGTTCATGGCCCTCACGGCTGTCCGTGGTGTAAATGCTGCTGACCAAGTTTAAGGTGACGGGGACATCACTGAACAGGGAGTTTGCACATGGAGCTTGGGTGAGATGGGCACAAGCGCCCGTATTCCATGGCGCCTCCACCATGTTGCTACCATGGGTGCGAGTAACATCATCAGCGACAGATGCCAAATCAATTCAGAAGTGGCGAGTTTCAAGTATTATCTTTGGGCCAGGCATGGTGGCTCAGGCTGGTAATCCCAACACTTTGGGAGACCAAGCGGGAGGATCACTTGAGCTCAGGAGTTTGAAGCACACGTAGGCAAGATAATGAGACCTCGTTTTTATTAAAAATAAAAATTATCCTGGCATGGAGCAGACCTACGGTACCAGCTGCTTGGGAGGCTGAGGCAGGAGGATCAGCGGAGCCAGCAGGTCGAGGTGGCACTGAGCTGTGACAGCACCTCTGCACTCCAGCCTGGGTGGCAGAGCAAGAGCCTGTATTATCTGTTTAATTGAAACTTGTAATTTAATTGGTAATAATGACTGTTTCTTAACAGGCTCACAAAACTCTAAGCACTATAAACAACAGGCTTCATTCAGCTGGCTCGGCCCCTCCTCACCTCCAGGGAGGCAGGGCAACAGTAATCCCCTCGGTGACTAGGTTGAGTCAGTATCTCTAGATTCCCTCCTTACAGTTTGTCCATCACTTGCCCCATCCTGTGGGGATGACAGCTTCGTTCTAACTTGTCACTGTTATTGAGTCCTTGCGTTTGGGCTCCTGTTGCTTCTAAAGGTGAAAGCCCAATTAACAGTGTCTGTTAATTGTGAGTGGGTAAATTGTGTTTACTGCCTAGTGCAGGCTGTGCCAGCGTAAAGCTTCTCCTCCCAAGTCCCAGGGCTCTGACCCTTACCCACCTCAAAGGAGATTCTTTTTTCTTTTGAGACAGAGTTTCGCTCGTTAGCCAGGCTGGAGTGCAATGGCGCAATCTTAGCTCACTGCAACCTCTGCCTCCTGGGTTCAGCCAATTCTCCTGCCTCAGCCTCCTGAGTAGCTGGGATTACAGGCACGTGCCACCACGCCTTGCTAATTTTGTGTATTTTTAGTAGAGATGGGGTTTCACCATGTTGACCAGGATGGTCTCGATCTCTTGACCTCATGATCCACCCGCCTCGGCCTCCCAAAGTGCTGGGATTACAGGCATGAGCCACTGCGCCTGGTAGGAAATTCTTTTTTTTTTTTTTTGAGACAGGGTCTTACTCTGTGGCCCAGGCTGGAGTGCAGTGGCACAATCTCTGCTCCCTGCAACCTCCATTTCCCAGGTTTAAGCAATTCCCATGCCTCAGCCTCCAGAGTAGCTGGGACTACAGGTGCGCACCGCCCAGCTAATTTTTGCATTTTTAGTTGAGGTGGGGTTTTACCATGTTGGCCAGGCTGGTCTCAAACTCCTGGGGTTCTCAAGTGATCTGCCCACCTTGGCCTCCTAATAATTTTTAAATTGTTTGTAGAGACATGGTCTCACTTTGTTGCCCAGGCTGACCTTAAACTCCTGAGCTCAAGCAGTCCTCCTGCCTCGACCTCCAAAGGTGCTAGGATTACAGGCATGAGCCACTGTGTCCGGCCAATTTTTATATTTTTAAATGGTTGGGAAATGTCAAAAGAATAATAATATTTTGTGCTATGTGAAAAGTATATGAAATCCAGATCTCATGTTTATAATTAAAGTTGGAGCGTGGCTATGCCCACTTGGGGATGTGCTGCCTGTGGCAGCTTTCATGGAACCACAGCAGGGTTGCGTAGCTGCAGCAGCCACTGCAGGGCCCACAAAGCTTAAAATATTGACAAGCTGGTCCTTTACAGGAAAGTGTGCCAAGCTCTGAATTAGATCCATGCTTTTGTGCCTTCCCCTGACATCTTTGCCTGCTTACTGCATCTTAGACTTTCTAGTCATCTCAACTGGTAATCAGAGAGGTTTCCAGTTTAAATTTTTTTCTCGGCCAGGCACGGGGCTCATGCCTGTAATCCCAGCACTTGAGGAGGCCAAGGAGGGCAGATTCCTTCACCTCCAGGGTTCAAGAGATTCTCCTGCCTCAGCCTCCTGAGTAGCTGGGACTATAGGTGGGTGCCACCATGCCCAGCCAATTTTTGTATTTTTAGTAGAGACGAGGTTTCACCATGTTGGCCAGGGTGGTCTCAATCTCCTGACCTCATGATCCACCCACCTCAGCCTCCCAAAGTGCTGGGATTGCAGGCATGATCCACTATACCTGACCATTTACATGTTTTCTTGTTATTGTTTGAAACAGGGTCTCACTCTGTTGCCCAGACTGGAGTGCAGTGGCCCGATCACAGCTCACTGCAGCTTCAACCTCCCAGGCTCAAACCATCCTCCTGCTTCAGCGTCCCGAGTATCTGGGACTATATAGGCACACACCACCATGCCTGGCTAATTGTTGTATTTTTTGCAGAGATGGGAGTTTTGCCATGTTGCCCAGGCTGGTCCTGAACTCCTGGACTCAAGCAATACTCCTGCCTTGGCCTCCCAAAGTGCTGGGATTACAGCTATGAGCCGCTGTGCCCAGCCTGTTTACATGGTACTCTACCTATTCCCACTCGGATACACTCAAGCACACGTTTATATGTGACTACTTTAGATGTATATTCATGTAGTTATATTTATAAAATTTATTGCCGTACGTAGAAGTTCATGATCTGTTTTAACATTTTGTGAATGTTTTCCAGCGATGTTGAATATCAGTGATGGTCTTTACTGTTCCTTCCCTTTAGCATCTCAGAATAATTACCGCATCGATGCCAACCAGGAGCTGCTGGCCATCGGTAAGACCCTAGTCACAGGGACGACCCCAGCCTCAGGGAAGACCCCAGCCACAGGGAAGACCCCAGCCACGGGGGAAGACGCCAGCCACGGGGAAGACCCCAGCCACAGGAAAGATGCCAGCCATGGGGAAGACCCCAGCCACAGGGAAGACCCCGGCCTCGGGGAAGACCCTAGTCATAGGACGACACCAGCCTCGGGGAAGACCCCAGCCACAGGGACAACCCCAGCCACAGGGAAGACCCCAGCCTCAGGGATGACCCCAGCCTCAGGGAAGACCCCAGCCTCAGGGAAGACCCCAGGCATATGGAAGACCCAGCTGTGGGCCTCCAGGGCCCTGGGCCTACCACTCTGTCTCCGGCATCATAGGAGTACTGTGATGTGGTGATGAATTGGGAGGGCACATCCAGGTGGGCTCTTCTGGAATTTTTTTTTTTTTTTTTTGAAATGGAGTCTTGCTCTGTTACCCAGGCTGGAGTGCAGTGGTGAGATCTTGGCTCACTGCAACCTCTACCTCCTGCATTGAAGTGATTCGCCTACCTCAGCCTCCTGAGTAGCTGGGATTACAGGCATGCACCACCACATCTGGCTTATTTTTTTTTTTTTGAGATGGAGTTTCACTCGTTACCCAGGCTGGAATGCAATAGCATAATCTCAGCTCACCACAACCTCCGCCTTCTGGATTCAAGTAATTCTCCTGCCTCAGCCTCCCAAGTAGCTGGGACTACAGGCGTGTGCCGCCATGCCCAGTTAATTTTTATATTTTTAGTAGAGATGGGGTTTCACCATGTTGACCAGGATGGTCTTGATCTCTTGACCTTGTGATCCACCCGCCTCGGCCTCCCAAAGTGCTGGGATTACAGGCGTGAGCCACCGCGCCTGGTTTATTTTTGTATTTTTCGTAGAGACAGGTTTCACCACGTTGGCCAGGCTGTTCTCGAACTCCTGACTTCCCGCCTCAGCCTCCCAAAGTACTGGGATTACAGGAATGAGCCACCGTGCTGGCTCTTGTGGAATAGTCATAAGGATTTGTTCCCAGAGCTCCACACTGTTCAGTTGAATCCCTAAGAATACAGAGCTGATATCTGCTGTCTGTGAGTCTAACCCTGTGAGACCTGACACCCCGTGTGGGTCTTAGAGAGCAGGAGGGACTCTGGCCTTTGTGGCACCCCAGGTGAGACAGATGCTGGTGGCAGCGTGGGGTCTGGCTGAGCAGTGATCCCTGTTCCCGGGCCCCAGCAATGCCACAGCATGGGCTTTGTGTGGTGTAGGCAGCCAGTGTAACTTGAGGAGACAGTGTACCAGCCGTGGCCTCTGCCCTCACCGTGGCTGTCATCTCGTGAGACGGACTGCTGGGGTTGAAGGGAACTGGGTGGAGAACGTGGCAGTCACTGACCTCCGGAGCACGTAGGGTTTGTCTTACAGGCACATCCTTCTCAGCCATTATGCCCTCCTGGGTGGTGAGATACTCCCCTCCGTTCTGCGTGGGGAAGGTGTGTTCTGGTCACACAGGAGAGGCTGGGTGACAAGTGTTCGAAAGCTGGGACCTGGCCGGGCACGGGGCTCTCACCTGTAATCCCAACACTTTGGGAGGCCAAGGCAGGAGGATCACCTGAGGTTGGGAGTTCGAGACCAGCCTGTCCAACATGGCAAAACCTCATCTCTACTAAAAGTACAAAAATTAGCCAGGTGTGGTGGCTCACACCTGTACTCCCAGCACTTTGGGAGGCCGAGGTGGGTGGATCACCTGAGGTCAGTAGTTTGAGACCAGCCTGGCCAACATGGTGAAACCCCATCTGTACTAAAAATACAAAAATTAGCCAGGCATGGTGCTGCTCGCCTGTAGTCTCAGCTACTTGGGAGGCTGAGGCAGGAGAATCACTTGAACTGGGAGGCAGAAGCTGTAGTGAGTTGAGATCCTGCCACTGTACTCCAGCCTGGGCAACAGAGCCAGACTGTGTCACCAAAAAAATGGCCGGGCATGGTGGCTAATGTCTGTAATTCTAGGACTTTGGGAGGCCAAGGTGGGCGGACCACCTGAGGTCGGGAGTTCAAGACCAGCCTGACCAACATGGAGAAAGCCCGTCTCTACTAAAATACACAATTAGCTGGGCGTGGTGGCTCATGCCTGCAAACCCAGCCACTTGGGAGGCTGAGGCAGGAGAATTGCTTGAATCCTGGTAGCACAGGGTGCAGTGAGCCAAGATCATGCCATTGCACTCCAGCCTGGGCAACAAGAGTGAAACTCTGTCTCAAAAAAAGGCTGTGTGTCTGTAAGAGTATGGCCTGTTTTCTTCCTTCCCTGAAAAAGTGTGCAGGCTCAGGCCCCCAGGATGATTCTCCTGACCCTGCCTTCCTGCCTCCCTTCTGGGTTTCTGTCCCCCTCCCAATCTCCTTTCCCTCCATCCTGTGTGTCTTCCCTCCCAGATCAGCCTGTCTTGCTTCCGCCCCCCCAGGCCTCACCAATGTGCTGGGCTCCCTTGTCTCCTCCTACCCGGTCACAGGCAGCTTTGGACGGTGAGTGACCCATCCTCCTCCTCCATTTGCCCACGTCGGACACCTTTATGTTGTTATCCTCATGAGTCTGCCTGCCCTGACCCTGGTGCCCTGTCAGCTGTGAACTCTCTGTGGAGAGGCAGGGCTGGGGGTCACCCTGCTGTTCCCCAGGGTGTCCTCTGTTTCTTCACTCTCATAGATAGTCCTGCAGTTTAGTACTAGAAAGTCAACTGGGCGCGGTGTACACCCTCGCTACCCCATTTACCCTGAAGGCAGAGGTGGGAGAATCGATTGAGCCCAGCAGGTTGGGGCTGCAGTGAGTTGTGATTGTGCCTCTGCCCTCCAGCCTGGGCAACAGAGCGAGACCCTGTCTCTAAAACAGATACTGAAAAGTTCCCGGCATGCCAAAGCCCTCCTAGGTTTTGGTGCCTGAGTCAATTCCTAAAAGGATGTGTAGACAGGAAGGGCTAGCTCTGCCCTGAAGTCAGGCCTGAGGTTTATCCCAGATGCCCTAGGGCCCTTCCTCAGTCAGGATAGCAGGATGGGGGTGAACTGTGACTTCAAGGAGGGAAGGAGGGATCGCCTGGCAGTGCCCGGTTGGTCCCCCAGCTGCTGACACTGACCCTGCTGGATATGGGGCCCCCACCTGGATGGGGGCAGGAGACAAAGCCTGCAGGACCCCGAAGGGACGCGTGCTTCTGGAACACGAGACTTGTGCCTTCCTATAGTCAGGTGGCCTGTCTGTGACTGCACCCTAAGTCTCTTGGCCTCAGCCCCCTTGCAGTCCCCCCACCCCGCCACTTCCTAAGCCGTGTTTGGAGCCAGCGTCCCCTCGGAAGGTCAGCCGCAGGGGTGTGGACTGAGGTTTCCCCCGTCCCGGCCCCTGGTAACTGACCGTCTCTGTGTTGCCTTCCAGGACGGCCGTGAACGCTCAGTCGGGGGTGTGTACCCCAGCGGGGGGGCTGGTGACGGGTGAGGCCCCCCCACCGTCTTCCCCTTGTGCCCTCAGCCCTGAGAGTGGGAGAAAGGGAGGAGGGGGCCCGCAGAGATGTCCCTTTGGCTTATGGGCCGTGTGCCCCGGGACTGCACAGGGACTTGGGGGGCCACATGGGTGGGGAGACCACAGGAGACTGAGCAGGGGCTGAGGGCCTTGGCACTCGTCGCCCTGTCCCCACTCCTGTCCCCGGTGGGCTCCTCTGAACAGGAGGCTGCTATGCTGCATGCTGGGGGATCCTGTGCCCCTGAGTCACCCGTGTCCCCACGGCCCACAGGAGTGCTGGTGCTGCTGTCTCTGGACTACCTGACCTCACTCTTCTACTACATTCCCAAGTCTGCCCTGGCCGCCGTTATCATCATGGCTGTGGCCCCGCTGTTCGACACCAAGATCTTCGGGACGCTCTGGCGCATTAAGAGTATGTCCTTGTCCCTGTAGGGGAGAGCGCTGTGATGTGATATCCATGGACACGGAGGGTGTCATTGGTGCTACCCCATTTTCCTGCAGCCACAGCTCCGGGACTAGGGCTGGGAAGTCAGGCTGGTCCCAGAACGGAGGAGTGGATGGCCAGAAGATGGCCCCAAGTCTCAGCAGGAAGAGCTGGAGCTGACAAACGGGGTCCTGAGGGGAGCACTGGCCCAGGGGAGGATCCCATCCTGATCCCCCTGCCCTTCCCTACCCTCCCTGCTGCCCGCCTTTAGCCACTGCTCTGCCCGGCCCAGCCGGGGGAGGGACAGGAGACGTCCCCTGGTGACCTGCAGGGGCAGTGAAACAGCCTTGCACTCTGGCTCTGAATGGCGGTTCCTTTAAACACATTTTGTTTTCTTTTGTTTGTGGAAGGAGGATGGAAAGGGTCAGGTAGCTTATTTAGCATTTTCTGGGCAGCCCAGCAAGTTGCCAGGTGAAAGGATGGATGGTTTTCTCATATGCCCATTGCATGCCAGGGAAACCAAGGTTAAGCAAGGGTGGGACAGGCCTGACTCATGAGTGCGGTGGAATCCCCCAGGCCTGAGCCCTGAGCCCATACACTCACTGTGTTGCCAGGGCACCCCAGGCTGGCTCTGTGACCTGACAAGCTCCTGCTGCTGCCCTCCCCGAGGTTGGAGGTCAGGACCAGCTGGGCGTGTCTCACCTGTGCTCAGAGTTCAGATGGGGAGGTGGCCATTTCCTTCCTTCGACTTGAAGCGTGGCCTGGTCGGCAGCTGCTGTCCCATAGTCCTCAGGAGTCCCTCGGGGGCTGCTCTGGGTCCATGAGACCTTTACTCATGTAGGGGGCAGAACCTGTCTCACTGGTCAGTGGGGCCATGTTGGGGGTTGGGTGGCCGCTGGGCTCCCCTCAGCTGCACCCTTCTCTTAGGGCTAGACCTGCTGCCCCTGTGTGTGACGTTCCTGCTGAGCTTCTGGGAGATGCAGTACGGTATCCTGGCCGGGGCCCTGGTGTCCCTGCTCATGCTCCTGCACTCCGCAGCCAGACCTAAGACCAAGGTACCCGCCTGTGGCCTCGGGGGGCATGCCAGGGGCAAGATTCCTGGGTGTGGTCTTATGTTTTGAGGGTCTGGGGTGATCGTGGTCTCTGGTGCTGCTGAAGGGGACCGCTCACTGGCAGGTGGGCAACCACCTTGCTGTAAACCATGGTGTTCTCCTACTGCATGGGGCTGTGGGGGTCCACACTAAGCACCCCACTCCCGGTCCCCTCCAGTGTGCTGGGTTGGGTGGGAGGCTTCCCACCTGGGACGGGCCACGCCTGGTGGAGGACGCCGGGTCAGCCCTGCCTCCAGGACTCACTCCTTCCCACAGGTGTCAGAGGGGCCGGTTCTGGTTCTGCAGCCGACCAGTGGCCTGCACTTCCCCGCGGTGGAGGCTCTGCGGGAGGAGATCCTAAGCCGGGCCCTGGAAGGTGCATGGGCAGGGGCCAAGGTGGCCTGAGGTGACCTGTCACTCCCCTGTTCTCTGCCCCCAACTCCCAGCTGTTCAGTACACAGGACCCTGTTCCCAACGCTCTCCAGTCCACAAGGATTCAGGCATCTCTGAGTGGACAGGACTCTGCCCTGTGGGCCCTCAGCAGTGAATGCTGCAGCAAGGGTGGCGGTTCCCCATGTGTCACTCCTTCCCTGCTCCTAAAGTCCCATTTCTGTTTCTGGGGGGCTGATTTTAGGGGAGTCAGGGGTCTCTCAGTCCCAGAAGGGACTGCTGTCACCAAACAGTTGTGTCTGTGGTCCTGCCACGCAAATCCCACAGCTGGGTGACTTAGCCCCTGTGGGATGGAGCACTCTGGCCTCTCTGGCCTCTGCTCCTGGCTGGAGCCTCCTTTGGTCTCTGCAGCTCGGCCTTGGGCTGCTCTTTGTGGCGTGACCTGACTCGGGCCTGTCTCCCCAGTGTCCCCGCCACGCTGCCTGGTCCTGGAGTGCACCCATGTCTGCAACATCGACTACACTGTGGTGCTGGGGCTTGGTGAGCTCCTCGAGGACTTTCACAAACAGGGCGTCGCCCTAGCCTTTGTGGGTCTACAGGTGGGTGTGCCATGGGCTGCCTTGGGGTCATTCCTCTGCCCCCTCCTGTGGTGAATGTGACATCTCTGGGGTGATGCCGGATGGCTCCTCGTCTGGTACTGGCTCTGCCTCTGATTTAAAAGTTTCCCGTCCCCATCTGACCTTCCTCACCCCTCCCTGTGGAATGGGGAGCGGTGGCCCCCAGCCCTCTGAGGAGTCACATTATGGCTTCATTTCTCTGGTGGTCATTGCCATGCTGTCCTCAATGCTGGGGACACATAAGTGAATGAGGATCAGTCCCTGCCCCTGCTCTCAGGGGAATTATATTTTAGGAAACAAAAACAGACAGGGAAGGCCGGGTGTGGTGGCTCACGCCTGTAATCCCAGCACTTTGGGAGGCTGAGGCAGGTGGATCACCTGAGGTCAGGAGTTCGAAACCAGCCTGGCCAACATGGTGAAACCCCATGTCTACACCCTCGTGTGGAGGTGAAGCTGTACCTTCTTAGGAGGCTCTGAGATTTCGTGTCCACCAGGCCGCCTACTTGTGTGCTGCAGAGGAACATCCCTACCCTGGCTAAAGTCTGTCTGTCCCTCAGGTCCCTGTTCTCCGTGTCCTGCTGTCTGCTGAGCTGAAGGGTTTCCAGTACTTCTCCACCCTGGAAGAAGCAGGTGGGTGCAGTCAGACATCCTGCAGCTCTGATGATTTTGCAAAAATCTTAAATGCTTATTGTAAAAAATACGGGAAACTGGCTGGGCGTGGTGGCGCATGCCTGTAATCCCAGAACTTTGGGAGGCCAAGGTGGGCGGATCATCTGAGGTCAGGAGTTCGAGATCAGCCTGGCCAACGTGATGAAACCTCGTCTCTACTAAAAATACAAAAATTAGCTGGGTGTGGTGGTGGGTGCCTGTAATCCCAGCTATTCAGAAGGCCAAGACAGGATAATTGCTTGAACCCAGGAGGTAGAGATCGAAGTGAGCTGAGATTATCCCACTGTACTCCAGCCTGAGTCAGACAGCGAGACTCTGTCTCAAAAAAAGAACAACAACAACGGAAAAAACAGAAAACCACCTCCACTCCAGTCTGCTTTGGTGGTCACTGCAGACTCCTCCCCTAAACATGCACATGTGCCTGTCTGTCACTATGAGGATATATATTTGCAGTTTGACATAAGCGGGATTGTTTCATACTGGTGCTCTGCGATGCAGAGCAGAAGGTTGGAAGGTTTTTCATGCAGAAGGTTGGAAGCATGTGCTTCCAGCCGGGAGTCCACAGCCCAAGGGATCAGGACACAGCAGGACCAGGTCAGGAGATCCAGAAGCCCTGGGCAAGGAGGGGCCAGGAAGGACACGAGCAGGGTGGGCGCTGATCCCTGAGAGAGCGATGGGAGGGGGTCTGAGCAGCAGCAGCTGTCAAGAAGAGGATGGAGCAGAGAAGCAGAGCGCCCACCCCAGGCCACACAGCAAGGTCCAGAGGGTCCCAGGCCCCAGTGCTGGGCTTCTTTCTCTTGCAGGGAGGTCACGGCTGATGCAGGGTCAGCTACGTGAGAGTGACAGGTGGCGGATGTCGTAGTGGCTTCCTTGGCTCAATGTGAGGTCAGGGAGATTCACCCACGTTGTTGCAGAAGCAGCTCAGATGCAGTGCACTGGGGATGTAAGCCAGCTGTGGCCTGGCTGTGCGGTGGGAGGGGACCCTGAGCAGTAAGAAGGGGCCGTGAGTTACCTGGAAAATATGCTTACAGAGACTGAGGAGAGACCCCCACAGCGAGCAATGCTGGCCTGAGTGGGACACAGCTCCCTCCTGGGCACCTTCCAGGACCCTGAAAACCCCCGTTCCGTGAACTGACCCATTCTCACTTCTGAGCTTTTAGTGCTTGAAAAACGTCTTGTATTTTCTGCAGAGAAATACCTGAGGCAGGAGCCGGGGACCCAGCCCTATAACAGCAGAGAAGACTCTGCTCCAGAACACAAGATCGCCCTACTGCAGGCATAGTGGGGCCACCGTGGGACCCCACAGTTTGCAGGATGTTCTGGAAGGTTCTTGTCACTGTGATCAGATGCTGGATGCCACCTGATAGACATGCTGGCCTGGCTGAGAAACTGCTGAGCAGGTGACCCTGGGGAGGAGAAGAAAGCTGGGCCTGGAGATCCATGGGGGGACTCACCGGCTTCCTGTGGGTTGACTGAGAAATGACCTCACCGCTGTTCCCTGGCATGACCCTCTTTGCAAGAGTGGTTTGGAGAGTCTTCTAGAATGACTGGCAGAGTGAGGAAGCAGGGGGCCAGGGGTTTCTGGCCTGGGCTAGGAGAGGTGTCAGGGAGGGGCAGGCAGGAGTCTGGGATGCGGGAGGGACAGGACAGCACAGATGTTCCACATGGCGACAGCATCTGTGCTCTCTGAGAGAAAACCAAGGTGTGCCCAAGAACGTAAAGTAAATAATGCAGTGTTTTCTAAATGGGAAAAGTGATGACTTTGGTGATTTTGTAAAAATCGTAAATGCTTATTGTAAAAAATGCAGGAAATCCCCACATGCCCTCCCCCACTCCGTCCACTTGGGGGGTCGCTCCAGACCCCCTCCCAACACATGCCTCTGTGCCTCTCCATGTGGGTGTGTGCTCATGGTTTTACATCAATGGGATCATTTCATACTTGGTGCTCTGGAACCCACATTTTTCATGCAGTCATTTGCGGTGAATTATTTATTGTGATAATAAATTGCATTAGAATACATGATTTTTTAGCGTCCGCAGGTATATTGGTCTGTATGTGCACCATCATTGACTTAATGGGCCCTCTATTCGGTGTGTGCATGGGTCGGGGACGGGATTGTGTCCCCTCAAGATGCGTAGTTGAGGCTCTAGCCCTCTATGTGGCTGCAATTGGATGCAGGGGGGTTGGGGGTAACCACGGTTTACTGAAGGTCATAAAGGGGGGCCCTGTACCAATGGCTTTAGTGTCCCTGTGAGAAGAGACGCCAGAGAGCTCGCTCTGCCCCCTCACACCCCAGGGAACACCACGAGAGGACACTGCCAGAACAAGGCCACGCGCCTGCTAGGCACCAGGGCCTCACGAGGACCCTGGCCTCCAGAACTGGGAGAAAATGAATTCCTGTGGCTTAAGCCCCGCAGTCTGGGATAATTTATCATGGCAGCCTGAGTAGACCAGGACTGTGTGTTTCTATTTTTATGAATGCTTTGATTATGTCTGCAGGTAAATCCCTGGAGCCTGTGGTAGCCTTGGAGGTGTGTTCTCCCTGCACTTTCTTCAAGAAGAATGTGCACTGCCCTGCTGAGCCGTGTTCTCCCGGCCAGCATCAGCGCAGCAAGGGGAGGGCCTAGAACCAGGGCTGCCGGCTGCGAGGCTTCCCAGTGGAAGGCTGCATCCACATGACTCTTCCAGGTCCTTGCCTCCCGTTTTCCTTCCTTCCTTCCCTTTCCTCTCTTCCTTCCCACCCTTTCTCCCTTCTTTCTTTCCCCCTTTTTCTTTTCTTTCTTCCATTCTTTCCTTTTCTTTCCCCCTTTTTCTTTTCTTTCTTCCATTCTTTCCTTTTCTTTCTTCCCTTTCTGCCTTTCTTCCTCCCTCCCTGTCTTCTCACTGTGCTCCCCAGGCTGGTCTTGAACTCCTGGGCTCAAGCAATCCTCTTGCTTCAGCCCCTCCTGTGGCTGGGACCACAGACACATGCCACCACAGCAGGCTAATTTGTTCAGTTTTTTGTAGAGACAGGGTCTCACTTTGTTTCCCAGGCTGATCTCAAACTCCAGAGCTCAAGCAATCCTCTGAGTTCTGCCTCCCAGAGTGCTGCAGTTAAGGTGTAAGCCACCATGCCTGGCCCTCTCTCACCCACGAGTGAACCTCTGCCCTCCAGTCCATGTCCTTTCTGACCTCAGGCAGCTTCTCTTTCTACATAAAGTGAACCTGTCCCAAAGTCCTGCTCACTGGGCCCCCTGCCCAGGCTTGTAAGGGCAGCAGTCCATGTGTGGCTTGCACCCACATGCCAAGTGCATCCATGCTTCAACCTAGACGTGGTTCCTTCACAGGGATGGTGAAGGGAAACAGATTCACTGTGGCGGGCACCAGGCACTATCAGTGTCATAAATTTGCACACAGCCTGTGACTCAGCACCTAGGCTTCTCAGAATCTACTCAAACATGCTAGAATCAGTCTTCCGGGAAGCAGGCGCAAGGATGTTTATCACAGCCTGGTTAGTACTTTTAAGAAGTGGGAAGAAACCTGAGTGTCTCAATTTGATAATGTCTTGACTGTAGGGCACTCGAATAATACCGTGGAATATTGTGTAGCAGTTAAAAGAAATGAGGTGAAAGCTGGGTGCGGCAGCTCACCCCTGTAATCCCAGCAATTTGGGAGGCTGAGGCTGGTGATCACTTAAGGTCAGGAGTTTGAGACCAGCCTGGCCAACATGACAAAACCTGTCTCTAGTAAAAATACAAAAATTAGCTCACCCTGTGACAGGGTAAGACGCTCCTCTCAAAAAAAGAGGTGAAGTTTTAAAATTTTTATTTATTTTTTTGAGATGGAGTCTCTGTCACCAGGCTGGAGGGCAGTGGTGTGATCTCAGTTCATTGCAACCTCTGCCTCTCAGGTTCAAGTGTTTCTTCTGCCTCAGCCTCCTGAGTAGCTGGGACTACAGGTGTGCACCACCACAGCTGGCTAATTTCTTGTATTTTAGTAGAGACGGGGTTTCACCTTGTTGGCCAGGATGTTTCTTGATCTCTTGACCTCATGATCTGCCTGCCTCGGCCTCCCAAAGTACTGAGATTACAGGCATGAACCACCATGCCCAGCTGAAGCTTTAACTTGTAACACTCATTTTGGGGTGGAAAAGAGCAAGTTGCAGAATGATACCCATCTTAATATGCTATTTGAGTGAACACATGGACTCAAAAATTCAATGATGTGTACAGGTTTAGGAAAGAGTTCTGCACTTCGGGAGGCTTGTAGTCCCAGCTCCTCTGGAGGCTGAGGCAGGAGGATTGCTTGAGCCTGGGGGGTTGAGGCTGCAGTAAGCCATGATTGTGTCACTGCACGCCAGCCTGGCAATAGAGTGAGACCCCATCTCAAACAAAAACAAAAACAAAGAAAAGAAAATAGAGTTGTTGCAGATGTAATTGAGTTAAAATGAGGCCATATTGGATTGGGTGGGCCCCTGATATAGGATCAGGCTGGGCCTAAACCTGTATAAGTGGTGACTCCTTGTTTTTTGTTTAGAGACAGGTTCTCACTCTTGTCCAGGCTGGATTGCAGTGGCTTGACCACTGCAATCGGCTCCTTGGCTCAAGTGATCCTCCTGCCTCAGCCTCCCAAGCAGCTAGGACCACAGGCATGAGCCACCGTGCACAGCACATTTTTAGTGTGTTTTGTTTGTTTGCTTTTTGTGTTTTTTTTTTGAGGTGGACGCTCGCTCTGTGGCCCAAGCTGGGGCGTAGTGGTTCGACCTTGGCTCACTGCAACCTCCTTGTCCCAGGCTCAAGAGATTCTCCATTCACACGTTTTAATGTATAAACCAGGCTGCACCCCAGCCATCTTGGGCACCTGTTCTCAGGACCTCCTGAGGTCTGTGTTACAGGTCGTTGTTGAAAAACACGCTCTTTGAATGAAGAGACCTTCCAAACAGGCTTTGTGTGAGCAACGTGTCTGTTTATTCACCTGGGTGCAGGTGGGCTAAGGCCGAAAACGGCATTAGCAAAGGGCAGTGGGATAGGAGTTGGTTTTATAGGTTTGGGTACTTTTTGTGGGGTGGGGTGTTGCAGAGTAAGTTCAGTTACAATGGTGGGGTTAGGGGCAAGGAGTATACATGACCACAAGTTCAGTTACAATGGCAGGGTTGAATGAGAGATATTTACATTATCATAAGAACAATTAAGATGGCAGGGTTGGGTGAGAGGTATTTACATTATCATAAGAACAGTTAAGATGGCAGGCAGGGTTGGGTGAGGGGCTTGTCCGGGGAAGGTCCGCTGGGTGATCAGGGACAGTAGTGCATGCAGGCAGGGGGTGGGAGACATCGCCAAGGCAAGCAGGACTTCAGACTTTCAGGCTCCAGGCTTGCATATGGAGACCTGACAGTCGTGGTCACTCATATTTGGCTCAGAATAGATCGCTTCAAATATTTTAGAGTCTGAGTCATTTCATCAACATGTTTAACCCCTCCGGTCTGGGGTCCTATGTTTCAGCAGCCTGGCAAACACACAGCATTTGATAAATGGGAAGCTGTGTGCCAGTAACCACCTCTCCCCCCAAGCTCCCTCCCCCTTTCTGCTGCCTGGGATGGAGATGATTCTTTGGGTGCCCTCTGCAAGGTTCTCTGAACTGGCTGCACCATAGGCCATACCCTAGTCAAGCCATGGCGACTCATCGATTCACACATACACCACTGGATGGCCTCGGGGAGCCAGAAAGTCTGAGGTAAGAAGAATGGCTAGCTCATGCAAAGCCCAATTAACCGACCTTGCGACATTGTACCATTGTGCCTGCCTCAGCCATTCCTGCCTTAACAGATAACCGAACACTGTGACTCTGGACCTTGTGACACCCCCCTCCCCTGGCAACACCCCCTGCCCCTACTTGCAAAAACTGCCCTGAACTGTAACATCTGTAGCTTTCCACTGCCTCCCCAAACCTAAAAACCAGCTCCTATCCCACCATCCTCCCCTGACTCTCTTTTCAGACTCAGCCCACCCACACTCAATGAATAAACAGCCTTGTGCTCACACAAAGCCTGTTTACGGGGTCTTTTCATTCAGAGCTCGCTTAACCCCCTCCATAGCCATGGGGTGAAAATGGCAGAGCGGAGGAGGGCACCCTATTGAGCAGCATTCCGGCCCAGCACTGTTACTTACTTGGACATCAGGCAAGGCTCCAAGGGCTTAGTGTACCTGCTGCAGCAGCTAGTAGGGCTGTGCCAGGGGCAGACTGTGACCCCGGAGACAGCACTGTCCCACAGAAAAATCATGCAAGGCACCAATATGAGCCACGCAAGTCATTTAAACGTTTCTGCTAGTCATATAAAACATCAAAAGAAACAGTTGAAATTCACTGTTTAGAGGCGAGACCTCACTCTGTCGTCCAGGCCGGAGTGCAGCCGTGCAGTCAGGATTGGTGGGAGGGAAAAGCAGCTTTTTGTTTTTTTTTTTTCGAGATGGAGTTTCACTGTTGTTACCCAGACTGGAGTGCAATGGCACGATCTCGGCTCACTGCAACCTCCCCCTCCTGGGTTCAAGCAATTCTCCTGCCTCAGCCTCCCAAGTAGCTGGGACTACAGGTGCGCACCACCATGCCCAGCTAATTTTTATGTTTTTAGTAGAGATTGGGTTTCACCTTGTTGACCAGGATGGTCTCGATCTCTTGACCTCGTGATCCACCCGCGTCAGCCTCCCAAAGTGCTGGGATTATAGGTGTGAGCCACCGCGCCCAGCCGAAAAGCAGCTTTTAATTGGAGACCCAGCAAAGCGAGAGGATGACCAACCAGCATTCTAAACTGTCACCTTGGCTGGATGCAGTGGCCTACTTGTAATGCCAGCATTTTGGGAGGCTGAGGGGGGGGTGGACTACCTGAGGTTAAGAGTTTGAGACCAGTCTGGCCAACATGGTGAAACCCAGTCTCTACTAAAAACACAGAAAGCAGCCGGGTGTGGTGGCAGCCGTCTGTAATCTCAGCCACTAGGGAGGCTGAGGCAAGAGAATCTCTTGAAGCGGGAGGTGGAGGTTGCAGTGAGCCAATATTGCACTACTGCACTCCAGCCTGGGGTATAGAATGAGACTCTGTCTCCAAAATAGAAATAAAAATATAAAACGTCATCTTAAAATTAAAAATTTACCCTCAGGTTTTTGTCTGTTAAGAGCAGACAAATTTTTGAGATAAGATCTTGCTTTGTCATCCAGGCTGGAGTACAGTAGTTTGGATCACCTTTCACTGCAGCCTGGAGCTCCCTGGGCTCGAGCGATCCTTCTGCCTCAGCCTCTACAGGTGGGCTGCCTGGTAATTTTTCAAAATGATATTTTGTAGAGATGGGGTCTCCCTCTGTTGCTCAGGCTGCTATCAGGTTTTAGAGCCAGAGGGAGTGGGGAGGGGGCGGGGTCCTTGTCTTGTTCCCACCGTCCCTCAAGAGGAGTGGCTGGCGAGGATGTCGGACTAATTGTTGGCGACCGCCTCCCCCTAAGCAGGAGGATTCCGCCGGGGCTCCCGTCTGAAATTGTTTCAGGATGAGACTCCCCTCTGGTCTGCCATAGGGTAGGGGTTGGGCAGAGGGGCGCAGTGAGCAGAGAGAGACGGGATGAGGGGTGAGAGGGGAAGGAAGGAAAAGAACGGAGGTCCCTGGCTACACCTTGAGCCTCACAGATGGGGAAACTGAGGCATGGGGGATGGTGCGGGCTGGGGTGGCCTCTCCATCATCAGTGGCTGAGGGCCCCGTGCGGGGCTGAAGGGTCTCCGGCGTCATCGGCTGAGCTGGTCCCTTAATCCGCAAAGGCCCCACGCGGCGCGCTGGCGACCTCCAGGGCACCTGCCTGGCGTCCCCTGGGCGGCTCCCCGACCCTGTAGGAGGTGCTGGGCGCCGGGGGAGGGGGCGCACCTGTCCCGCCCGACTCGGCTGCTCGCTCTGCCCGGCGGGAACCGGGGCCCCTCCCGCGCCCGCGCCCGCGCCCTCACCCCGCGCGCAGCGCCCGAGACGCCTCCCCAGGGGAGGCGACACCGCCGGGGAATTCCGGCCACGCCTGCGCGGGCCCAGCGGCGGCGGGGGGCGGGGGCGGGGGCGGGCCCAGGGCCTGGTGACGCGAGGGGCGACTGCGCGCGGCGGCCGGTGGCGGCGGCGAGCTCGGGGGGGCGGCAGGTGCGAGCGGGCGGGGAGCAGGGGTCCCGTGGGCGGGCGGGCCGGGTCCCCGGGAAGCGGCGCCTGCGTCCTGATGCCCCTCCCGGCCGCCTCTTCCTGCCGGCTCCAAGTTTCGGTTTTGCCGCCTGGGCGCAGGGTCCAGCCCCGCCCCGCTGCGCGCTCCGACCCTGCTCCCCGGCTGCGGGCGGGACTGGGGTGGGGACCGAGGTGGGGACCGGGCCGGGAGCAGCGGGCATCCCTGGGACCACAGCGCCATCCCCGGAGCGCAGGACGCCCCCGACCCGCCCAGCCTGGGGCTCGGAGGAGCCTTTGCGCCCGGCGGTGCCGTCCCCGTTAAGTAGCCAGGGCATGGGCGGGTAGTGGACGGGGACGGCCGACCGGGGCCTGCAGCTCCGCCCGAGAACCCTGAGCCTGCACAAATGGCAACAACTGAAAAGTGAAGTCACGAAAAGAGACCCCTCGCGGGAGGCATCGCCGCCCCGAAACCACACCGCGCTGCGTCCTCCCAACTCCGCGAAAGTCGCCCGAGTGCGGGGCTCAAGGCCAGGGCGGGCGCCCCTCCCGGATGCCGCCTGCAAGCCGGCGGGCGGGGCCCTGGGGCAGTCCGAGGCCGAAGCGGCGGGGACCCCTCCCTGCCCCCACCTTGTTTACTTCGGTTACGGTTGGGGGATGGGCTTTGAGTTGAGCGGCAGTGTCTGTGCGTGGCGGAAAAATGGCAGAGAAAAGGCAGGAAATGAATTGAATGCATCAGTGTTGGGTGCCTAGGGTGCTCTCTTGAGTCTTTCAACCCCTAGGGCAGCAGATGGAACAGTAGGATGCTTTAGGGCGCCGGGAGCGGTGGCTCAGGCCTGTAATCCCAGCACTTTGGGAGGCCTAAGCGGCGGATCACCTGAGGTCTGGAGATCGTGACCAGCCTGGCCTGTATGGTGAAACCCCATCTCTACTGAAAACGCAAAAAATTAGCCGGGTGTGGTGGTGCACGCCTGTAATTCCACCTACTTGGGAGACTGAGGCCGGAGAATCAGTGGAACCCGGGAGGTGGAGGTTGCAGTGAGCTGAGGTCCTGCCACTGCCCTACAACCTGGGTGACAGCTTCTCAGAACTGCTCCCGAGTCTGCGGTTTCTCTAAATTGCCATCGCAGAGTTTGCCACACAGTCTGTTTTGGAGTGGCGTACATTAGTCTCCCACACAGGTGAAGCCAGGGAACCGCCACTCAGCACCTCCATCCCTCGTTCAGGCCCTGCCTGCATAAGCATAAGCTTACCCAGTGACACTGAGACCCAGTGAGGGGAGAGGACAGGGCCACAGCAGGGAGGGGCCTGAGTGTCCTCCCGGCTGCTGAAGGCACCACTCCACTGCCACTCCAGCTACTGCCCCAGTGGAGTTTTTGGTTTGAAGCCAGAAGAAGAAGGTGGTGGGTGGACCATTGTGCCTGTGGCTTCTTACTGGGGAAGCAGAGAGTCAGCTCCTCCACCGTTAGATGGCCAGGAGCCTAAACGCCATCTTCACTCTCACCCTGGAGGCCAGAAGTGATCCTGGAGGCCAGGGGTGCTGGCCTGAGTCTTGGCCTTGGTCTGGACTGGCTGTGACCATCACCTTGGTTTGATGCCACTACCACAGAGGCTGTTCTGAGGGCATGTGGTCAGTGCAGAGTGGGGTGCTGTGGACAGCAGCCCCCCAACCCCTTACTAGGAATCTGACTGCCAGCCCAGTAGCTCTTGGCCTCCTGCTCACCCCACATCACCTGGGGGCAGGTGCCCTAGTCTCCTTTAGAGGATGAGGAGGGTGAGGCACCAGGAGGCTGAGCGCCTTGCTCAGGGCAGGCTGTGGGACCCCGCTGGACAGCACGTGGCTGCCCCATGCCTGCCTGGAGCATCCCCTATCCCCACCTGGCCCAAACCACGTTCTTAGCAGCAGAGACCGTTGTAGGCTGACTCAGTGAGGGACCAGGGCAGAGACTGCGAATGCTTGAAAGCCACTACCGGGCAGTAGAGATGGGGGAGGAGGCGGGCTTGGGATGTGCTCCTGTTGGGTTTCGATTAACCAGAGGACGGGCTGGGCTGCTGAGATTTCACTTTCCCGGAAAATGAAACCGAACCCGTGGTCATGTGACAGGAGGCGTGGTATATAGAGGGCTGCCGGCAACTCCTGCTGTTCCTTCTGGATCTGCAGGGCACGGGCGCTGGTCTTGAGAGTCCCAGCATGGAGTGTCCTTCGTGCCAGCATGTCTCCACGGAGAAATCCCCCAGGTTCTGCAGCCAGTGCGGAGAGAGGCTGCCTCCTGCAGCCCCTGTAGCAGGTGAGGCCTGGGTACTGGTGGGGGCTGGGCCGGTGGGGACCCCCAGAGGCATCTCACCTCCCTTCTAGGAAATGGAAATCCTGGCCAGCAGGCAGCCCAGGTGGGGCCGAGGTCCTCTGTGGCAAGGGGCGCTCGAGAAGTTTTGTCTGGGCTTCTGCTAGAGGTTTCCTTCGCTTTTGTAAAATTTCAGTTTCATTTCCTAGAGAGAACTCAAGGGTTCTTCCTCCCCTTGAGGAACGATAAGTGTTTTGGGCTGAGCTGAGGGCTTCGTAGTGGGTTTCAGAGGCTGCTGCAGAGGAGCAGAGTTCGAGGCTTTGCAGGGATGAGAGCTCTGCCATCCCTGTGAGGGGCCGTGAGGGCCATGAGGGGCCCTGGGACCTGCCCAGGCGTCTCCCTGGCTCAGGAGGCCGGTGGAGAGACAGGAGGGGGGCATTGTCGGGCAGGCCCGTCTTGGGTCCTTCATCAGTTTTGTTGGCTTCTGGGGCCTCAGACTGGTTGCCCTCCTCAGGGGTTTTAAACACCAACCCTATAACTAGCAGCCCCCAAGATCTTCAGCCTTTCTGTGTCCAAAGCCCAGCCCCACCTCCACTGATGAGGGCACCTTGTTCTTCCAGCTGCTTTTGCCCGACCCACCACACCTGGGCCCTCTACTTCCTCCATGCAATGCAGACGCCCCTGCTGGTCTCACCACCTCCACACATAAGTCCTCCTGCTTATGCTCAGCCCAGCATAATCAAACCACAGACCCCCTTCCCAGGCCCCCTCCCCTCCCCCCGCTGTAACTCAGGACAAGCAGGAGCCTTTACGGTGGCCCACCCCATTCCTCCTGCTCCCTCTCCTGTCCCAGAGCCCACTGCCTCCTGGCTCTTCTGGACACATTAGGTGTACTTCGACCATAGGGCCTTTGCACCACCCTTCCCCAGAGTGTGGCCTGGCTCCCTCCCTCCCCTCTTTCAGTCTTTGCCCAGCTGCTTGCTGTGGGGCCTCTCCAATGTTGCCTTTCAAGTTTAGGGGTCGGGGTGTGAGCCCCAGTCCTTCCATGTTCTTTTTTTTTTTTTTAGAAGGAATTTTGGCTTTTTTTTTTTTTGAGGTGGAGTTTTACTTTTTTTGCCCAGGCTGGAGCGCAATGGCGCGATCTTGGCTCACCACAACCTCCACCTCCCAGATTCAAGGCATTCTCCTGCCTCAGCCTCCCAAGTAGCTGGGATTACAGGCACGTGCCACCATGCCTGGCTAATTTTTGTATTTTTTGTAGAGACAGGGTTTCACCATGATTGGTCAGGCTGGTCTTGAACTCCTGACCTCGTGATCTGCCTGCCTTGGCCTCCCAAAGTTCTGGGATTATAGGCATGAGCCACCGTGCCCAGTCGAGTTTTTGGCTTTTGTTGCCCATGCTGAAGTGCAATGGCACAGTCGTGGCTCACCGCAACATCTGCCTCCTGGGTTGAAGCGATTTTCCTGCCTCAGCCTCCAAGCAGCTGGGATTACAAATGTGCATTACTATGCCCGGCTTATTGTAGTTTTAGTAGAGACGGGGTTTTGCCATGTTGGCCAAGCTGATCTCAAACTCCTGACCTCAGGTGATCTACCTGCTTTGGCCTCCCAAAGTGCTGAGATTATAGGCGTGTTGCCCCGCCCAGCCTAAGGGCTGTACTTCTATTAATAATAGTGCAGAGAGCACTGGTATTTCGCAGCATGAACTGTTTATAGAGACATGCAAAGCAAATGCACTCGAGACTCCCAATTCACCACTTGTAAGAGGCCAGGAATTTGATGTCTCTGTGTGTGATGCTTTTGAACATGTATCAAAAACCAAAAAAATAGAATGATGCTGTTTCGTTGCTCCCAGCATCAGTGAGAAAGTGGGTAAAAGAATGAACTCAGGGATTCAGTGTCTGGACTGCAGCTCCGCATAAATGATCTGAGAGTTTCTTGGTGTGCCCTGGGTCGGACTCTTCTCTCCTGTAGCCACAGGGTTGAAATTGTAGACAATGGAGCACTAGTTCTCATGCGATTGGCTGAGTTACAACAAAGGCTGAGCTCTCAGCATGCTGGGTGTCTTCTTTGAAGGTGGGGGCACCTGGGTCAGATGCCGTGGTTCACACCTATAATCCCAGCATTTTTGGAGGCTGAGGTAGGAGCATCGCTTGAGCCCAGGAGTTTGAGACCAGCCTGGACAATGTAGAAGGATTCCATCTCTATGTAAAAAGGAAAAAAAGTGAGGACATGGGGTGACAAAGGATGGGATCATTCAAGTTGGGATAGAGACATGGGAAGACGCTGGCCAGGCTGGAGACAGTGGGTTCCCAAATGACAGAACGTTGGGTCAGGTTGAGTTTATGAGTGTGGGCCACTAGCAGAGATTGTGCATTTGGTGCTGCAGCTGGTGGCGGTAGGAAGGGCTCTGACCCTTTGTTTGGTTGGCTGAAACATGGATCAAAAGGTGGCGACCTTGCTAGGCATGGTGGCTCATGCCTGTAATCCCAGCACTTTGGGAGGCCGAGGTGAGTAGATCACTTGAGCCCAGGAGTTCAAGACTAGCGTAGGCAACATGGTGAAGCCCCATCTCCACAAAATAAAAATAAGAAAAAAACACAAGAAGAATTAGTCGGAGCAGGAGGATCACTTGAGCCTGTGAAGTTGAGACTGCAGTAAGCCATGATTGTCCCACTACACTCCAGCCTGGGTGACAGAGTGAGACCCTGTCTCAAAAAAAGGAAAGAAAAACAAAGCCTTATAGTGGCCTCTAAGTGCTCACGTGGAAAGAAGAGCCTCATGCCTCTCACTTTATTTTTTTTCAATTTTATTTCATTGTTTTGAGACAGACTCTTGCCCTGTCACCCAGGCTCACTGTGTCATCTAAGCTCACTGCAACCTCCACCTCCCGGGTCGAGCAATGTTCCTGCCTCAGCCTCCCAAGTAGCTGGGATTGCAGGCATGCTGCACCACCCTCAGTTAATTTGGAGGTTGCAGTGAGCCGAGATCACGCCGCTGCACTTCAGCCTGGCAATGGAGCAAGACTTCGTCTCAAAAAAAGAAAGTGCTACACCAGCAAACACAAATGATTAGAATGAAAGAGCCTTATTGCTAACATGGAGAGAGTTTGAGAGGTCTGGAGAGATCAAACCAGCCACAGCCGAATCCACAGCAAAGCCCTAACTCCAATTCTGTGCAGGCTGACAGAGTTGAGGAAGCTGCAGAGAAGAGTTTGAAGCTAGCAGAGATGGGTTCATGAGGTTTTAGGAAAGCAGTCATCCCCATAACATAAAGCGCAAGGTGAAGCCACGAGTGTGGTGGAGAAGCTGCAGTAAGTTCTCCACAAGATCTGGCTGAGGTCATTGATGGAGGTCTTTCTTTTCTTTTCTTTTCTTCTTTTTGAGATGGAGTCTTGTTCTTTTGCCCAGGCTGGAGTGCAGTGGTGCGATCTAAGCTCACTGCAACCTCTACTTCCCAGGGTCAAGCGATTCTCCTGCCTCAGCCTCCCGAGTAGCTGGGACTACAGGCACTTGCCACCATGCGTAGCTAATTTTTTTTTTATTTTTAGTAGAGATGGTTTCACCATGTTGGCCAGGATGGTCTTGATCTCCTGACCTCATGATCCACCTGCCTCGGCCATGCAAAGTGCTGGGATTACAGGCGTGAGCCACCGCGCCTGGCAAACAGCAGATTTTCAATGCAGATGAAGCAGCATTGTATTGGATGATGATGGCATCTAGAACTTTCATGGCTAGAGAGAAGTCAATGCCTGGCTTCAGAGCTTTAAAGGACAGGCTGACTCTCTTGGTAGGAACAGCAAAGCCTGGAACTGATGACTTAAAGTTGAGAGGCCGTTTACCATTTAGAACATTCTAGGGCTCTTAAGAATGATGCCAATTCTGGCAGGGTGTGGTGACTGTGAATGACCTTGGCACATTAAGATCAGGGGTATTGGCCAGGCGCAGTGGCCCATGCCTGTAATCTCAACACTTTCGGAGGCTGAGGTGGGCAAATCACCTGAGGTCAGGAGTTCAAGACCGCCACTGCACACCAGATGAGGTGACAGAGTGAGACTCTGTCTTAAGAAAAAAAAAGGCTGGGCACAGTGACTCATGCCTGTAATCCCAGCACTTTGCATGGCCGAGGCAGGTGGATCATGAGGTTAAGAGTTCAAGACCAGCTTGGCCAATATGGTGAAAGCCCGTCTCTGCTAAAAATACAGAAATTATTCCGTCATGGTGGCAGGCACGTGTAATCCCTGCTACTTGGGAGGCTGAGGCAAGGAACTGCATGAACCTGGCAGGTGGAGGTTACAGTGAGCAGAGATCGGGTCACTGCACTCCGGCCTGGATGACAGAGCGAGACTCTGTCTGAAAAAAAAAAAATTATGTCAAATCTACTCTGCCTGTGCTCTTGACATGGAACAGCAAAGCCTGGTGATAGCGCGTGTTTACAGCATGGCTCACTGAATATTGTTAAAGTCTCTTTTATGTTCTTTTAAAAATTAACGCATAATAATTGTACATATTTATGGGATATGAAGTGATGTTTTGATACATGTAAGGTACAGTGATCAGGGTTATTAGCATATCCGTCCTCCGGAACAGTGATCATTTGTTTGTGTTAGGATCATTCAGTATCCTCTTTCTAGCTGTTTGAAACTATGTAATACATGATTGCTAACTGTAGACATCTGCAGGGCTGTAGAGCACTGGAATGCATTCCTCCCATCCAGCTGGAGTTTCCTATCCTTTAACAAATGTCTCCCTGTCCCCACAACTGTCCCCTGCCCTTCCCAGCCTCTAGTGTACTCTGTTCTGCTTTTTGCTTCTATGAGATCAACTTTTTTTTCAGCTTCCGTATGAGTGAAAACATGCAGGCTTGAACTTTCCGTTCCTGGCTTATTTCACTTAACATAGTGATCTCCAGTTCCACCCCTATTGCTGTGAATGATGGGATTTCTCTTTTTCTTCTCCTCCTCCTCCTCTTTCTCCTCCTCCTCCTCCTCCTCCTCCTCCTCCTCCTCCTCCCTCTTTCTTCTTGAGACAGGGTCTTGCTCTGTCTCCCAGACTGGAGTGCAGTGACTGGTCCTCAGCACACTACAACCTCTGCCTCCTGGGTTTAAGTGATTCTGCTGCCCCAGCCTCCCAAATAGCTGGGACTATGCCACCACGCCCAACTAATTTTTGTATTTTTTAGTAGAGACAGGGTTGCTCCGTGTTGGCCAGGCTGTTCTTGAACTCCTGACCTCACGTATCTGCCTGCCTATGCCTCCCAAAGTGCTGCGGTTATAGGCGTGAGCCATTGCACTTGGCTGATTTTCATTCTTTTTAAGGGATGAATAGTATTCCATTATGTATATGTACCACATTTTCTTTGCCATCCGTTGTTGGATGGTCAGGTGGATTCCATATAGTGAACGTGGGAGTGCACACGTCCTTTTGATATACTGATTTTCTTTTCTTTGTATAAATGCCTAGTAGGGAGATTGCTGGATCATATGGTAGTGCTAGTTGTAGTTTTCTTTTTTTTTTAGACGGAATCTCACTCTGTCACCCAGGCTAGAGTGCGGTGGCACGATCTCAGCCCACTGCAACCTCTGCTTCCTGGGTTCAAGTGTTCTCCTGCCTCAGCCTCCCGAGTAGCTGGGACTACAGGTGTGCACCACTGTGCCCAGCTAATTTTTGTATTTTTTAGTAGAGACGATGTTTCACCATGTTGGCCAGGCTGGTCTTGAACTCCTGACCTCATGATCTGTCCACCTTGGCCTCCCAAAGTGCTGGGATTACAGGTGTGAGCCACCATGCCCGGCCTTTTTTTTTTTTTTTTTTTTTTGAGATGGAGGCTAGCTCTGTCCCCCAGGCTAGAGTGCAGTGGTACGATCTTGGCTCACTGCAACCTCTGCCTCCTGGGGTAAAGCAATTCTCCTGCCTCAGCCTCTCCTGAGTAGCTGGGATTATAGATGCCTGCCACCACACCCAGGTCCCTGCCTGAGTTCTACTCACATTCTCTCTGGCATTCGGAATGACTGATCTTTTCTTTTTTTTGGGACTGAGTCTCACTCTGTCACCAGGCTGGAGTGGAGCCCAATCTTGGCTCACTGCAACCTCCACCTCCCAGGTTCAAGTGATTATCCTGCCTCAGCCTCCCCAGTAGCTGGGATTACAGGTGTGTGCCACCACACCTGTTCTGACTTTCTGGCTGTGATGTTTCATATGTGTGTATGTATGTAGATGTTTAGAGTGTTTGTTAGCAATTTTGAGTCCAGCTAATGAACTTCATTAATTCTTGAGCTCTTGGATGCACCAACACTGGGCACTCAAAGGGAAAAGGGCTGTGTGGTCCCTGCCCTCCAGGTCTCAGAGAGGACAGTGGGAGGGCAGTGATGAACCTGGGTGATAGAAATGGGTGTGGGGAGGAAGTGCTCAGAGCAGGGCTGCAGCTGGGGCAGGCCTGGGGCTTTAGAGAAGGGTCTGTACAGAAATGCAGACTTGGCCTGGCACCATCTGGAGTGTGTGTCAGGGAGTGGTGGGGTCATCAAGACCCAGGATTGAAAACAGGGACTCCTTGAGGAGCGTGTTAGTCCATTTCTGTTGCCATGAAAGAACACCTGAGCCTGGGTAATTGAAAAAGAAAGAAGCTTTATTTAGCTCACGGTTCTGCAGATGGAGAAGTTCCAGGGCCTGGCTTCTGGTGTGGGCATTTGTGCCACGTCACAACGTGGCATAGTAGGCTGATGGGGATGCTGACAGCTGCGAAAGACGAAGCCTGAGGGGCGTCCTGGCTTCATAACAAGCCACTCTGGCAGATGCTGATCCATTCCTGGGAGCAGTGATCCAGGCTCTCGAGAGTGAGACCCCACCACCGAGAACAGCACCGGGCCATTTGTGAGGGATTTGCCCTTGTGACCCACAGCCCCCTGCACCTGCCCTGCCTCCCAGCACTGGCACCTTGGGGATCAGATGTCAACACGAGTTTTGGTGGAGATGGACAAAGCACATTCGCACCGCAGCTGAGGCTGGGGTGAGGTCAGGGCCGGCAGAGCGGGTGCTCGGTGCGGTCTGTGTGGTCTGTGTGGCAGCTCTGCGTGGGTGAGCATCTTACTGCCAGGACAATGGAAGCTGTGGGAGACCCCTGGGCCGCCACTGGGAGAGCGCCCTCCCTGGGGAAGACAGGAGGAAGTTGGTGGTAAGGGAGGAAAGCGTAACAGGCTGTTTTAGAGGTGCTCGAGGTGCAGTGATATCCCAGTACAGCGCCAGGTGAATCCACTGATCTGGACTTGGGGAGGGAGGGGCTCGGTGCTTGGACCGGGTGGTCTCTGTCTGATTCACCCTTGTGCTGAGGCTGGGGTTCCTGGCTCCCTCCTACCCACCTGGAGCAGAACCCCTACCCTGCTCAGGTCAGCAAGCCCAATGCAGGACCTCGGAGGCAGAGCAACGGGGGATGCTGTGTTTTCCTCCCTAACACTCCCGTGCTTCTCTCTGAGATTTGATCCTTCCTTCATCTGCCGTTACAGATTCTGAGAACAATAACTCCACAGTGGTGTCGGCCCTGGAGGGAGAGATGGAGTGTGGGCAGGAGCTGAAGGAGAAAGGGAGCCCGTGCTCGTCCCTGGGCTCAGAGGGTTGGGAAGAAAACCCAGACGAGCCCTGTTCTGATGCCTCCTGGACTGTCCAAAGAGTGAGTGCATTGCCCCTGGCTCCCCCGCTCCCCGCTGCTCACTCTGCCCAGGATAATCTCACTGCACAGCTGCCCAGCTGGCCCTGAAAATGCCCATGTCTCAGCCCATTGAACCTGCCCACAGGGCTGCAGCAGAGCCACCCTTCTGCACCTGATTCGGCTCTGGCAGGAGTCTGTGGGTTCCACACCTCCTGGGGCCTCCGCCTTCCTTTTTTTTTTTTTTTTTTTGAGACAGATATGAGACAGAGTTTTACTTTTGTTGCCCAGGCTGGAGTACAATGGCTCGATCTCGGTTCACGGCAGCCTCCACCTTCCAGGTTCAAGCAATTCTCCTGCCTCAGCCTCCCAAGTAGCTGGGACTATAGGCATGCACCACCATACCCGACTAATTTTTTTGTATTTAGTAGAGACAGGGTTTCACCATGTTGGCCAGGCTGGTCTTGAACTCCTGACCTCAGGTGATCCACCTGCCTCGGGCTCCCAGAGTGCTGGGATCACAGGCATGAGCCACTTTGCCTGGCCTCTGCCTTTTTTTTCTTTCTACCAGATCCAATATGCATGTGCCTCCCAGAAGGTGTGGCTGAGGGTGGGGCCTGAGCTGCTGCTATGTGTGTCGCATGCTTCCGTGGGTCTCTTTGCATTGAGGGTGCAGGCTCTGAGGTGCCTTGCAGTTTCAGGGCGGGGACCTGAGCTTCTGCCATGTGTGTCTTGTGCTTCTGTAGGTCCCTGCATTGAGGGTGCGTGCCCAGAGGGGCTTTGAAGCTTTGGGTGCAGGGTGGGTGCTCTGGAAATGTGCTGGCTGGCAGGTTGCCCTTCTTAGAAGGCTGTGGCCGGGACATCTTTTGCCTCCCTATGGCCTCCAACAGCCCCTTAGGTGTGTTAGACACCGAGAGAATGCCTTCTCGGGAAGAGTCCCAGTTGGAGTGCTATGTATGTGTGTGTGTTGGGGTGTGTGAGTGGGAGGTATGTGTGTGTGTTGGGGTGTGTGGGTGGGGTGTATGTGTGTGTTGGGGTGTGTATGTGTTGGGTGTGTGAGTGGGGTATGTGTGTGTGTTGGGGTGTGTGAGTGGGGTGTATGTGTGTGTGTTGGGGTGTGTGAGTGGGATGTATGTGTGTGTGTTGGGGTGTGTGAGTGGGATGTATGTGTGTGTGTTGGGGT
>CM052652.1:27981321-28049671 GCA_028533165.1 Leontopithecus rosalia | reverse complement strand
TCACGAGGTCATCAGATCGAGACCAACCTGGTCAAAATGGTGAAACCCCGTCTCTACTAAAGATACAAAAAATTAGCTGGGCATGGTGGCGTGTGCCTGTAATCCCAGCTGCTTGGGAGGCTGAGGCAGGAGAATTGCCTGAACCCAGGAGGCGGAGGTTGCGGTGAGCCGAGATCGCGCCATTGCACTCCAGCCTGGGTAACAAGAGTGAAACTCCGTCTCAAAAAAAAAAACAAAAAAAAAAAATATTTTAAAATTTGTCGTTAGTGGAAATCTGTTTGAATTCATAACATGTAGAGGTGACACTGAAGATATGAAAAGAATGAAAACATTTTCCTGGGACTCTTGAACATGAGAATAAAAAACACAAACAAGAGAACAGTGAAAGAGGCTGGGCGCGGCAGCTCACCAGGTAAGGAAAACAGTGTGGCTGCTTGTCCAAAAGTTAAACATAAAATTATCCTGGGAGCCAGGGATTCCACTTACAGATAGATGCCCAAGAGAAATGAAAACAAATGCTTGAACATGAATGTATATAGCAGCGTTACTCACAACCGGCAAACGATGGAAGCAGCCCAAATGTCCGTCAGTGGATGATCAGTTAAACAAAGCCTGGTACACACATACGGTGGGGTAGTATTCAGCCATAAAAAAGAATATGATATGCGTCTGTGCTGCAGCACGGACAAGCCTCAGAAACACGCCAAATGAAAGACACCAGATACAAGAGGACATGTGTGATTCCCCTGTTATGAAATAGCCACCACAGACTCACCCGTGGAGACAGGACACAGATCAGGGGTTGGGTGGGAGGAGTGGGGAATAGGGAGCCGTTGCTGCGGGATTTCTTTCTGGGGTGAAGAAAATGGGAACTAGGGCCAGGTGCCGTGGCTGATGCCTGTAATCCCAAAACTTTGGGAGGCTGAGGCAGGTGGATCACTTGAGTTTGGGAGTTTGAGACCAGCCTGGCCAACATGGGGAAACGCTGTGTCTACTAAAAATACAAAAATTAGCCTGGTGTGGTGGCACACACCTGTCATCCCAGCTTCTCGGGAGGCTAAGGCAGGGGAGTCGCTTGAACCCAAGAGGCAGAGGTTGCAGTGAGCCCAGATCACGCCACTGCACTCCAGCCTGGGCAACAGAGTAAGACTCTGTCTCAAAAAAAAAAAAGCCTAATTATACACATATCCACACATGAGAGAAATTCAGAATGAATGCAAAGTGAACGTTGATGGGGTGTCTGGTGACTGGCTTACTGGGGCTGATGGGGTGTCTGGTGACTGGCTTACCGGGGCTGATGGGGTGACTCTGGTGACTAACTTACAGGGGTTTTTGTGTGTGTCCCCAATCCCATGGCAAGCCTTTTGAATTCTCAAGCTGAGAGCAGTGTTCGCGTTCCAGAGGACGGTTCTCTAAGCGTAGAATGCCACATTCTAACCATGGCGAGGAGGGTGCCGGGAGCCAAGGTGGGTGGCCCCAGCAGCCAAGACGGTGAGCAAGCTGCCTGGCCAGCCTCGCCCTGCAGCTGAGTCAGGTGGTTGGGCCTCACCTGCAGTCATGGGTGGGTGGAGAGGGCACACAGAGAGGGGCCTGCGCCGGCCCCTGGCACAGCCGTCCTCCGCGTGGCCTCTCCTTTGGTGGCTGCTGGATGCTGACTAACTGGGTGCCCTTTGCAGGCTCTTACTCTCAAGAGGCTCTGGGCTTGGCTGCTGGGCTGTGGTTCCCGATGAGGGAAAAGGAGACTCCGCTGGAGCAGGGCTGTTTGGGTTGGAGGCATGGATGGGACGGAGGCTCTGGTGGAGCTTCCCTTGCTCAGCTTCCTGCTGCGTCTGGCTGTGAGGTCTCCTGGCGGTGCCTGGTGTGGACGGGAGGTGCTGGATGAGCATGCCCGCTGCTCTGGGGGCTCAGGAGGCCTGGCCCGGCTGGACCTGGGGTACCGGCACCTGCCTGTTCTCTCCGCGTGGGTCTCTGCAGTGCGTCTATGCTCTGAGTACAAGCCCAGCCATTCGGGTGGAGGCCCAGGAGCACTGGGAGCCTGGCAGGGTGCCGCCTCTGGTGTGGGCAGTTCTTCTCTTACGTGGATTTGCCCTGCCCGTCTGCAGGAGCTGCTTCTTGGTCTCCCCACGCCCTCCTGCCTGTGGGCCCTGGAGGCAGAGGGTGCTGGGGAGCTGGTCAGTGCCCACCATGGGTGTCCCTGCCTGGGCCTTCCGGAGAGGAGGTGGCCTCTGAGGTGGGGTCGGTGTGAGTCTGCTGAAGCTGTGTGTGGGGCGCACAATCCTGCCCTGTCTGAAGGGGTCGTGTTTCAACAGGGAGCTGCATCAGAGGTTTTGGTAGATGCTACTGTAGACCTCATGTCCGATGAGTGGGAAGCTGCTAATGCCATGCCCAGCAAGAGAAGGAAACAGGACGCAGCCCTGTGCGAGGCCGCCAGCGTGCCTTCTGCACACTGTCAGCAGGTAGCTCAAGTCGATAGTTGGACAGAACGCTCCCCGCCACCCCCTGCATGCCGGCAGAGCCACCTGGCACTTCCAGCCCTCGAGTCCCGGCCAGCCAAGGAAGGCTGCCCAGGACGGGCGCTCTCAGGTCAACCTTGGGCTGTGACAGAGCAGCGCCGATTCAGGCTTGGTGCTTATGACTCGGAGGACGTTCTGCTGGTGGTGAATTTCAGCTTGATTGTGCTTGCCCTCACTTGCCTTCTTACACGGTGCAGCCGTCCCCCTGGACACCTGGAGAAGCCTAACCTGGCTGTGCTCACTTGGATAAAGCCCTACCAGGCTCACTACAGAGAGCCCAGGGGAGTCCAGGCAGGTGGTGGCCAGACCTGACCTTCGCCTGAACATGAGGTCTTGCATGGCGCCCCCACACGGGTGTAGTGGAAGCCCTGCTCAATTTAGTCTCTGGTTTCTGGAAGTTGAAATCCTTTTTTCTTTTTCTTTCTTTTTTTTTTAGATGGAGTCTCACGCTGTTGCCCAGGCTAGAGTGCACTGGCTCAATCTCAGCTCACTGCAACCTCCACCTCCTGGGTTCAAGTGACTCTCTTCCTGAGTAGCTGGGACTACAGGCGCCTCCCACCATGCCCAGCTAATTTTTTTTTTTTTTTGTATTTTTGGTAGAGGCAGGGTTCCACCATGTTGGCCAGGCTGGCCTCAAACTCCCGGCCTCAAATAATCCACCCACCTCGGCCTCCTAGAATGCTGGGATTACAGGCGTGAGCCACTGTGCCTGGACAAAATCCTGACTTTTTCTATAGCATTTAGGAGTATTATAGGATTCACTAATAATATCAAAAATGAAACTAACACATGTAATAAAAGGACTTTTGCTTTTGAGGAAAAGCAAAGGAGTTTCATACATTGAAGAGTGATGCTTGTGAAGTTGATTACTTTTTTTTTTTTGAGACATAGTTTTGCTCTTGTTACCCAGGCTGGAGTGCAATGGCGCGATCTCGGCTCACCGCAACCTCTGCCTCCTGGGTTCAAGCAATTCTCCTGCCTCAGCCTCCTGAGTAGCTGGGATTACAGGCACACGCCACCACGCCCAGCTAATTTTTGTATTTTTGTATTTTTTTTTTTTTGAGATGGAGTTTGGCTCTTGTTACCCAGGCTGGAGTACAATGGCGTGATCTTGGCTCACCGAAACCTCTGCCTCCTGGGTTCAAGCAATTCTCCTGCCTCAGCCTCCTGAGTAGCTGGGATTACGGGCACGCGCCACCATGCCCAGCTAATTTTTTGTATTTTTAGTAGAGATGGGGTTTCACCATGTTGACCAGGATGGTCTCGATCTCTTGACCTTGTGACCAACCTGTCTCGGCCTCCCAAAGTGCCGGGATTACAGGTGAGCCACCACGCCCAGCCTGATTACTTTTTTACAGAGTAAAAAATTGATGGGCTCTCCCACCTTCCCCACGCTGCTGCCTGCCTCCCCACCACCCCCCATGAGACAGTCATCTGTGCATTGAACAGTGATTTCCGGGGCTTCCGCCACCTGCGGGCAGCCCTAGGTCTCAGGTGTAGGCAGAAGCCTTCCAGACAGATGTGCTCTTTCCTCTGTGGGCGGGGGCTTGGCCTTGAGCCCGCTTCTGCAGCACTTGGGAAATGCAGGCAGCATCTACACGAGTTGGATTTACCAGACCTGAGGCACAGTGCGGGTGGAGAGCTCATTCACAATAGCAACAAAAATATGAGAACCAACTTGTAAAATAAAGATCTGATTCACACGACATGTGAGGACAAAGCTCTGGGGCTCTGCAGATGATAAAGTCCATGGAGAGGTGGGCCCTTCCCCAGAGAGAATGTGGGAGGTTTAGTACTTCGCAGGTGTCTGTTCTCACCCAGAGTGATGTGCTAACCTAACCAACTAATTCATGTATAACAGTAGTATAGCTCTGAATGTATTTGATGGTTTTGGTTTTGTTTTATTTTGAGACAGGGTCTTGCTCTGTGTCTCAGGCTGGAGTGCAGTGGCAAAATCATAGTTCATTGCAGCCTTGACTTCCTGGGCTCAAGCAATCCTCCTGCCTCAGCCTCCTGAGTAGCTGGGATTATAGGTGTGCACTACTGTTGCAAGTAGATGCTAGGTGCTGCAAAGAAAAACCAGCACTGAGACAAAGCCTCTTTCAGCAATGCAATTTTTACTTCCTGGACTGCAGGAAGGGTACCCTCACTAGCCATCCTGCCACGAGAGTACATTGAACAAAGGAAAACACACATTTATCCCTTACGCATTTGGGTCGTCCTCACTGCTCTGTCTGAGCTCCATTGGCTGGAGCCAGAACTCACAATTTAAACTGAAACCTGATGGCTAATAACTTAAAACTTTTCTAAACAGGTAAAAGCAATGGAGAGCTGGGACATGCCTGTGAGCACGTCCAGCACAGATATCTTGGTTAAAGTATAAGGACGTAGAATGTACTACATGCCTGTAAGCATGGCATGTCTAACAGCTACATGGGATAGGGCTTAACAAAGTTATTAGCACTTTTTCTTTAACAAGAAAGGAAACTTTGAAGAGGAACTTTTTTACCTCTCACAACTACCATGCCCAGTGAATTCTTTAAATTTTTGCTAGAGATGGGGTCTTGCTATGTTACCCAGGCTGGTCTCAAACTCCTGGGCGCAAGTGATTCTCCCGCCCTAGCCTCCCAAAGTGCTGGGATTACAGGCGTAAACCACCGCACCTAGGCTGGTTTTGTATTTTTGGAAGTTGACAGAAAGATTTTAAACTGTACATTGGTGAGACTACTTAACGGATGTGAGAGGGAAGAAAAATGGATGGGAGATTTATAGTAAAGCTGTAAACGTACATGGATGGAAAGATTCCCACGGAGTAACAGAGAGGCGTGACCTGGGGGTGTGTGCCAAGCTTCAGACGTGAGCTCGATAGCGCTGCTTGTGCTGGCCAGAGCGTGTTGGTCAGGGTGTACACCGGGTGTGGATCATGGGGCGTCTGAACCACGGGCTCTGCACTGGGGTAGAACAGCATAGACTCCCATCTCGTACTCACACTGAAGTACACAGTGGATCCTTGGTGCCCACAGGGTATTGGTTCCAGTAAAGCACGAAGGGCCGCGAAACAAACCTCTCGAACACCAAACTGGGAAGGAAGTGGTGAATTATTTGGCTGGGGGCTGCGGTGGGTCTGGATGCCCCAAATAGCCAAGCCCCCGAACAAAGAAAATCCCTGCCCTTATAAAGGCTTATACCTCTAGAAATTGCACGTGGAGGGTCTTGGGCTTACAGCTCCAGACATTACATATGAAAAGGTCTTGGTCCATGGAGTAGCCGTGGGGTAGGTGACTTAGCTGTGGGGTGTGATCGTGTTTAAGTAAAATCAATGACTTCCGGAAAGATTCCTGCATACCATGCCTGCAATCTACAGGAGGACGCTTAACGTGGCACCCGGTCTGCCAGCCTTTACTTCTATTGAAATGCAGTGTGGAAGTTAAGGGGGAGGTGGTACCAAAATCCAAGGATGTCCAGTCCCAGATATGAAACAGTGTGGTACCTGCACATAACCCACGAGCATCCCCCATGCACTTTATTTTTTATTTTTATTTATTTTGAGATGGAATCTTCCTCTGTTGCCCAGGCTGGAGTGCAGTAGCATGATCTCGGCTCCCTGCAACCTCTGCCTCCGAGTTCAAGTGAGTCTCCTGCCTCAGCCTCCCAAGTAGCTGGGATTACAGGCATGTGCCATCATGCCAGGCTAATGTTTGTATTTTTGGTAGAGACGGAGTTTCACCATGTTGGCCAGGCTGGTCTCAAACTCCTGACCTCAAGGGATCTGCCCGCCTTGGCCTCCCAAAGTGCTGGGAGTACAGGTGTGAGCCACCGCACCCAGCCACCTATACCTTGCACTTTAATTCATCTCTAGATTCCTTACAACACCGAATATGACATCCATGCTGTGTAAACCGTGGATACGTGGTATTGTTTTCCCTTGTGTTCTTTCTAACTGTCTGTCTCTTTTTTTTTCTTCCCCAATACTTTCTGTCTGTGGTTGGTTGAATCTGTGGGTGTGGAGAGCTGACTGTATACCAGCTTTATTCAATATTTTATTTTTATTTTTAATTATTATTATTTTTGAGGCAGAGTCTCGCTCTGTCTAATTATTATTATTTTTGAGGCAGAGTCTCGCTCTGTCACCCAGGCTGGAGCGCAGTGGCGCAGTCTCGGCTCTCTGCTCTGCCTCCCGGGTTCAAGCGATTCTCCTGCCTCAGGCTCTAGAGTTTCATGGGGTTTCACCATGTTGGCCAGGCTTGTCTAGAACTCCTGACCTCAGGCGATTCACCTGCCTCGGCCTCTCAAAGTGCTGGAATTACAGGTGTGAGCCACCGCACCTGGCCTGATTCAATGTGTGAATGTAAAACAGCACCCTAAAAGCTATAGAAAATATAGAGCGATAGTTACAAAGTTATGTAAATAGTTCTAAGCCTCACCCCTTAAATTACAAATACCACTATGGTTATGTAGTTTGAGGTTCTGGGTCAAAGACCATGAAACTGTTCAATGGCAAAGCAGAGCCAGGAGGCCCTGGCAGCACTCATTGAGATGCAAGTGGTCTGTCAGGGCCAGTCGGCCCGTTCATACAGGAAGAGCTGCGGGCGGTGAGCCTGGGGCTGCACCTCTGAGGCCTCAGCCCTGCAGGTGCGATGATGTCAGATGGCTGGTTTCGTTTCTATTGAAAAGAGGGTCTGGGCTGGTGGCTTGAAGGCAGTGGTATTCCAGGAACTGGGTCATGGTCCCTCCAAGGGTCTCTCTTGCAGTTGTCCCTGCATTTACTGCTGTCTTTCCACAGCCCCGTGTGGTGGGCAGAGGGGGTGAGGCCAGCCCTGCCCCTGCCTCCAGCCTCCCTGGGCTCTGCCCACCGCCCTCCGTGTGCTGCGGCTGCTGCTGCTTCTTGCTGTTGGCCACTCCCCTCCTGCAAGGCAGGCCCCAGGGAGGGCTACTGGCAGCTGCTCTAAGGTCTGAACCCTTTGCTACATCGAGAAAAGGAGCGGCAGGGGCCTGATTCTTCCATGCCGGTGGGAATGGGGGTGGGGGTGGTCAGGAGCCTGCCTTAGTGGGGTCCTCTTGTTCCAGGCTGTGACTTAGCAGTCTAGAGCCTAAGGATTCTCTGTCTGTCCTGCCAGAGCCTGATTTTGTCATTGAAGCTGTTAGAGCATCCATGACTGTGGCTTAGTTTCAGCTTTCATAATTAGGAAATAATTTGAGGTTTGATTACTTTAACCATTAGAAATATTTGTGTTATGACCGGGTGCAGTGGCTCATGCCTGTAATCCCAGCACTTTGGTAGGCTGAGGCGGGTGGATCACCTGAGGTCAGGAGTTCAAGACCAGCCTGGCCAACATGGTGAAACCCCATCTATACTAAAAATACAAAAATTACAGCTGGGCACAGTGGCTCACGTCTGTAATTCTCAGCACTTTGGGAGGTGGAGACAGGCGGATCACAAGGTCAGGAGTTCGAGACCAGCCTGACCAACATAGTGAAACCCATCTCTACAAAAAAAAAAAAAAAAAAAATTAGCCAGGCATGGTGGTAGGTGCCTGTAATCCTGCTACTTGGAAGGCCAAGGCAGGAGAATCACTTGAACCTGGGAGGCAGAGGTTGCAATGAGCCAATATTGCTATTGCGCCATTGAACTCCACCCTGGGCAACAAGAGCAAAACTTCTTCTCAAAAAAAAAAAAGATCTTTGAATTGCAAATAATGGAAAGCCCAGCTCCACCTGGCTAATCCAATGTTGGGAGTCTATTAGGGACTCGTCTGATGAGCCCCTGGGCTGTAGGCGAGGCTTGGTGCAGGGGTCTCCGCCCTGTCTGCACTGCCTTCCTGATGTGGCTCCCCCATGCCAAGCCTCCCACCAGCTGTCTCCCTTCACTCCCTTGTGCCACACAGTGGCTTCCCTGCGATTCAAGGGACAACAGGGCGCCTCCTCTGGTGATTGATTCCTCCAGAGAGAGGAAACATTTCCTCAAATCTCATTGGCTCTGATTGGCTCATGCGCCAATCCCCTAGGGGGTCCCTGTGGCCAGGATGATATTAGTCAGTGATTGACATCAGCCCACGCTCAAGAGCTGCCTCTGGGGCTGGAGTAGAGGTGATTCTACTCAAACCACGTGGCCAAGAACAGGGAGACCCAGGGGACCATTCCCCAGGATGGGCCATTCTGTACTGTCACCAGATGGCCATAAACATCTGCTGTGTGTGGACAATGACTGTGGCCACAGCAGCACCAATGGGCGCCTTGTGTATGCCAGGCAGCGTCCTACCACCCTCAGTGGCCCTCTGATGTGGGGACATCTGCTGTCTCCACTTTAAAGATAACAGGGAGACGAAGCCCACAGTGGCCCAGTGACCCACCTGAGGTTGCCCATCCCGTACGGCATGGGGTGAGCTGGATGGGAACTCAGCAGGCCCTCCAAACCCAGCCCAGATGCCACTGCATGGCAGCCCCAGAGACAGGAGGCAGCTGGCAAGGCAGATGGTGTCATCGTCTCTCCAAGGCTAGGCTGTCTTCAGGGTTCAGACCCCACCTGCCAGGCCTCCCAAGCACAGTGAAGGGTTGTGCAGCACCTGCCTGTTTCTCGATGGCATCTTGCTTCCCCCTCTCAGCAGGTCCCCTGGCAGCTGACTAGCCTGTCATTCATAGGTTGATACTTGTCCTGATGACGCTGCTCACCAGGGTTGGGCCCCAGCCCCAGCCCCAGCCCCAGCCCTAGCCCAGCCACAGCCCCAGCCCAGCCCCAGCTCCAGCCCCAGCCCAGCCCCTCCCCATCCCCACCCCCAGCCCCAGCCCCAGCCCCAGCCCAGCCTCAGCCCAGCCCCAGCCCCAGCCCCAGCCCCAGCCCCAGCCCCAGCCCCAGACTCTTCTGCAGTTGCTTCCCATTTTTTTTTTCAAAGACAGAGTCTCGCTCTGTTGCCCAGGCTGGAGTGCAGTGGTGTGATCTCGGCTCACTGCAACCTCCACCTCCCAGTTTCAAGTGATTCTCCTGGCTCAGCCTCCTGAGTAGCTGACATTACAGGTGCCCATCACCACGCCCAGCTGATTTTTTGTATTTTTAGTAGAGATGGGGAATTTCACCATGTTGGCCAGGCTGGACTTGAACTCCTGACCTCCAGTGATCCACCTGCCTCAGCCCCTCCAAAGTGCTGGGAGTACAGGTGTGAGCCACCTTGCCTGGTCAATTTTAATTTTTTTTGAGATGGAGTCTCACTCTGTCGCCCAGGCTGGAGTGCAGCGGTGAGATCTCAGGGAAGCCCTGTTTTAGAGTCAGCCTGTGCTAGGAGTATGTCTCCCCGACCGCACCCAAATGCATCAATGTGCCATTTCAGGGTGGTGAGTGCTCCCAGGGACGGGACCAGGTGCTCTCAGCCGTGTGGTGGGTTGGTGGCCTAGGGCCAGCGTCAGGGACCAGGCTGAGCGGCTGGAGCCAAGCTGTGGCCTGGGGAGATGTTATGGGTCAGAAGATGGGGGATGGGGGATGGGGGATCAGGGGTGGGGGGCTTCCTGTGCTTTGTGTACTCTGAGCTTGGGTTTCCTCTGAATTTAAAAAGGTGGAGAAAATTGGAATTTTTGCCCCTGGTTCTGGAAGGAAGCATGGCCATGTGTGATAGGGAAGGGCTTGCGGTGTCCGCCTGGCCTCCTGTCTGGCTGCAGCCTCTTTGCGCCCCGGGCGGGTGTCATGCAGCCTCCTCCTGGGGCCACACAGGGACTGTCCGTCAGCCGGAGGGGCTTGTGAAGTGGCAGCAACAGGACCCTGTGGTGCTTCCTTGTCCCCTCGCTGCCAGTTGCTGAGGAGAGTCTGGGTTAGCCCCCGGGAGGGCTGTGCCTCTGTGTGTGCGGGTCTTCCTGGGTATGGGGGTGCAGGCTCACACCTGCTGCCTGGCGGTTCGGGGCCTCATCACACACCACCAGCTTTCAAGGGATCGGCAAATCAGTTTCCCGAGGTGACCCGATCAGCATGCACCCTGAGCACTGTCTCCTGGGAGGCAGGGGCCCGATCCCTGTGGGGGTCCCAGGGTCCCGGCAGCCTCTTTCCACCAGCTGTGGTCCTGGTTCCCAAAGTGGGGACCGTGCCCTTGAACTTGGATGTGCCTTCGAGCCTGGCTGTTCCTGCTGAGGGCACGGGGTGAGCTCCTGCTCAGTTTTCAGTCTCATCCTTCTCATTTCAAATTTCGTGTACGAAATCTTTTCGTAGAGGTGCATAAAATGTGGAAAGCCTGTGTGTGCTTTCTAATGCCCAAAACCGGGCTGGCTGGCGGCTCACACCTGTAATCCCACACTTTGGGAGGCCAAGTTGGGAGGATTGCTTGTGCCTAGGAGTTGGAGACCAGCCTGAGCAACATAGTGAGACTCTTATCTCTACAAAACACTTTTTTAAAACCAGCTGGGCATGGTGGTTCATGCCTGTAACCCCAGGACTTTGGGAGGCCAAGGTGGGCAGATCCCTTGAGCCCAAGAGTTCAAACTCAGCTTGGGCAACATGGTGGAACGCTGTTTATCCAAAAAACAAACACAAAATTGACTGGGTACAGTGGTGCTCACCTGTAGTCTCAGCTTCTCAGGAGGCTGAGGTGGGAGGATCACTTGAGCCCAGGAGGTAGAGGCTGCATTGAGCCGTGATCGCATTGAGCCGTGATCGCACCACTCACTGGTGCACCCCAGCCTGGCGACAGAGGAAGAACTTTTCTCAAAAAATGAAAATAAAAAAATAAAAATCCATTTCAGTGATGTCCAGTAAGCAATGAGCCCGTGTGAGGGTCTCAGCCTGGCTGTGACCGTGCTGAGTGTGGCCAGTGCTTCAAGGCCACTCGCCCCTGACCCTGCCCACCCCCCACTCTGGCTTCTTAATTTTATTCTTCCCAAGAACTTGCAGATTTAACAGATGCTAGGCACTTTGGTCGAGCCAAGCTTGATGTAGTTGAGAAATGGAAGAGAAAGCTGGGGGGAAACATGGGGTAGAGTAAATCTAATAAATAAAGTGAGTGTCTCTCTTTCTGTTTAGAGCAAAAAGAAGAAAAGGAAGAAGAAAAATCATCCAAATGACTCCGCTTCCTCAGAGCTGGCTTCCTTGCCCCTGTCTCCTGCCAGCCCCTGTCATCTGACTTTGCTTTCAAACCCAGGGCCTCAGGACACAGCCCTGCCCCACAGCCAAGCCCAGCAGAGTGGCTGGACTAGCCAGCCCAGCCAACCCCCAGGCACAGGCACCATGCCACTGGAGAGCAATGGCCCCTATGTGCCTACCAAGGTTGGTGACAGCCCCCTGCAGGCTCAGGCTTCAGGAGAGGCAGGAGCGGCCACGGGAGGCAGGGCTCAGAGCAGCCCCCAGCCTCAGGACCACACGGAAGGGGAGGACCAGGATGCTTCCATCTCCTCTGGGGGCAGAGGCCTGTCCAAGGAGGGGGCCAGTCCCCCCACCTCTGCTGGTGAAGACCATTCTGGGACTGAAGATGCCACCCAGGAGCTCCTGTTGCCTGAGTCCAAAGTGGGCAGCTCTCAGCCCAGGACAGAACCGCAGACCACCAGGCAGCAGAGAGGGGCCCCAACCTCTGGGGTGAGTCATCCAGGAGGGATGGCCGGGGGTGGCACCGAGCCCTTGGCACCTGGCTCTGCTGTGAGGTGCTGGTGTTGCTTCCCTGCCAGGGAGGGCCTCCTCTGGGCCCTGCTCCCTGGGTGGGAGTGGGGTGGCTGCCCCGCCACCGGGGCAGCCAGCCCACCCCATCCCTCAGCTTGTGGCAGACGACTGAAACTATTGAGTCGGAGTCGCCCTGGCCCATTTTGTCATCTTGGCTCTGGGTTTGGGGTCTTTCAGGAAGGTGATGCGGTAGCTGAGCCAGCCAATGTGGTTGAAGGGGCTGGAAAGAGCCAGATGACGAAGCAGCTGTCAGCGACCACTCCTGCTTCCGAAACACGCTGCCAGGTCCTTGTCTCCTTCTTGCCTGCCAGCTCCAGGAGGCCCTCGTCCTGCCCACAGCTGCCCCTCTTTCATTTAATTATTCAGTGGATATTTAAGTGCCAGGGATACAGCCATGATCTGGATACAGCCATGATCCAGACAAAGCCCTGGCTTTCAGGGTGCTCACATTCTAGAGGAGAGAGAGGCAGGAAACTGAATTTGGCAGTGAGAAGGCGTTGGGGGGGAAGGGCGCTGGGGTGGGCTCCAAGGGAACGTGGCCCCTGAGGGAACGTGACTCCCACGGCCTGCGTGGCCGGGTAAGGCCTCCCTGAGGAGGTGGTGAGGCGTGAGCCATGGTGGTGTCTAGGATGTGTCGTAGACAATGGGAAGGTCATGTGCAGATGCCCTGGGGTAGCCTGTTCCCAGAGCAACAGGGATGCCAGTGCCCTCAGGAGGAGTTGGGAAAGGAGAAGCCACCAATGAGGATGGAGAGCGGGGCCCCTGGGGGCTGCGGTCAGTGCCCCAGTGGCACTGGAAGGTCCCGAATAGGCAAGGGTCATGGCCATTCTGTCTGCTGTGAGAATCTTCTGCTATAGGGACCTATGTGGAGGCTGGGCCTGGCACAGTGGCTCACGCCTATAATCCTAGCACTTTGGGAGGCTGAGGCGGGCGGATCGCCTGAGATCAGGAGTTTGAGATCAGCCTGGTCAACATGGTGAAACCCCATCTCTACTAAAAATACAAAAATTACCCGAGCATAGTCGTGTGTGTCTGTAATCCCAGTTACGTGGGAGGCTGAGGCAGGAGAATCAATTGAGTCTGTGGAGGTTGCAGTGAGCTGAGATCGCACCACTGCACTCCAGCCTGGGCAACAAAAGCAAGACTCTTGACTCAAAAAAAAAAAAAAAAAGAACGTGTGGAGGCTGGCCGTGAAGGTCAGAGTCTGATTCCTTGTTCCAGGAAGCTGAGACCAAGACCAAGGACGAGAAGGCTGCTGCTGGAGAAAAAGTCGGTAGACACGAGCGAGGGGAGCCTGAAGAGCCCAAAAAGCCAGAGGGGAAGATCAGAAGTGCAGTTGCCAGGAAAAAGGAGGAGCAAAAAAACCAGAAAGCGGGTGTCCAGGAAGTGAAGCCGAGGTAGGGGTGCCCCCTCAGGAGACCCTGCCTGAGAGCCTGGGCACGCCCCTCCCTGCTCAGCTCCCAGGGCATACCTAGGCTGCCCTTCTAGTCAGCTGCTTTGGCAGGTTCAACTTTGGGGGAAAGGGAACTGCTTAGGAGATGGGTGCGACTGGGTACCTGTGCCAGTTCTATGCTTTCTAATAGCCCATGGGGTCCCGGAGTCAGCGTGGGCCTTTGGGAACCCAGGAGAGGGGCTATTCTGGCCCAGATGCCTGCTGGTGCCTCCCAGCACTTCAGAGATGGGCAGGGACTGGCCACCTCTTCTTCCTCCATTTTGGAGGGGGGGAAGAGAGGGTCACACAGTAGGCAGTGTGTCTGAGACGTGGACATACTTGCCTTTTTGTTAGGGTGTGATAGTGCACATTACAAACACAAGGACCATGTGTGTGTGCATTTGCGTGCGTGCATGTGTCCATGTATGTGCATGTGTGCATTTGTATGCACGTGCATGTCTGCATGTGGTGTGCACACATGTGCGTGCATTTGTGTGTGTGCATGTGAGTGCGTGTGTGTACTTGCATGTGCGTGCATGTGCACACGTACATGTGTGTACGTGTACATGTACACACGTGCAAGTGTGTGTACGCCTGTGTGTGCAGGCATGTGTGCATGTGTGGCCATGCATGTGCACATGTGTGTATGTGTGTGTGTCCCTGTGCATGTGTGGGCATGTATGCATGCGCATGCATGCATGTGTGTGGACGTGTTTGCATGTGCATGTGTGTGCATGTGCATGTGTGTATATGCATGTGTGTTTGTGTTTATGTATGTGTGCATGTGCTTGGATGCACATGGCCGGTGAACAGATCTCACAGGAATCAGGTTTCCATTTTGGCTTTCCACCAGCACACTGAGCCCAGGCGGAGGAGTCACTGTGTACTTTCACGCCATCATCTCTAAACATTTCTCATTCAATCCTGACCATCATAAAGTCTTCATCAGAGGGGGAAAAGAACTCGGGGAGCCGGAATGGAACAGGAATGTCTGTGAGCTGCACTGCACCAGGTGAGTGTGTCTGCAGGCTCGGAAGGAATCCCTCAGGGAAGGGGTAGGATGCCCAGTCTGTCACACGTATTTTTAAGAAATCTTTTTCTTTTTTGAGATGTAGTCTCACTCTGTTGCCCAGGCTGGAGCGCAGTGATACAATCTTGGCTCACTGCAACCTCCACCTCCCAGGTTCAAGCAATTCTCCTGCCTCAGCCTCCTGACTAGCTGGGACTGCAGGCACATGCCCACCTAATTTTTGTATTTTTAGTAGAAATAGAGTTTCACCATTTGGCCAAGTTGGTCTCAAACTCCTGACCTCAGGTGATCCACCCACCTTGGCCTTCCTAAGTGCTGGGATTACAGGTGTGAACCACTGCACCCAGCCTTTAAATAATTTTTATCAAGTAAGTCAATGACACTCTTCAACTTCTGGAAGATGAATATTTGAGACAGCTCTTCCTGCCCATACATTTCTGTGTCCTATTTCATCACGGACTTTTTTTTCTTTAAGTATTTTCTTTAAGTATTTATTTCTTTAAGTATTTCTTTATTTATTATAAATTTCTTCTTTCTTTTTAGAGAGGGGATCCTGCTATATTGCCCAGGCTGGAGTACAGTGGTGGGATCATAGCTCAATGCAGCCTTGACCTCCTGGACTCAAGCAGTCCTCCCTTCTCAGCCTCCCATGGTGTTGGGATTTCAGGCGTGGGCCACTGAACCTAGCCTTGCCATAGTGTTTTTTTTTTTCTTGTTCTAGAAACCTCCTCTTGGTCAGCATCAGTTTATAGCTTTGTACTCCATGTTGTGTTTAAGAAGAACTGAAATTTCCAGCATAGGAATTTTGGGTAACCCACTGTATCCTGTTCATTCCCAGAAACTTAAATCATGATGGCGTTCTTGTTGAAGGCAGTGCTGTCATTTCCAAGAAGCACCTGGATAAATATATTCCTTATAAGTACATCATTTTTAATGACAAGGGCTCTACTGAATATGAGTTCATCTATAAGCCCCCGCAGAAGGACGGGGAGTACGTCAACCGCTGTCTGTACATAAAATCTTCCCTTCTGTTGGGCTCAGGAGGTAAGTCATGGCAGCAGGCTCTGCTCACGCCTCCGGACTGCAGGTGCCAGGCCTGTGGGACAGGACGCATCTCTCTGGAGAGCGCAGACTTTGCCTGGGCAGTGAGGTCCTCTTTGCTCTGCATTGGCCCTGCCCCAGCCATGAGGTTCAGTGGCATTGACTTTGGGTAGTGTCTCTGGTTGGTTAAAGACATCTTGGCCTCTCATTTGAGCTCAGTGTGACTTACCCACTCACTTGCAGGAGGAAACATGGAAAGGATTGTTTGTTTGTTTGAGACAGAGACTTTTTTTTTTTTATACCGAGTCTTGCTCTGTTGCCAGGCTGGACTGAAGTGGCGTGATCTCTCCTCACTGCGACCTCCACCTCCCAGGGTCAAGCAATTCTCCTGCCACAGCCTCCCGAGTAGCTGGGACTGCAGGAGCCTGCCACCACACCTTGCTTATTTTTCTATTTTTTATAGAGATGGGGTTTCACCATGTTGGGCAGGCTGGTCTCGAACTTCTGACCTCAGGTGATCTGCCTGCCTCAGCCTCCCAAAGTGCTGGGATCACAGGCGTGAGCCACCGCGCCTGGCCGGTCTGCAGGGTTTTGATGGTCTTAGGTACACTCTTGTTCTGTCTGTCCCTCTTAGACTGGCATCAGTACGATGACATAGTTTGTATGAGGCCTCCTGGGAAATTATGGAAATTAGTGAGCCACTTCACAGACGGAATGAGGAAGAATGTGGTGAAGGGGAAGCAGATTGCCTCTGCGGTCATGCTGGACAGCATCTTCAGCATCCTGCAGACCTGGGACACCATCAATCTGAACAGCTTCTTCACCCAGTTCCAGCAGTTTTACTTTGTCATGCGAGAGCCTATGATTTATGAAGGACGTCCACAGTTGTGGACCACTTTGCAGTATGGGGAGAAAGAGGTATCAGGCTTGCCACCCGCTGCTCTGCCTTCTGGGCAGGGGCCTCACCTGACCTGCTAGTGGCCAGATGACCTCTTGACTCTGTGGGCCAGGCTGCAGATGGGAGTGTGTGGAACCTTCTGACCTTTTCTCCTACCACTGCTTCTCGGGATTTCTCTGCCAGCCCCCTTTTCCTCCATTTCCTGGGTGTAATCTGAGCCCCACCCCAGCACCGGTCCTGAGTCCTCCCCAGCCTTGGAGAGGGAGTGGGAGGAACGTGGGACCGTCCCTCACTGCCCCTCCCCCACACTGCGATGCAGCTTGGGCGGCTTTCAGGCCAGCCTGGAGCTGTTTGTGATGTGAAGCTGAGCCCTGCTGAGCCTCAGGGGCCCTGCCTGAGCCCTCATGCCAGGGTGTTGGCTGCATCACGGCTGCTCCTGTGGCTTCCGCAGGTGCGATGGGGGCACGGATGGGGTCTGCTGGCTCAGCTGTGCTTCGGCAGCTCTGGACAGCTCCAGTGACTTCAAGCCCACGGTTCATGCATCCTCCTTTCCTCCCACCACCAGGTGAAGAAAGACCTGTGGGACTATCTGAAAAAGCAGATGGCACCATTTCTGGACAGAAGTGGGAACTCTTTGCCTGAAGACTGCCCAGTGAGGAGCAAATTGAAAATGGGCCTGATTGTCCTTTTTATAGTGGAAAAATTTGACTTTTTCTTACCAGAAGATGAGTTGGACACCATGTGTCACCTCCTGGCCTCAGATGCCGGCTCACCGGATGAGCTTCATGATGACCTAAGCCACATCCTTGGGACAGCTCAGAGGTATTATTATTTTTTGTCAAAATGTTTTTATAGCTATTATAATGATTTTCTCTGATTGTAAAAATAAGTGCTTGACTAGATTGGCTGAAAGCACGCAGGGAAGAAATGAAGCCCCCGATTTTACCCCTCACTGTGCTCGCTTCAGTAGCTTTCCTAGCATCTGTCTTATTTGTAATTTTATGATATTCTGTCTTCTTTGAATATCCTGCTTTTTTGTTGTTGTTGTTCAGATGGCGTCTCAATCTGTGGCCCAGGCTGGAGTGCAGTGGCGCAATCTCGGCTCACTGCAGCTTCTGCCTCTCAGGTTCAGGCAATTCTCCTGCTTCAACCCCCTCAGTAGCAGGGACTACAGGCGCACGCCACCACCCCCGGCTAATTTTTGTATTTTTAGTAGAAAGGGGTTTTCTTGCTCTTTTGGCCAGGCTGGTCTTGAATTCCTGACCTCAAGTGATCTGCCTGCCTCAGCCTCCCTAAGTGCTAGGATGGCAGGCATGAGCCACCGCGCCAGGTCTGAATACCCTGCTTTTTAAAGCTTTATGTCATATCATGAACAGACTCTGTGTGTGCGTATTTGGGAAGTCGTGGATCACCTGAGGTCATCCACTCAAGGACATCTGCAGAAGCAGTGTGATGTTCTCTCCATGCCCCTGCCTGTGCTGTGTCTAGTTCAGGAAACACGGTGTGACTGTCCTGGGCCTGAAAGATTTGGTGCTGAGAAGGCGATGGCCTTTTGACTGTGCGGGAAGACCTGCTCAGAACCCAGTGAGCTCTGATGGGCACAGTCTCCAAGCATTCGCTGTGTGTGTGTTGATTTTTTGTTTGTTTGTTTTTTTAAGACAGAGTCTTGCTCTGTCACCCAAGCTGGAGTGCAGTGGCATGATCTCAGCTCACTGCAACCTCCGCCTCTTGTATTTAAGCAACTCTCCTGTCTCAGCCTCCCGAGAAGCTGGGATTTTAGGTGTGCGCCACCATGCCCAGCTAATTTTGTATTTTTAGTAGAGATGGGATTTCACCATGTTGGCCAGGCTGGTCTCAAACTCCTGACCCTGTGATCTGCCCACCTCGGCCTCCCAAAGTGCTGGGATTACAGTGTGAGCCACCGCACCTGGCCTTCGTGCGTTGATTTGAACTCAAGAATGACACTAGGTAGCCTTTCCTGATCAGCACATCTTATAATGATGTCTGCCTCTCGGTTTTACATATTTATTTATTTGTTGTTTTAAGATAGGGTCTTACTCTGTTTCCCCAGGCTGGAGTGCAGTGGAGTAATCACAACTCACTGCAGCCTCAACCTCCCAGGCTCAGGTGGTTCTCTCACTGCAGCCTCCTGAGGAGCTAGGACTACAGAGGCACACCACCACTTCCAGCTAGTTTTTGTATTTATTGTAGGGACAGGGTTTCACCATGTTGCCACGGTGGTCTTGACTCCTGAGCTGAAGCGATCTGCCCACCTCAGCCTCCCAGGGTGCTGGGATTATAGACATGAGTTACTGTGCCTGGCCTGGTTTTACAAATATAAAACACCCGACTATACATTGCACATTTTGACAGAGGAGGAATGGTGGCAAGGCAGCGTACAAAGTTAGTTCCAGGGTTTCAAGTATAAGGACTCGTGAATATATTTTGAGTGGGAGATTCACAGGTGTTCTGTGTAGGCTCACCCCTTACATTTAAAAAGTTGTCTTGGGCTGGGTGCGGTGGTGGCTCACACTTTTGGGAGGTGGGGGTGGGCAGATCACGAGGTCAGGAGATCAAGACCATCCTGACCAACATGGTGAAACCCTGTCTCTACTAAAAATACACAAATTAGCTGGGTCTGTTGGTGCGCTCCTGTAGTCCCAGCTACTCGGGAGGCAGAGGCTGCAGTGAGCCGAAATTTCGTCACTGCACTTCAGCCTGGAAGACAGAGCAAGACTCCATCTCAAAAAAAAAAGCTGTTTTGTCCAGGCATTGTGGCTCACACCTGTAATCCCAGCACTTTGGGGGGCTGAGGAGGGAGGATTGCTTGAGACCAGGAGGTTGGGATCAGCCTGGGAAACAAAAATTAAAATATAAAATTTCTCTGGCCAACATGGTGAAACCCCATCTCTACTAAACATACAAAGAATTAACCAGGCGTGGTGGTATGCACCTGTAGTCCCACTTACTTGGGAGGCTGAAACAGGAGAATCACTTGAACCCTGGAGGCAGAGGTTGCAATGAGCTGAGATGGTGCAATTGCACTCCAGCCTGGGTGACAGAGCGAGACTCAGTCTCAAAAACAAAAAATTGAGCTGGGTGTGGTGGTGCCCCTGTAATTCCAGCCCTGGAGAGGCAGAGCTCGCGTGCTGGCATTATAGGGGCACCACCATTGGAGGGTCTCTTGAGCCCAAGAGTTTGAGGTTGCAGTGATCGGCGATCACACCACAGCACTGCCTCGATGACAGGGAGATCCTGTCTCTAAGCAATAAGAATATGTTTTACAGGCTGCTTTATATTTAGATTTACTGTTGCCAGATGGCCTGCGTTCAAATCCCAGCCCCGAGTGGCAGGACCCTGTATTGACTACTTAGCCAGGACCCTGCACCTGAGATTCCTTCCCTGCCCTGGGAGTTTGTTGTGGGGATTCAGCGAGGTCTTGGCTGGGGCTGAGGGAAGCTATGTGTCCTGTGCTGGTTACTCTGCTCAGGTGTGTTGGGGCGCTCCTTCTGCTCTGTGTGCGTGGTGACTGCTTCCCGTTGGGACGTCAGACTCCCAGGTAGACAACCCCCTGGCCGACAGCTCACTGCAGAATCTTTATTCCCTTCCAGGTGGCATGAGTACCTGATGAAACTGTGCCTGAGGTGCATAGATGGAAGGCAGTGCCTCTGGATGGGCACCCTGCCTGTCCTACACTGCTGTAAGGAGCCGGCTCCACGGCCCAGGGACGCCTGGAGCCAGCCTGAGGACACATGGGCTGCCCTGGAAGGAATCCCCTTCTCACAGTGGCGGGAACAAGTGCTAGACCCGTAAGTGGTAGAGTTGTACTTACCCATGTGAATCTGGGAAGAACAACCCCTGTGCTGTGTGCCCGGAGTCCCGGCGGGCTCTGCAGTGAATCCATCCCTCATTCTAATGACAGAACTAACACATGCTCTTCTAACATTTTAAGACATCAAAACTTTCAAGAATGGGCTGGGCACAATGGTTTACGCCTATAATTCCAGCACTTTGGGAGGCCAAGGCGGCTGAATCACCTGAGGTCAGGAGTTCGAGACCAGGCTGGCCAACATGGTGAAACCCCATCTCTACTAAAGAAAAAAAAAATTTAGCTGGGCGTGGTGGCACACACCTATAATCCCAGCTACTCAGGAGGCTGGGGCAGGAGAATCCCTTGAACCTGGGATATGGAGGTTGCAGTGTGCTGGGATTGTGCCACTGCATTCCAGCCTGGGTGACAGAGCAAGACTCTGTCTCAAAAAAAAAAAAAAAACTATCAAGAATATAAAATATGTTGAGTACAGTGGCTCATGCCTGTAATCCCAGCACTTTGAGAGGCTAAGTTGGGCGGATCACAAGGTCAGGAGATCGAGACCATCCTGGCTAACATGGTAAAACATCGTCTCTACTAAAAATAATAAAATACAAAAAATTAGCCAGCGTGGGGGCATGCGCCTGTAGTCCTAGCTACTCTGGAGGCTGAGGCAGGAGAATTGCTTAAATCCAGGAGGCGGAGGTTGCAGTGAGCCGAGATCACGCCACTATGCTCCAGCCTGGCGACAGAGTGAGACTCGGTATTAAAAAAAAAATTAAAAAATGAAAGAATACAAAAATGACCTGTAACCCCAGAGACAGCCGTTGTTCATATGGCGGCATACATGTTTTTGATTTTTTCCAAATTTGGAATCATGGATGTTTTATGTGTGCAGCTGCAAATGATGTGTTTTTATTCTGGCTTACAACCTGCTTTCCCTCTTTGTGGACAACTTTTTCTTTTTCTTTTTTCTTTTTTTTTTTTTTTTTTTTTAGGTGGAGTCTCACTCTGTCACCTAGGCTGGAGTGCAGTGGCACAATCTCGGCTCACTGCAACCTCAGCCTCCCGAGTAGCTGGGATCACAGGCGTGCACCACCACACCCAGTTAATTTTTGTATTTTTAGTAGAGATGGGGTTTCACCATGTTGGCCGGGGTAGTCTTGGTCTCTTGACCTTGTGATCCACCTGCCTCAGCCTCCCAAAGTGCTGGGATTACAGGTGTGAGCCACTGCGCCCGGCCATTAAGTTAATTCTCAATAAGCTGTTCTGTACTTTTCATTTGATTCACTATGTGCTTTTGTTTTCCACATAGCCTTTATTTTATTTTTAAAGTAGAGACAGGGCCTCACTAGGTTTCCCAGGCTGGTTTTGAGCTCCTCGGCTCAAGTGATCCTCCCACCTCTGCCTCCCCAAGTGTTGGGACAGGCATGAGCCACTGTGCCCAGTTCCAAGTAGTATTTAAGTCATTTTTGAAATTGGGACTGTTCCACTCCAGCACTGTTTTCTTCCGTCTTCTTTCACTGATTTCACTGCTTCTCTTTTCTCTGTCCCGATTCCTCTTATGCAGGAGTTCATTACTTCGGTTGATGGGCAGTAAGAGGCATTTGCTGAACATCGACGAACCTCTCTTCCGATCCTGGTTTAGTCTGCTGCCTCTGAGTCACCTGGCTCAGTATATGGAGAACATTGAGCACTTGAGGACTTTTCCTGCTCATGTCCTGGACTGCTTTCTGGGGACTTACTACCGGCTTCGGGGACTTGAGGAAATCTCCTACCTGAATCGGGAGGTTTGTGTCTGAAGTCGCCTCTGGGGTCCTGGCTTAGCAAAAGCAGACTGGATAGTAAACACAGAGAGATTAGGGTTCTTTTTCATAATAAACAGACAGTCCAGAGAGCCGTGACTGCTCATCACTTGTTAGGGATAAACCTGATTTCCTTGAGCTTCATCTGTTTTGGTAAATAGAGTTCAAGGAAACAATAACCTTTGCTGATTGTGATTGTGCAAGGTGGGATGAGCTGTTATCCTCTGCTAAGCTGTTATCAGGCATAGAGAGGGGTGGGTGTTGTTCATCCAGCTCTTAGCAAGGCTATCCGCCTTACACCTTTCATATTTCTTGGGTGGAAAAAATGATATGAGTGTAAATCCTGAGTTTTATCTGTGAAAGAGGTTAGATTGGCATCTGAGCACCTTCGAGTTCGTTTGTAGGAAGAAAAACATGGATACGAAATTGATGCTGGATTTTTTTCAGCTCTGATTCAGCAATGCCAGTGGCATCATGGTTATGCCTTCTGTCCTGTTTGTCTTTTCTTCACTGCCTTAGGATGTTCTGGGCGTTTTAAAAATGCTGTTGCACCTCTTGGACGCTTACCAGGACAAGTAAGTGGAAAGCGGAATGCAGTGTCTCCCTCACATCGGCCCCGGGGGCTTCCTGTGACCCCCACAATTGGCAGTGCCCCACAGCTTCTGTTGCAACAGCAAAGTCATAAATTACTATGTGGCCCACTGGTCTTCACAAGTTATTAATGTAGTTGTCTGATTCGTTTGTTTGTTTGTTTTTGTTTTTTGAGACACTGTCACCCAGGCTGGACTGCAGTGATGGGATCTTGGCTCGCTGCAACCTCCACCTCCCTGTTCAAGCGATCCTCCTGACTCAGCTTCCTAAGTAGCTAGCATTACAGGGGCCTACCACCACACTGGCTAATTTTTTGTTTTTGCTTTTGAGACAGAGTTTCCATCTTGTTGCCTGGGCTGGAGTGCAATGGCGTGACCTTGGCTCACTGCAACCTCTGCCTCCCAGGTTCAAGCGATTCTCCTGCCTCAGCCTCACAAGTAGCTGGGATTACAGGCACCCACCATGCCCAGCTCGTTTTGTGTTTTTAGTAGAGATGGGGTTTCTCCATGTTCGTCAGGCTGGTCTCGAACTCCTGACCTCATGATCTGCCCACGTCAGCCTCCCAAAGTGCTGAGATTATGGCTGTGAGCCTCCAAGCCCAGCTGTCTTTGGTTTGTTTGTTTTTTGTTGTTGTTGTTTTTAAGGGGAAATAACAGATAACAGCTGCTAAGATTTGGGTTTCTCTTTCTCTGGTCTTTTTTACTGTATATTTCCCCCTTTACTTGTAAATGGTCATGATACTGCATATGCATGGTGGGCGTTCTGCATTTTTTAACACTTAGTTTAAGATAAAAATCAAAGGTTGCTTTATATAATTATCTGAAATCATTTGCTCCTGCAAATTTGTGTGACCTCTGATACCCTGAGGGGCCAGCAGACAGAATGCAGAACCACTGAAATGTGCCCTCGAGCGATGGGATGTGTGTTCTCTGATCGCCTGGGGCATTTCCAGTTCTTGCTCTCGTCCACTCCCTGCTGATGTTGATATGTTGATCCAGCACCTGTGACTTCAGGATTCCCCTACTGCACCCCCCCCACCCCCCCACCACTGTGTGTCACAGCCTCAGCCCAGGGAGTCCTTTATCACACTGCCTTCCCAGCCCCATCCTTACCAACTTTTCTTCTGTGTCCCTCCTAATTCTCCTCCCATGTCCCTGCTCTGTCCATATGTCCCTCAGAAAACACAAAACCCCATCTCAGCAGACCTGGAGCCAATTCCGCACCAGCTGCACGCTCTTCTGCTATTTCTTTCTCTTCCTCACACCTTTCTGTTTCTTTCTGAATGTTTTTTCAAATTTATGTCGTGTTTTAATGTCTAGTAATAAACATCCCTTGCTTTTTCACATCCTGGAGTGCAGAGGAGGGTTTGGGCTTGCTTTGGCTAGAACAGTTCAGACTACAGAGGCAAAATGGGAGGACCTCGCTTCCTTGTTATCTTAGCCTCGAGGTCAGGAGTGATTGAGATTTTCCAGATGTTAACTTAGATAAGGTGAAACAAACGCCCTCTTGGTAGTTATTGTAAAGGAAGGGGTTGATCATCGATAGTAGTTACCCTTTTCTGGCTTCTCCTAAATCCTTGCCGGGATTTCTCTGAACTCTTTGTGGGGCAGGATTTCCAAGGAGGCCTTGTTACCCTCATACCTGACTGTGTGCCTGAAACTCCATGAAGCTGTCTGCAGCATTATAAAGACACCGAAGTTTTACGAGCTGCTGGCCTTATCTGCTGAGATCGTCTGCGGGATGATTATCGTTCTACCTCTGCTGGTAAGTGGAGTCAACACACAAAGTATCACACCTAGGATAGGATTTCAAGCAGCCTCAGTTTGGAAAGGAAACAGAGTGATTCTGGATGCTGGGATGAGATGCAGTGGGGGATTCCGTCATCAGACATTTCTTGGGTACCTCCTTGATGCTGGGTTCCGTTCTGGGCGTGGGGGGTGTCCTCGCCCTCCTGCCTCCTTGTGGGAGGTAGGTGGGGAGTTAACGTGTGGCCGCCAGCTGGCCATGAGGAAACCAGAGAGCTGGCGCAGGGCCTGGAGGTCAGGCAGAAGACGACTTTTCTTTTTTCTTGATTCTGTTGTTTGCAGAGAACTATGGGGACCATTTTCCTCCAAAAAAAAACATGTCCAAACATGGGCTTTCCCACCTGATTGTTCTCCTTTGCATTGTCACTTGAATATGGTAACAAAGGCCACAGCACTGGCCATCTGTTCCCCGCTGCAGGCCACATCCCAGGTCACACTGCAGGACGATCCCGCTCCTCCCTCCCGAAGGGAGCCGCTGTTGTGACTTCTCCCGTAGATCAGCGTGACCTGTCTCCGAGCTTGGCCTTTCTCTGTCCAGCTTTCCCCACTCAGTGCCGTGCCTCTGAGCTCCGTTTGCCTGGTTGCAGGGATCAGTAATTCCTTCCTTTTTGTCTCTGTGCAGCTTTCACCTACTTGAGTTCATGAGCTTCAGTTTGAAAGTGATGTAAGATTTAATATTTAGACTGATCATTTGTTTTCGTTCTTCTTTTTTCTTGAGATGGAGTTTCACTCTTGTTGCTCAGGCTGCAGTGCAGTGGCATGATCTCATCTCACTGCAACTCTGCCTCCCGGGTTCAAGTGATTCTCCTGTCTCTGCCTCCCAAGTGGCTAGGACTACAGGTGTGTGCTACCATGCCCAGCTAATTTTTGTATTTTTTGCAGAGACGGGGTTTCACCATGTTGGCCAGGCTGGTCTTGAACTTGTGACCTCAGGTGATCTGTCCTCCTTGGCCTCCCAAAGTACTGGGATGGCAGGCACGAGCCACTGCTCTTGACCTGATCTTTTTTTTTTGGAGATGGAGTTGCACTCTGTGGCCCAGGCTGGAGGGCAGTGGTGCAACTTCAACTCACTGTAACCCCTGCCTCCTGGGTTCAAACAGTTCTTAGCCTCAGCTTCCCGAGTAGCTGGGATTACAGGCGCCTGCCACCTTGCCTGGCTAATTTTTGTATTTTTAGTAGAGACAGGGTTTCACCATGTTGGCCAGGCTGGTCTCAAACTGACCTCAAGTGATCCACCCGCCTCCGCCTCCCAAAGTGCTGGGATTACAGGCGTGAGCCACCGTGCCTGGCTTATTTTTTTTTTTTGAAGTGGAGTCTCACTCTGATTCCCAGGCTGGAGTACAGTGGTACAGTCTTAGCTCACTGCAACCTCCGCCTTCGGGTTCAAGCAATTCCCTGCCTCAGCCTCCCGAGTAGCTGGGATTACAGGCATTAGCTACTACACTGAGCTAATTTTTGTATTTTTAGTAGAGACAGGGTTTCAGTATCTTTGCCAGGCTGGTCTTGAACTCCTGACCTCATGATCCACCTGCCTCGGCTTCCCAAAGTGCTGGGATTACAGGCGTGAGCCACTGCCCTGGGCCAATCAAATCAGAACTGTGGCGTTAGTGATAGAAAACAATTAAGTGTATCTTTTAACATTCTTCCTTTTGGTTATCTTGCATTAAAATACCACAGACACAATTTAAGAATAATTATTATTGGTAAGATGATCACATTCTCTGGAGTGGCTGCTGTTTAAACCATCCCAGGCGGCTGCCAACTTCCAAATGAAGGAATTTGTCAGTTACTCAGGATATATTTTCTACAGAAATAACTTTCTTAAATGTTGGCTGGGATCTCAGATCAAGTATAATCCATATTATGGACAAAATACTCTACCTGTGCCATAAAAGCAAACCATAAAAAAATAATAAAACTTTGCAATACTAAAATTAAACAAAGCAGGAATGCATGCGCGTGCTGAAGCAGCTTTTGGGTGGCTGCTGCTGTGACAGCTCCAGGGTCGATGGGACACTTGGGGAATGAGGTGCCTGTGTCAGGCTCCAGAGCGGGCATGCCGCCTCCGGGCGGTCACTCAGGTTGTTGTTATTGGTCATGGCTGCCCAGCCTGTGCTGCTGGATTATTCTAGAAGGAGCTGTGCCATTGGGGGACCTTTAGCAGTGCCTGTTTCGTTTCCCGCCTGCCTGCCCCTCCCCCTGCGTGATGTGCTCTAGTCCCCCCGTGCCCAAGTCCCCCCGTGCCCAGCCCTCTCTGCGGGCTCTTTCTCTTTCACAGCAGCACCTGCATCCCAGCCCCTCTTACATGCTTTGAAAGCTCTTATCTGCAGCTTCCCGTCCTGGCCCTTCCCAGGGCTGGTGACGCTGTGTGCCCCTGCCTGCAGTGGGCTCTTTCTCTCTCCTACTCTTGGGCTGCCCCGCCCATCAGCAGCCCCGTCCACTTGCCCAGCATGTCTTCACTGCCTCAAGGCACAGGCCCCTCAGAGCTACCAGTGAGCGCCTGAGCACATCCAGGTTCTGTGGCTCCTGACACTTGCACCATGTGCGGGGCTGTGCTTAAGAAAAAGGCCACACACATGGCTGAGCACAACAGTTCACACCTGTCATCCCAGCGCCTCAGGAGGCTGAGGCGGGCGGATCACCTGAGGGTCAGGAGTTTGAGACCAGCCTGCCCAACATGCCGAAACCAGTCTTTACTAAAAAATACAAAAATTAGCCAGGCATGGTGGCATGCACCTGTAATCCCAGGCTGATTCAGGAGAATCATTTGAACCTGGGAGGTGGAGGTTGCAGTGAGCTGAGATTGTGCCACTGCACTCCAGCCTGAGAGACAGAAAGAGACTATCTCAAAAAAAAAGAAAGAAAAAGAAAAAGACCACACACGAATCCGGGACTGTGGGTTCCTCCCAAGAGGAGGGAGGCCCTGTCCACTGGCCTGTATGCTTCCTGGGAAGTGCTTCTGAGAAGGAAAGGGGGAGGAGGGGGAGCCATGCGGGAGGAAGAAGAGGCAGGAAGGGAAGGCAGTGGGGAGAGAAGGGAGGCATACGGGAAGCCTTGAACCCAGGGGAAGAGGGTTTTTCCCAGACCCTGGTGGGTCTGGCATAGCACTGTGGGAAGGGAACCCGGGTACCTCTGGGTCAGGAGCCTGGCTGTCTCCTGTGTCTGAGGAGCAGGCCCAGAAGTCTGCAGGGCCCCCTCTGGGCGTGCTCTCCCCCCTCGGTCTCCTGGGCACAGCCTGGGAGCCTGCTCATTGGCAGGACAGAGGCTTCCTGGGCCTTCAGGGGAGGACACAGACTCGATTCCCTCCCTCCCCCCTCCCTCCCTCTTTTCTCCCTTATCACCCACATTCAGGGTGAACCCAGAAACTCCGGGGAGCAGAAGCGCTTTGGGAAGGGGGCTTCCGCCGAGGCCTGCCACCCCTCTAGCCAGTGCAGCCACTCCTTGAGTGGCCCATGCCAGTAGAGAGGAGAGGCGGGGGTGTGGCACCTTGCTGGGAACCTGAGTCCACAGCCGAGGATGACTGACCCTCTTGTGTGATCACAGGATTCTGCAGGACAGGGAGATGAAACTGGAAATAATTCAGTCCAAACAGTCTTCCAAGGGACCCTTGCTGTTACGAAAAGTTGGCTCCGAAGAGTTTTTACAAAGAACATGCTCGTCTATTCAGGTGTTTCATTCACGTACTTTGAGGAAATTGAGGTAAGCGTTGCTAAAGGCTTCTGGGTAGGGATGTGAGTGATTGTGGTTCCTCGTGACGTCAAATCACAGGGTACAGGCTACTGGCCAGGGGCAGTTGTCGGCCTTCACCTGAGCCTCAGTTCTTCATTTACAACATGGAGTAGCTCCTGTCTCCCTGGCAGGGTGGCTCTGAGGCAGACAGATGCCGGGTGCAAAGTGCTGCTGCACTGCCTGGTGTCCTTGGCTGGGCACAGTCCCTGTGCTGGTAGAGGTGTGGTGGTGATGGTGATAGAGGTGATGGTGGAGGTGATGATGGCGATGGTAGTGATGGAGGTGATGGTGGTGATGATGATGGTCTGGAGGAGGTGGTGGTGGTGATGGAGGTGATGGTGGTGGTGATGGAGGTAGTGGAAGTGATGGTGGTGGTGTTAGAAGTGATGGAGGAGATGATGGAGGTGGTGGTGATGGAGGTGATGGTGGTGGTGGAGGTGATGATGGTGGTGTTGGAGGTGATGGTGATGATGGTGGTGAAGGTTATGGAGGTAGTGGTGGTGGTGGTGGAGCTGATGGATATTCGAACATGCCTGACCCAAAAGTTCATTTTCATTTTTGGCTGGGCATGGTGGCTGATGCCTGTAATCCCAACTCTCTGGGAAGCCTGGGTGGAGGCTGCAGTGAGCTGTGATTGCACCACTGCACTCCAACTCAGGTGTCAGAGTGAGGCCCTGTCTCCTAAAATACTCTTTTACAGTTCATTTTCATGTGGCTCCTCATAGTGTCCCTGTAAAAAATATTTTAATCTGAATCAAATCACGGGGAAATTACGAGACAAATCAGGTCAAAAGACAGTCTACAAAACAGTTGATCTGAAGTTTTGAAAATTGTCAACATGTTAAAAGAAAAAAGAAAAAAGTGGCAAGGGAACTCTTCTAGAAAAGAGATGTGATAAGTAAATGCAGAAAAGAGACATGATAAGTAAGGACAGCATGTGTCCCCTCACATGTGTCTAGGACCCAGTCAGAACAGGAGCTGGAGCATGGGAGGAACGGGGGTGGAGACCACCTCCTGGTGGGCAGCGTCCTCCTCTCCATGTTGCGTATCCTGAGCGGGAACCTGCACTGGGGTTGTGCGGGGACGGGCTGAGGTCATAGGAGACCCTGCCCATATGGGTATGTCATGGCGAGGTGCCATGGTGCCTGCAACTTAACTTTCCCATGTTTTGGGAGAGAAGATGCTCATTTATGGAGAGAGATGGAAGAGTGAGCACAAAGGGGAGGAAGACTGAGAAAGCCGCTGCGGGAAACGTGACGCGCTCAGCATTGGCGTTGAACAAATGGGGGTGGCGTTGTGTGACCTTTTTGAAAGTTCAAAAATTTTCAAAATATAATGTTAGAGAGAAATCCTTTTAGAATAAAAAGCCAGTTATGCAGTCGTAAGAGCAGTAGTGGCCCCTGGTTGGGTCTCTGATTCTAGAAAGCCAAGCTGGGCCACCATGACCTGCCACTACCCAGGGGAGCGCCCCGGGCCTGCTAGTCCTGTGCACTCTGTGTTAGTTGTGAGAGTGGATGTGACCTGTTTGTGGATTTTGCAGGTCTGGAGGCGGCTGGTGGAAATCCACTTCCCCGTGGAACATGGCTGGAAGGAGTCATTGCTGAGAGACATGGAAGGGAGGCTCAAAAAGGTACCAAAAGTTGGGGGACATTCTTTTCAGGGCATAAAGTTAAGGTGGAGAACCTCAGACCATCAGCAACAGCCGAGAGATCTCAGCGGTACCTCTCTGTGGGCAGGGACAGGGTGAATCACAGCTCCGTATTTATGTTTCTGATCCAGCTCTGGTAGTCTGTCCCCAGAAGAGCGCTTTGGAGTCTTACTGAGAGGACAGAGAGGAACAAGGGCTCAGGATCTCACCTTCATAGCGGTGCAAGATTTTTCTTGATCCCTTCATTGGACTTGAGATTGGGGTGCCACGTTTCCTTGGCCCACCGTTCAACCCCTCGTGGGAGGGAGCACATGAGTGAGTGGGTGTGGGATCTGGCCAGCTGCTTTGGGAGCTGGCACAGCAAGCTCCGTGTGGGCCCTGCAGCAGAGCCCAGGTGGAGGTGCCTGTGTCCCCTGAAGCTCCAGAGGGCCTGTTACAATGCTCTTAGCTCTGCTGTCTACAGATGTAGTATGTTACCAGCTCAGTGGGCCCCTTGCCTTATCGCCTAGGCTGGCTGCCCTCTGCCAGTGAGGGCAAAGGGCTGGTGTGACAGCCTTTTTTGGGTACCCACACTTAGCAGGTCTCGAGCTCTTCTTGTCTGGCATCCAAGAAGAATGAGGTCACCTGGATACTTGAAGGATGGTGAAGGCAGAGAATTTTATTAAGTAATGGAAATGGCTCTCATTGGAGAGGGAGGGGAGCTGGAGAGGGGAGGGGTCAGGCAGGTCATCTGCCTCTGGTCCAGCTGTCTCTGGCTGGCTCTTCTCTGAAGTCAAGCCGTCTTTCCAAAGTTAAGCCATCTCTCCTCTGAAGTCCAGCTGTCCCTCCGAAGTCAAGTCACCTCTTTCCAGTCAAGCTACTTCTCTCTCACTACCAAGTCTGGGGTCTTTATAGGCATGGGATGGGTGCAGGTGGGCTGTAGGTATTTTTGGAAAAAGCAACATTTCATTGGCAAAAAGACATTACTCCAAAAGCACCAATGGGGAGAGAACATGTACACAGGGATAGAAGTTCTCACTTTGGGCTGTTCTCAGGTTTTTCCGCCCGAAGGTGGGGTTTTGCCCGGGACTCGCTGCTGTCTGCCTAGGATTTCTCTGCCTCTATCAGGGGGGCCCCAGGCACAGGAGAAGCCAGGCCTGCTTATAGGCAGTAAGTCTGAGTGGCCTGTTGGTGACGGGAGCCTCATTAAACACAAGCAGAGAACACACAGACATGCCCCTCATGCCGAGACTCTAGAAAAATTAGTTTTTATATGATACGAGAGTTTTATATGTAACTGTTAAATGGATCTTTAAAGGAAAAACAAGCAAGGAAAATGACTGACTTCTCATAACTTACCTGTTTTTACAAGCCAGGTGCTTTTTCTGCAGAGTAGGAAGAGAAACTAAAATTTTAGCCTTGCTGGTCCACTGGTGCGGGGCAGGGAGGACATGGTTTGTGTGGGCAGGGAGAAGCTTGAAACTGGGGGAAATGGAAAAATGGTGGGAAAATAAAAGTGACGAAAGCACTTTCCTCCCATAGAGTATTGGAGTGCTGCGTCCGAAAGCTCTGAGACCCCCTCTTTGGTTTTTGCAGGAGACGCCCCTCTCCCAGATCACTGCCTACTGCAGTACTCGCTGGGACACCGTCGGCCTGGAGGACAGCGTGGCCAAGACCTTCAAGAAGTGTGTCATTGAGGCCGTGAGCTCAGCCTGCCAGGTGAACAGCCTCTCCCCACCGGGAAAGTGTATCGGGCTCACAGCTGTGTTCTCCTGGGACGCAGCTGGGGCTATAAAGCACCTGTTAGGGCTGAGCTCCTTGGCTGACTCCAAGGTTGGGAAGTGGGCAGCCTCCTCCCTCGCCCAGGGCAGTGGCACTGAAACCCAGTTCTCTTCACATTCCTCGGCATGCCGCACAGCCCCTGCTGCTCATGCCGTCCTGCGTGTGTTCTGTGGAATACCCCCCGCCTCGGTGTGGCACAAGTCACGTGGGCTTGCAGGCCGCTCCTCAGGTGGCCGTTACCGCTGTGCTTCTGGTTTGGTGGTTAACACTTGCTTAGCAGGTATGCAGGAAAGGACTGCAAAGGCTTGCAGAATGTTTATGGAAGCAAAACGTGTGAAATGGAAAATTCTATCCATTTATTTAGCTATTTTCTGCAAAGAGGAAGAGATTGTCCTCAGCCTCCCGAGTAGCTGGGATTACAGGCACCTGCCACCACACCCAGCTAAATTTTTGTACTTTTAGTTGAGATGGAGTTTCACCATGTTGGCCAGGCTGGTCTACAACTCCTGACTTGAGGTGATCCAACTGCCTCAGCCTCCCAAAGTGCTGGGATTACAGGTGTGGACCACCATGCCTGGCCAATTTCTTTTACCGATGTTTTTGTGTTTTCCAGTTTAAGTTTTGCATTTCTTTTGTTAAATTTCTAAGTATATTTTGGGTGCTATTGTCATTGGAATTGTTTTCTGAATTCCATTTCCAAATTGTTTCTTGTTGGTGTCTAGACACAGAGCTGGTCCACGTGTCCTGCCGCATTGCTGAGCTCATTTGTTAGCTCAGATGTGTGTGTATGTGTGTTTTCTATGTATAAGATCACATCATCCGTGAACAGAGTTTCACTTCTTCCATCTGGATGCCTTTTCTTTCTTTCTCTTGCCTGATTGCCCTGACCAGAACCTTCAGTACCATTCTGAATAAAAGTGGTGAAAGGGGGCATCCTTGTCTTGTTCCTGATCTTAGGAGCTTTCGGTCTTTTGCCACCAGGTTCGATGTCAGCCGTGAGGTTTTCACAGACGCCCTTTGTCAGTTTGTGGAAGTTCCTTTCTGTTTCTCATCAGTTGAATGGTGGTGGTAGTTTTTTTTTCTTTAATCACAGAAGGGAGTTGAATTTTGTCAAATGCTTTTTCCATATCTACTGAAATGATCATGCGATATTTTCCTATATATATGAACTGATACTTGATGTTAAATCAACCTTTTATCCGTGGGATAAATTACACTTGATCATAGTGTATAGTTGCTTTTTTATGTGGCTGGAAAAGGTTTTCTTTTATCCTTTTAAATGTCTGAAAGTATCTATTGTAAATTAACCTGTGGTTTTTACTCATTACTGAAACGGTTTGCAGAAACTTTGAACCTAAGGAAGAAAAATATTATTTCTCGGTGGAGAGGTAAAAAGAGAATTAAAATGTATGTGTTGTTTGAAGGCAGCTTCTTAAAAGAATTACACTTTAGAAACATAAAATATATGTTATTTTAAGGGTTTATTCATTTTTGGTATTTTTCATGATATGAAAGTTTTAAAAAAAAGTAGCAACTGGCAGTTAGCCAGAAGAAGGAGAGTGACTGGTTCTGTTTGTGTGTGTGTGTGTTTGTGTGTGTGTGTTTGTGTGTGTGTTTGTGTGTGTGGTTTGTGTATGTGTGTTGGGGTGTGTGTGTGTGGGTTTGTGCGTGTGTGTGTGGGTTTGTGTGTGGGTTTGTGTATGTGTGTTTGTGTTTGTGTATTGGTGTGTTTGTGTATGTGTCGGTGTGTGTGTTGGTGTGTTTGTGTGTGTGTGTCTTCACATCTCTGGAGGCAGTACACAAGGAAATGAACATTTTCTAAGACGTGTGAAATGTTTTACTATTTGGCTCTTTTTGTGGCCTTATACACAAGTTACAGTAGCTTTCTGAAATGCTATTGGGTAGGTAATTTACTTTTGTTGTTACCTAAAACAAACTAATGGAAAACTCCTAAATTTCCCTCTTAAATTTTCTTGTAGTCTCAGACCAGTATCCTGCAGGGGCTCTCTTGCCATGATTTGCGGAAATTCGGCACCCTCTTATCTGCAGTGATCACCAAGTCCTGGCCTAGGCACAATGGGGAAGCTGTGGATGACTTGGATGAAGTTTTCAAGCACCTGCTCACGTGGGCAGATGTCAAGCATCTCTTCAAATTGTGCAGTATGTTTGGGGGAGTGCTGGGAACATGAGCTCAGTGAAGGTGGTGTCTCCCTGACTGGGGAGCGGGGAGTCAGAAGGTTTGACCTGATGGGCTGATACTGAATTGGGATGGGCTGATGTTTGATAAAGGCTGCAGTAGGACAGAGAGACCCAGAAAGGCGCAGAGTGTCTTGCTTTGTAAATAATAACCAATGCTAAAAGCCCTATTCATTGAATACTTGCTATACCCTAGTGACTGTACTGACTCCTGCCCTTGCAACAGCCCTTTCTGAAAGTCCTCTTTAAGCCCCCAATTTTCAGATGAGGGAACAAATAGCGCAATATGAATTATCCAAGAGCTCAAAGATTATAAGTAGCAAAGACGAAAACCAATCCCAGGTGTGTCTTGCTTATTTGGAGATCCAATGTAGAATGTCCAGGCCAACACGGAGGACCTACACAGAAAATGAAGTCCTGTGCTCTCTGATTTCCCACCCAGCCCCTGCGCCCCAAGTGTTTTGTGATCCAGGAGGCAGAGAGACATTCCATCCTCAAAGCGTTCAAGTCCAGTTGATGTATGAGACCTTAGATCAGGTCTTTTAGTGAGAAGGCACTGGATACGGAACAGCCAAAATAAATGCTGAGCTTCCTACACATCGGGGAAGTTGTGGGGATAAAATAACATCATGGATACGGAAGCACATAAGGAAAAGCTACTCACCTGAAAAGATCATTTTTGTGTTATTTGTATATTTTTATTTGTTTATTTTTGAGATGGAGTCTTGCGCTCTCACTCAGGCTGGAGTGCAGTGGCGCGATCTTAGCTCACTGCAACCTGCACTTCCCAGGTTCAAGCGATTCTCCTGCCTCAGCCTCCCGAGTAGCTGGGACTACAGGCATGAGCCACTGCGCTTGGCAATTTATTTATTTTTAAAGCAAGGTCTTCTCTGTTGCACCAATTAGCATGTAGTGCTGTGATGCCATCATTGCTCACTGTAAACCTCAACCTCCCAGGTGCGAGTGATCCTCCCGTCTCGGCCTCCTGTGTGGCTTGGGCTCTAGGCATGGACCACCATGCCCAGCCTGTTTTTAAGTTAGAATTTTCTGGAGTACTTTGATGTATACAGAAAAATTAAGCAGAAAGTACAGAGAGTTCTCATCTCTCTCCCACCCCATCACACAGGCAGTACCCTGTTATTAACATGCAGCATTAGTGTGGTGCTTTTGTTACAGCTGACAAGCCAATATCGTTATTAATGAAAATCCATAGTTGACATAGTGTTCACTCCTGGTGGTGTCCCTTCGATGGGTTTGGACAAATTACCATGGCCTGCATCTACCATTGCAGTATCGTACAGAGTACCTTCATTACCCTGTAAAATCCCTGTCCTCTACCACCCCCTTCCTCCCCTTTTGTCTTTTCCAGAACATCCTATAGTTGGAATTTTTTTTTTTTTTTTGAGGAGTCTTGCTCTGTCACCCAGGCTGGGGTGTAGTGGCACAATCTCAGCTCACTGCAACCTCTGCCTCCCGGTTTAAGCAATTCTCTGCTTCAGCCTCCTGAGTAGCTGGGATTACAGGTGTGCACCATTATGCCTGGCTAATTTTTTGTATTTTTAGTAGAGACAGGGTTTCACCATCTTGGCCAGGCTGGTCTTGAACTCCTGACTTCATGATCCACCCGCCTTGGCCTCCCAAAGTGCTGGGATTACAGGCATGAGCCACCGCTTCCAGCCCTATAGTTGGAATCTGACCGCATGTAGCCTTTAGACTGGCTTCCTTCACTTAGTAATATGCATTTATGTTTCCTCCTTGTCTTTTCATGGCTTGAGAGCTAACTTCCTTTTACCACTGAATAATACTCTATTGTATGGACGTGCTGCGATTTGCTCACCCATTCACCTAATGAAAGACATCTTGGTCGCTTGCACGTTTTCGCAGTGATTCATAAAGCTACTGTGTTTGTTTCTCATGGTACAGGTAGGCTTCATCTTCTTCTAATACTGTATGGCTGTAATATAACTGGGAGAGAAATCCTCTGCAGTTAAATGAAGCATAACAATTCTGCCATCTAAATTTATCATAAGATCAGTTCCAAGTTTTTGCAAGATGCTGAAGATGTGCAGAGTATAAAGTTATCACATTACTGTTTCTCTCTTTCCATCTGCTATGAAAATGTCACCTTGAGACCATCTTGATAGGCTTTGCTAGGTGTGTCTGTGACCCTGGTGCAATTTCTTTTGCTGTAGGTATTCCTAGGGTGTGGCATTTTTAAAGAAGATTCTGTGTATTCTATTTAAAAATATATATTCAGGCCAGGTGAGGTGGTTCATGTGTATAATCCCAATGCTTTGGGAGGCCAAAGTGGGAGGATCTCTTGAGCCCAGGAATTTGAGACCAACTTGGGCAGCAAAGTGAGACCGTACAAAAAATTTAAAATGTATGCCAGGCATGGTGGTATGCACCTGTACTCCTAGCTACTCAGGAGGCTGAGCAGGAAAATCAGAGATTGAGGTTGCAGTGGGCTACGGTTCTGCCCCTGTACTCAAGCCTGGGTGACAGAGTAAGACCCTGTGCCACAAAAAAGAAAGAGAGAGAGAGAAGGGAACCTTGTCTCAAAAGGAAGGAAGGGAGGGAGGGAGGAAGGGAGGGAAGGAGGGAGGAAGGGAGGAAGGGGAGGGAAGGGAGGGAAGGAAGGAAGGAAGAAAGGAAGGAAGGAAAAAAGAAAAAGGAAGGAAGGAGGGAGGAAGGAAGGAACAAACGAATGAATGAACAAGGAAATAAATATATTCTATATACTGAAGGGGGACAAGGAAGTTGTTAGGGATAATCTGGGCAAGACCTAACCCTCATGGGGGAAAGCAGAAGGGAGTAGAGTGACTGGCGCATCTGGAGACACTGACCAGCCGTTGTCTGCGTTTGCGGTGGTGGGGGCAGAACAGGAGGTTATTTGGAATTCCCCTGTTAATGTCAATGAGGCAGGAGGTGGGGAGGCCGTTGTTTTAACCGTGTTCTTAATCTGCTCAGGAACCGATGAGAAAATAATAGCAAATATTACAGATGAAGGCAAGACGTTGATGGCTACTGCTGACTCTGTGTTCATGAGAGTTGCCGGTGATCTCCTGAATGGAACGATTTTAGTTGGACAACTGGAGCTGATTATGAAGCACAAGGATCAGTTTCTTGACATCTGGCAACTGAGTAAGCATCAAGTCGAGATTCGCACTTCAGGCTCCTGAGGAATTAAGTAGCTTGAAGACGGGTTTGTGTTTGTGTGCTCATTTTTTTAAAGGAGATGATCATCTTAGCCTTGATAATGAGTATCTCTTCTTGCTTGTAAGATGATAGGGGTGGTTTGCAATTCTCAAGAACATCATGGGAAAGTGACAACGGCCATCTGGAAAATGTGGCCATGGTAGGGAAGGTGAGCGTGTTCAAAGCGGCGTTGTGGAGACTGGCATCTGTTTGCTGTACTGGGTTACTTTGTTGTGCTTGTTTTCCAGAGGAAAAAAGTCTTTCACCCCCAGAGGAAAACTGTGCTATGGATGAAGTATTGGATTGGAGAATAGAGGAACTGCTATTTCTAAGGGAGGAGCAAAGATTTGTTGACAGCCTTCTGAAGATGTGTGGGATTGTGAAATCCCTGATACAAGGTGGTATTCCTAAGAAGCGAACCCCACGGAGGGCTCCCCAGGGCTTAGAGGAGGACACGGGAAGAAGGGATGGCAGTAGCAGGTCTTTATTTTGGAGAGAAGGTTTTAAATTTTTAAAAAATGTACATTGGCCGGGGGCATTGCCTCCACCTCTTTTAGATTCTTCTTTTCGGTGTTTGTACCCACATTTCCGAATGCCATGCTTCAATGTCCCCTTGATTTTTTCGGTGTCAGTGTGAGCCGCCGACGCCCGCTGCGGAAGACGCGGGTCGGCGCTGCGCATTTCTGGTCTGTGGCCTGCACACATCACCCTCATCTCCTGCTGCTCCCTGTTTTCTCATAATTGGGTCAGGTCATTGTTTAGGCTTAAATCATCTGGCCTTACCCTGGCTGCAAGTGAGCCACGAAAGAAACCATGATCTTTTTACATTTTTTTGCACAAACTCTGTTTTCCAGAGAATTACATGTCCTATCAAATGCTGTTTTCATTGTATTAATTTCTGATTGAATCCCAACCTGTGGCGAGTGTCTGAATTTCCTTGAAGATCCTCCGTTTGATCTTTGAGAGGGAACTTGCCAACCCTAGGCTGGAGTCTCCCTCCACCTCCTAGGGAGCCTTTGCCTCTTGCCTGGGTTAGACCTGGCATCCTTTGTTGACAGAGCACACCCTCATTAGCTTTCTGAGAAAAGAGGGTGTATGAGACATCAAACCCTCGAATCCCTGCATGCCTACAGATGTCTGTGCTCTTACTGGGTCAGTCACTCGGCCAGGTCTAGAATGACAGACTAGTTTTCCTTCTGAAGCCTCAGCGTGCTGTGCTGTTGTTGCTGCCACAGCAGAACCATGGAGAAGCCCAATGCACTGTTCATTACACACCCTTCCTGTGTGTGTGACCTGTTTTCTCTTTCGTGAAGCTCTTGAGATCTTTCTGTTACTACTCATATTCTGAAATAATAATGTGTCTTGGTCTGGATCTATTTTCCATTGAGGCTGGGCATGTTGGCTCCCACCTGTAATCCCAGCATTTTGGGATGCCAAGGCAGGAGGATTGCTTGAGCCACAGAGTTTGAGAGCAGCCTGGGCAACATAGCAAGACCACATCTCTATAAAAAATACAAAACATTAGCCAGACACAGTGGTGCATGCCTGTAGTCCCAACTACTTGGGAGGCTCAGGCAGGAGGATCACTGGAGCCTGGGAGGTTAAGGCTGCAGTGAGCCAAAATCATACCACTGCACTACATCCTGGGCAACAGAGTGGGACCCTGTCTCAAAAAAATAAAAATAAAATATTTTCAGTCACCTCTATTGGGGGTTAATAGGTAGGTCTTTCTAATCTAGACATCTAAGACCTTGAGTTCTGGGACATTGTCTTGAATGGTTTAATTTTTTTTTCTCTTGCTGGAATTCCTATTAATTGGATACTGGACCTTGATGATCATCTAACTTTGATCATTATTTTTCTCTGGTTTTCCATCTCTGTTTTTTGCTCTGCTCTTGAGAGATTTATTCAGACCTTGATCTTCCAAATGTTCTGCTACAATGTTCTCGTCAGCTTTCATACATATATTTAATGTAAAGGAATTCTTTTTCTCTGGATGACTCTTTTTAACTTGTATCCTGCTCTTGTTCCTGGTTGCAGTGTCTTACCTTCTGGATTATTTGCAGTTTTGTTTTGGAGGTTTTTCTTTTCCTTGCATCATTTCCTTCTTCCTCCAAGTAGCTTTCACTGATTGATTTGTGTCGATTTTCCTCCTATGTCTGGAAATCCTCATTTGTCTGTTTATTAAGAGAAAGCCCTCAGAAGTGGGTTGGCCCTCTGTGGGCTGCTGCCATAGGGTGGCGTGGCTCAGCCTGGAGGTTGACCCGTCTCCTGCCTGGACGGTGCGGGCCTGGCTGCCAGGTTTCTGGGAGCCAAGAGGGAGAAGCAGGCTGGCGGGCCTCGGCATCCCCTGTGCAGTCCTCCCATGGCCCCTGTTCTCAGCATGGTTCTCCGCCACCTCCTTCTGTCTCCCGCGCTTCATGCCCCCTCCTCCTTACCCCTGAGATTGGATAGTTCATGTCTTCTGTTAGCTTCTCGAGAAAGGGGATGTGTCCAGAAATGCCCTTTTTCTGCCATGTTTCTGTGGCCTCCAATCCCGATACCCCTTTGCATTATCCTTTCTAGAAAATAAGCCACCTGTTGCCTGTGGGGGTGAAGGAGGCATCGCGGTGACGGTTGGTGTACTGGACCACATCTTTTTTCCTTTTCTTTTGTTTTTTTTGAGTCTTGCCCTGTTGCCCAGGCTGGACTGCTGTGGCACAATCTAGCTTACTGCAACCTCCACTTCCTGGGTTGAAGCGATTCTTGTGTCTCAGCCTCCCTACTATAGGCTCCCACCACCACGCCTTTTTGTACTTTTAGTTGGCGATGGGGGTTTTGCCATGTTGTCCCAGGTCTTGAACTCCTGACCTCAAGTGATCCACCCGCCTCGGCCTCTCAATGTGCTGGGATTACAGGCCTGAGCTGCTGCACCTGACTAGTTCATGACTTTTAAAATACAATTTATATTCTGTCATTGGAGTGGGGTCTTGGAAAGAGTAAATAGATGGATTTTTTCACACTGTCATCTTTACTCAAAAGTTACGATGCTTTCTTTATCATGAATATTGACGAACAAGGCCACGCGGGGAGGGAACGACCTGTAAACTCTTACTGAGAAAGAAATCCTAGCAACTGTGTGCTCTTGAATTCGCTCAGAGAAGCGAGGAGAGTAAACCTTAGGAAAGGGAAATAAAATGGAGTGATTATTAGAGCTTTGACTTCTGACATTTTCTTTTGGATTCTAAAGTGGACTTTGGAGAACTTGCAATAAGACACTCACAAGACCTCAGCAGTAAAAGATTAGACGAAGTTGTGACGGTGAGACTATCCTCCTTCCCGATCTCAGAGAGAACAACGCATTACAACCTGAGCCCCCAGCTCCAAGAAATGGCTGCAAAGATCGACTTGCTCAGAGACAGCCACATCTTCCAGATCTTCTGGAGGGAAGCTGCAGAGCCTTTGGGTGTGCCTGAGGAGGAACAGGAAGCTGTGGAGTTTCCGAGTGAGCTGGAAGAATCAGAAAGGCAGACGCTTCTGATTGAAGAGGTGCATGACTATTTGTATCTTCCCTCTTACAGAAAGTTCATAAGACTGTACCAGGATCTAAAGTCGGGAGAGGTCACCCTTGCAGAGATTGACAACATCTTCAAGGACTTTGAGAATAAATACGAGGACCTGGATTTAGAACTTAGGATCATGTCGACTGTGGACAAACAGGACCCGAGCAACTGGGTCAAGGAGCGAGTGGAACAGATCAAGGAGTACCATCACCTGCACCATGCTGTCCATGCAGCCAGGGTCATCCTGCAGGTCAAAGAGAGTTTGGGACTGACCGGTGACTTCAGTGTTCTCAACACTTTAGTAAACTTTGTAAGTTGCCTGCTAGGGACTGTGGGGGTTTGGAGGGGTATCTTGCCCCAGACATCCAAAGCCATGGGTGTCATGGCTTTGAAAAGCTGGGCGGGTGACTTAGAGCTTCTGCCAAGGGCTCCTGTGTGTTTGGAACTTGAGGCCTGAATATCCCGAGGGCTGCGTTTTTGCCTTTATTTGTAAATAGTCCGACTGCTCCTTAGCCAGAGGGAGTTTTGGGTCAGTATGAAAATCAAGAACTCAGGAAAGGGCAGCAAGTACTCTTTCTGTGTTTGGAAAGGGCCATAGGCTCTCTTTGGGTTACAGAAGCCAAAAAGGAAAACTTGGTGTGGCCATTCAACCCCATCTCCTAGTTCTAGCCCAAAGCGGTAAATAAGTTGTTTCTGTTAGAGTTAAGAAGTGAGTCTTCTGCTTCCTATGTTTTTTAGAGATGGGAGTCTCACTCTGTCGCCCAGGCTGGAGTGCAGTGGCACAATCTCAGCTCACTGCAACCTCTGCCTCCCTGGTTCATGCGATTCTCCTGCCTCAGTCTCCTGAGTAGCTGGGACTGCAGGCACATGCCACCACGCGTGGCTAATTTTTGTATTTTTAGTGGAGATGGGGTTTCACTGTGTTGGTCAGGCTGGTCTTGAACTCCTGACCTCAGGTGATCTGCCCGCCTTGGCCTCCCAAAGTGCTGGGATTACAGGCATGAGCCACTGTGCCTGCCGATTCCTATGTCTTTAGGTGAGCATTTGTAAGGTATATATGCCTGTAGTATATTATAGACCAGGATAATGATTAGAAATTACCATAAAATCTGGAATCACGGCCAGGTGCGGTGGCTCATGCCTAGGAGGCTGAGGAGGTCAGGAGTTGGAGACCAGCCTGACCAACATGGTAAAACCCATCTCTACTGAAAATACAAAAATTAGCCAGGTGTGGTGGCACGCGCCTATAATCTCTCAGCTACTCAGGAGGCTGAGGCAGGAGAATTGCTTGAATCAGGGAGGCGGAGGTTGCAGTAAGCCGAGATTATGCCACTGTACTCCACCTGGGAGACAGAGCTCTTGCTCTGCCTCAAAAAAAAAAAATCTGGAATCACGCCCACTTACACTTGAATCCTGGTGCAGGTCCTTGAGGAAGCAGCTGCTCTGGGCCTTGAACACCGAGCAGAACGTCAGGTTCCCAGGAATCACAGTTACTCTCCATCAGGGAGAAACAGCAGTGGGGATTAGATCATCCAATTCAGGAGTAAGAGCCTGGCGTGTCTGTTGTCACAGCAGCAGCGAATCCAGAAATTAAGGTGGGGTGGGACGGTAGATGCTTGTGGCTTACAGACTCTGGGCTTTTGCTGAATGAGTTCCAGTCCACAGTAGAGCTCTTCCTTGCAGACTGATAACTTCAATGACTTTTGCCATGAAACACTGGACCAGATCAACCAGGAGCTCATCCAGGCCAAAAAGCTGCTCCAGGACATCAGTGAGGCCCGGTGTGAGGCGCTCAAGGCTCTGTCCCTGAGAAAAGAGTTCATCCACTGGGTCCGGGAGGCTCTTGGAGGTAAAATCAGTCTTTGGGGTTGCCTGGAAGCCTGGAGGCAGTTTACAGATGGCGCACTATGCGGCTTTCTTAAACTTAGGAAACACCTCCCCTTTGCTGGGTGCTATGTGAAGGGCAGAAGGATGTTGCCTGTATTCTTTTTTTTTTTTTGGAGATGGAGTTTTGATCTTGTCCCCCAGGCTGGATGCGACGATGCAATCTCGGCTCTCCACAACCTCCATCTCCTGGGTTCAAGCAATTCTGCTCAGCCTCCCGAGTAGCTGAGATCACAAGCATGCATCACTATGCCCCGCTAATTTTGTATATTTAGTAGAGATAGGGTTTCTCCATGTTGGTCAGGCTGGTCTGGAACTCCTGACCTCTGGCGATCTGCCCACCTCGGCCTCCCAAAGTGCCAGGATTACAGGTGTGAGCCACAGTGCCCATCCGCCTGCATTCTTTAGGGAGATGGGCCCTGCTCATAGAGTTCACATAGGTACAGTATTTCCCATGTGCTGGTGTAAAAGCCACTCACCTTGCTGTGCCCTGCCACTTCAGATGCTTGCTGTAAATGGCTCAGGATCTTTTTCCTTAAAATCTTGCCCCCTTTTTCTTCCAGTATATTTTTATTGGAGGACAACAAGAGTTCTTGCCCACAGTTTTTTGTTTTTGTTTTTTGTTTTAGCTGGAGTTACCCTCTTGTTGCCCAGGCTGGAGTGCAGTGGCACTATCTTGATTCACTGTAACCTCCGCCTCCTGGGTTCCAGTGATTCTCCTGCCTCACCCTCCAGAGTAGCTGGAATTCCAGGGACTGACCAACACACCTGGCTAATTTTTTGTATTTTCAGTAGAGACAGGGTTTCACCATGTTGGCCAGTCTGGTCTTGAACTCCTGACCTCAGGTGATCCATCTGCCCCGGGCTCCCAAAGTGCTGGGATTACAGGCATGAGCCACCATGCCTGGCCCCACACATTATTGTCACAACCCCTCCATCAAGGATGTGCATTTCTTGGCACCCTCTCTAGCTTTGCAGCTAAGATGTCATTGGCAGAGTTGCTTTGGAGGAGGGTGGGAGAGGTAAGAAAGCGGCAGAGGAGGCACAGGCGGCAGTGCAGGTGTGCTGGGGGCCTGGGGCCACTGCCTGACGGGTGGCAGGTGCTGGCTCTCTTGGGAGTACTGCTGCTTTCAACAGTGGACTCCTCGGTCTGCGCTGATACACATCCTTCAATGAGTAATTCATCTGAGCGGCAGGGTCTGAGTGCTTCATAGCTAATTGTGAACACACGGTTTACAGCTGAGCCTTGGTTTCTTTTTTTTTTTGAGACAGAGTTCTGCTGTTGTTACCCAGGCTGGAGTGCAATGGCACGATCTCGGCTCACTGCAACCTCTGCCTTCTGGGTTCAAGCAATTCTCCTGCCCCAGCCTCCCAAGTAGATGGGACTACAGGCGCGCACCCCCAGGCCCAGCTAATTTTTGTATTTTTAGGAGAGACGGTTTCACCTTGTTGACCAGGGTGGTCTCGATTTCACCTTGTTTCACCTTGTTGACCAGGGTGGCCTCCCAAAGAGCCTTGGTTTCTTTTTGTTTAAATGGTAATGCTGTGTGGGTTGGAGGAAACAAGGCACACACAAGCGGGGTACAGTGCTGGGGCACTGAAGTTGCTCAGGAACAACGAGATGTTTAGTTATATTAACATACGTTACAGGTTGGACACAGTGGCTCACGCCTGTAATAATACCAGCACTTTGGGAGGCCAAGGCAGGTGGATCACGAGGTCAGGAGTTCGAGACCAGCCTGGCCATCATGGAGGAACCCTGTCTCTACTGAAAATACAAAAAATTAGCTGGGTGTGGTGACAGGTGCCTGTAATCCCAGCTACATGGGAGGCTGAGGCAGGAGAATTGCTTGAACCTGGAAGGCGGTGGTTGTAGTGAGCCGAGATTGTGTCATTGCCCTCCAGCCTGGGCGACAGAGAGAGATTCCGTCTCAAAAAAAAACAAACAAAAACACTACAAAAGATTGGGTGTTCTGGACACTTACTGAAAGCAGAAAGTGGACAGAACGTTAAAAACTCATGAACTGGCCAGGTGTGGTGGCTCATACCTGTAATCCCAGCACTTTGGGCGGCCAAGGCTGGCAGATCACCTGAGGTCAGGAGTTCGAGACCAACCTGACCAACTTGGAGAAACCCTCATCTCTACTAAAAATACAAAAATTAGCCATGCATGGTGCTGCATGCCTATAATCCCACTACTCGAGAGGCTGAGGCAGGTGAATCACTTGAACTGGGAGGTGGAGGTTGCAGTGAGCTGAGATTGTTCCATGCACTCTAGCCTGGGCAATAAGAGCCAAACTCTGTCTCAAAAAAAAAAAAATTGTGAACTATCTATTTCAGCTTCAGGAAAGCTTCAGGAAGGATTATTGCCCAAGACCGAGTCTTGTGCCACCATGGAGTAGTCCCATGCTGACCTCCCCTCTTCTTTTCCCCAGGCATCAACGAGCTGAAGGTGTTTGTGGACCTGGCCTCCATCTCAGCAGGGGAGAACGACATTGACGTGGACCGGGTGGCCTGCTTCCACGACGCCGTGCAGGGCTATGCATCCCTGCTGTATAAGCTGGACCCCAGGGTGGGCTTCAATAGATTCATGAAGCATCTGAAAGAGCTGTGGAAGGCTCTGGACAATGACCAGCACCTGCCCAGGAAACTGGTGAGTCTTATTCTGACTCTAATGCAGATTATGTTGAATAGAGCATTGCTTAGCAACATCAGGGGAGTGACTGCAAATGGTGGCACACCTGTATGGTAGGTTTGCACACAGTCATCTACGATGAGCTTTAAAAAGCTTTCTTCAGGGGCTGGGCACTGTGGCTCACGCCTATAATCCCAGCACTTTGGGAGGCTGAGGCAGGCGGATCACGAGGTCAAGAGATCGAGACCATCCTGGCTAACATGGTAAAACCCCATCTCTACTAAATATACAAAATTAGCCGGGCGTGGTAGCACACGCCTGTGGTCCCCGCTACTCAGGAGGCTGAGGCGGAAGAATCGCTTGAATCCAGGAGGCAGAGGTTGCAGTGAGCCAGGATTGTGCCACCGCACTCCAGCCTGGTGACAGAGCAAGACTCTGTCTCAAAAAAAATAAAAAGCTTTCTTCATAAATGGAAATTCTCCCTCTCGTTACTTAGAAAGCGGGCTACAAAATTATGTGACACATAGTAATCGCTGAGATGCGAAACACAGGAAGGAAGTATGCTAGCGTGTTGCCAGTTGTCTTTGAATGGTTGCAGTTGTGATTTTATTCTGTTACTTTTTGTTATTTTCCTTGGTGGATATATATTTTTATCAGAAAAATGTAAACATTTAAAATTTAACCAGGCATGGTAGTGCCCACCTGTAAATACACCAGCTACTCCGGAGGCTGAGACAGGAGAATCACTTGAACCCCGGAGGTGGACGTAGCAGTGACTGAGATCGCACCATTGTACACCAGCCTGGGTGACAGAGCAAGACTGTCTCAAAACAGAAAAGAAAAAAATTAACATTTGAATTTAAGTAAATTACCTGTCGCAGGGTCTGAATTCAGGACTTACGCAGCTTCACTAGATATTGGGCCACCCTCAGGACGGCTGGTCCGCATGTGGGTAGAGGAGGAAATGACATATGGAAGGGCAGGTAAAGTTGTCTTCATTTTTCTGCTAGAAACTCAGCAGTTTCCAAACAAAAGCCTCTGTTGTGATCTTTCCTGAGTGCCTCTGGTTGAATTTGGGGGCTACAGAAGGATGCTGAGGACTTGGGACTCCACAGCCATTGCTTCCAGCGTCACTCCCAGAGGGTCGTCTGCACTGGAGACCAGCAGAGTGATGGTGTCTGGTGGAGGGCCAGGCAGGGAGCTGCTCATTCCCTTCCGCTCCTCTGCAAATAGAAGCCATGTGCCCTGCATGCTAGCCGGGGCCCCAGGCACTGGAGGAAACATGGGTCAACAGCCGAGTACAAAGTGGCCATGAGTGACAGATCATGTCAGGTGGCACCTGGTCCAGTCGGGGCTCTGTGTGGACGACTGCGTCCGAGCCCTGGGGAAGCGTGGGGAGAAGGCTGCCCAGTGAGGCAGAGTCTGGGGGCAGATGTCAGGAGGGAGGGGGAAGATGCTCATTCCAACTCTGGCCTGTGTTCTCTCCTTTTGTCCCCACAGTATGACTCTGCCAGGAACTTGGAGTGGCTGAAGAATGTGAAGGAGAGTCATGGGTCTGTGGAGCTCTCATCCCTGACCCTGGCCACGGCCATCAACCAAAGAGGCATCTATGTGATCCAGGCACCCAAAAGTGACCAGAAGGTGAGCGGTCCCCGACCCTCGGTGCAGCTGTGGGCCATCTGCAGGCGGCAGCCAGTTCAGGGCTCCTGCCCCCAGGAGACTGACTCTCTGACCTGTGTCCTTCACAGATTTCCCCAGACACGGTTCTGCACTTGGTCCTTCCCGAGGGCCCCAGCAGCCATGAGGAGTTGCGAAAGTACTCTTTAGAGGAGCTGAAGGAGCTTTTGAACAAGCTGATGCTGATGTCTGGCAAGAAGGATCACAACAACGCGGAAGTGGAGAGGTTTCAGGAGGTGAGGCTCTATGCTTGCAGCAGTTCCGAGTGGAGAGGTTTCAGGAGGTGAGGCTCTATGTTTGCAGCAGGGCCGAGTGGAGGGGTTTCAGGAGGTGAGGCTGTATCTTTGCAGCAGTGCCGAGTGGAGAGGGGTTTCAGGAGGTGAGGCTCTATGTTTGCAGCAGGGCCGAGTGGAGGGGTTTCAGGAGGTGAGGCTGTATATTTGCTGCAGTGCCAAGTGGAGAGGGGTTTCAGGAGGCAAGGCTGTATCTTTGCAGCAGTGCCGAGTGGAGGGGTTTCAGGAGGTGAGAGTGTATCTTTGCTGCAGTGCCGAGTGGAGGGGTTTCAGGAGGTGAGAGTGTATCTTTGCCGCAGTGACAAGTGGAGGGGTTTCAGGAGGTGAGGCTGCATCTTTGCCACAGTGCCGAGTGGAGACGGGTTTCAGGAGGTTAGGCTACATCTTTGCAGCAGTGCCGAGTGGAGGGGTTTCAGGAGGTGAGGCTGTATCTTTGCAGCAGTGCCGAGTGGAGGGGTTTCAGGAGGTGAGGCTGTATCTTTGCAGCAGTGCTGAGTGGAGGGGTTTCAGGAGGTGAGGCTGTATCTTTGCAGCAGTGCCGAGTGGAGGGGTTTCAGGAGGTGAGGCTGCATCTTTGCTGCAGTGCTCAGCTGATGGTGCCATCTTGGCCGTTAGGCCTGTGCACCCCCAAGAAAACGGTAAAGGGTTTAACTTGGGATTTGACTGATAAGAAGGGCTTCGCCCTTAGGCCTGTGGAGAGTAGAGCCGGCACATTTGTAGGGTGCACGGAACTCCAGTCCGCAGCCCCAGAGAGAGAGGTCTTAAGGCAGGCAGGACCCTGGGTTAGCATCCCCTCCTTACGATGCGTAGGGTGAACGCTGCAAGCTGGCAGCCTGTCTCAAACTCCTGACCTCAAGTGATCCACCCACCTTGGCCTCCCAAAGTGCTGGGATTACTGGCATGAGCCATGGTGCCCAGGCTGTTAATTTTTTAAAATTATCTTTCTCTCTTTTTTTTTCTTTATGTTTCTCACCACACTGAGAAGGAGGTTGGTCACTCAGCAGATATCCCTCAGAAAGACACTTAAATTGCTTCACTGACTATAAATCAGCAAGAATCCACATAACTAAGATTTAGTGGATAAAACAGAAGCAATCATACTGAGAATGGTGTACCGGTTTATCTAATAATCTCTCAATTGTATTATGGGTTTGTTCTGTAAGATCGATTTGAACTTTACAGATGGTATCCTTTATCTCTGCTGTTCGCGGTGGCTCACACCTGTAATGCCAGCACTTTGGGAGGCCAAGGTGGGAGGATCACTTCAGCCCAGGAGTTCATGACCAGCCTGAACAACATAGGGAGACACGCTCTCAAAAAGTATAAAGTTTATTTTTTTTTTTTTAAAAAAAAAGGAAATATAATTAAAAAAAATTAAAACAGCTGGGGGCAGTGGCTCACGCCTGTAATCCCAGCACATTGGGAGGCCTAGGCAGGCGTATCACTTGAGTTCAGGAGTTCGAGACCAGCCTGGCCGATATGGTGAAACTTGGTCTCTACTAAAATACAAAAATTAGCTGGGCGTGGTGGCAGGCACCTGTATTCTTAGCTATTCAGGAGGCTGAGGCAAGGAGAACCCGGGAGACGGAGGTTGCCGTGAGCCGAGATCACACCACTGCACTCCAGCCTGGGTAACAGAGCGAGACTCCATCTAAAAAAGAAAGGACAAAAGAATTAGTACAAATAATACCTTTTGTCTCTACAATGACTCTTTTCCTGATAAGAGCGCCGTCCTCTCAGGTGGATTGTGTTGATGAGGAGGGAGGCCTTGTGAGTACAGGTCTTGAGTGGACAGAGCCGTTCTCGCCTGGCTCTGTGAGGTGACCACATGGCTCTGCGTCTCCAGGTCTTCTGCAGTGTGCAGAGGCTCAGCAAGGCCTTCATCGACCTGCGCTGTGCTGGGAATATGCTGTTCCGGACCTGGATCACCAGGGTCTACTGCTCCCCCAACCAGGATGTATCCCTCCTGATGGACTTTGGCTTGGAGCTGGGGACGAAGCTTGAGGAGGGTGGAGATGTCACCGAGGTGCTGGAAGCCGTCTGCAGGCAGATGGAGCACTTCCTTGACAGCTGGAAGAGATTTGTGACCCAGAAGCGCATGGAGCACTTTTACCTCAACTTCTACACGGCGGAGCAGCTGGTTTACCTGAGCACCGAGCTCAGGAAGCAGCCCCCCAGCGACGCCGCCCTCATGATGCTGTCCTTCATCAAAAGCCACTGCACGCTGAGGGATGTCTTAAGGGCCTCTGTGGGGTGCGAGAGTAAGGCTGCCAGGCACCACGTGAGGACAGTGATGGAAGAGCTCCCTCTGATGCTCTTCTCTGAGTCCCGCCTGGTGGACAAGGTGAAGGTCATCATGGAGCAGTTCATGGGGTGCCTTCCTGCCTTCCTGCCCGACTGCCTTGACCTGGAGGCCCTTGGCCACTGTCTGGCTCACCTGGCAGGGATGGGCGGGCCTCCCGTGGAGCGCGTTCTCCCGAGAGGCCTGCAAGTCGGCCAGCCCAACCTCGTTGTCTGCGGCCACTCGGAAGTGTTGCCAGCCGCCCTGGCCGTCTACATGCAAACCCAGAGCCAGCCCCTGCCCACCTATGATGAGGTGCTGCTCTGCACCCCGACAACCACCTTCGAGGAGGTGGCGCTGCTGCTGCGCCGCTGCCTGACCCTGGGCTCTGGTGAGAACAAGATCTACAGCCTGCTGTTCGCCGATCAGCTGAGCTACGAGGTGGCGCAACAGGCAGAGGAGCTCTTCCAGAAACTGCACACCCAGCAGCACCGGGAGGACTACCAGCTCGTGATGGTCTGTGATGCTGACAGGGAGCACTGCTACCTCCCCTCGGCCTTCAGCCAGCACAAGGTCCTCGTCACCCCCCAGGAATCCCTCAAGGCCATCCAGGCCTACCTGGCATGTCACTACCGGGTCCCGGAGGAGACCCTGTCAGCGGCGGCCGTGTTCAGGGACCGGCTGTGTGTTGGGATCGTGGCCTCGGAGCGAGCAGGTGTTGGTAAGGAGAGTGGTGGGGTGGGTGCGGTGGGCGGGCCCCATCTCCCAGGGACTACCCGGGGCCCTTCCCCCTCCAGCAGACAAAGCCTGTCTGCGGATGGAGAAACTGAGGCTCAGGGAGGCTGTGATTCATCTGTGGATGTCAGTCAGGGTCTGTACCAGAACCGGGCACCCTGGTTACCTGGTCACCCACACTGGGCATTCTCTGGGAGCCCCATTCCCTTCCTCCTCTTGGCAAACATCTCTGCAGTTTACTTTTTTTTTGAGGTGGAATCTTGCTCTGTTACCCAGGATGGACTGCAGTGGCACAATCTTGGCTCACCTGCAAGCTCCGTGTTCTGGGTTCAAGTGATTCTCCTGCCTCAGCATCCCGAATAGCTGGGATTACAGGTGTCTGCCACCATGCGCAGCTAATTTTTGTATTTTTAGTAGAGGTGGAGTTTCACCATGTTGGCCAGGCTGGTCTTGAACTCCTGACTTTGTGATCCACTCTCCTTGGCCTCCCAAAGTGCTAGGATTACAGGTGTGAGCCACTGCGTCCATCCCGGGACCTCATTTCTATATATATTTTTTGAGACAGAGTCTCTCTCTGTCGCCAGGCTGGAGTGCAGTGGCGCGATCTCAGCTCACTATAGCCTCCACCTCCTGGGTTCAAATGATTCTCCTGCCTCAGCCTTCTGAGTAGCTGGGATTATAGGTCCCCACTACCATGCCTGGCTAATTTTTTGTATTTTTAGTAGGGATGAGATTTCGCCATGTTGGCCAGGCTGGTTTCAAACTCCTGACCTCGTGATTCACCCGCCTCGGCCTCCCACGGCACCCAGGCGTAATTTCTATATTTTAATGTTACAGGAAAGTCTCTCTATGTGAAGAGGTTGCATGAGAAAATGAAGGTGCAGTTATGCGGGGAAAAGGTGCCTCTGAAAACCATTCGACTGATCGACCCTCAGGTGGATGAGAGCCAAGTCCTGGGCGCCCTCCTGCCCTTCCTGGACGTGCAGTATCAGAAGGTCCCCATGCTCTTTCACCTGGACGTGACCTCCTCGGTAAGGGCCGTCAAGTGCCAGCAGATGGCCACATCAGGAAAGACATAGTCCCTCCTCACCTTATAGAGAATTCCTTCTTTCCACACGCCCAGTCCTATGAAGCTTAATAGTGGGAACGCAGTGTGAGAAGCGTGTTGTCAGCCTGTTTCCTCCTTGTGTGAATGTCTTGGTATGCGCTTACCCCAACCTGGGCATAGCGCCTGCTGCACCAGAGGCTTTATGCTACACACTGTTGCTCCTGGGCCGCGATCCTGTGCTGTGTGTGGCTGTACTGAATACCAGAGGCTGTTGTAAAATGGGGTGTTTGTGTATCTGAGCACAGAAAAGGCACAGGGAAGTACGGTGTCAGGATCTTATGGAACTGCCCTCGGAGTCGTGGGTTCTTGCCGGCTGGTCATCAAGATCGTCATGACAAAGACCAAAATGAGAGGGGTTTTTGGAGTTGGGAGAGCTCACCGACTGTGGTGTGTTTATACCTCGTGCTCTTCTGTCTTTAGGTGCAGACTGGAATTTGGGTGTTTCTTTTCAAGCTCCTCATTTTACAATACCTAATGGATATAAATGGGAAAATGTGGCTTCGGAGCCCCTGCCATTTGTACATCATTGAAATCCTGGAAAGGAGGACTTCAGTGCCGCCCAGGAGGCCTTCAGTGCTGGTCCGTACCGTGGGGTGTTTTCATGTGGTGTGGGAGGGTCTTGGGATGCTTCGGGTCTTAGTGAAGCGGAGCGATGTGTTTAGGTGACTTGACACCTTTGCCTTCCTTAGTGCAGTAGCCGAGTGCAGTGTTAGTAAAGAAAAGCCCACCTTTTTTTTTTTTTAAGACAGTCTCTGTCGGCCAGGCTGGAGTGCAGTGGAGTGATCTCGGCTCACTGCAATCTCCGTCTCCCGGGTTCAGGCGATTCTCTTGCCTCAGCTTCCTGAGTAGCTGGGATTACAGGTACCCGCCACCAAGCCCAGCTAATTTTTGTATTTTTAGTAGACAGTGTTTCACTGTGGTGGCCAGGCTGGTCTCAATCTCCTGACCTTGTGATCCACCTGCCTGAGCCTCCCAAAGGGCTGGGATTACAGGCATGAGCCACCGCGCCCCGGCAATTAAGTACATTTTTCATAAAGTTCTCTTTTTTTTTTTTTTTTTGAGACGGAGTCTCACTCTTGTTACCCAGGCTGGAGTGCAATGGTGCGATCTCGGCTCACCGCAACCTCCGCCTCTCGGGTTCAAGCAATTCTTCTGCCTCAGCCTCCTGAGTAGCTGGGACTACAGGCGCGCACCACCATGCCCAGCTAATTTTTTGTATTTTTAGTAGAGACGGGGTTTCACCTTCTTGACCAGGATGGTCTCGATCTCTTGACCTCATGATCCACCCGCCTCGGCCTCCCAAAGTGCTGGGATTATAGGTGTGAGCCACCGTGCCTGGCTTAAATGTATTTTTCATAAAGGTCCATCCAATATAGACGCCCTGAGGGTTGAGACACAAAAGCTTTTCTTAGAAAGTTTTGTTGTGACCATGTCATTCGTGTTTCCTTTCCAGCGGACACGTGCCCCCCAGTTCAGTTTCCTTGACATCTTTCCGAAAGTCACCTGCAGGCCTCCCAAAGAGGTGATTGAAATGGAGCTGAGTCCCCAGAGGAGTGACACCGAGCCTGGAATGGATGAGTGGGAGTTCTCCAGCGAGACTTTCCAAAGACCTTACCAATATTTAAAACGGTTCCATCAAAACCAAAATCTAGACAAGTTTCAGTACCAAGAAGGCTCTGTCGAAGGCACTCCGGGGGAATGCCTGCAGCATTTCCTGATTTACTGCGGGGTCATCAACCCATCCTGGTCAGAGCTTCGGAACTTTGCCCTGTTCCTAAATTATCAGCTCAGAGATTGTGAGGCCTCTCTCTTCTGCAATCCGAGTTTCACTGGAGACACGCTGAGGGGCTTCAAGAACTTTGTGGTGACCTTCATGATCCTTATGGCAAGAGATTTTGCCACACCAACACTCCACACCTCTGACCAAAGCCCGGGGAAGCACATGGTCACCATGGATGGGGTCAGGGAAGAGGACCTGGCTCCCTTCTCTCTCCGGAAGAGGTGGGAGTCAGAGCCTCACCCGTACGTTTTCTTCAACCATGACCACACCTCCATGACGTTCATAGGCTTCCATCTCGAGCCCAACAGCCACGGCGGTGTCGACGCCATCAATCACTTGACGAAGAAGGTCATCAAGAGAGACGTCATGACCGTGGACCTGTATGAGGGGCTGCTGCTGCAGAGGGTGCCCTTTAATGTCGACTTTGATAGACTGCCCAGACACAAGAAACTTGAGAGGCTCTGCCTGGCCCTAGGGATCCACTGGGCCATCGACCCTGACGACACGTATGAGCTCACAACAGACAACATGCTGAAGATCCTTGCCATCGAGATGCGCTTCCGGTGCGGGATCCCTGTTATCATCATGGGAGAAACCGGCTGTGGGAAAACCAGGCTGATTAAATTCCTTAGTGACCTGCGGCGTGGCGGTGCCAACGCTGACACCATCAAGCTGGTCAAGGTGCACGGAGGGACGACCTCAGACGTGATCTACTCCAGAGTCTGGGAGGCCGAAAACGTGGCCTTCTCCAATAAGGTCCAACATCAGTTGGACACTATCTTGTTTTTCGACGAAGCCAACACCACAGAAGCTGTAAGCTGTATCAAAGAAGTCTTGTGTGACCGTACAGTGGACGGCCAGCCCCTGGCCGAGGACTCCGGCCTGCATATTATAGCCGCTTGCAACCCGTACCGGAAGCACTCTGAGGAGATGATCTGCCGTCTGGAGTCGGCTGGTCTGGGCTACAGGGTTAGTGCGGAGGAGACGGACGACAGGCTGGGCTCCATTCCACTGAGGCAGCTGGTGTACCGGGTGCATGCTCTGCCCCCGAGCCTGATTCCTCTGGTGTGGGACTTTGGACAGCTGAGTGACACCGCGGAAAAGCTCTACATCCAGCAGATTGTCCAGAGACTGGTTGACTCCATCAGCCTGGATCAAAACGAGACTCGCATAATCATAGACGTCCTCTGCGCCTCTCAGGGTTTCATGAGGAGAAGAGAAGATGAATGCAGCTTTGTCAGCCTCCGGGACGTGGAGCGCTGTGTGAAGGTTTTCAGGTGGTTCCACGCACACAGCGCGATGCTCTTAGCGCAGCTGAACTCCTTTCTCTCCAGGTCCACCATCAGCAAAAATCACGTTGAGCGGAGACACCCTGTCCTCTGGTCCTTGATGCTGGCCATCGGGGTGTGTTACCACGCCTCTTTGGAAAAGAAAGACTCGTATCGGAAAGCCATTGCCAGGTTCTTTCCGAAACCGTATAACGACAGCCGGCTGCTTCTGGACGAAATCACGCGGGTGCAGGATCTTTTTCTGGACGGCGTGCCTCTGAGGAAGACCATTGCCAAGAACCTGGCCTTGAAGGAGAACGTCTTCATGATGGTCGTCTGCATCGAGCTGAAGATCCCCCTCTTCCTGGTGGGGAAGCCTGGCAGCTCCAAGTCCCTTGCCAAGACCATCGTGGCCGACGCCATGCAGGGACCGGCTGCCCACTCGGATCTGTTCCGCAGCCTGAAGCAGGTCCACCTGGTGTCATTCCAGTGCAGCCCGCACTCCACCCCACAGGGCATCATCGGCACCTTCCGCCAGTGTGCCCGCTTCCAGCAGGGGAAGGACCTGCAGCAGTACGTCTCCGTGGTGGTGCTGGACGAGGTGGGGCTGGCGGAGGACTCGCCCAAGATGCCCCTGAAGGCTCTGCACCCGCTGCTGGAAGACGGATGCATTGAGGACGACCCCGCCCCCCACAAAAAGGTCGGCTTCGTGGGCATCTCCAACTGGGCTCTTGACCCTGCCAAGATGAACCGGGGTATCTTCGTGTCGCGTGGCAGCCCCAACGAGAGAGAGCTCATAGAGAGTGCCAAGGGCATCTGCTCCTCGGACAGCCTCGTCCAGGACCGTGTCCAAGGGTACTTCGCGTCCTTTGCCAAAGCCTATGAGACGGTGTGCCGGAGCCAGGACAAGGAGTTCTTTGGGCTTCGCGACTACTACAGCCTCATCAAAATGGTCTTCGCCACAGCAAGGGCTTCCAATAAAAAGCCTTCCCCGCAAGAGATTGCGCATGCTGTCCTAAGGAACTTCAGTGGCAAGGATGACATCCACGCTCTGGACATTTTTCTGGCCAATCTGCCTGAGGCCTTGAGCTCAGAGGAAGTCAACCCGGTGCAGCTGATCAGACAGAACATCTTCGGGCCCTCTCAGAAGGGGCCGGGCGGACAGCTGGAAGACGGCGAGTCCCGTTACTTGCTCGTGCTGACCAAAAACTACGTGGCGCTGCAGATCCTGCAGCAGACCATCTTCAGGGAGGACCAGCAGCCGGAGATTATTTTTGGTTCTGGTTTCCCGAAGGACCAGGAGTACACCCAGATCTGCAGAAACATCAACCGCGTGAAGATCTGCATGGAAACAGGCAAGATGGTGGTGCTTCTCAACCTGCAGAACCTCTACGAGAGCCTCTACGACGCGCTCAACCAGTACTACGTCCACCTTGGCGGCCAGAATTACGTGGATCTCGGTCTGGGGACCCACCGTGTCAAATGTCGGGTTCACCCCAACTTCCGCCTAATAGTCATCGAAGAGAAAGAGGTCGTGTACAAACACTTCCCCATCCCCCTCATTAACCGGCTGGAGAAGCACTATCTGGATATCAACACAGTCCTGGAGAAATGGCAGAAGAACATCGTGGAGGAGCTCCATGTGTGGGTGGAGAAGTTTGTCAACGTCAAAGCAGAGCAGTTCCTGGACAGGCACAAATACAGCCCCTCTGACGTCTTCATCGGCTACCACTCAGACGCCTGCGCCTCCGTGGTGCTGCAGGCCATAAAGAGGCAGGGTCCCCGGGCCTTGACGGAGGAACTTTACCAGCAGGTGTCTGGGGAGGCCAAGTGGATTCTGCTGAACTGCGCCACGCCCGACGCTGTCGTCCGGCTGAGCACCTCTTTGCTGGACTCGTTTACTGCAGAGTCGCTGGCACATGAGTACTTCTACAAACAGAGGCACAACTCCTTTGCAGATTTCCTTCAGGAGCACCTGCAGGCAACAGACCTGGCATGCCACGCCACCTTCACAGAGGTGATTGTGTTTCTGCACTTGCACCCTATCCTCTGTCACCCAAGAGTCCTAAACCCCTAGTGTCAGGATTCAGGATTCTTCCCCAGGTAGTGGCTAGGGATCCTGCATGGAGATGCTGAGACCAGATGCTGGGCTGTCTCCTCTGTGGTAGGTGTTGGGAGAGCCAAGTATCTATGTAGGTCTAGTTAACCAGGGGCTGAGTGCCTGTGTCTGTGCAGTGTACCATGCTGGTGACAGCACCATACCCCATGTTCACACCAACCAATGAACTACCACTTTCCAGGACTAGGCCAGGGTCACTGGGGATGCACAGATGAATTTGCAGCTGTTGTCCTTTGTTAGCATACAGGGAGCGTGGAGAGGCCAGCACGTGAACAGATCCCATCAATATCATAGATGCTATGCTTACAGGCAGAGAGGGGCGGTGCAAATCAGGATGCAAGGTCAGATGAGACGTTCTCTAGGAGAGGCGCCTCACGCCAGTGGGGTAGAATGGCTGGGAAGGGGCTGTAGGCAGAGGCCCTTCTGTGGGCAGACAGCACCATCTGTGCAGAGCCACTGACAAGAGCTTGGGGTTCAAGGCTGTGAGTGCTGAGATTGGGGGATGAGGTGCAGCCAGAGAGAACTGGCGGAGGGCCTCAGCAGCCCTGAGGAGCCGCGTCTCAGCCGTACGGGGCGGGCACTGGAGGCACGCATGTCTCCCTGCCTGGGTGAAGGGAGTCTGATGAAAGGCTGTTGTGGAAAACATGGGCTGGTGGGGAGTCCACTGGAACCGTACAAAGGAGAGGAGCAGATGGAACCGAGAGCTATGTAGGTGGCAATTTGGCAGGGCCGGCACCAGCACCCGGCGGGGCATGGGACGTGGAGAGCTCCGGGGTGGCTCCCCATGTTCCTCCTTAGATGAGTGGACGTTGCTTCATCGTGACAGATAACCCAGGAACAGACAGCAGGTTTTAGGGGGCCAGTGGTGATGTTCGCTGGGGACAGGCTTTAGTGTGTTGTGTACGGTTGGATGTAGGGATCTGAGCTCTGTGGTGAGGCCGGGCTGGGAGGTGGGGATTCGTGGGCTAGAGCAGCAGGCCTTGAGGAACATTTTGGCTTGCACTGCGACGGGGGAGTGACCTGTGAGACAGGAGCATTGCTGACATCTGGGGGAAGGGGGCCGCACCAATCACGAACTCCACTGAAAAGCATGAAGCCAGATTATAAGAAGCAATGGTATTTGTGCTCAGTCCTAAGGGATCATGGAAATCTCAAGTAGGGACCAAGCAGTCAGAGACCAGGCATCTAGGGAGGAGAAGGCGGCAGAGACCCCGGCTTCTAGGGAGGAGGAGAAGGTGGCAGAGACCCCAGCATCTAGGGAGGAGGAGAAGGCACCCTTGGGGCAGGGTGGAGTCTTTTCTCCGATGCCTTTGGCCCTTCCTGCAGGGCCTCCCGACCTGCGCTGCCTTGTTTTGGGAAACTCCTTTGGGTCTGGATTCTCTGCCATCCTGTGGCAACTGCACAGCACTGGACATCCACAGGTTTCTAGAATCTGTCTACACCTAGCAGACTTGCAACCAATTCTGGAAAGTAATTTGCATTTTCTAACTTTGTAGATCACCACTTTCTCCAGGCTGCTAACTAGTCACGACTGTGAAATTTTACAATCGGGGGTCACGGGCGGGGCTCCAAAACCAACACTCCTGTGGCTGCAGCAGTTTGACACTGAGCTCTCATTCCTCAAAGAAGTCCGGTGAGGTTCCCTGCCTTCCCTGCCCTCTCCCTCCCCAGCCGTGGCCACGTGGCTTCTACGTGGCGATGGTGCCACGGCCAGTTCATGAGCATTGCCATCCCGAGACTGTGAGATCAAACCCTGTTAAATTTCTCCCAGCATCCCTCTCACCTCCATCATCATCTGCGGTGCTGTGCTGGCCAAACACCCTCCTCTGACAGCACTGTCCTCAGAGCTAGTTAGGAGGCATCCATTGGGTTTCTCCCCTGGACTGTCTGTTCTTACAGAAGAAAATCCGACCTGAGTAGCTGTTTCTTTGTAGCTTTTATGTTTCCCATCACTTTAGGGAATTTTGTTATCCATTTTTTAAGACCAAGAACTCCCTTGAATAACTTTGCTTTTCTTTCAGAAACTGTTTAACGAACAGAGCCAAGTGTAAAATCCTCATTATTCAGACAGACTTTGAAGATGGAATCCATAGTGCCCAGCTCATCGCCTCAGCTAAGTATGTTTTTAGTATTTTTCTTAGAAACGATGTAAAAAACTCAAAACATAGGAGGTCCTAGAGAATTTCTTCCTTGAAAACAGTATCGTGTCATCATCAATATAAAAATAAAAATAAAAACAGTTCTTCCCCCGCCTCATTCCCCAAATGTGAATTAGGGAAACTGAAGAAAGAGAGACAAAAAGAAAAGGCTAATAACATTATAAAAATAGTGAATTGGGCCTGGGCAACAGAACAAGAACTCATTCCTAAAAAAAAATAAAAATAAAATAATTAGCCATCTGCATTGCACCTGTGGTCCCAGCTAGTCAGAAGGCTGAGGTGCGAGGATCGCTTAAGCCTGGGAGGTCAACGCTGCAGTGAACTACGAGGGCACCACTGCACTCCAGCCTGGGGGCCAGAGCAGGAGCCTGTCCTCCCCCAAAAAAACTGAAATGCAAGAGGTGTAAATAATGTATAAATAATGGAATATTAGGCTGAGCGCGGTTGCTCATGACTGTAATCTCAGCACTTTGAGAGGCCAAGATGGGTAGATCACGAGGTCAGGAGTTCAAGACCAGCCTGACCAAGATGGTGAAACCTTGTCTCTACTAAAAAATACAAAAATTAGCCGGGTGCAGTGGCAGCCGCCTGTAATCTCAGCTGCTCGGGAGGCTGAAGCAGGAGAATCGCTTGAACCCTGGTGACAGAGCTTGCAGTGAGCCGAGATCACTTCATTGTACTCCAGCCTGGGTGACAGTGATCCTCCATCTCAAGAAAAGATATAAAACGATGCCTTTGAAGCTTGTGTTTGTAGACATGTTTTAACAGGTAATTATTAAATTTGAATTACACAATTTGAATTTATTTCGAGTTCGAAGACGGTAACAGTAGTTAAATGCTTGTATCCGTTTTCTATGGCTATTTTTATAGTGTTTGTAGGGGAAGTCTGATACTCTGAGAATTCACTGCGCTCCTTTATTACTAAAGTAAAATGACTTCTGGACTTGACGAAGCATTGGATGCCATATTTCATTTTGTGGCTCAGCTCTCAGCAAGGAACTGGCCATTGGTCATCTGAAGGGAACTGCACTGTGTACAGAACTCTTTCTTGAAATGGAAAGGTCAGCTGGGAACGGGCTGTTCCCTGTAATCCCAGCTACTTGGGAAGCAGAGGCAGGAGGATCATTTGAGGCCAGGAGTTTGAGGCCAGCCTGGGTAACATAGCAAGACCCCATCGCTTAAGAAAAACACGGAATGGAAAGTTCAGCTAGCCTCACCCTTAGTTGCATCAGGGCAGGCCCATTGAGGAGCACAAGATAGGGTTTCTGGTTGATTAAGCAATGCCCCTTCAAAGCAGAGGACGTAGGAGCGGGGAAGAAGATGAGCCTACCCAGAGAAGATTTCTCGTCACCTTGTAAGAGAAGAAATCGTGATTGGCCAGGCATGGTGGCTCGCACCTGTAATCCCAGCACTTTGGGAGGCCAAAGCAGGTGGATCCCGAGGCAGGTGGATCATGAGGTCAAGAGATGAAAACCATCCTGGCCAACATGGCGAAACCCCATCTCTACTAGAAATATAAAATTAGCCAGGCGTGGTGGCATGTACCTGTAGTCTCAGCTACTTGGGAGGCTGAGGCAGAAGAATTGCTTGAACCTGGAAGGCAGAGGCTGCAGTGAGCCAAGACTGTGCCACTGCACTCCAGCCTGGCAAAGAGCGAGACTCCATGTCAAAAAAAAAAAAAGGGAGAGAGAAGAAATGGTGATCACAGGGGTCTGAAGTTTATGTGAAGCTCATCAGAATGGGTGGCTGAGGGGCTGAGCTGACAGCTCTGAGAACACCCTTCCGCAGCTGCACAACTTTGCTCGGTTTATTTATTTTTTTGTTTTTTAAATGAGGTCTTCTCTTTTTTCCTTTTAATAGGTACTCTGCTATAAATGAAATCAACAAAATACAAGACAATAAGGACCGTATCTTCGTCTATTTCATCACCAAACTGTCCCGGATGGGAAGTGGGACAGCCTATGTGGGCTTCCATGGAGGTGAGACCAGAACACCAGTCGTTGTATTATTCAGTAATGTCTGAGCTGTTTCTCATCTGGTGCTATGTTGTACAAGTCTGAAATTAGAATCTTAATGTTAACCTCAACAGTATTCTTTCCAGATGTAATTAGATTTCTTACCACTGATTACTGTAAAAAACACAAATCCCGGCTGGATGCGGTCCTCATGCCTGTAATCCCAGCACTTTGGGAGGCCGAGGCAGGTGGATCACCTGAGGTCAGGAGTTTGAGACCAGCCTGACCAACATGGAGAAACCCCGTCTCTGCTAAAAATACAAAGTATTTAAATTAAATACAAAGTACTAAAAATACAAAGTCTCAGCCTCCCAAGTAGCTGAGACTACAGGTACATGCCACCACGCCTGGCTAATTTTATATTTCTAGTAGAGATGGGGTTTCGCCATGTTGGCCAGGATGGTCTTGATCTCTTGACCTCATGATCCGCCTGCTTCGGGATCCACCTGCTTCAGCCTCCCAAAGTGCTGGGATTACAGGTGCGAGCCACCATGCCTGGCCAATCACGATTTCTTCTCTTACAAGGTGATGAGAAATCTTCCCTGGCTAGGCATGGTGGCTCATGCCTGTTATCCCAGCTACTTGGGAGGTTGAGGCAGGAGAATTGCTTGAACCCAGGCGGCAGAGGTCACGGTGAGCTGAGACGGCGCTGCTGTACTCCAGCCTGGGCAACAAGAGCAAAACTCCATCCCAAAAAAACAAAACAACAACAAAACGTGCATCCTAGGCCTGGAGGCTGCAGCGTACAGCCTGTCCTGGACCAAGTTGTGGGCAAGCTCCTCACCTCAGCAAGTGGATCACACAGAGCAGAGACCTCCCTTCCTGACAGACACCGTCGGGAACGCACCGATATGTCTGTTTGGTGGGGAGGGAGGGCGGGAGGTCAGGCTAGCCTCAGATCTGTTGTTCCAAGGAATTGTCACTAGCTATTTATTACGTGGAAAAATTGGTGTTCCAGAAATAGGAAAGTAAGTCTACTCAAATAATTTTCTGGATAATGGAAGGCAGACCTTGCCAGTGTCCCCAGCCCCTCACTAACTGTGATATAGCAAATACAGCAACTCATGGGTGAAAGAGCCACAGGCCTGTCCATGCATCCTTCCCATGCCTGCCACTGCAGGTCTCACCATGGCTGTTTATGTTGAAGTTGATGTGTGTAGAATGGCTCAGGTGGATTCTGTGCAGGCCCATTCCAGGGTTTCGCCTTCAGGGTGCTAGTCATTCATTTAGCAGTGAGGTAATGACAAGCCAGGGTGTGCAGTGTCCCTGCGTAGGGCTGAGAAGCAGCCGGAAGAGACATGAGATGGTTCTGGATGGCTTCGCTCTTCACAGGGCTGTGGCAGGCTGTACACATTGACGACCTCCGGAGATCCACCGTCATGGTTTCGGATGTGACTAGGCTGCAGGGTGTCACCATCAGCCAGCTGTTTGCACCTGGAGAGTGTGAGTCATGAGGCAGAGCCTCTGTAGGCGCTGGTGGTGGAAGGGCAGGTGGTAGGTGTGGAGCGTGATGTGAACATGGCACTAGGGAGGGGCAGGGCTACCGTGCCTTTGTCCCTCAGCAGGTGCTTGGGGACACATCTGCAGAACTGACAGGTGGCTCATCATGAAGCCCCAGGGCCCAGCAGGTGTGCGTTCCACAGGCTGAGGCAGAGCTCCGTGAGCAGGCCAGCCATGGAAGTGAGCGCCTGGAACTCGCCAGAGCCCAGGCTGGAAGGAAGGGGTGGCCCTGGGGCCGACCTTCATGACCATGAGCTCTCTCCAGGGTACCCACCGCCAGAGCTGGGGCCAGGGCAGCCTGCACTCTTGGAGCCTGAGCACACAGACTCCCAGGTGATGCCGCTGCCAGTCCGTGCCATCTTCCGAGTGGTAATGCGATCACGTTTGCTTTGACTGCAGTGGGCTTGGGACACTGGACGGAAGACGGCCTTGAGGAGGCGATGGAAATGGAGGCCAGTTCGTCGGGGTCGGTGGCAGTGGAAGCCATGGAAACAGAAAGCTCTGAAAAGGCGGACAAGGAGACGTCTGGGCTCGGAGGCGGTGATGTAAGTCCCGGTGTCCGGGGCCTCCCCTTGTGCTGCATCTTTGTGCTTTTGCACTGGGAGCTGGAGGAGCTGCTGCAGTTGTGCAGGGGTGAGGATGGCGCCTCACTTCCCTCACGCAGCCACTGTCTTGTTGCTGGTTACTGGGGGTCAAAGGCATCAGCACCGGCAGTTTTGGGGGCACGGGGTCAGCGTCTCTTCTTTGCCCATGAAGCCTGCTGCCCTGTGCTGTTTGGGTGCTGCACGGAGAACCTCATCGCCTGGGGGTGGTTTGGCTTTTACCCACCATGTAAGCGGCAGAAACGGATGGCCCGACTGTCTCCACTGACAGGGGCAGATCCTGGACACCACCAGGTTGCTGAGGAGCTGCGTGCAGAGCGCCGTGGGCATGCTCAGGGACCAGAACGAGAGCTGCACGCGTAACATGCGGAGGGTGGTGCTCCTCCTGGGCCTCTTCAATAAGGACAGTGCGGGCAACGGTAGGAGCCCCCCACCCTTCTCGCCCCTGCCCCAGCCGGCGTGGCCTCTTCCTGAGGAGTGGGCATCATGTCACTGCGAGTTGGGGACACCCTCTCCAACTCGTGGTTTCCGTGTCGCAGCAGAAGCAGTGGCACAGTGGGAATCTAAGCTTATCTCTCAGATTTTGCTCTATAATCTGCCTGGCCAAAGGACTTCCCTTCCCCGGGGGAGTGGGTCAGAAGCACCATGGAGCCAACAGCTCAGCCACGGCCACGCTGAAAGTCCATCTCTGCTTTTGCACAGCCTCTTTCTTGCAGGTATCCAAGATGCGCCTCAATGTCCTTTTAAAGAAGCAAGAAGACAGCCAGTTCCACCTTCTGAAGGAGTGGGTGGCAAGGGAAGCCTCCAACCAGGACGCCCTCCAGGAGGCAGGCACATTCAGGTACCGTGACTAAAAGAAGCAAGGAGGGGCTCCAGTCTGGTGGCAGCACAGGGGACCACGCAGGGATCTCTCCATCCTTACCATGGGGACCTGCCTGCAGGGATCTCTCCATCCAGGCCATGGGGACTGAGATGTTTCTTTCTAAACCTCTCAGCCATTCAAAGCTGTCGTTTTCCCCACAAGAAGCACACAGGAGATCTGGACGGCGGCCATATACGGGGTGCTGGCCTCTTCCCTCTGCTGTTCTGTTTACAGGTTTACAGGTTTTCATACTAAAAACTGAAATAGAACATCTGTTCTTAGAGTAGAGCATTGACTGACATTTAGGTTGGAAACCATAGAAAGGGCTGGTGTTTTCAGTTATGAAGCTGAAATTATGTGCAGGGTGGGAGGGGACAGGTGTTGTTTTCCGGTCCTGCTGTTTGAAGAATGTTCACGGCAAAACCAGGACCCAGCAGTACCATCTAAGGCTACAGGTCTTTTTCTGTCACCCATGGGACTGACCCGTGATGACCTTGGATGTGGCCATGTGTCATAGAGGAAGGAGGGGTGCTCTGGGCCCCAAATGGAGGGTCTCTAAGACAGGCTGTCACACCTCCTGGCTGGCAGTGTAAGAAACCGGTGACTGTGATTTGGGCCCAGTTTTCTCATCTCTAAAAGACCGCGGGACTCCTCCATGAGTCCCTTCCAGGTCCAAGCTTCTGTGCCGGTGATGGGTTCGCTTTGGGTGTGATCTGCAGGAGGGAACGTGAGGAAGAAGCAGAGTTAAGGAGAATGGGGCTTAGAGACACCTTCCTCATGAGCAGAGATTTTCTGTTTCTACTTAAAGTGACCGTTTCTTTCCTTCTCACGCCTTCTGAAGGGATTTTTAGGAGATCAGAAATATTTTCATTTCCCTCGGTTCCTCCTTGTGGACTCTGTTGATGAGTCCACATCAACGGAGTCTCACTCTGTTGCCCAGGCTGGAGTGCAGTGACCTGATCTCGGCTCACTGCAACCTCCACCTCCCAGGTACAAGCGATTCTCCTGCCCCAGCCTCCTGAGTAGCTGGGATTACAGGTACCCGCCACTATGCCTGGCTAATTTTTGTATTTTTAGTAAAGATGGGGTTTCACCATGTTGGCCAGGCTGGTGTCGAACTCCTGCCCTCAAGTGATCCACTTGCCTCAGCCTCCCGAAGTGCTGGGATGGCAGGCGTGAGCCACCTCAGCCAGCCTATTGATGCTTTTTATCCCTGACTCCACTTCCCAGGACCAGCCCTGAGGCATGGAACCTCCTCAGTCTGCTCTTCCCTACTCTGCTGTTGGTGCAGCACTAGGCCTGGCTCCATTGCATTCTGTGGTCGTCCTCGAGGCCTGCACAGCTGGAGTTGAATCAGGCTTAGCAGCTCCCGCCCCTCCCAGCGCAGGAATCAGGCTCAGCAGCTCCTGCCCCTCCCAGTGCAGGAATCAGGCTCAGCAGTTCCCGCCCCTCCCAGCGCTCAGCTTTTCCTAGTTTGCTGTTTTCTCCTTAAATCAGGTGACCTCTCTGGTCACTGGTATGCTGTGTTTTCCCAGTAGACATTTAAAAATTTTTGCCAGGTTCCTGGGTTCTCTCTCTCTCTCCCTTTCTCTTTCTCTCTCCACACACACACACACACACACAATGTGTGTGTGTATATAAGTGTATATATTTTATATATTTATATATATTTTTTAAAAATTATTATTTTTTGAGAAGGAGTCTCGAACTGTCACCTTGGCTGGAGTGCAATGGCACCATCTCACTCACTGCACACCTCCGCTTCCTGGATTCAAGCAATTTTCCTTCCTTAGCCTCCTGAGTAGCTGGGATTACAGGCACCCACCACCACGCCTGGCTAAGTTTTTGTATTTTTGTAGAGACAGGGTTTCACCATGTTGGCCAGGTTGGTCTCAAACTCCTGACCTTGTTACCTGCCCTCCTCGGCCTCCCAGAGTGCTGGGATTACAGGTGTGAGCCACTGCACCTATATGTTTTTAAAAAATAAGTGTTTCTTTTTATTCTTTTCAAAAGGGAGGTTTTGCTTTTCCTCCAACATTAACTACCTCATAATTCTTATCCTTTACACAAGAATTTTGAAATATAGTTTTTATTGTTATATGTCAATATATATAATATATATAACAACAAAAGATCTTGTAGTTAATTCAACCAATTCTCTGTCTGTGTATCTGTCTGTTCATCCATCCATCCACCTGCCTGCCCATCCACCCATCTGTCCATCTCCCGCCCGTCCATCCTCCCGCCTGCCCATCCACCCATCTGTCCATCTCCCGCCCGTCCATCCACCCGCCTGCCCATCCACCCATCTGTCCATCTCCCGCCCGACCATCCACCCGCCTGCCCATCCACCCATCTGTCCATCTCCCGCCCGTCCATCCACCCGCCTCCCCATCCACCCATCTGTCCATCTCCCGCCTGACCATACACCTGCCTGCCCATCCACCCATCTGTCCATCTCCCGCCCGTCCATCCACCCGCCTGCTCATCCACCCATCTGTCCATCTCCCGCCCGTCCATCCACCCATCTGTCCATCTCCCGCCCAACCATCCACCCGCCTGCCCATCCACCCATCTGTCCATCGCCTGCCCGTCCATCCACCCGCCTGCGTATCCACCCATCTGTCCATCGCCCGCCCGTCCATCCACCTGCCTGCCCATCCTCCCATCTGTCCATCGCCCGCCCGTCCATCCACCCGCCTGCCTATCCACCCATCTGTCCATCGCCCGCCCATCCATCCGTCTGTCTCTTTAAGTATCAGATGCCCAGATTCAGCATACAAAAACATCCACAGGATCAAATACTTAGTTCCAGATAAACATGTGCTTTCTTGTTTAGTTTGATTTAGGACAAATTTATTTTGGTCTCTTCATCTGTATTAAAAATTTATTTGTTCCAAACAAATTGTCGTTATTTATTTATAGACGCTTGATGACTTGTTCTGAAAAAATAGGTACAAAAATTATACAGCCTTGCAAAAAATAAAGCAGATAGGTGCAAAGGCTCACACCTGTAATCCCAACACTTTGGGAGGCTAAGGCAGGAGGATTGCTTGATCCCAGGAATTTGAGACCAGCCGGGGCAACATAGTGAGACCCCATCTCAACAACAAATAAAATAAAATTAAAAAATTATCTAAGTGTGGTGGTGCTGGGCATGGTGGTCCTGTCTACTCGTAAGGCTGAGGTGGGAGACTGAGGTGGGAGAATTGTTTGAGCCCAGGTATTCAAGATTACAATGATCTATGATTGTGCCACTGCACTGCAGCCTGGGTGACAGAGTGAAACCCTGCCTCAAATATACATGTTTCAGTAATAATAATAAAAGTAAATCAAACACTACTTCACCCTTTCAGTAACCTAATTATAGTTTATTCCGTGTAGAATTAAGTTCCATTCTGGTTCTGCCTCTAATCTTAGACATTTTAGTGAGTCTGTTTTTCTAGTACTTAAAAATGATGAAAATTTCATTGCCTTAACTAGAGTGTGATAATCAGTACAGTAGGTGTTTTGTTAATGCTCAGAAAGGACCAAAATGTCCAAAGATGGCAGCCCTTGCTGTGGTCCTCTGAGCCGTGGTGGCGTCTTCCCTGTGCAGGCACACTCTCTGGAAGCGGGTACAAAGTGCTGTGACCCCCCTGCTGGCGAGCATGATCTCCTTCATCGACAGAGACGGCAACCTTGAGCTACTGACCAGGACAGGGACTCCGCCCTGGGCAAGAGACCTTTGGATGTTTATTTTCAGTGACAAGAAGCTTCTGAACATTCCTCTTGTGATGAATAACTCGAGGTGAATGGAAGACTTTCTTTTCACGGGGAGGGTAACTATCAGAACACAGCAGCACCCTGATACGCCCTCCCAAGTGCTGGAGGAAACGCAGCCCTCACCTTCAGAGCAGCACTGACATGGGCACTTTCTGCAGTGACAGTAGCAAGTTCGGCCAGGCACTTTACGTGGGTAAACGTGGCTCACGCCTGTAATCCCAGCACTTTGGGAGGCCAAGGCGGGTGGACCATGAGGTCAATAGATCGAGACCATCCTGGCCAACATGGTGAAGCCCCGTCCCTACTAAAAATACAAAAAGTAGCTGGGCATGGTAGTACATGCCTGTAGGCCCAGCTACTTGGGAGGCTGGGGCAGTAAAATCGCTTGAACCCGGGAGGCAGAGGTTGTAGTGAGCTGAGATCACACCACTGCTCTCTAGCCTGAGTAACAAAGCAAGACTCCATCTTGAAAAAAGGAAGTTTACAAAGCTCCAAGAAATCTTTATCTGCACCCTCATTTCCCCACTTTCAGAGCACCGGTTCTAGCCAGACCCAGCATAGTGTGGCAGGGAGAAGCTGCACTTAGAAGAGCTGTGTGATCTGGGCCTCTCTCCCATCCCTCATTCCCTGGGGGAGCTGCACAGCCCCACCCCTTCCCCAGGCCTGATGCTGTGGAGCTCAGGCTCAGCTCCCAACAGCTTCCTCTTTGGCTTTCAGGGGTTTCAATTCTGGATGCAGGTTAGTCAAGAATATAGAAATAAATGTGCCCAGGCTTGGCGGCTCATGCCTGTAACCCCAGAACTCTAGGAGGCTGAGGCAGGAAAGTTCCTTGAGCCCAGGGGTTCAAGACCAGCTTGGGTAACACAGTGGGACCCCACAAGTACAGAAAAATTTTAAAATTAGCCAGGCGTAATGTGGCGTGCACCTGTAATCCCAGCTGCTCTAGAAGCTGGGGTGGGAGGATTGCTTGAGCCCAGTAGTTTAAGGTGAGCTATGATCACTCCGCTCGCTGCACTCCAGCCTGGGTGACAGAGATCCTGTC
>CM052652.1:27957990-27981221 GCA_028533165.1 Leontopithecus rosalia | reverse complement strand
TCAGTTGCCAGTGGAAACACTTGTGCAGAAGACAAGGTGCTGCTGCTGTTCCTGAAACAAACTCTAACAAGCTGTGTGTGTTACACATCATCAAAGGACAAGTTCAGGAACTTGAACTCAGAGGACTGAGTTCTGCCTGAGATTCTGGGCAACACACTTGACCCGTCAGCCTTGGTTTGTTTGTTTTGTCTGTAAAACAAAAAGATTGCATGAGGGAGTCCCCTGGGCCTGGACTGTGAAATAGGTCAGCGCTGTCTGCCTGGCCTGTTGGCCCCCTTGTTTTGAGGCCTGGAAGGAGCTGGAGTCAGTGGCGGATCCTGTCTTGTGTTTTGAGGGGTGCCTCCCAACCCGTCTTCTTACCGTCACTTGCCTTATTGCAGACGTCAAGGTGAGATGGCCTACATCGTGGTGCAGAACCACATGAACCTTTCAGAGAGTGCCTCCAACGACGTCCCGTTCAGCTGGAGAATCAAGGACTATCTGGAGGAGCTGTGGGTGCAGGCTCAGTACCTCACCGATGCGGAAGGTGAGGCTACCTCAGAACAGGTCAGATTCCGCACAGCTCAATCACAAAGGGATTACCCGACAGTGCAAGCAGATGGGTGGCTACTGTGGCAAGGTGAATTTTGGAGTTTTTAAGTTTCCACACTTTATGCAGTAGCGTCCAGTTTATATAACTGCATCATTTTAAAGTTTCTGCTGAAGGAGGGAGAGGCCCAGCAGGGACCAGGAGGCTTCCGGTCCTATGGCAGCAGGAGCCTGTGAGGTGGTTTTAGTGCCATCACAGCGAGGTAGGTGGTGAAATGGGGTGTGTTCTGGCAGGAGGACTGTCAACCTCCAGCAGCTGGTTGTTCCTGGGGCTTGTCAGACTTGGGCACTGGACTCAGGAGATGCTCCAGTGGAGGCGTTCTCAGAAGGCCCAGGTGCCCAGAGCATCCCCTACTCACAACTGCCCCATCAGGAAGCACCTCCCAGCTGTGACTCCTGAGTCAGCCCACACGTGGTGCTGGCCTCTGCTGCTACATGCCAGGGGTCTGCCATGGTCCAGAAAAACCAAGGGTAACACAACACTTTTGGAAAAGTCATCTTTTATACATGAAATAAACTTTTCCATGTTTACCTATCGGACCATTTGGAAGACTCAAGGTGGCTGCCTTTTCTAGGTCACCATTCTGCACCTTTTTCTGAACAAACTCAAAGCAGTCTCCCTCTTCAGGACAATACCCTGACTGACCCTGCTTTTCTATGACGGCATGCAAATTGGGGGCTGCACCTGCCCTCTACAAGCCAGATCTTTCTGGCTTGTGTAGTCTGTGACCCCAGCCCCTGAGAAGCACCCCACTTGTTCCTGACTTGGCCCTGGGGGTTCCTGAGGCATGCCATGACTTACAGCCATGCAACATACAACTCAGTCTTATCTCGGTGTTCTCTTTGGGGCTAGCTTGGCTGTTTCTGACCTAAATTTGACACTGCTGCTTTCCTTTTATTCCACTGGAAAAATATCCTAGGCTGGGCACAGTGGTTCACACCTATAATCCCAGCACTTTGGGAAGCCAAGGCAGGGAGAACACCTGAGGTCAGGAGTTCAAGACCAGCCTGACCAATATGGTGAAACCCCATCTCTACTAAAAATACAAAAACTAGCCAGGTGTGGTGGTGCATGCCTCTAATCCCAGTTACTTGGGAGGCTGAGGCAGGAAAATCATTTGAACCCTGGAGGCAGAGGTTGCAGTGAGCCGAGAACACGCCCCTGCACTCCAGCCTGGGTGACAGAGACTCCATCCCAAAAAAGAAAAAAATATCCTAAGTGTCTAGACAGTGATTATTCCTTCAGTTCCCCATAAAACCAGGTAGTTGGTGCCCCTTTGTCTATGAGCTCCCATTCAACAAGGCATCCCGTTCCTCTTCCCTCCAGAACCCCCACTCAGGGAAACGGAGCCTCCTGGATGCAGGGGAGCGTCATGACTTAGACGCACTCTAGGCCGATCCTTGGTTTCCTCTGCAGGACTGCCAAAGAGGTTCGTGGAAATCTTTCGGCAGAATCCTCTGGGCAGGTTTCTTGCCCGGCTCCGTGGAGAACAGCAGCAGGAACTTCTTCAGTGTTACTCCAAGGACTTCATCCTCTTGACCATGCGCGTGTCAACGAGGGAGGAATTAAAGGTGGGTAATTAGTTGCTGGCTAAGGGTCAGGCGTAGAGCCTGCATACTGGGCCTGGAGGAGACACAGGGACGTTTCTTCAGCCACCCACCTGGAGCTGGTGCTGTGAGGTCTGGGAACAGAACATGGTCTGTGAAGTGTGCTGGTGGGGGAAGGGCCACTCAGTCTCCTCTCAGAGATCCGTGCTCCCCCCTCAGCCCACTGCCCAGGGGCTCCGGAAACACAGAGATTTCCATGAATATGAGAAGACCTCCAATTTCCCAGAAATACTTTCTTTTTAAATGTTAAGTGTCTATTGAAAAAAATTAGAGGTAAATATGTAACTAACCCTAAGAATAAGTGAAATTCAATAGAAAGCAATACTTTTGACTACCTAAAAATGTTACACTTCAGTACACAAAAAAGGAAAGTGACGAAAGTGAGAACACCCTTAAAGCCAGTATGACTAGAGGTGGATTAAGTATTCTCAGGAATCAATAATACCCTAAGTTTTAAAAAATGAGTAAATGTTATAAAACAATTAACAGAATAATCATATCAACCTCCAGAAAACATAGGAACAATTTCTTAGCTTTATTATTAATAGCAAATCAACACAACAGTTTTTAGACATCGTATTTACTAATTTATTTTGCAAAGCTGATTTTTTTTTTGAGACAAGAGTTTCACTCTTTGTTGCCCACGCTGGAGTGCAGTGGCACCATCTCAGCTCACTGCAACCTGTACCTCCTGGGTTCAAGCAATTCTCCCGTCTCAGCCTCCCCAGTAGCTGAGATTGCAGGTGCCCATTTTGTATTTTTAGTAGAGACGGGGTTTCACCATGTTTGCCAGGCTGGTCTCAGACTCCTGACCTCAAGTGATCCGCCCACCTCAGCCTCCCAGAGTGTTGGGATTATAGGCGTGAGCTGCCATGCCTGGCCTGCAAAGCTGATTTTTAGAAAGGACAGCTGCCAATGCTGCAAAGAAAGGGCCAGGCCACGTGGCTGACGAGGGCGTGAACAGCAGGCACCCTGTGGAGCCACCTGGCAGAGCAGTTGAGTGCCTTGTTCCGTCTGCAGTGCTGACTATGCCCTGATGTGGACAAACGCTTCGTTCACGGGGATGTTGTTTTCAGCTCTGCTTCTAAAAATAAATAGTTCTCCAGAAATACAGGATGGGCAAGTTAAAGTGTGGCCACATGATGGGTTATCGAGCAGCCGTTCAAACGATGTTTTTCAAGTATGCAAGTGTACTCAGTAATAGAGAAAGTTCACAACGTAAAGAAGACATGGTGGCCCTAACATGGGATGAGGGAGGAGGAGGTAAAACTGGACAGGCGCATGCCAGGACAGCACTCAATTGTAATTTCTGCTTTTATGGTTTCCCAACAGTTCTGATTTTCCACGGGGAAAACATACCATTTTTGTCATTTAAAAATAGATTCTAAAAGCTTGTTTGAATCCCAGTTTCTGCAGATGGCTCTGTGGTCCTGCATCTGTGAACTAAAAGTGGCGTTAGAAGTGCCTGAGGAAGAGGTTTCCCTGCCATGGGTGCACCTGGCCTACCAGCGTTTCAGAAGCCGGCTGCAGAACTTCTCCAGAATCCTGACCATCTATCCCCAGATTCTCCACAGCCTGATGGAAGCTTCTCAAAACCACAAGCTGGCTGAACATGAGATGGTATGGCCCTCCTCTGCCTGCCTTGAGCCAGCGTTGGGGTGCTTCCAACTGCATTCTGGGAAGGGCAAGCTTTGGGGCTGTGTTCCAGGTGAAGATTTCTTCATGAGGCATACACCTCAGCTTAACTCGGAGATGTTAAGAACACAGCTTGCTGACGCTTCCCATACCCTAGACAATGAAAGATTAGGTTGCAAGCCTGGGACACAAGTATCCATGCAGCTAACAGCCAGGGCCTCTGGCATAAGGAAAACAGGGGCCAGGGGCAGTGGGTGGGGGCACTGCTAAGCTATGGCCCGCTGTCTGTCTCCCCAGACCCTGGACGCGTATGCCGCAATGGCCTGCACTGAGATGCTGACAAGAGACACCCTGAAGCCCAGTCCCCAGGCGTGGTTACAGCTAGTGAAGAATCTTTCCATGCCGATGGAACTCATCTGCTCCGATAGGCACATGCGAGGCAGCGGGACCCTGGCCCAGGCTGTCATCAGGGAAGTCAGGTGAGAGCCAGATGCCCTCCCCCACTTCTTCATCCAGCACAAACTCACCAGAAGCCTGCCCAGTGCCAGGCTGGGTGAGTGGCATCCTCGCTGTACCCTGGGCTCCTTCGTGGGAGCTGAGTGACTGGCGCCCTCTTTTGACAGAGTCCACTGGAGTCGGATTTTCTCCACTGCACTCTTTGTGGAGCATGTGCTCCTGGAAATTGAGAGCCAGGTCCCCGAGTTATGCAGGCTGGTGACGGAGCACGTCTTCTTACTAGACAAGGTGAGTACCTGGGCTGGCCTCCGCACATGCATGGTTCCCCGCTTTTCCAGAAGAACAGCGCTGACATTGATCCGCATCTGCGAGTCACTTTTTTGGCTTTGACCGTCTTGTCTGAAGTGGGAAGGTGATTTTATCACTAGGGCATTACCTTTCCCACGTTTAATTATCTACCGTCTGCTGATTGCTAAGTCAGGTGTATCATTTAGAAACTACTCCAGGAACTGTGTGCAGAAAGGGACCGATGCAGGGAACATCCTTGTGAAACCCCGGGGAGGGGTGCCTGGCCTGCTGGAGTGAGTCCAGAATAGACCGTTTGGCCGTCTGTGGGAGCTGTTACTGTTGCCATGGTCACTGAGACAGGGATGTCCAAGAATGCCACTGGGGTTGGGGCCTTCAAAACAGTGCTGTCAGCAGAACCAAGGGAACAGGAAGCCACAAGCCTGTCCCTCAATACCCTTCATAAAGCTGCTAATGTGGGGCAGTGCCCTGCAGAGCAAAGCCTGTGACCCTGCAGGGATGCATCTGTATCACAGAGAAACTTCCCATTTGCTCTCAAGCACACTGATACAAGAATGCTGGATACAGGACTGTTAGGAATTGCAAAAAATCTAAATGCCCATTACCCAGCAGACAGGTACAACACAGCACCCAACAGCAGCGATCTGGACCTAATGTGTCATGAAGAAAATGAGCTGCAGAAGCCTGCACCTAGTGTGATATCATTGATACAAAGTTTTAAAACATTCAAAACAATCCCATGTTGATACAGGCTTACAGCTCTCCTAAAAGTAGAAATTTTAAAATGTGGTCCTTTCTGGGGAGGGGAGGCAAGGAAATCTGATCAGAAAGGGGTGTAGAAATTGTAACTATGTATAATGTTTTCTCTAAAAAAAAGATCTATCCCAGCTGCTTAGGGGGCTAAAAGAGATTTTTTTCTTAATGATCTAAAGCAAATATTCCAAAAATGATGAGATTTCTTAAAGCTTGGTGGGGGATATCCAGATGCTCATTATTGAAAGTCTGAACTATCTCCTAGTGGTGGGAGAGGAGGAGAACTTGAAGGAAAAAGGAGAGAGGAAACCGTAACTTGAGAATTTAGTCCTATGACAAGCAACAATCGCTTAAAGAGCCTTTAAACTGCTAAATGAAGAATTGCGAAGGCCTCTCATCTCGCAGACATGCAATCACGGCCCTGACTCTGCAGGCGATGTCCCCTCTGCCACCCGGCCTGGCCGCCCTCCCTACTGCTAATGATTCCTGTCACTGCTTTTCTTCAGTGTCTTCGAGAGAACTCTGACCTCAAGACCCACAGGCCTTTTAGGGCCGTGATGAGCACCCTCTGTGAATGTAAGGAGAGCGCCAGCAGGACCTTCACCAGGTGAGACCTTAGGTTTGGATCTGTGAAGGTGGGAATGCTGACTCTTTCATGGTTTTCACTTTTTCTGGCCAGTTTCTCTGCTTCAGAACTGATCACCCTTCTTGGATTCTAGGTTTGGGGTCCAGCCATGCCCCATCTGCCTGGGAGATGCACAGGACCCCGTCTGTCTGCCCTGCGACCATGTGTACTGCCTGCGCTGCCTAGAAGCCTGGCTGGTCTCGGGGCAGATGATGTGCCCCTTCTGTTTAACTGTCTTGCCAGACACATTCTCTCCAACTGTTTCCCAAGAGCACAGGTAAAACACCCTTTCTTTCACGAAAGCATCTGTTTTTTTTTCTTTGTTTGCCAAACATAATATTCAGAAATATAAACTCTATTAACCTTTGTTTGGTAGAAAACCTGATTTCAGAGAACAATCATAAGAGACACCACTTATGTACTTTCATAAATATCTGGTATCTCAAGATTATTATCTCCCCAAGACATACACACAGATTTGAGAGAGAGCAAATTCAGAGGAAATAAGCTAGAAAGTCAACAAAGATCCCCACCAGAGGCCTAAGGAATTTAGACACCACTGGTCTTTTTTTTTTTTTTTTTGAGGTAAGAGGAGTCTCACTTTGTTGCCCAGGTTGGAGTGCAGTGGTGTGATCTCGGCTGACTGCAACCTTTGCCTCCTGGGTTCGAGCAATTCTCCTGTCTCAGCCTCCCAAGTAGCTGGGATTACAGGCAGCCATACCTGGCTAATTTTCTTGTATTTTTATTAGAGAAGGGGTTTCACTGTGTTGGCCAGGCTGGTCTCGAACTTCTGACCTCAGGCGATCTACCTGCCCCGGCCTCCCAAAGTGCCTGGCAAACACCACTGGTCTTAATGCATTAACATCATTCACAGTCTCTGACCTGAGGACCAGCCCACTTCTTGTCTAGCTTTTCAGGTGGTTAACAACAGCTCTAGCTCTCTGGGCTCAGCAGGCCTCAGCCCTGCTGAGGGGTTGGTTTTCCTTCCCTCTCAGTCCTCCTGAAATTGGAGCACCAGGCACTCCCAGTGGACAGGTTCTTTGACATGCTTTGGGGTACTGAAGGGTGTTGCTGACTGCTGCAAATGATCAAAGTGTTCCTAGAAAGAGAGGCATCTAAATGTCATCTGTTGTTCTGAAGACTAGCTCTAATGGATGAGAGGAACGATTTGAATCTTTAACAGTGAAAGGCAGGGCCCGGTGTGGTGGCTCACGCCTGTCATCTCAGCACTTTGGGAGGCCGAGGCGGGTGGATCACCTGAGGTCAGGAGTTCAAAACCAGCCTGGCCAACATTGTGAAACCCAGCCTCTACTAAGTATGAAATTAGCTGGGCGTGGTGGCGGGTTCCTGTAATCCCAGCTACTGGGGAGGCTGAGGCAGGGGAATCACTTGAGCCCGGGAGGTGGACGTTGCAGTGGGCCGAGATCGCACCACTGTACTCCAGCCTGGGCAACAAGAGCCAAACTCCGTCTCAAAAAAAAAAAAAGGTGAAATGCTGTCCAAATCTCCAGTCATTCTGTGAGGAGGGGTTTGGGAAACACCATCCCCTGGTCTTCTGATTTGTGCTCCTCGTGTCCTAAGGGAAGCCATTGAAAAGCATGCCTGCCTCCGGCAGACGTGCAACAGCTTCTTCGTAGACCTGGTGTCCACCATGTGCTTCAAGGACAATGCTCCGCCTGAGAAGGAAGTGATCCACAGCCTGCTCTCTCTGCTGTTTGTCCAAAAGGAGCTCTTAAGAGATGCCCCCCAGAGTAGGTCGCTTTCTTCCTGTAAACCTGGAAGCTTATTTCTGCATCTCACTCCTGCACACCTCATGCAACCAGCTGCCTTTCTCTTTCTGGTTTAAGGACACCGCGAACACACCAAATCTCTCTCTCCATTCAATGACGTGGTGGATAAGACTCCTGTCATCCGCTCGGTGATACTGAAGCTGCTTCTCAAGTACAGGTAAGAGCAACAACATGGAGACTTGCTTCTGGAAAGCCCCGGCCTTTGCTCTTCATCATGGCTCTTGTTACTGAGTCTTCTCGTCATTACTAGTAGCTGGTACACAATCTGGGGGAGTTTTTTTGGTGAGAGACGACCTGGTTATCTGTACTGGTTGGGTATTCTGACGTTTTTCACATTAGGCATGAGTTTAGTACACCCACAAGCATACGTCTAGCCAGAAGCAAACAGTGCCATGAGGGGATGGTGGTGGCGTGAAGGTCATGGAACTCGGGAGGTAGGCATCTGTGGTGCTGACCTGGTTCCACAGTGGCCTCGTCTTGTGGTTTTTAGGATGGTAGCCTAGACTGCTGCTCACCCCGAATGTCCTTCATGTCTTCTAACGATACTCCCCACAACATGGGCTCTATGTATTTCCTTGTGAAAGGCTGTTGACATCCAAGAATAGTGTCCCTGGTGGTACTTGTATTGCTCTAATATTGCAGTCCTCAGTGTTGGTGTGGACCCTTGGGTGTGAGGTAGGTCTCTGAGGTCAAAACTATTTAAAAATTAGAATACTAAGATAAATATGCCTCTATTTTTAGCATGGTGACACAGGATGACGTTACAAAAGCAGTGGTAGGTCAAGCTGCGGCGCAAACAACACTGTAGTCGCAACATCATCTTCACCACTGTGCTTACATGGTATTTTTTCATGCCAGTTTCCTTTTTACTAAATCTTGACTCTTGAGGATTTGACTTTTTAATGTTTTGTGGAAACGGGGAGCACACAGAAAACACTCCCACTGCACACCAGAGGTGACGCTTACCTCGCAGAAAATCACTCATGAGAAGTCTGGAGTTAGCAGCTGCTTTGTTTCTGGGCTGGCTCTTGTGCTGGGCGGATGCACACGAGTTCTCCAGGGCTGGGCAGGCCCCTCCTGGAAATCTGCAGAGCCAGCTGGCCTCATCCAAACAGCGGAGGGTGTTTACTTAAAGACATTTTGAGTCAATCTGTGGCGATATTAATGAATGCGGATAGTTTCTAAAAATGCAGAATCAAAATGTGTCAAATTTTGCAAGACCTGCATAGCCCAGTGAACCGATATTTTCCAAATGACCAACGCCTGATGTCACAAAATCGTGTGGGTCAAAAAGGAAAAACATTTAAAGTACAGGCAGGCCGGGCATGGTGGCTCACGCCTATAACCCCAGCACTTTGGGAAGCTGAGGTGGGTGGATCACCTGAGGTCAGAAGTCCGAGATCAGCCTGGCCAACAAGGTGAAACCCCATCTCTACTAAAAATATAAAAATCAGCCAGGCATGGTCGTGGTGGGCGCCTGTAATCCCAGCTAGTTGGGAGGCTAAGGCAGGAGAATTGCTTGAACCTGGGAGGCAGAGGCTGCAGTGAGCTGAGATCGTGCCACTCCAGCCTGGGTGACAGAGCAAGACTCCATCTCAAAAAAATAATCAAGTATCTGGCAGAACTTTTAACATAATTATGAAAAATACACTGATACGGTTTCAGGTTCCACATTGCAACCAACCTTTAGACATGATCATTTGTCACTGTTGGCACAGTATTAAGGAATGATATCCACAATAATCTGCAAAAACTGTGAAACATTCCTCGCTGCCCCCAGTGTGTGAGGACGGGTTTTCCTCACTTTCTTCACACGGCACAGCTGATGGGGAGCAGAGGCAGGGCGGGCAGGCAGGAGACTTGCAGAGCCAGGCCCCAGGGTGAGAACAGGAATGGGAGACCAAGCCCTTCTTCTCACTGATTCATGTTTTGGAAAAGAGTTTTTTTAAATGTTATTTATCATGTAATAGCTTTACTGTTATTTTAAATGAAACCTTTTGTTTTTAATGTCTCATAATTCCTATCATAAATATTGATAATATAACCCACATAAAGAAAGGCTCTTCAGGGTTCTCAGTAATTTTTAAGACTATAAAAGGGTCCTGAAACCAAAAAGTTTGAGAACAGGCTGCTCTAAAACGGTTTATATTCCCAGTATAATGCTACAGTGTTTTCCCTAAAATGTAAGAAACTATATACATGTGTATGTTTACATACACACACACAGACAGGATAGATGACCTTCTTTTAGTAAGATACATCTCCAGATCTGAGAGAGCCAGGAATAATATTTCTCTTCCCACAGCTTCGATGATGTAAAAGATTATATTCAGGATTACTTGACCCTGTTAAAAAAGAAAGCATTCATAATTGAAGATAAAACTGAACTGTACATGCTGTTTATCAACTGCCTGGAGGTAAGTGAACTCTCTCTTCCTGAATTTCTTTTGCAAACTATCTGAACCACACGGTTTAAAATGTACAGAATAATTTTAGTCAGTATAATTAACAAATGCTCTGTTAATTATAAATAAAATTATATATAAAAAAGAAAGGTTTCAAAGACATTGCTTCTGTCTTCAACAGTGTATACATTGGCATTTATGTGCATATGCATACAAAAAAGATCAGCCTAGAAGAATGAATATACCACCAAAGTTAACAGTGGTTATCACTGGGTGCAGACATTATGAATACTTTTTATTATCTTCATAAAATACATAAATTAGATTATATAAAACTTTTTCCTCATAGGTTCACTTTTCCCCCTCCTTCTTGCCCTTAAAATAAAAAGGAGTATTAGGTTTCCATGAATCAAGAAATTTATACTGAAACCTGCATTAGTATTTTTTATCCTTCCTTCATTCTCCACAGTCACGCTGGCAATTTTAGAAGCTTGGGGCTTCCATATTTAAAAGAATAATATCCTTTTCTTTCTTGTTCCTTAGGATTCAATACATGAGAAGACCAGTGTTTGCTCCAGAAATGATGAACTGAACCACCTGAGAGAGGAAGGTGTTTTCCTTAAGACATATTCTCCAGTGCGACGTGGCCGAGAGCCTGCCCAGGAGGCCTCGGTGGAATACCTGCAGGAGGTGGCCCGGATCCGCCTCTGCCTTGATAGGGCTGCAGATTTCCTCTCAGAGCCCCAGGGAAGCCCAGGCAAGTCTTTACCTTGCTTTACTTTGGGCTGAAAGGCTCTGTTATTTAGAAATTCCAGGGCTGGACGCGGTGGCTCACGCCTGTAATCCCAGCACTTTGGGAGGCCGAGGCCGGTGGATCACGAGGTCAAGAGATTGAGACCATCCTGGTCAACATGGCGAAATGCCGTTTCTACTAAAAATACAAAAAACTAGCTGGGCATGGTGGCGTGTGCCTGTAATCCCAGCTACTCAGGAGGCTGAGACAGGAGAATTGGCTGAACCCAGGAGGCAGAGGTTGCAGTGAGCCGAGATCGCGCCATTGCACTCCAGCCTGGGTAACAAGAGCGAAACTCTGTCTCAAAAAAAAAAAAAAAAAGGAAATTCTAGGAGTGTGGGAACTGGTTCTATGAAGAGACTATTACTGGGCCTTTCCATGTCCTCCCCCCGGACATGCTTCTGTGAATTCCCGTGGGGATGTCCTGTGTCCCCAGGACATGCTTCTGTGGATTCCTGTGGGGAGGTCCTGTGCCCTCTGGTTGGCCTTGTGTCCTTCCACAAATACCCCAAGTCACCAGCTGCTCACCCACTTTCTTGTTGGCCTTTCAGAGATGGCGAAGGAGAAGGAGTGCTACCTGCGGCAAGTCAAGCACTTCTGTACCTGCGGTGAGAACGACTGGCACCGGGTGTACCTGGTGCGGAAGCTCAGCAGCCAGCGGGGAATGGAATTCGTGCAGGGCCTCTCCAAGCCGGGCCATCCGTGCCAGTGGGTGTTTCCCAAGGAAGTCATCGAGCAGCAGGTGAGAAGTGGGGCTGGCAGCTCTTGAACATGGACCCCCACACTCCCATACACCATGCTCACATACCCCCCATCACACCCACACCCCTATACCGAGACCCCCACCCAAACCCCACACCATACCCCTACATACCACACCTGCCATACCACACCCACACACCTCTACACCAACACCCCCACACCCACACTTCCACAACACATACCTACACCACAGCCCCTCACACACAAACCTATACCCCACACTCCTAAACCCATAACCCATACCGCCCACACCTCCATGTCCCACACACTCACACCCCTACACCACTCTTGTACCACACCCCCACACATCATGCCCCCACACCTATACACCACACCCCCAGCTGGTGCCGATGTTCCTGCATTCCGCCCACCCTCAACCTTGCCAGAGCAGAAACATGTGCTTATCCGTCTGGTCCTTTCTCTCCACCTTCTACTGATCTGCCCCACCTGGTGATCAGTTTACAGCAGCTGCTGTAGGGCCAAGGTGAGGCCTCACCTCAGAGCTTCCTTAATTAGGTATCACTTCTACTTCAATTTGACTCAGGGAAAGTAGAACATTTTTGTGGCCTTTGCTTTCAGCAAATTAAACATAGTTCACCTTGCAACCTCTGACAGGCAGAGAGATGCAAGAGTGAGAAGAACAGAAGAACTGCATAAAAGGCCAGGTGGGCGCGGGGGCTCACACCTGTCATCCCAGCACTTTGGGAGACCGAGGTGGGTGGCTCACTTGAGGTCAGGAATTCATCGAGACCAGCCTGGCCAACATGTTGAAGCTTCGTCTCTGCTAAAAATAAAAGTAAAAGTAAAAAAAATTTAGCTGGACATAGTAATGAGTGCCTGTAGTCCCAGCTACTTAGGAGGCTGAGGCAGGAGAATTGCTTGAACCCAGGAGGCGGAGGTTGCAGTGAGCCAAGATGGCACCACTGCACTCCAGCCTGGGCGACAGAGTGGAACCACTCCTTCCCACTCCCAAAAAAGAGGCTTTGAAGCCTCTCAGTGGTCCTTTCCAGATGCCCAGAAATTAACAAATTCTTATTGTCCTGGGGATCAAAAATGGTACTAAAAACCTGGCACTGTGTGACCACCGCTGGGGTTGAGAGTTGACCTGACTCGAGTCACCCAGCCTCGGGCATGGTGCAGTGCGATGCCTCGAATATCAGAAGCAGGCAGCTCCCTGGTCAGTGCTGCTGTCGCCAGGCGTTCCCTGCTCTCGAACCTCCTCCTCTACGGAGGAGGAAGCTCCGGCCAAGAAGGCACCAGACTGCCCTGCCTTAGGCCAGGTGGGGGAATCCAGCTCAGCTGCCTTTAAATCTCCAGTGGTCAACCTGCTCCTGTACCTAGTAAGACAGTTCTTTGCAAAACATTCCTCCCATTGTTCACTGCAACTCACCCGTGTTCCCGGGGCTGCAGAAGGACCACCCGGGCCAGATGGATTGGTACCTGGTGTACGGCAGTGAATACAAGGCTCTCCGAGACGCTGTGGCCAAAGCTGTCCTCGAGTGCAAACCACTGGGCGCTGAGACTGCTCTGAAGGTAGGGTGGGCCTGTGGCTTCTCACTGATGCCAGATGACACCCCTTGGGGCCTGCGTGTTCCCTGGGTGACGTCCAGCGATGCAGGGTGGTGGACCACTGAAGCCCTGATCACATGACACTGTACTGTGAGTCCCGTGCCCACGGCCTCCGGGGCGCACCTGGCCGGTATACGCGAACCAGTGGCTGGAACAGGACAGCTATGACAATTGGGCCAGGCTGACAGATTTGCTGTCTTACTGATCTGCCGAGGCCGTCGGCAGCCCCTGTTGATTTGTTTCTGTCCATTGCTTCCTTTGAGACCCTGTGGGAAAACAGTGGAAGAAAGATGCTGACACGACTATTTCTATCTATATGCATTTGCGATTCACAGACATGCTTGTGCTTAATAAAAATACATACGTTGGTGTAGTGTGGGAAGTTAAAAAATATAAAGATGTTTTTAGAATCTAACCTTTAAATTGGTCTGGTCTGGCTTCCTTTTTGAGTTCCTGTGCCAGGAAAAGAGGAAATAGAAAATCCTTTCTGCTCAGGAAGTTTCTAAGACCAGTGAAGGAGTCAGAAGAACAGATGGTGATTCCGTTGCTTCTGTTATTAAACTGGCTGCTAAACATGCATTGAGTTTAATCAGAGTATTTTAGGAACTTTGTAGCCCAAAAGTTGCTTGCCAGTTGATGGCCCATGTGGGGCCTGACCCCAGGTGTTCAGGCCTAGAAAAGGCTTCTTCCCTGATTGGTGGGTTGAGGGCTGAGGTACTTTCCTTTTCACACGCAAACTATGTGGACATTTAGCCCCTAGGTAGATCTGGGGGTGGAGGCGGGCAGTACCTCATTCCTGTAATCCCAGCACTTTGGGAGGCCTAGGTGGGCAGATCAGTTCAAGACCAGCCTGGCCAACATAGTGAAACCCTGTATCTACTTAAAAAAAAAAAGTGTGTGTGTGTGTATACGTGTGTGTGCACACACCACACACACTTGGGAGGCTGAGGCAAGGGAAATACTTGAACCCGGGTGGTGGAGGTTGCAGTGAGCCAAGATTGTGCCACTCTACTCCAGCCTGGGCAACAGAGCAAGACTCCATCTCAAAAAAAAAAAAAAAAAAAAAGACCTGCTGAGCCTTTAAATTCTCACTTGATGCCCTTGATTTTGCAGGCTTGCCAGACCTCCAGAGCCCTGCAGGCAGCCCACTTCCTGTTGGCGCTGTTCAGAGAGGTGGCTGTTCTGTACAGATCGCACAACGAGAGCCTCCACCCCACGCCAGAGGTGAGTAACCACCTTCAAGGCTGAGTTCAGTCTCAGCGTTTGGAGGGGCTTTATTGAGCAGAATACAAGTTAACACAAATCATGCCATAATTTTTTTATCTAAGATGGAGGTTTTCAACCTTGTTATATGAACAACTATTTTCTGTTTAACCCAAAGCTTGAAGAATTATAATGAAAACTAAAAAACCTAAGACAATGTTTCACACACAAAATATCAGAATTGATGCTTAAGCATGTGGAGGCTGTATTTGTTTATGCAAATTCTCTTCTCTGAAAAATTGCCCTTCAAATGGTGATTTCTCCATATTTACCTTGATATTTGATATATAGTTGGTGTCAGTGTACGCCTGAAAGCAGACCTTTGAATTCACACAATATTCTTTGATGTATCTTAATGTTAAATTTTTTTCCCGTCAGCAACGTGAAGCTGTGAGCCAGTTCATTGGCGAATGCAAGATCCTTTCATCTACTGATATCAGGCACTTCGCAACATCTCTCGTGGACAATTCTCTGCCATTGTTGAGGGCAGGCCCCAGTGACAGCAGCCTTGAGGGCACAGTGACAGAAATGGCCATTCATGCTGCAGCCGTCCTTCTGTGCGGACAGAATAAAGTCTTGGAACCCCTAAAGAATCTGGCCTTCTCCCCAGCCGACATGGCGGTAAGAATAGGCTCCGATTCCACTGGCCTTCACCAGCACCCACACCAAGAGCTTGTCACCGTGGAGACCGAGCTGCAGCCGTGGGCACTCTTGAGCATCTTTATCTCCTTGATTCTTGAGCACACACGATAGTGGCAGACTTGCCTTGGCCTTTGTTATTTCACTGGGAGCTGTTCTGTTTTCTTCACAGACAGCTTCAGAAGTCAAGCAGAAGGGAAGCACTGCTCACTTCCTTCCTCTAGGCCTCCTGCGGAGCAGCCACACCTCCACATGCTCACTTACCTAGCACTCTCTCTGCTTTCTTGTTTTTCAGAATGCTTTTCTCCCAACCATGCCTGAAGACTTGCTGGCTCAAGCTAGGAGATGGAAAGGTCTGGAGGGAGTCCAGTGGTACAGTAAGTGTTGGGGTCTGGATGATCCCACACTCCTCTCAGCTTCACAGGGTGTCCGGATGCCATGAAGCACTGGGTTCGACTTGGGGTCCACGTGGTTTGTGCCTCAGGGTCCCAAATCATCTGCCTTCTCCCCATGGTGTCTGCAGAATACGGGTGGCTTGAAGGAGCTGGCACTCTACTGGCTAGATGATCCAAACCATTCCATTTCTTGGTCATGTGGAAAAGACCCTCTGAGACGCACTTCTTTTCTCTGGAATATGCTATTTTGGGAGGCGGAGGGGACGGGGAGCACAACAGAGGTACATTCACAGGCCCCTCACAAAATAACAAATTTTTGACACAAAGATAGCTCTTCTGCAATACGTGAGGTATAGCAGTGGGAGACGGACTAATAGAACCCCTGACATGTAACTTTTGCTATTGCCTGAGTAAATGTTTTAAAACTAGTTTTCAAAGTCATTATAAAATATGCTCGCGACAAAAAACAGCATCAAAGAGAACTGAAGGGTCTAGAATTCTATCCACCTTGCTCCAGAAGTGCGCCTGCTACGGGCCTATCTTCCAGTTTCTCTGTGCTTCAGACAATTAAACTCAGACATTTTTCACTGACAACATACACCTGTTGAGCTTCAGGCAGGTGTCACAGCACTTAACAGATCAGCTCCAGATCTGGTGGGTGTCCTGGACACCCATTCTCATATTTTGGTCAGGGCCAGAGAGTAGAGAGTTAGCTTTCCCCTTTCAATGTGTGTGATTTGGTGAAACCTCATTAGCCAGTGTGTGTCCTGTTCTCTTCACAGCTTGTCCCAATGGCCATCCTTGCTCCGTGGGAGAGGTGAGTCTTGGTATTTAAGATAGGGCATGAGGGGTGGCACGCATGCCAGGGTGGGAGGAGCAGGATCGTGGGTGAGGAGAGCACAGGCTCACTGTGGACTGCCCTGGGTGCTCTGAGCATGTGGTGTCAATGGCGCTAAGGGTTTGTAGCTTGGGGCTTCTCAGCCTCTGCACTGTGGACAGCCTGTGGGACGTCTGGCAGTATGCCTGACCTCGAGTCCCTGGAGGCCAGGAGCACTCCTCCCAGTGTCAGACCTAAAGCCAGACACTGACAAAGGCGCCCTAGGGTTGGGAACTGCTGCTAGCCATTCTTTCTAGCCACTGCGGCACGGGATCAGTGGCCCTGGTCTTGATAGAATGGCGAGGTGTGGCCTGGACCACAGGCTGCATGATTAGCCCACAGACAAGGTTCGTCCAGATGCCAAAGGACAGGAAGAAGCGACTTGTAGACTGCCATGGGGGGAGAACTTGATTATTCCTCTCTGTATTCTCAAGCATCTAGCTCAGAGTCCTCCATACAGTATCTATACTTGCTGAGCAAGAGCCTGGTGGGTTGAGCTGATACACGGTAGTTGTTAGTTATTAGTCAGTGTTACTTAGTTAGCTGGTTGAGACAGTGTCAGGCTCTCTTGCCCAGGCTGGAGTGCAGTGGCATGATCATAGCTCACTAACACTGAACTCCTGGGCTCAAGTGATCATCCTGCCTTGGCCTCCCAAAGTGTTGGGATTATGAGCCACTGAGCCCAGCCTGATACGTGTCATTTAATACAGTATATAAGAGACACGGAAGGAGAAAAACTGATATATACATTTCATTTTTCTGCGCTTCAATCACTTCCTTGTCCATGAAATGAGGAGACTGAAATAGATTCTATCCAGGCGTGCTCCCAGCTCTTTTCTGTGACTGGTTTGTCTGTTGTCAGCTGTAATTCTCAGTATTCAGTAGCATAATATCTGATTTAGAAAAATGAGCCTCTGGAAGTAGATCATATGACTGGATTTTTTTAAAAATAAAAAAGTCCAAGCCAGGTGTGGTAGGTAGCTTATACCTGTAATCCCAGCACTTTGGAGGCTGAGGCAGGCAGATTGCTTGAGCCCAGGAGTTTCAGACCAGCCTGGGAAACATGTTGAAACCCTGTCTCTACAAAAAAAACACAGAGCATCAGCAGGGCATGGTGGTGCATGCGTGTGGTCCCAGCTACTTGGAAGGCTAAGGTGGGAGGATAGCTTGAGCCTGGGGAGGTCAAGGCTGCAGTGAGCCAGGATGGTGCCACTACACTTCAGCCTGGATGACAGAGCAAGATAAATATAGGAAAAAGTCCAAATGGACATAAGGAAGTGAGTTTGGAAGCTATTCTAGTGTTCTTGGTATTAGATCATGAAGAGCTACAGGCCAGTGTGACAGATGGAAGAACAGAAAAAATGCTGACCACGAGAAAGGAAGGTTGAATTTTATGTACTTGCCTGTAAAGTGTCACCCTGGGAATAAAGCTTAAATTTTCTCATTTAAAAAAAAAAACCAAAAACAGTTCAAATTTGCCCATGTACAACATTAGTGAGTACCTACCCTGTGCCCATGGGTTCTCTACCCACCTGAAACGCTGGAACAGACAATCTGAGGCTGCTCACGTCCTCCAGCGATAACGGGGTATCATTTGCAGGACAGCGTTTGTACATAAAATGGTACTGGCTCCAGAAGTGGTTCTGAGTGCCCTCTGTCTTCACTCTAGTGCGGCAGGCCAATGGAACAGAGCGTTTGTGTTGACTGTCATGCACCAATCGGAGGCATTAACCACAAACCTCAGGATGGCTTTCAAATGGTCAGGTATGTGTATCGGGGTTGTATTTCCTAAGTACTCAAACCTTGGGGTATCAGGCTGTTTTTCTTCCAGCTGATAAAGCGATACTCAAGATAGTACTAATTACTCCAGTACATCTGGACCTGTGTCATACTGAATAGCAATGCTGAAGTCCCACAAGTCACACAGCAGGGAGGTATCTGACCTGTTGTTGGCTCACTGGGCCCTGAAATGCAAAGCAGGCTACACTTTAATACCCGTTAATATTAACACAGGTGTCTTCCTTTTGGGCCTTGGGTGCACCTTCTATAGAAATAGGCGAGACATAAACAGATGATCTAGTTCACAGGGACATGTGTGTCTGCAGGGCCCAAACCTGGGCTTTTGTCTCTTCAGCAGATGCCATCTCACTTGTCAACAATCTTAGCTTTCTCCATTTTTTTTTTTGAGAAAAATGAAGGAGACATAGTCTTATCAAATGCCAGACTTCAGAATCCAGATAAAAATCTGACCCCACACCAAGATGAGTGCGGTCCTAAATGCTCCTTTCAGAGAGTGGGACCTGCACACAGTAAGCACGTTCTGACCGTTCTACTACAGTCACAGCTTAACATATTTTCATGTTAAGAAACTATCACTGTGTCCTCCAGTCTCTAATATTTTTGCCACTGAGAGTATCTACCACACTGCCCCTCCCGTCTGCCAGACTTTGGATCTCAGTTTTTCCTTTGGGAAAATGAGAGCAACATGGACACCCATGGGATCCCAACTGTCCCAAACTCTAGGTGTTCTTAGCCCAGCCGCTCCTCTCCGGACAGAGACTTCAGTGGAAAGGATGGGTCCAGGCCTACGTAACACCCTGCCCCGGGATCAGCGTCAACACTGCACAGCACAGCCACTTTACGCTGAGAATGCAGTGGGGTCTGGTCCGCCAGAAAGGCGAGTCTGTCACGATAGACTCTTAGGAACATGGCCTGGGCTTAGTGGAACACGAAGTTCTCTGGACGTAGCTGTCTTCTCTGCCAAGAGCCTCAGTCCAAGTGCTGAGAACATGCAGTGCATCCAGGCGGCCGGCCTCAGCCTCTACCCTGTGTTCTCTTTTTCTTTCCAGCAACAGCGCAGATAGAACGCAGAGCGGCCACGTGCTGGGCAACCCGCAGCAGAGAGACCTGGTGGTGACATGTGACCGAGGGCTGCCCCCACTGGTCTTCATACTTATCCGGCTACTCACTCACTTGGCTCTGCTTCTGGGAGCTGCCCAGAGTCCCCAGGTATAGCCCGGTGCTGCCAAACAATGTGTTGAGGTACTCTAGGAAGAACCTGCTTTCCCCTCTTCCCAGGGAGTCCTAGCTGCTGCATTGTGAAGATAATTAGTCTGTAAAGTAATATGAAGGTTGCACATCGTCATGTCCCCGGCCCCTGTGGCACAGTAGGGTATGGGGAAGTACTCACCAGAGGATATAAAATCCACTTCCGATCAACAGCTCTATCTTTGGTCCACATCTCGGAGTAGAGAGGCTGCCATCTTCGTTATTTCACCTGTGTCTTTGTTGTGGCTCTAGGGAAGAAACAGAGAGCACACTGCATTCTTCTAAGTTAATACTAACCAAGAGGGCAAAAAGTACAGGCTCTGAGGATTCTTTCTCCCACTCTAATAACAGAAAAGCCAGCAGCTGTTCCGCTTGCTCGCCTTCCTTTCATCTGTTTGAATCGTGCTTGGATCACTCCATAGCTTTCATCCTAGAGACGTCCTTCCACCTCAGTGCTGGTGCTCCACTCCCTACAGCCTCTACCAGGCTCCCCATCTCATCTACAAACCAGATCCCAGATCCCACTGAACACTCTGTTCTGTTGCCCCCACAGGCTCTGATGAACATCATTAAGCCTCCAGTGAGGGATCCACAAGGCTTTCTGCAGCAGCACATCCTGAAGGACTTGGAGCAGCTGACCAAGATACTGAGACACAGTGCTGATGAGACCACCAGTGTGGTCCACCTCGTCCTGCGTGGGCTTCTCCAAGAGGGGAACCAGCTCTCTGGCAAGAGTGAGGAAAGGGGCAGGGGCTGGGTGGGGATCACATGGCACAACTGCAGTGAAAGCGGCTCGTTGTCTTTGGACCACCCCACACATGGCCAGTCCGAGCTCTGTCCGTGCTGTGGCTGGAAAGAATGAGAGAACACACAGAGAAAATCGTGTCTAGTAAAGGCAATGCCCAGAGCTGGGAACAGGAAGCACATTGCTTGCCCAGAGGATGTTAGGAGCTGCTCTGTTCTCTCCACTCACCCCTGCCTGGCTAAGACCCACAGTACTCGGGAGCGCCTGCACACAAATGTTCAGCGTGCATATATGGGAAGTCTTTTCAGTTCCAAAGGCAGCCCCGCAGGTCATTCCCCTACCATGCTGGGAGTACTATTGCTCACACAGGTGGTATGTGTCAAAGACGTCACCATCGCAGCTCCTGCTTTCCCAAACACATCGCAGTTGTGTGCTGATGTATTAAATGTTTATATGTCCAGTTATGTTAAAAAAAAAAGGAGGCAATAAAACATTGTATTCACTGAGCTAATTTTAAAAAATTTTAAATCTATACAGAAAGGTCTGTAAAACAACTTAGTAAAATGGTTATCCGTGAGTGGCAGAATTAAAAGTTATTTGCTAATCTGCAAAAACCACAATGACTATTGTGAGGACAATGTTAAAGTAATAATAATAGCAATAAAAAGTCCTGCCCGTGATAAGAAAATCTGCTCCCACCTCAGATTCTTCTTTGCCCGAAACCAGCATTCATATTTATTTTCCATTTTGAACAATCTGATTTGATTTTAAGCCTCTTATTCTGGTGGGATTTCAACGAGGCGCGCGCACCCACGGTCACACTAATGACAGAATCCTGGAAGCAGGCGGACAGTCCGTTCCTGCAGCACTCTGCATCTGTGTGGTCTGCCTCAGGCTTGGGTGGCAGCAGCTGAGATGCCTGGTGATGGCCTGGCCCGATACTATGTCCTGGGCTTTGAAGCTTAGGTTCTGTTCTTTCAGTACTTTTTTCAAAATAGTTCTAAGATTACAATTATGTAAGGTAGAGGGAAATTTTAGAGATTGACATTATCTTAAAGATCACTGAGGTGATGGTAGCAGCAGAACTATTTCAAAATACTTAGATTAATTAAGCTATTGCCTCAAAGGGAGCGTTATTTCCATTAAACACTTATTTAGTGTTTATTACACATGGACTGCTGTGCTCTTTGTGCCTTGGGCAACCTACACATTTCAGGGTTTTTTGCAGGGCTTTTAAATTTTGACATAAGACTGTCAACTAAAGAAAAGAGGAACAACTGGGAAAAGGACATTGCGGCTGTGATTTTGCCTGAACTGGAGGTAAGCAGTAAATGGCGGCTGCGTTGCTCCCCTGCCCAGAAAGGAAGGCTCCCAGCATCTGCTGAGTGCTCCTTGCCTGCTGCCCTTCATAATGGTGCCAGCGGGAGCCTGTGGCTGAGCCCGACTCCGATACTCTCCACCTCGAGTCGCCCCATACTCCTCCTGTCCCCAAGTGCTCTTCCCTCTTGCAGCTGCTCATGAGTCAGTCCCCGAGGAATTACTGGGAATCCAAGTGCAGGCAGTATTTTTCTCTCCGTTACTTTTTACAGCAGAATGTAACGTACGAGGTACAGAAACCATCACGTAGATACCCACTAAAAATGAACCAACAATCATAGACGAATTACTCTTCTAGCAGTCACAATACTACTAAGAGTAATATGGGTCTCTGAATCTCATTCTGTTTGGGGGGACATAAATCTATAAACAACCCTGAAATTAGAATAAAAGATCAAAGGGAATGCCTGATGACACACTCAGAGCAGGGGACAAACTCCCTAGTATGCAGATACCCACTGGTGGAGTGACTGGGTGTTCCAATCTGTTTGTGGCAATACCTCACTTCCAGAATTGTTTCATTTTCTCCATCCAGCATCTAGATAAAACCCTTCCCACCGTTAATATTCTGATGAGCCAAGATAAGCGTATCAGCTCTAACCCTGTGGCCAAAATAATATATGGTGACCCAGTGACCTTCCTGCCCCACCTGCCCCGGAAAAGTGTGGTCCATTGCTCTAAGATTTGGAGCTGCAGGAAAAGAATTACAGTTGAGCACCTCCAGCACATAGTGGAACAGAAAAACGGCAAAGAAAGAGTGCCCATCCTCTGGCACTTCCTGCAGAAGGTACGTCTGGCTCACCCTGGCTGCCTCCCTTTCTCAGTGCAGAGTTCCCCAGTAGACCTGAAGGCCCTGGGCTTTTATTTAGTTTAATCATTCCTAAAGATGAGACATCTTCACAGACTATTTCAGTGCTTTGACTTTAAATAGAATGTCTGTAGCAGAAGACTCAGGGACAGAGATCTTCATTCATATCAAACCATATGATCGCCTAAAGTGTCAAGTCACAGACGAAATACACACCCAGGTTGGGATTAGCTGCGGCCTGTGGGGAAGCTGGAGGCCAGAAGGCCTCCGTCATCACTCAGCCAGACAGAAAAGGAGGCAGCTCTTTCCCAACTGCTCTGTTCCTCTGTCTGCAGTGCTGGAGCATGGGCAGATCAAACCAAACTCCTCCCTGTGTCTAAGCATTGAGGTGTAGGTGGAATATGCGAGTGAGTGGGTGTGTGCTGACAGTGGTGGGGTACTGGGGAGCCATCAAGTGTACTGATCATGTCTGTTGGAATTAGAAACACACACTTTTTGGCTGGGTGCAGTGGCTCATGCCTATAATCCCAGGACTTTGGGAGGCCAAGAGATCCAGACCAACCTGGCCAACATGGAGAAACCCCGTCTCTACCAAAAATATAAAAGAATTAGCTGGGCGTGGTGCCAACACGCCTGTAGTCCCAGCCACTTGGGAGGCTGAGGCAGGCTAATCTCTTGGACCCAGGAGGCAGAGGCTGCAGTGAGCTGAGATTGTGCCATGGCACTCCAACCTGGCAACAGAGAAGGCAGGCAGGGAGGGAGGGAGGGAGAAGGAAGGAGGGAAGGCAG
>CM052652.1:27907185-27957490 GCA_028533165.1 Leontopithecus rosalia | reverse complement strand
AAGGAGGGAAGGCAGGCAGGGAGGGAGGGAGGGAGAAGGAAGGAGGGAAGGGAGGGAGGGAGGGAGGGAGAGAGAAGGAAGGAGGGAAGGCAGGCAGGCAGGGAGGGAGGGAGAGAGAAGGAAGGAGGGAAGGGAAGGGAGGGAGGGAGGGAGAGAGGGAGGGAGGGAGAGAGAATGAAGGAGGGAAGGCAGGCAGGGAGGCACACTTTTCTAACTTTCATCCATTTGCACTTTTCATTTTCTACGATAGATTTTCTAATCATCTCTCTCCATGAACTAGTATTTGCTGTCTGGCAAGGCAGAAGATGACTGGCAGTTTGTATTGGTGAGTTAGGAAATGTTAGCTCCAAGCATAGGAAGGCCTTCCTCTCAATGCTGCGCTCTCTCAGGTGCAGTTTCACTATATCGAAGATGCTTAGATCCTAGGTCTTCGGAAGGACACACAGGAATAACGCCAGCCCTCGCTGCCTAAGCTCTAGGTCTCCTCTCAGCAACTTCTCTCCACACCCAGCCAGTCCCATGGGCTCAGGGGGCATATTTCCTTCATCAGCCTTTGTACGTGCACGTGGCTGATGTACCAGCTCCACAGAGGCTGGGCTCCGCCTTCTCCGTCCTCCATTTCTAACACATCGCACTGTCCATAGACTTGCAGGAAGAGCAGGAGGGCCCTTTTTCCATTTTCAAGCTCCATGCCATGTCACAGAAAATGACACTGGCCAGATTAAGTCTCCCCTCCAGCCTCAAAGTCTATATCCCCAGTAACATGTTTTAGGTAAATAAAAATTGTTACCAGGTAGTCTTCCTTCTCCAGGAAGCAGAGCTGAGGCTGGTGAAGTTCCTGCCTGAGATTTTGGCCCTGCAAAGGGAGCTAGTGAAGCGGTTCCAGAACGTCCCACAGGCTGAATACCGCTCCATCAGAGGCTTCATCAGCAGCCACAGTTCAGGTGTGGCTCTGCTCTGACGAGACCAGGACTGTCCCGCATTTGGTGGTTTGAAAGGGTCACTGCAGAGCGGGGTGGGGTGGGGAGGAGGAAAGGAGGGGCTAATGGGCACCCTATAGCCTAAGCCCTTAGCATGAGATGAAGGGTACTTGAACCCCAAAAACATCAGAAGCTTTTGGTGCAGTTGAAAAGCATGTCCCTCTCTGGCTCCGCGAACTCAGCTCAGTGCTTCAAATTGCACCTCAGACATGCTCGACTGCACAGAGCAGCAAAGATGGGCTCCTGGCAGAGCATGTAACAGGGGTGGTGTGGCCCCAGCAGGGGGGATGCTATCACAGGGCTCTTACAAAGTGTCCTATTCAACAGATGGGTTGAAGCAGCTACTACAGAACAGAATCACCATCTTTCTGTCGACATGGAACAAACTGAGAAGATCACTTGAGACGAACGGTTAGTGTCCTATCCCCGTCACTAAGCATTCCAGGAGAGCCTGGTCTGAAAGCTTTTCCCATCAGCCTGACTCAGCCCATCCTGTGAACACAGCACTGTGTTAATGCTTAGCTAGTGACTCTTTTGATGGCAGTGTCTGGGATGAAGAAAATAAAACCTCAGTCCTCTTCAGTCCCTAAATGGCTTGAACAAAAGAGAGCTGAGAGCATTTGAAACTCATCAGCATACAAGACGGCACAGAACCGAGACCCGGCTCCTGGCTCTGTGTGAAGCTTATGGCTTCTGCAGCCTCCTCTCCATGCCTAGATTCTGTGAGGAGTTGACCTCCTCTCTGCTTAAGAATAACCCTGTCGTTTAAAGGTGAGATCAACCTACCTCAAGAGTACTGCAGCACAGACTTGGATCTGGACGCTGATTTTGAGATCCTTCTGCCACGTCGACGGGGCCTGGGCCTCTGTGCTACCGCTCTCGTCAGCTACTTGATTCGCCTACACAATGAAATCATCTACGCGGTGGAAAAACTCTCCGAGGAAAACAGCAGGTGCGTGCATGAGCTAACAGGAAACGGTGTCTGCTCAGCCTGGGGTCCCCAGTCCAGTGAGGCAGACAGAAGCAAGCCTCAGCCCCTTCCCTAACAGACAGTCCTTCAGCCGCCCTCACAAGCCAGCGACCACCCCATACCTGGGTATGGTATTCATCTGCTCCAGCTGTGAGAAATCACACAGGAGCCGGCTCCTGCAACCTAGAGCCCTCAGCCCATGCGCTCGGCCTGGAGGCTGGCCTGGACGCCGAGCGCTGTCCTTCTGCCCCTCAGCTATTCCGTGGATGCCTCTGAGGTCACTGACCTGCACGTCTTAAGCTACGAAGTGGAGCGGGACCTGACCCCGCTGATTCTCTCCAACTGCCAGTACCATGTGGAGCAGGGCAGAGAGACCCTGCAGGAGTTCGACCTGGAGAAGATTCAGCGGCAGATCATCAGCCGCTTCCTCCAGGGCAAGCCCCGGCTGAGCCTCAAGGTAGGGCTGACTCCACTACTGCTGCTGGTCAGGTCGGTGCATCTGCTGGAACAGCAGCCCCTGGAGTGTCTCTTGTGAAAGGGAGAAGCGCCTCACCCTGCAGTCTGATCTGCGTCCCCTCCCTGACACGCACACAGACCTCTGTGTCATGGAGCCGATCTGTTCCTGCTCTCCTGAGCCCTCTCCTGCAGGGCCATCTGCACCTCAGTCCCCCAAAGGACCACTGAGCTTTTTTTTTTCTGAAACAGGGTCTCACTCTGTTTCCTAGGCTGCAGTGTGGTGGTGCCATCTCGGCTCACTACACCCTCCCTCCACCTCTGGGCTCAAGTGATCCTCCCACCTCAGCTTCCCAAGCTGAGACCACAGGTGTGCACCATGACACCTAGCTAATTTTTGTTTTTGGTAGAGATGGGGCTTCACCACAGTGCCCAGCTGGTCTTGAACTCTTGGGCTCAAGGGATCCGCCCACCTTGGCCTCCTAAACTGCTGGGATTACAGGCGTGAGCCACCGCACCTGGTTGACTGTGGAAGTCTTGATGGCCTCCTCATCTAGGTTTTTCTACCACAGTTAATGGCACTGCCACCCCCACAGCCCCTCTTCCTTCGGCCTCCGCGGAGAACCTGCCCGCAGGCGCCACTAGCTGTGCCTTCTGGGTCCTCATCTGACTGTCAGAGCCCACTCGAGTTAAAAGCATCCGTCTGTAACCTGGACTGCTGGCAGTTCCTAACTGGTCCCCACCTCTAGGTTCTTCAGTCCACAGCCTAAAACACACATCTGGCTTTCTTCACACTGTGCTGACGGCCCTGCCTGGCCTCCCTGCACATGGGATACAGCCGACACTCTGTGGTCCAGCATGGGAGGCCCTGTAGCCCGGCCCAGCCCAACCTTCCAGCCCTGCCTCCAGCCCGAGCCACCTCCCCACCCTGCCTCCCATGACCTCACACAGGGGAGCCGCAGTGGGCACTTCCCGTCTCTGTTCTTTCACCTGACGGCATTTGTTCCTTCCAGCTGCAGTCAAATCTACCGGACTTACGTAGATCTATCTTTGTGCCACCCCCAAGTGGACCTGGAACTGAGAGCCCACAGCTGTCTCTAATTCCGCCTCATTTCCCTGTCCTCCGGCAGAATGACTGCCTGTGCCTGCTCTGTGCCTTCAGTGGCTGAATACATGAATGAGCCATACACAGATCTACTGTAGCCAACCAGGCCACAATGACATGACAATATTTTGTCATGTAACTGGCCGTTGGGGCTCAGCTGGATTCCCTGTTGTGCTGTTTCTGTAAACAGTGGGTCAATGACAGGGAGGGGCGCTCTCTGCCAAGGGATACACTGGGCAGCGTGGCTACACTGGAATTCTGGCTAATGATTCTGTTTGTCGGCCAGGCGTGGTGGGTCACGCCTGTAATCCCAGCACTTTGGGAGGCCGAGGCGGGTGGATCACGAGGTCAAGAGATCGAGACCATCCTGGTCAACATGGTGAAACCCCATCTCTACTAAAAATACAAAAAATTAGCTGGGCACAGTGGCGCGTGCCTGTAATCCCAGCTACTCAGGAGGCTGAGGCAGGAGAATTGCCTGAACCCAGGAGGCGGAGGTTGCAGTGAGCCGAGATCGCACCATTGCACTCCAGCCTGGGTAACAAGAGCAAAACTCCGTCTCAAAAAAAACAAAAAGATTGTTTGTCATCTGATGGAAACGTCCACGATGGATTTAATTTTTAAAAACTTTTTTTTCTCAATTTAGGGAATACCCACCCTGGTATACAGACACGACTGGAACTATGAACATCTCTTTATGGACATCAAGAACAAAATGCCACAGGTGGTCCCCATAACCCTTCTCCTTGGCACAGGGCTTTTGCCTTCTGAGTGTGTTTTCATCCATGTTAGGCCCGCTCCAGCTTGCCCTGGGTGTTTGCTGTGAGCCACAGTTTCTACGGCCTCCCTGAGGACCCCAGGAGGCTCCCAAAGAGCCCAGTGCTCTTTGCAGAGGGCAAGCAAGACAGCAAATCAGCAAGATTTCTTGTAGAGTAAAAGCAGATTGACATCTTGTGGGTTCAATGCTTAGGAATGATGTCATGGCCATGCATGCTGAGGCAGAAAGGCCATGGAACCAATCTGTGCCTGCTCGCTGCCTGCTGATACTGGTGGCAGACCTGTGTGTGTCATGGAGCCGATCCATGCCTGCTCTCTGCATGCTGGTATTGATAGACCTCTGTGTGTCATGGAGCCGATCCATGCCTGCTCTCTGCATGCTGGTATTGATAGACCTCTGTGTGTCATGGAGCCGATCCATGCCTGCTCTCTGCATGCTGATATTGATAGATAGACCTCTGTGTATCATGAAGCCGATCCCTGCCTGCTCTCTGCATGCTGGTATTGATAGATAGACCTGTGTGTGTCAGGGAGCCAATCCATGCCTGCTCTCTGCATGCTGGTATTGATAGGCAGACCTCTGTGTGTCATGGAGCCAATCTGTGCCTGCTCTCTGCATGCTGGTATTGATAGGCAGACCTGTGTGTGTCGTAGAGCCAATCCGTGCCTGCTTTCTGCATGCTGGTATTGGTGGCAGACCTGTGTGTGTCGTGGAGCCGATCCATTCCTGCTCTCTGGCTGGTATTGGTGGCAGACCTCTGTGTGTCATGGAGCCGATCCGTGCCTGCTCGCAGCATGCTGGTATTGGTGGCAGACCTGTGGTGTGTCCCATGGTGTCTGGGGTGCTTTGAAGATTCACTGACCTTGTATCTGTTTCTATGGAAAGTCTGGACAACTGCCTGCATAGTGCGTCCAAGTGTCAACTGTTACTTTTATAGTTGACCTCACCTGTGGCTTGGGCAGTGAAGGGGCTCAGCTCTCTTACCAGATAGTGAGAAACAAGAAGCCAGCCCATAGAGGGCCCTCTCCTGCTTTTCCTTTCCCAGACCTCCCTCCCCAGCTCAACCCTCAGTGCCATCAGTGGACAGCTGCAGTCCTACAGCGATGCCTGTGAAGCGCTGTCTGTCATAGAAGTCACTCTGGGGTTCCTGAGCACAGCGGGCGGGGAGCCAGACATGCACCTGAACGTGTATATTCAAGACGTCCTGCGGATGGGCGATCAGACGGCGCATGTGTTACAGGTGGGTCACACGAAGGCGCTCTCGAAGGAAATCAGCACAGCCCCTCATCCTAGTCTCCCTGCTTCCTGCTGTGATAGGAGTGCCTATCACATTCAGGGAATACCACTCCAGGCTGCCTGAAAAAGACAGCGGAGATAAGAACCACCGCTCACCTGGTCAGTCCAGTGTAAACACACGGGACAGCAGAGACAAACGAGCTAGAAATGCCAGCAGCCTAGACAGCCCAAACGTGGCTGAGCATGAGGCCCCTGCTAACCGCGTGGTGTGAATGGACTCCGAGGTGCTGTAGGCGGGAACTGGCAGACAGAACAGAGAGGGCCTTCACGAGGAGGGAAATCATATGAGTACAGATGGAGTGAAGAGAAGAATGCCCGTGTGGAGAGCACTAAGGTGACACCTTAGCCCCTCACACTCAGGAATTCTGTTCCTCCTGCAGGCCCTAAACAGATGCCAGTTAAAACACTCCATTGCCCTCTGGCAGTTTCTGTCTGCTCATAAGTCTGAACAGCTGCTGCGACTGCAGAAGGTGAGTCCGGTCTGTTCCTCTCCACCCGACAGAGGGACTGACTGTGCTCCTTTCTCCCTGCAGGCTTTAATGTGTCATCTGGTCTTCCATCGTTTTAGGAGCCATTTGGGGAAATCAGTTCGAGGTACAAAGCAGATCTGAGCCCGGAAGATGCTAAGCTCCTCAGCACATTCCTGAATCAGACTGGCCTAGATGCCTTCCTGCTAGAGCTGCACGAAATGATGGTCTTGAAACTGAAGAACCCTCAAACCGAGGGGAGCTTCAACCCTGAGTGGAGGTATGGATTCACACCTGTTGGGCAGGGCAGACACAGAACGTTCTGCTGTCTTTCCTATGATCTTCCACAGACACAAAAATAGTTCTTTCTTACCACAGAATCCCATTTCCTGCTTTTTGCCATTACCAGGGCACCCAAGAACCAACTTTCTGGTTTTAATCTCTATTGGGTTTTTTTCCTTTTTTTTGAGACAAGAGTCTTGCTGTCTCCAGGCTGGAGTACAGAGGAGTACTCCAGGCTGGAGTACAGAGGAGCAATCTCAACTCATGGCAACCTTGGCTCACTGCAACCTCCACCTCCCAGATTCAAGTGATTCTTGTGCCTCAGCCTCCCAGGTAGCTGGGACTACAGGCACGTACCACCATACCCAGCTAATTTTTGTATTTTTTGTAGAGATGGAGTTTTGCTATGTTGGCCAGGCTGGTCTTGAACTCCTGACCTCAAGTGATCTGCCTGCCTCAGCCTCTTGAAGTGCTAGAATGAAAAGGGGTGAGCTATCACACCCAGCCTCAAAGTCATATTCTAATTTTAACAAGTAGCCTTATTATGTCAAAGAGAAGTACATTTTAAATTTGATAGAAAAAGCTATACCAGGCTGAGCATGGTGGCTCACCCTGTAATCCCAGCACTTTGGGAGGCCAAGGCAGGTGGATCACCTGGGGTGAGGAGTTCAAGACCAGCCTGGCCAACATGGTGAAACCCGTCTCTACTAAAAATACAAAAATTAGCCAGGCATGGTGGCAGGTGCCTGTAATTTTAGCTACTTGGGAGGCTAAGGCAGGAGAATTACCTGAACATAGGAGGTGGAGATTGCAGTGAGCTGAGATCGTGCCACTGCACTCCAGCCTAGGTGACAGAGGGAGACTTTGTCTCAAAAAAAGAAAAAAGAAAAAGCGATACCAATGTAAAAGAGGGTCTGAGAATACCCAACACTGGATATTATCCATCTTTTACATAGTTGCCAATCTAATTGCCAAAATGGCATCTCATTTTCACTTATATTTCCCCATTTACTGTGAGGCTGAACATATTTTTTAGACTTATGTGTATCCTCTGAATTGCTTTTTATTTATTTGAGACGGTATCTTGCTCTGACACCTGGACTGGAGTGCAGTGGTGCAATCTTGGCTCACTGCAACTTCTGCCTTCTGGGTTCAAGCGATTCTCATGCCTCAGCCTCCCAAGTAGCTGGGAGTACATGTGCACACCACCACGCCTGGCTAATTTTTTGTATTTCAGTGGAGACAGGGTTTCTCCATATTGGCCAAGCTGGTCTCAAACTTCTGACCTCAAGTGATCCACCCACCTTGGCCACTGTGCCCAACTGAATTACCTCTTAATATTTTTGTTATTCTTCTCTTGGGCTCTTTATCTCCTTCATGGTTTGTAAGAGCTCTTTGCATAGAGCAGGGATTAATCTTTTATGCTCTGTGTCACTGTGCTCTATCTCAGTCTTTATGAAGTCTGGCAGAACTTTCCTATAAGGGTCTATACAAAAACATACCAAGATGATAAACTATCCTCTCTTTTTCTTTCTGTGCTTTCATACATTGGCTTTGTTCACCAATTTATGTTTAGGTGTAGTACGAAGAATTTAACTGGACTGTTTCTTAACTAGATCAACTCCCAGATTTCCTCGCCAACATGTTTCATATTTGCTGTTTTCCTTCATAATATGGCATATACCTATATACATTTATATTCTTTGAACTTATTCAGCAAGTCTTCACTAGCCTGTGCTTTTTGTGTAGATAAAAAAGATCCCTTTCCTAGAGAATTTACAGTCTGTTAATGTGAAACATGTAACAGAATATAAGGGTTTTTGAATGGTGAGGCCTTGTGTTTTATACAACCCTGTAAATAAACATCACCTTGCTAGAGGGCCTGAAGTCACCTGAAGGGGCCGTCATGGGGCTTGCTCCAGGGACTCCTGCAGTGTGTGGGAAGCCGCAGACACCAGAGCCTCGAATCCAGGATGGGAGTCCCAGCTCAGGAACTCAGCTGACTGACCTTAAACTGGTCAGGATTTCTGGTTCTCCTGACACTGAGTCACCCAGGATGGAGTGCAGTGGTGCAATCTCGGCTCATTGCGACCCCCACCTCCTGGGTTCAAGCAATTCTCTTGTCTCAGCCTCCCGAGCAGCTGGGATTATAGGCACCCACTGCCACGCCCAGCTAATTTTTGTATTTTTGGTAGAGATGGGGTTTCACCACGTTGGCCAGGCTGGTCTTGAACGCCTGATCTCAAGTGCTTCACCCGCCTTGGCCTCCCAAAGTGCTGGGATTCAGTGTGAGCCACTGTGCCTGGCCTAGGATTTCTAGTCTTAACATTTTGGTTCTCCTGACAACTAGAAAAAGTGACATAAGGGGACTGATTTGTCCCTTCTGTTATATGGGAGACTGGTGTGTGTGTGTGTGTTTTTTTTTTTGAGACAGGATCTCAGTATCACCCAGGCTGGATGGTAGTCCCAGGTCAGGAACTCAGTTGATTGACCTTTAACTGGTCAGGATTTCTGGTTCTCTTGAGACTGAGTCTCACTCTGTCACCCAGGCTGGAGTGCTGTTGTGCAATCTTGGCTCACTACAGCCTCTAACCTCCTGGCCTCCAGTGATCCTCTCACCTCAGCCTCCTGAGTAGCTGGGACTACAGACATATACCACCACGCCCACCTAATTTTTGTATTTTTGCTAGAGACAGGGTTTCACCATGTTTTCCCAGGCTGTTCTCCAACTCCTGAGTTCCAATGATCCATCCGCCTCAGCCTCCCACAGTGCTGGTATTACACACGTCAGCCACTGTGCTGAGGAGACTGTTTTCAATGCTCTTATTCTTTAATTTTTCAGCCTGAAAGACACTCTGGTAAGTTACATGGAAACTAAAGAAAGTGAAATTCTTCCTGAAATGGAATCTCATTTCCCAGAAGAGATACTGCTCGCCAGTTGTGTCTCAGTGTGGAAAATAGCTGCTGTCCTGAAACGGGATCGACAAATGAGATAGAATCATTTCTTCAGCTGTCTTTGGATAAGACTTGGGAGAGAAGGCTCCTCTCTCCTCGCCCCCAGCATGGACTTCGTCACTGACTGGTGCCTTTGCATTCAGAAGGAAAGCTGTCAGCACAGCACGAAATTCAAGACCAAGGCGTGCTACCTGAGCTGACAGCTTTCTGAAAGCCAAGCTGTTTCTGAACCATGCATATATATATTTTAAAACTTTCTCATCATGAGTACTGTTCATTAGGAGATGACAATGAAGATGAAATTGGAAATAAACCATTGTTTACATCCCCGGAGGCAAGCAGCTCAGCCACATGCAGTAATGATCAGTCTGCTGCTCGCTCGCCTCTGGCAATGCCTGACCCCCTTTTTCCCCTAAATTTGTGCTCACAGAAGAGAATCTCATTTTCTTCTTTCTTCCAAGCCCTTAAATTCTGAGTACTGTACATACACTTCTGGGTTCCCAGGATGATGTAAAAAGTGCCAGACTATTTTTTGTCTTCTCACAAATACAAGAAAAATCAGGGCATTTTGTGAGTGCCTTAAGACCAGACTAACAAGATCTGACCCATACCCTCACAATGCGTCACTGCCAGATTTCAGAGGGTAAGAGCCAAAAGACTCATCGTGAAAAGCACCAGACTTGGGCCAATGACACCATCAGGGCCTCAGTTTCCTCATGCATAAAATGAAGGGAGTAGATTCATGGCCAAAGAGTCTTCTGATCCTAATATTTAAAATTATGAGAGAAACCAGAAGACTGTAAACCTGGGTCCCAGGCCTGCTTCTGGCAGTTCCGTGGGGAGTTTTTAATCTAGCATTATGCCAAATAAACATGCAGTCTCCATGTACTCTCGAGTATATGAGCATCTACTCCTTTATGCGGTTCTCATCCAAGGCATTAAAACTAAGACAAGAGTGTACAAAACCAGCTGTGTTTCCAAGGGAGGGAAAATAAAATGGGCTCTGATCTTGTGCTGCCTTTCTCACTCAAGCATTGCTTTTTTTCTTTCTAAAATCTGCTTTGACACTTAATGACCTCTCTGGACCTCTCTTCCTAGACAGCTCAGCACAGCTGTTGACAAGATAGAGGCAGTATCCTTAATATACGTTCTAAATGAGGTAACAACTTAATCAACTTGAAATTGGGCCCAAGGAGCGAGAGCTACAAAAATACAAAATGCTTGTCCAGGACTCAGCCATGAATATCTTGAGCAGCAGGTGCAGGAGGCCCAGAAGGAGCTGTGCTCCGTTCTCCTGGCTGTGATGTCGCCTTCATGGTGTGTGATGAAGGGAAGAGGGACCCCAACTGCGGGCAGTGGCCGGTTCCACACAGTCATCTATGATTGTTTCTCCTTCTGGACTACGCAGAGCTGCTTGCCGCAGAGATCTGCATTCCTACTGCCCAGAGACAGGTGTGGGGCTGGGGGCGGGCTTGTGGAAGTCTTCAGCTTGCATCTGGAGTGCCTTTGCTACCTCCTCACTGGCTGTCAGGTGGCAGCTCACACCACCCACGGATTCTCATATGCCACACCTCAGCAGCTGGGAGTCGGGTGTCAGTCCTTCTGTGAAGGCCTTTGTTTTTTTCCCTTTGGCCTGGGAATTTTTCCCATTTTTATGAAGGGTTTTTAATTATTTCATTTTGTATGCTGTGCTCAAAGCTTTAGCTGTCATCATCTTGCATTATCTTGTTTGTATAGAAATATACAGCCAAGCACAGGCAAAAGTGAATTTTATTTTACTTGTTATACCTGTCTTAATAAATTGGAGTTTTGCTGCTAAAGAACCCTCCTCTTTGGAGGCAGAGCTTCTATTTAAGGCACACAGACATCAACTAGGCTTTTGGGAATTGTTTACGTGGTTTGTGAAAAGGCCCTTGCAGGTGTCCATGAGGTGGTATGTTCAGACAGAAAACATGCTGTGCTTTCGCATGTGAGATGGGAAACTTTTCCTCTGGACAAAACGACAGCAGTCCTGCGAGTCCACGGTGGAGTTTCATGCCACTCCCTCTAGCTGATCTGAGACTTAAAAGCTGATGGCCCAGCCTCAGAGTGGAGCCCCCGTGCCCTGCCTAAAATGATGACACTGGAAACAGTGTCTGGGCTGTAGCTGACAAGGAGTCGAGGTGGAGCTAACTAACCTCACCAGAGAGTCCACTTGTGGGGTGAGAGACAAACAGCCTTCCAGGAGCCCAATTATGCTTGAGTGCTGAAATTTCCACTTTAGGAGCAAAATTGCATTTTCTCTTCCAAAAAGGAAGGGCTCTTCCAGGTGAGAAACCTGTGGTCCGGAACCACAGCTAGAAGAGGCGTGCTGGCCTGCACAGGAAGGCTCGCTGCGTCTGCCCTGTGCCAGCCTCGCCTCCCCTGCAGTTCCTGTTTCAGCTGTGGATGCCTCCTCAGCAACCTGATCTTCCTCCTCCAAACCTTTATCCACCTTCACACCGTTTCCCTGGACAGCTCAGTGCTACGGAGTTCGAGCTTTCAGTCTTACCTTGGTGGTGACTTAACTGAAAATCTTAACTGTTCATTATCTCCTTTTCTTCAAGACCTCACTCTGAAAAAGTCAGAGTGTGCGCACCTGTAATCCCAGCTACCTGGGCGGCTGTGGTGTGAGGATTGCTTGAGCCTGGGAGCTTGAGGCTGCAGGCAGCTGTGATCGCACCACTGCACTCCAGCCTGGGTGACAGAGACCTGTCTCAAAAAAAATAAAGTGAGGACCTTATGTGTGTGTGAATTATTTGCCTTTCATTAATGGTTATAAGACTGTCTCATTTGTTAACTGAGATTTGTTAACATGAGCTATTTCAGTCATTCCTATATGTTCAGGCAATTCCAATTTAGAAACTTCCAGTGCTAAATAGTTATTGGGAAGAAAACGTCGGCTCAAAGGGCCAACTAGGTAAAGCTGCCCAAGCCTAGCCATGCACATACGCACAACCTGGGCTCATACAGGCGAGTGTTAGAGGCTGGAGGAGGGGCCTTGGGTGCAGCGAGTGCTGCACTAGTATGATGAAGGAAAACATCTCTGATTTAATACATTCAGTGTGGTGTGGAATGAGACTGCAGAACTGGGGAGGTGGCCGAAGAAAATCTGAGCCTTGAGCTGAATAACAATCCAAGTCATGATTAGCATTGATACTGCATTACTCACTATTCTAATCCATCATGTTCATTAATTAAGCTCAGCCATTACCATTACGAATCCTGTTTCCAGCTGGAAAAACCACCACCAGGAAACTGCATTTTCCCCAAGAGAATATATTTGGTCAAAACTGACATCTAATCACCCTCTCTGCTGGATATGCTGGGGAGGGCCCTTTTCAGGTGGTGGGGGTGTATGGGAAAGCAACCTGGGCCCAAAGCAGGGGGATGTTAGAGAGGCTGGAGGAGGCCCCCCGACCAGCAAGGGCTCCACCAGGCTGCTCCGCTCAGGTGTTCCACAGCCCATAAAAACCCCTTCAGCCCTGCTGTGCTTCCCCTCACACCTAAACTTAACTAAAGGGTCCTACCTTCCCCAGTATTCCTTCACGATCACTACCACCTGTGCCCTGAAGCGCAACAGAACCTCAACCCAGGGGACAACCACTTTCTCAGAACCCACGAGTGACTCCTAATTACCAAATCCAAGGGCTCCTTCGCCCGGGCCACTCTGGAATCCGACAGAGCGGACACAGCCCAGACCCGCCTGTGAGTCCTGGCTCTCCCATTTGCCAGCTCTATGGCTGTGGGCAAGCGGCTTGACCTCTCAAAGTTTCAGTTTCCTCGCCTGTGAGATACCTGTCAGTGCTCTGATGGGACAGAAGCCGGTGTACGGCAGCAGCAGAGCATAGTGCACGGGGTGCAGCGGGCGAGGCTCATTCGTTGAAAACTGACCCTGCTTTCAAAGCCTTGTCAGTTACCAAAGCCGTCTGTAGCCTTTCCGGAGCCTCAAACTCTAATTAAAGTCTCATTTTGTCTTCTGTATCTTCCCCTTTGTTAGTCCAAACGGCACCATTTGGTAAGCCCCCTGCCATGTTGCAGACTTTAGTAAAAGTCAAACATCCCACGGGGGTTCGGGCCATGAGAAACAGCCTGCTTCTTACATTCTGCTGGGACAAAGTGCAAGGAATGCCACACTCCGCCGGAACCACCTCATCCTGGGAACATGTTACCTACATCTTCCGGGACAGCAAGCCAGACTGTCCAGACCCCTCCCGCCCAGGCCTATGAGTACCCCAGCAGGTAATCGCCGGCGAGCTCTGGCACTAAGCTGCTTGCCCACCTCCAAAAGTTTTTGCAATATACCTGCATTGCCGTAGAGCCGCCCGCGTGCGCTCGCACTCTCTCGCTGCATCATTAACCCTCACCTTCCCTTTCAAAACCTAACACCCTTGACATTTATATTCAGACTCTAATATACATGTTATATATATATATACGTATGTTATATATATGTTATATATACACATATATATCATATATAACATGTTATATATATACATGTTATATACATATATATACATATGTTATATATATACAGATGTTTTATATATATATATACATATATATATATACACACACACACACACACAATACACAAACACGCCCTTCTGAATTCTCCCAGTAGAATATAAAACCACGGGTTAAAATGCTACACTTCAGCTTCACTGGCTGCCTTTCAGTGCTTCAAATACACCAACCGCCTTCCCAGCCCGGGACCTCCAAGCAAAAGCTGTTCCATTCCCACGCCATGCCCTCTCGCTCACCCTCCAGGTCTCTTCAGTATCGCCTCTCATTAAGGCCTTTCCCAACCACCGGTCTGAAGTTGGCTCCCCACAAATAATATTCTCCCTCACAACACCTGGCACAGCGAGAGCACTGAGCCAGCACTGGTTGAGGAGCACGAGGTGAGAACCGACACCCTCAAGGGCGCCCGTACTTGGTCTCGTAGGGGAGGCCTTCTGCACAGCAAAGTCCAGACCATATGAAACCCAGTACGAGGCTGCAGCCCCGCTCCTCACCATGAGTCCAGCCCTCTAGGCCGCGAGGAACTGAAACACACGAGACCAGCCCTCAAAAGCCTGAGGGCACCCCCGAGCTGCCGTCGGGGGGCCGTCAGCGACAAGCGCTCGGTAAGTGCTCCTGAGGCAACCGCCGGGATGTCCTGGGCTTGGTGAGTCTTTTCGGGATTCGCCAAAGGCGGACGCTGACCAGGTGGAGGAGTGGGACCGGCGGAGCTGGTCCGCCCTTCTCCATGAGCGGAGGGGCCATGCCCTCCAGCTCTCAACAGGGCGAGCGGCCCTCGGCCGCGCAGAGCGCAGCGCTCGCGGCGGGGACCGCAGAGGCGGGACAGGCATCACGGGGCTCCCGGGTCCTCGCGCGGTCACTCACCTGGCCCCAGCTGTCTGGTGAAAACGGGCAGCCGGCCTCCCGGGTCCGAGCCGATAACGCGCGCGGGGCCGCCGGGCAACTCGAAGCCGTGTGCGTGCACGTCGAATCACACAGCGGCTCCAGCCTAGCGGCCACGAGCTGCTGAAGACCCGGGCTGGATGAGCGACCCGGGGAAGCGCCAGTGTCTCCACGGCAACGAAGGCGAACAGCGCACGCGCGAGTCGCTTCCGGAAGTGAGGTGCAGAAGGGGCGCCCGGGACGGAGCTATGGCCCAGGAGGCAGCTGGACCGCTGTCGGAGGAAACGCTGTCACTGTGGAAACGGTAATGCTGCGAGCGACGCGCAGGAGGCGGGCGCTGAGGCCGCGCGGCTCTCCGCAGACCCTCTGAGCTCGTAGTCTTCAGGCTGTGGAGTCGGAGCGGCCGCCGCCCGAGCCTCTCGAGCGCGGCCTAGCTTCCGGCGCGGGAGCGGAGGGGCCTCGGGAGTTGTAGTCCGCGGGGTGGGCGCGGTTTTCGCTTCCGGCCACGCTTGTTGGGCCTGCGCGTGTCGTGTTCTCCGCCCACCGATCTCCCGGGGACTGTGGCCTCGCAGGTGTATCCTTTGCCTTCCCTTGAAGCTGGAGAAGACCCGGCAGAGGCGTTTGGCCGCGCAGGTGGAGGAGGCAGTCTGGGGTGTGGCCCCGGCTGGGTTTGACGCTTCTGTCCTCCTAGGGAGCAAGCTCGGCTGAAGGCCCGCGTCGTAGACCGGGACACTGAGGCGTGGCAGCGGGACCCGGCTTTCTCGGGTCTGCGGAGGGTCGGGGGCGTTGACGTGTCCTTCGTGAAAGGAGACAGTGTCCGTGCTTGTGCCTCTCTGGTGGTGCTCAGCTACCCTGAGCTCGAGGTAACCCGGGAGGACGCTGAGCTCGAGGCGGGCCCCTCGATGGGCTCGGGCGTGGGGCCTCCGGGACAGGGAGCAGTGCAGGCCTAGAACCCGGCTTCTCGTTTTGTAGGGTGTCATTAATAGTCTAGGGAGTCTTGGAAGGGAGAGAAAAGGCAAAAAACTAAGGGAATGCTGTGAGTTAAGAATCAGCTCATGAGCTTTACCTCCAAGTCTGACTGTTGTCTTGGGTTCTCATCTCAGTGACCTGCACACCACACCCCAACTTGCCCAAGCTGAAAATCCGTGTCCTCCTGGGCCCCTCCCTTCCTCTCACGTCCAGTCGCGCACTTAGCTCCCTTTCTTTCTGCCTCTTAAATGTCGCTGGAATCTATCCCCTTGTCTGCCCTCTGCTCCTTGCCTGGCTGTTCCACCGTCACTCCTGTGGGTTCCTGAGCAGCATTTTCATGGGTGCCCTGCCTCAAGCGCTCCTCTTCAGTGGTTTCTTCTTTTCCATACTGCCAGCAGACCGATTTTCCTAAAAAGCAAGTATTTTCCTCAAAAGTGATAAGTCCCTCCCTCCCTCCCTTTCTCTCTCTCTCTTTTCTTTTATTTATTTATTTATTTATTTATTTATTTATTTATTTATATTGAGACAAAGTCTCTGAGGCGCAGGCTGAAGTGCAGTGGCATGATCTTGGCTCACTGCCACTATCTGATCTTAACCTCCTGGACTGAAGTGATCTCCCACCTTAGCCTCCTGTAGCTAGTACCACAGGTGTGAGCCACCACACTCGGCTTTTTTATTTTTTGTAGAGACAGGGTCTCACTATGTTGCCCAGGCTTGTCTCCAGCTCCTGGGCTCAAGGGATCCTCCCACCTCGGCTTCCCCAGGTGCTGGGGATTCCAGGCGTGAGCCACGGCACACAGCCCACAAGTCCTCTTAAAACATTTAAGTGCTTTTCTCATGACCTCATGCTAAATAAAGTTCACTGTCATTGCCATGGCTTAAAGGCTTTTTATGAATTGTCCCCTGCTTAATTTAATAAGATGCTATAGGCTCAGCTCTCACCACCATTCTCAGTTCTTCCCACCCCCTACAACCCACATTGAATCCTTCAAACGTGTGCCATGCTGTATTTGGCTACCTGACCTTTGCAGTAATGTTTCCTCTCCTGGAGGGGTTTCCATCTGGCTAACTCCTACTCATAAGGGCTCAGTTTAGACATGAGTTCCTCCGCGAAGCTCCCGCTCATCCCACAGGACCAGGCGTTGGCCCTCAGCACTGTGTCTTAGTCCACACGGGCTGCTGTGATAGAATACCTTAGACTAGGTGGCTTACCCACAGTGGGAATTTATTTCTCACGTTGTGGAGGCTGGGAGCTCGTGATCAGGGTGCCAGCGCTCTTCTAGGTTGCACACAGCCAGCTTCTTAACTGCATTCTCACATGGTGATCCACTCACCTCCCAAGAGGCCTCACCTCTTAATATTGTTGCTTCTTGGGTTATAATTTCTACGCATGAATTTGGGGAGGACACAAAGGTTTAGACCATAGCAACCTTCTGCTTCCTCTTTATCTCACTGGAATGGAATTGGCCTGCCTGTCTTCCCTGCTGGAATGTAGGGAAGATTGTGTGTCATCTCCCAAAGGAAGATGACACACATCTTCCTGCTTCCATAGCTTTGTGCTTTACTTGGGAGGCCCCTTTCAGGCGAAATTGAGCAAAAATGTATTGAGTGCCTACTGTGTGGTAAGATTGGGATATTAGCAATCCCTACCCTAAGAGGTCTCCTGGCCATTTTGTAGGCTGGCATTGGGGTGGGAGCACAGTCTGAGGAGCCAGACTGCTCATGCTCACACCCAGCTCTGCCACTTCCCACTTTGCCCTGTAGGCCTCTGTCTCTGTGTTTCTAACTTGAGGATGATAGTGGTATTAATATCTAGCTCACTGAGTTGTGATGAGCAACACTTGGAACGCATGGAAAGCAATCAACACAGCATTCCCTCCCCTTCTGACTTTTCCTGGCTGCGAGTTATCAACCTCTCATCTGTATCCTGGGCCTCTTTTTAATGCATGTGCTGTTATAGCACTTCTCGCACTGTACTAAAGCTAGTTGTTTACTATTCCATTTTTCCCTTGGCTGGAAGTTCTCTAGGGGAAGGCTGTACTGTATTTCTTTTATAACCCCAGCACCAAGCAAAGCGCCTGTTACTTTCTTGGCATTGGTTTTCCCAACTGTGAAAACTTGGAGTAGGAAAGGATCTTGGAAGAGTCTGGTCCACTGATTCCTGAATGCCTGAGCACGAACCTGCAGAAGGAGAATCACCCGGAAGTGTGTTGAAAAACAGATTCCATAGGCACGTTCTCAAAGACAAAGGAGATCCGTGGCTGCCTTGGACTTGGGGTGGGATGGATGGGAAGTGACTGCTGACAGGTATGAGGTTTATTTTGGGGTTAAGGAAAATGTTCTAAAATTAGATAATAGTGATAGTACAAGACTCTGTAAATCCCAAAAATGCATTGTATGTTTAAACAAGTGAACTTTATGGTATATAAATTGTTTTTTTCAGTAAAGCTATTAAAAAAAGAAAAATAGATTCTAGAGCCCTACCCCACCTACTGGGGGAAAAACTCTCCAGAGTATGGCCTGGGAATCTGCTTTTCAAAATAAGCTCCCCTGTGATTCTGAAGCGAAGCTGGGTTGGAGAACCACTGGCCCACCTTTGCCACCCTGAAGAACATTCTCCTTAGCATTCCTGACAAACGATGGCCTCTCAGCGGAGCCCATTCGTGCTGGACACTGAGCGATGGCTAGTGTGTGCCTCTCCACAGGGAGCTGACCCCTGCTTGTCTGTAACTCCCATTGATCATTTCTGCCTTCAGGTAGCAAAACAGAACGGATCTCCCCACCTTCTGCTTATCAGCCCTCCAGCTGCTGGAAACAGCTGCGTGCTCCTTCCCTGCTCCATCCCAAGAGGCTGCAGTGATATCCAGCTTTTTCACTGGCCAATGGCCCTCTGGTCATGCCTTCCATTATCAGGGTCCATCTTTACGTGTGGCACTCAGAATCAAATGCAGAAACTCATACGGTCTACCCGAGTCCCTAGACCCAACACCCCCGCCATTTTAGTCGGTGCAGCTGGAAGCAGCAGAGCTTTTGAGGGGGCACTGGTCACTGGTGTATGTTGCGATTGCTGGCCATCCAGGCCTGCGCACACACTACTCAGTGATTTTTTTCTTCCAGGATTTTTAACTTGAAAATGTACAGACATGCCAAACAATTGAAAAAGGTCACATTGGCCACCTGTGTTCCTTCTGCTTACGTTCACCTGCTGCTACGCTGGTGTATTCTCTCTCTCTCTCTCTCTCTCTCTCTCTCTTTCTCTCTCTGTGTGTGTGTGTGTGTGTGTGTGTGTGTGTGTTTACCATACGTCCCAGCGATTGTGGCTGCTCAGCTCTGAAGACATCAGCAGGCCTGTCCTGAGAGTGACATTCTCCTACACAACCACAGGTCATTATCATACTGACTACAAATCATAATCATCCCATAATGTGACCTGAATTATGACATTATGGGAGAGATTCAGACATCAGCAGCCACCCTCCTCCTGTGGGAACTCAGGCCACATTTGAATTCCACATGTGTCACTGTGCAAAGTCACATTGCTGTGTGGGGATGTCAGGATCCACCCTGCTGGGTTCACCATGAATCCAAAATCTTATCAGAATGGACCCTCCCCACTTAGGGTCATAGGCAGGTTTGATCAGTTTCCCTATTGAGTCATTGGTAAAAATATTGAGAGAATGAGCCCCAAACCTCTGCTAAAACAGAGTACTCAGTTTTCTTTGGTATGTTTAATTATTGATGGAGTCACAGGGAGGAATGGAAGTTGTGATTTGAAAGCTGTCACCAAGAGATTTGGGGAGTCAGTAAGGGCAGTGTAGGGAGGGAGACAGCTCTAGAGAACATGGGCATAGTGGGAAACGTGTCTCCACATAAGGCCAGTGTGACTAAGGAAAGCACAAGGTTAGGAGACTCAGGCCCGCTGGGCTGTGTTCTAAGCTGTAGCCTCTGCCTCTCAGGATCAAGTGATTCTCCTGCCCCAGCCTCCTGAGTAGCTGGGACTACAGGCACTCACCACCAAGCCCGGCTAATTTTTGTATTTTTTGGTGGAGACAGGGTTTTGAGACCAGGCTGGTCTCGAACTCCTGGTCTCAAGTGACCCACCCACCTAGGCCTCCCAAAGTGCTGGGATTACAGGCGTGAGCCACCATGCCTGGCCAGGTGGTTTTTAATTTGAAAAACAGTTTGCTAGAGAAGCTCTAAGATAGATGACTGTGCTTTCTGCAGCTCTCTGGGTTGTCTGCAGCAATTCCGGAAAGCCCCTGACCATCTGGGATTTTTAACTTGAAAATGTACAGACATGCCAAACAATTGAAAAAGGTCACATTGGCCACCTGTGTTCCTTCTGCTTATGTTCACCTGCTGCTACGCTGGTGTATTCTCTCTCTCTCTCTGTCTGTGTGCAGACACCTCCGTTTGTCTGCATGCAGCACCTCTCTCCATGCACGTGCTGCTGTCTCTGGCTAGAGCCCTCAGCCCTCCACACCTCTGCCAGCTTGCACTGGGAGTTTGAGCGTCCCACTTGCCATCCAGAGGGCCCTGTGCCACCCATCCTCCCCTTTCTCTCTGAGATTTTTTGCAGCCTTAGGGTTTTTCTTTTTAGACTGTCCTGTCCCTTGGGAACCCCTGTTCACTCTTGATTGTCTAGCCCTGAGATCATGCCTGTCCTGTTTCTGAGTTGTTTGAAACCTGTTCATAAAGCCGCTGTGGCCTGTCTTGCTCTCACGACCCCTTGGAAGACATGGCCTTCCCGCAAGGTCCTGGCTCATGTAAACTCAGTAATGCCTTTGTTCATGTTGCAGTGCATACAGGTGCTTTCTTGCACTGTGTCTTCTGTTGTTTTTGTTTGTTTGTTTGTTTTTGTTTTTGTTTTTGAGACAGAGTCACTCCATCACCAGGCGCCAGGCTGGAGTGCAGTGGCATGACCTTGGCTCACTGCAACCTCCGCCTCCCAGGTTCAAGCAGTTCTCCTGCCTCAGCCTCCCGAGTTGCTGGGACTACAGGCATACGCCACCACACCCAGCTAATTGTTTGTATTTTTAGTAAGACAGGGTTTCACTATGTTGGCCAGGATGGTCTCGATCTCTGGACCTCATGATCCACCTGCCTCGGCCTCCCAGAGTGCTGGGATTACAGGCCTGAGTCACTGCACCCAGCCGTACTGTGTCTTCTTTAAGCCTCCAGCAGCCCCATGGAGGAGTGGGGTGGGGTGTCAGCTTCAAAACACAAAGGAAGAGACACCAGGAGAGCAAGGGGCAGGCAGGGGTGACACGGCCAACAATCTTGGCCTTGCTTCTGTTGGAGACCAGGCCCTGGGGCTCCTACGGACCAGATCCCAGAGAATCCTCCTGCAGTCCAGATCCCAGGGAATCCTCCTACAGACCAGGTCCTGGGGGCTCCTCCTACAGACCAGATCCCAGGGAATCTTCCTACAGACCAGATTCCAGGGAATCTTCCTACAGATCAAGTTGTGAGAGCTCTTACTACAGACCAGGTTGTGAGAGCTCTTACTACAGACCAGGTCCCGGGGGTTCCTCCCACAGACCAGGTTTGAGGGTGGAGGGAACCCACTGCAGTTCTGGAGTGCGGGCTCCTCATATGGACCAGGTCCTGGGGGTGGAGGGGCTCCTGCAATCAACCAGGTCTGGGGGTGAGTGGGAGGGGTTTCATATGAACCAGGTTCCAGTGGCCTCTACCTTATAGACCAGGTCCCAAGTGCCTGCTCCTATGGACCAGGTCACAGGGATACCTGCCCACCACCAATTTGCAGGGTACATCTTCTAGTTCCTTCTAAATGTCTCATAGGTGAGGCAGGGAAGGGGAGCCACCAGGGTGAGGTTGGGGAGAGGGAAGGATGAAGAACAGGGGGGCAGGATGGAGGGAGCGGTGGGGCGGGTGGCTGAAAGCCGCGCTGCCCACTGAGCTGCGTGCCTGGTGGCAGGTGGTGTATGAGGAGAGCCGCATGGTCAGTCTCACAGCCCCCTACGTGTCGGGCTTCCTGGCCTTCCGAGAGGTGCCCTTCCTGCTGGAGCTTGTGCAGCAGCTGCGAGAGAAGGAGCCGGACCTCATGCCCCAGGCAGGTGTCTCATCCCTAGGACAAAAGAAAGGCCCTTCCTCCCTGGGGAGCGGAAGGTGGCTGCAGGTTGCTACCATTGGCCATGGCAGGGAGAGACTCATGAGCTTCCTGGAAGAGAGGAATGAGGATTTCTAGAAAGCCGAACTCCAGAGACAATGTCCCCTTCCTGCCTCAGGGATGGCCCTTGCCTGAGGGCTGAGGGGCAGCTTAGCTGACCATGACTCTCCCCCTGACTCCGTAGGTCCTTCTCGTGGATGGAAATGGGGTGCTCCACCACCGAGGTAATTCTGCTCTCAAAAGCAGTCCAGGGAGGGCGCTGTGGGGAAGAGATGGGGGAGAGGGCACCTCTGTTGTCTCCCACACAAAATGCTGGGCCCTCAGCCTCTGCTGCCACCCACCTCCAACAGCTCCTTTCTGGGTGCAGTGGGGACTCTCAGTGTCTTCCCCCCAGAAAAGGACTGTCTACCTTCACTTCATCCCCACCTCTTGCCTGCCCGCCCCTGTGTTTCCTATAGTGCCCTGCCCTTCGCTGGCTCATCTTCAGGTGCCACTACCCATTCTCAGCTAATCACTGCAGGATGTCCCAGGGCCTGGGCCCCCTGCTGCACGCCATGCTGTGTAGGGAGGAGCGGGGCTGCTGCAGGCTGTGCTGCACGGGGAGAAGTGGCAGGGTGGGGGGCCTACCACAGGGTGGGCTGTCCTACACAAGAAGGAGAGGGGGTTCTCAGAGTGGCCTTCCCTGCTGGCCACCCACCCTGCATCTGCCTGTCAGCCCTTGTCAGCTAGTCAGCTGTACCCGGGCCCCCGCCATGCCGGGGACCCTTGGCCCAGGGAGCACAGCTGAGAGAGATGGGCTCTTTTGCCCATCTCCCTGTGGGTGGCACAGCCAGCAACACCCAGAGAGGGACCCGGGAGGGTGGCGCTGGACGTCCTGGCCAGCAGGTGTGACTGGGTCCTGGCTGCTGCCCTAGCACATGGTGGGATATGCGCTGATCCTGATGCCCGTGGCGGCACTAGCAGGACACCATTGAGGGAAGGGGAGGCTGGGAGGCGCAGGAGATGACTGCAGAGCCAGGCTGCAGTGTCCCAGCACACCAGCAAGGTGCTGACCCTATCGCTGACCCTGTCAGAGGGAAGGAGGCTTCCTCCCTAGCCTCACACCCAGGAAATCTGGCATAGGAAGCCTTAGCCCAGATAAGCTTGGGGCTGAGGTGTGGTTTCCCTGTCTGCCTGTCTTCAGACCTTTGCTCACTTAGGGAAGCTTTTGGTGAGATTCTGGCTTGTCTTGAATCCCTGCGCCAGGCCCCAGCCCCACCTCCCCAACCCCACCCTCCTTTCTCCCTGGCAGGCTTTGGGGTGGCCTGCCACCTTGGGGTCCTTACAGACCTGCCTTGCATTGGGGTGGCCAAGAAACTTCTGCAGGTAGACGGGCTGGAGAACGACGCCCTGCACAAGGAGAAGGTGAGGAGGGCCTGCTGCAACCTGCACTGCACAGGGAGGAAGGGCTGCTGCAGGCTATGCCTGGCAGCTCGGGGGTGCTGCGGTATCCCTGGGCACGAGGGCGCTTCTGGACCAGGCCTTGCCTGCTGATGCTGCCCTCCTCATCCCTGGCTCATGGCCTGGAATAAGGAAGACCTGCCTTCCCCTGGGCACCACCTTTTGTGTCTCAACCAGGGGTGCTCTGAGCCCTCCTGCCTCCTGCTGTGCCTGCCTCTCTGGTCCCCCACACCTCTGAACACTGTGGCACAGCAAGCAGGGCTAAGTCCTCCAGTTACTGGGGACTGGACGGGCTTCCAGGCTGTCCCGGGCACACTTGGTGCTTTCCCCATCCCACCTGGCCCCAGCCCCTGTCTCCTTGCCTGGGTACTCAGGTACCCCAGCCTCCAGGCCCCACTTCCACCAAGGCCTGCCCGGAGCTGCTGCCCACACTCCTCCTACCCCACCTTCTCCTGCATCTTCCTCTGGGACCCCACGTTGGCACTGGGAGTGAGTCCCATGGAGGGAGCCAGGACATCCCACTGGATGGCAGATTCTGAGAGCAGAGACTACGTCTCATTCCTCCCAACTCTCAGGTACCTGCACGGAGCAGTTGCTTGATAACAATCTGTTGAGTCAATGGGACCTCAGACTCCCTCTGAGCCAGTCTACACCTCCAGAAATCCCAGCCTGTTGGCTTGAGTCAGATGTGTCCACAGCAGGAGACAGCTGCAGAAAGGAAGCGGGGTCAGCGCTGCTCACTGCGTAGTGGCAGCACCTGTTAGCTGCCAGCCTGGCACAGTGGCTCTGGGCAGATCACTGCCCTTGCTGTAAGCCCCGTCGTCAGGGTTGGACAGGGTTTTGTGGGCAGCACTCTCAGAGCAGGGGCGAGACCACATCACTGCCTGCGGGATCTGTGTTGCCTCCGGCACGTGGCTTTGGGCCGTGGCTCACATCCAGGATCAGCCCCCTTCCCTTTCCTGGCCCAATGACTGTGTTTTCAAGATCAAAAGACTTCACCCCTTCACCAAGAAGAGAGGGTTTTTTTCCCCATTTTTTCCTCCTGTTTTCCAGATCCGACTCCTGCAGGCTGGAGGAGACTCGTTCCCTCTGCTGGGAGGCTCTGGGACTATCCTGGGAATGGTGAGTGGCCAGGGCCGTAAGCCCCGCAAAGCCCAGGGTAGGGGATCCTTTGCATGCAGACACACCTGCGCTCACACATCAGCCTGTGCTCACACATCAGCCCCCACCCGCCCATCCGTCCATCCTCCTGCCTCTGACTGAGCCCCAGAGTATGTGGAGCCCACCCTGTCCCAGAGACAAGCAGTAGGAAGGCTCCCTGAGGGTGGGCAGGCCCTGGCTCCTGAGAGCACTGCCCCTTCAGCTTCCCTCCTGCCCCCGGGACATTTTGTCTGAGCTCCAGCCGATGAGGCTGTCCTGACCCAGGTCCCAGTGGCCCAGCCCACAGGGGTGCCCTTGCCTTCCTTGTCACAGGCCCTGAAGAGCCACAACCACAGCACCAGGCCCCTGTATGTCTCCGTGGGCCACAAGATGAGCCTGGAGGCAGCTGTGCGCCTGACATGCTGCTGCTGCAAGTTCCGGATCCCAGAGCCCGTGCGCCAGGTGGGTGGGCCCAGGGGGTGCGGGGAGGCAGTGCCTGCTGTTCAGGGCTCCCCAGCAGCCCAGCTGGGGTCAGAGTGCAGTGACTTGAGGCTGGAGAGCCTGGTTGGCCTGCACTGGGCCACGCAGTCAGGACAGTGGACTGGAGGGTGCAGAACTCCCGGGAGTTCATCCCCCGGCCCTGCGCCCACGCACTCACCCACACACTCAACCTCCCGGCCTCTCTGAGCCACCTGCACCCAGATACAGGCCAGCCTGAAGAATCAGTGATGTCAGCCTAGGTGGTGATGTGTCCTGCCAGTTCCCAACCAGCCCCTCAGGTCCCAGAGGGAGCAGCTGAACTCGAGCCAGGAGGCACCTGCAGGAAAGCTGCAGGGACAGTGCTCAGGAAGCTGTGCAGGTCCCAGAGATGCTGGGTCCTGGGGATGCCCAGCACCAAAACTGGTGTTGGGTCCCGCAGGGAGGGTGAGAACTCTGCTGAAGCAGTCAGCTCAGCTGGGAAAGGACTCAGCCTGCAGGCTCTGGAGAGACAGCTGGAACGAGAGGCCCACACCAGCCTTGCCAGGACCAGGGGTCACAAGACGCTGGCAGATGCCTGTCCCAGAGAAGTCCACAGAGTGGGGGTTCCAGAATAGTCAACCTTGGGAAGAGACCCTCTGGAGGAGGGGAGGGGCAGCCCTGGGCACGGAGGATTTTGAGGCACTCAAGAGAGGTGGCTTATGCTGGCAATCCCAACACTGGGGGCGGACGTGGGAGGATCACTTGAGCCCAGCAGTTTGAGGGTAACCTGGGTAACATAGTGAGACCCCGTCTCTCCAAAACATTTTAAAAACAAATTAGCTGAGTGTGGTGGTGTTCACCTGTGGTTTCAGCTAGGCTGAGGTGGGAAGATCACCTGAGCCCAGGAGGTGGAGGCTGCAGTGAGCCCTGATCGCACCACTGCACTCCAGCCTGGGTGACAGAGCAAGACCTTATCTCAAAAAGAGTTATCACACAGGCTGATGTGTGAGCACCTGGCCGGAGCCAGGGCAGTGAAGGTCAGCATGGTGGGAGCCTGTGAACGTCCTGGGGTGTGCCAGGGTTTCAGACGCATCCACGGGGTCTTGGATGGTCATGAGCTGGCAGTGGGGAACCTGCAGATTTGCCTTTTCAGGTGGCTGCTCTGCGTGCGGTGAAGGCTGTCGGGTGGAGCTGGGGACGCAGGTCTGCACAAGCTGCGCTTCTTCCTGCAGCCCAGCCAGGGGGCCTCCCTGGTATCTGCTGCTTCCCCATCTCCCAGCACCACTGGCCCCGCAGCCAGTGGAAACCGCCCAGGCCACCACTGCCTCCTGGGGTTAGGGCCTTCCGGCTGCTGACACGCAGTGTGGCCTCCAGGGGGCAGCAGCAGCCCACACACCACAGTGGCCCTCGGCCCCTGGGAGCTGTGCCCAGTGGTGGCATCTGAGAGTGGGCTCCGCAGCCTTGAAGGGCTTTGTTTGGGGCATAGGTGTGTGGACTCTCAAGCCTGTGAGCTGTGTCCTCAGCCCCCAGGAAAGAGGCCTTTCTTTCTCCATTCCAATTCAGCCGTGTGGTTTTCCGAGAGAGAACTGGGAAAACTCTCCCCCAAGCCTTCAGCACCAGGAACTCTAGGTCATGCTGCTGCAGACACCATAGCTCCTGGAGCTCCCTTTCTGCCTCATTGAGCTCCAGAGTAGGACAGTGGCCCATCCTTGCAGGGAAGGGGACGCTTGGTTTTTGAGTACCTTGAGCATCTAGAAACAGAGCAAGGATCGTGTGCCTAGTGCCAGCGAAGAGCCTGCCAAGTCCTGGGTCCACCCTCCAGGGGAAGGAAAGCCATAGCCAGGCGGGCTACACAGCCATCTGCACTAGGAGCCCATAGTCCCTCACTGCTGGGTGTGGGCTGAGGGTCCTGTTCTGCAGAACCTGCTCCATCTCCGTGTCTGTTTCCTTCCTGAGCCCACTCACCTCTCAACAGCTTCCCCTCCTGACTGTTCCAGAAGGTCCTGGGAGAGCACAGACAGGGGGTTAGTGTTGGTCTCTTCTCTCCCTGGCTCAGCCCCCGGCCATCTTGGTGTCCCCATGGTCAGAGGCGCTGCAGTGCTCCTGGTGCCAGATCCAGGCTGGGCTGCTCCAGGGGAAGGTGAGAGGTGCTGGCCCCGCCCACTGCTGCCCCTCTTCCCCCATGAACGGAAGCAGGAGCAGGTTGGGGGATTAGCTGTTGCTTTCCTTGAGTTGTGCGGCCCTGAAGCTAATTTAAGCCTATCTGAGCTGGGATCAAGGGAGCTTCCTAAGGCCAGCCCCACCCCCGCCCCGGGTTCCCACTCAGACACTGCAGTGTCCCTCCCTGCTGGGGTCTGCCCCCATCACAGCCCTCTTTTATCCTGGTGATACTGGAGATGGGACAGGGGTTACTGCTAATTTAGTCGGGGAGAGGGCAGACCAGCTGGGCTGAGTCCCCAGAGAAGTGAGTGTTAGCAGGGAAACCTTGGCTTACACAGATAGTGCAAGCTGTAAACCAGTGAAGACTGAGCAGCCCCAACTGCCCCTTGTGGGGAGGACATCCAGGGCCCCCTCGCTCAGCCCTTCTACTCACAGCTCCTTAGGCCCTTCAGAGACTGCCCAGATGGGTTTGAGAACTGCCACTGCAGGGCTTAGACTCACAGTTCAGGCATCCCTGTCACGCACTCACTGGTGGGGCCGCTGCTCCTGAGCCCGGAAAGCTGGCAACCTGTGTGTCCTGGGGGCTTCTGTGGGGGATGGAGGCATTGCCACCAGCAGCTCCTAGTGGGGCACTCGTCCAGAGGCCAGCTCAGGACCCAGCAGCACTTCTGTCTCCTCCAGGCTGACATCTGCTCCCGAGAGCACATCCGCAAGGCCCTGGGACACCCTGGAACCCCCGCACCGAGGTGAGTGCCTGAAGAGGCTGGGGCATGAAGGAGGCATTTCACAGACACCCATGTGAGGCTGTTTCTGGTGGCCCCCCTCTCCCTGTTGCAGTGTCGTGGCTCAGGACAGGCAGTGCAGGGCCAGTCCAGGCAGGGAACGCAGGAGAGGAAGGAGGGTGGAGTGGGGTGGACTTTTCTTGTGGGAACTCTCCAGAAACACCACTGCCTCCACCCCAAAACCCTGGGACCATGGCCCATCTGGTCCAAGCCCTACCTCCCAACACGGCCAGCCCCAGCCCTCCTCATTTCCCTTAGCCTGTGAGGCACCAGGACGAGGGCTCTGCAGAAAAGGCATGGCCTTGCAGTCACATGTGACCCAGCCACTGTGTTTGTACTCTTTAAGCCTCAGCTTCCTCATCTCATTCTTGTCCCGCTGGTTCTTGTAGAATAGAGGAGACTGCCTGGCACGGTCTCAGCTAGCAGTACAAGGTTTTGTCTTAACACCATTGCAGACGATTTGATCCTGATGGCAGCCTTGCTGTGAGATGGGTACTGTGACCCCACTCCACAGATAAGGAAGCTGGGCACTGGCACAGATAAGGAGCAAAGCAGAATTCAGTCAGCAATTTGGATTCCAGGCCCGGCATCTGAGCCTCCACGCGGAGAGGGCACCCCCTACTCTCTGGGCGAAGACCCCAGGAGGCACCAGGCCTGGAATTCAACCTGTCCTCCACCACAGTTAGTTACTGAAGCGCTATACTTCCTCTGTGCTCATTTTCCCTCTAAGCCAGGAGCTGTTCCCAGGCCTTCCTAGGCTGCTTTGAGAACTGAGGGAGCAGGTGGCAGGGACCCCCAAGTTCTCCCAGAGTTGGGGACCGGCCAGCTTGAATGTGAGATTTATGTGTGAGCAGCGTGCTCTCCCCAGCCCTCTGCCCTGGGCTCTTACCGGCCCTGAGGGTCCAGTTTCCAGACCCCACCTGAGGAGTGAGGGGGTTTTAGGCGGGTGCTAGCTTCTGATGCTATCCCTTTCTCAATGTCCTCACCAGGAGGCTGAAGGCGCAGAGGCCAAAGGCATGCCCCAGAGGAGACTCCGAAGAGTCCGCAGGTGAGGGCCAGCCCCCAGAGGACCACAGCCTGGACCCCAGGACAGCCCCAAGGCCAGGCTCTGAGGAGCAGTAGGGCAAGGACTGCAGTAGAGTGGAACTGGGTGCCATGAAGATGCAAAGGCCACTCGCCACCCCATTCTGGCCTCGGGACAGTGACCACCCTTGGGGGTGTTCTAGGGACTTAGAGGAACCTCACCTCAGTCGCAGGTAGCGCGCCCAGTCCCCACAGACAGGCTGACCATACTACCTCATGGGGATGCTGCAGCACAGCCCAGCTCCAGCTGAGGCAGAGGTGACCACGGCCCTGCTTCGCCCCGTCATTGGCTGGTCAGCTGTGGTCATGGGGCCTCAGAGGACAGATCTCTATGAGGCCAAGTGCCAGATCCCCAGAGTGCATGGTCCAGCTCTCCTGGAGCCCACGGAGGGATTCGGAGCACCAGGGCCATGTGGGCCACAGCTGCGCCTGCACGACGCCCCTTGCAGTGCATAGAACTTGGTTCCCTTTTCCTTTTCTTCTCAGGGTTCATTTTTTATTTTACTTGTTTGTTTGTTTTTTATTGATCTATTTACCATAAGATTTACTTGCAAAATCAGGATTCATTTGCAAAGCAGTGACAGCCATACTGAGTCACCTCTGTCCTGACACGGAGGGGTCCTAGCTGGGGTCCCTTGCCCTGACGTGGAGGGGTCCTAGCTGGGGTCCCCTGCCCTGACGTGGAGGGGTCCTAGCTGGGGTCCCTTGCCCTGACGTGGAAGGGTCCTAGTTCGGGTCCTCTGCCCTGACATGAAGGAGTCCTACCTCGGGTCATCTGCCCTGACACAGAAGGGTCCTAGCTGGGGTAGCTGGGCTCTAGCACCTGCCCACTGCCAGCCATGACCCCTGACCCCAGTCCTGCCCATCCTCCATCCTGCTCTGGGAAGAGAGAGCAGAGAGACTTGTCTCAGCCTGGAGGGGGCCGAGGGTGGGGGCAGCACACAGGGGCAGTCTGGGCTTTGGGGCCAGGGGCCAGACAGGGCAGGGTGGCACTGGTGCCTGAGGCATTAGGTGCCAGGCTCTGCACCTGGAGGGGCTAGGATCGGGGGTGGCACCATCCTCACAGGCTCGGAGAGCTGATCACCGTCCTCTGTCCCTGCCTCCCTATCCCAGAGACACAGCCTCAAACTAGTCTCCACTGTGGGAAAGCAGCCCTGGGGCTGGCCCTGTCTGGCCACTTCCGCTCCTCTTGGTATGGGCTAGAGGTACCAGCTGAGGAGTGGGGGCAAAGGGGATACCCCACCTGCAGCCCGGCCCCAGCCCCTGGGTGCCTCCCAAGCAGCCCCCAGCCCTTGGCATGATGCTTGGCCTCTAGACTCCAGGCTCCCTGAGGATGCTAGAATCTGCCACAGCATAAAGAAGTCCCTGGAATCCTCTTGCCATTCACCTGACCGATACAAGAAGGGGCCGGTGATCATGATTTGACAGCTTGGGACAAGAATCCGGGGAGGCCAGGTCTCTGGGCGCCCCTCCATGCCCCTCTGAGACGGTACTGTCCTCATGTTCACGAGGAGCAGTGCAAGCCTGGGCCCGGGGGCCGTTGAGGGGCAGGTGTTTACAGGCAGCAGCGCTCAGGCCCAGGTGGTGCCGGCCCCTGCCCACCTGCTAAAGCCACTGTGGAGGACTGGGCTGCAGGGGCGGAGGCTCCAGAAAAGAGGCCCAGGTTGTATAGCTGCTCTTCCTTGATGGAGCAGACTCTATTCTAAAAATTTCCATAAGAATTAGACCCATTGCAGGACAGGTGGGGCTGGGGGTGCAGATGCTGAGGGGCTCTGCAGGCACCTTGGGGTTGTGCCTGGAGTCAAGGCAGGGAGGGAGGTAGGAACCACGTGGAGTGTTCTGGCTGCCATCAACAGCTCTGGCCAGAACCAGATGAGCAGGGTGTCGGTGGCTGGCGACTAGCCTCACTCAGCCCTGGGCACGTGGGCCTGTTGGGGATCTAGCTTTCACTGAGGACCCGCCCTTGGACCGAGGCTCCCTTCACCATGGCAGAGGGATTTCTGCCCTTCTCACCGAAAGGGGCAGCAGATGGTGGATGGAGATGGCTCCTGGCTCCCCTTTGCACCTGCCTTGGGAAGGGAGAGGCAGCAGACAGGAAGGGCCTTGGAACTCAGGTCAGTGTGGGGAGAGCGTCCCCAGAGAGCCCTTGGGAGGGGGTGGTTGAGGTTGTGTGGACCCTGTCTACTTCTAGGTCAAGTTAGGAGGTGTGTCAGCACTGGAGGCAGGGGAGGCCTGGCTGGGTGAGCCCTGGGACAGCCATGCATGGGGTCCAGACCAGTCTACCTGTCTGGTGGGCACTAAGGGTCCTCTTGGGAGAGTCCGGGCCAGCACCTGGTAAGCTGAGAGCCACAGCGTGTCTGTCTGGAACCTGTTTCCTCACCGGGAACGTGAACACCTGCTCCAGCAGGTTTGGGGGTTAAAGGTGGGGATACGCGTCAAATCTCTTGCCCAGCAGTGGATCCCCAGTACACTCCTGATAAATGAGGCGTGGGTTGGTGGAGTCCACCAACTAGCTCAGCACTAGGCTGAGCCCAGGAACAAGGCGTCAGTGGTTGGAAGGGAGGGTGTCTGCCCACCCAGCATCTGTGGCAAGGATCTGCCTCCCAGCACCCCCGGGAAGTCCTGTCTGGATGGGAGGGAGAACAGGGTTATGGTGGGAGCCTCCAGAACTGTTCCCCTAAAACCTCTGAATGTCGCTGGCACAAGCAGGCCCGAGCAGGGCTCTCCCAGGGTAACACCAGCTGGGCGCAGCCGTAGTCCTGAGGCACGCCGCCCGTGTTGTGGGGCAGGGAATCTGAGGCCCTGCATCATTGTGAGTCCAGGGCTCAGGCACAACTCTGGGGACCTGTCATGCTGGCCCCCAGGCCCACTGAAGCACAGGTGAGACCGTCGCGTGGTCCTTGTAAAAGTGGGGGTCCTCAGTCTGGGGGTGGACAGCCAGTGCTGGCAATGGGGGGGCCTTGCCCCAGGCAGTCATGGGAGACGGACTCGGAGCACTCTGTGGGGATCCAGGCAGGGGAGCTGCTGACCACAGGTGGCTCAGCAGTACCCAGGTTTCTGCTCACTCACATTCCACTTCCCCGAGGGTACTCACGGGAAAGGAAAACGTGGCACCCAGCTGGTGGCCCCAGGTGGCTGCTGCCTCATTCCACTGACCTCCTGAGTCAAAGGGCCCCACCATCCCAGATAATGCACACAGAGCTGGGTGTCCAGGATGCCAGGTATGTGCCCCACGCCAGTAGGACCCTTGGGAGGCTCAGCACCCCCTGCCCCTCAACTCACTGGCCTTCCCACAAAATGCTCTCCAGGCTTCTAGAGCTTTCCCTATCCTGAGCTCCAGGACCACAGGCAGCAGGGAATTGGAGGAATTGGAAGCACAGCATAGAAGCTGGGCAGAGCCGGGTGCTCACGCCTATAATCCCAGCACTTTGGGAGGCCGAGGTGGGTGGATCACGAAGTCAAGAGATCGAGACCATCCTGGTCAACAAGGTGAAATCCCGTCTCTACTAAAAATACAAAAATTGGCATGGTGTTGAGTGCCTGTAGTCCCAGCTACTCAGGAGGCTGAGGCAGGAGAATTGCTTGAAACCAGGAGGCGGAGGTTGCGATGAGCCAAGATCGTGCCATCGCACTCCAGCCTGGGTAACAAGAGCAAAACTCCGTCTCAAAAAAAAAAAAAAAAAAAAAAGCTGGGCAGAGCTGGCTGAGATCCAGCTATCTCTTACAGGCTGGCCTTGAGCCAAGGTCAGAACCTGTCCCACAGAGGACATTACCTGCCTGTGTTGTGGGAGATACTCCACCAGGTGAAATGTGTTAAGGGCTCAGCAGGGGTCTGTGTTGTGGGAGATACTCCACTAGGTGCAGTGTGTGAGGGGCTCAGCAGTGAGCTGTGTTGTGGGAGATACTCCACCAGGTGCAGCGTGTGAGGGGCTGTGTTGTGGAGATACTCCACCAGGTGCAGTGTGTAAAGGGCTCAGCAGGGAGCTGTGTTGTGGAAGATAATCCACCAGGTGCAGTGTGTAAGGAGCTCAGCAGGGAGCTGTGATGTGGGAGATACTCCACCAGGTGAAATGTGTAAAGGGCTCATCAGGGATCCTGTGTTGTGGGCGATACTCCACCAGGTGCAGTGTGTAAGGGGCTCAGCAAGGAGCTGTGTTGTGGGAGATACTCTACCAGGTGCAGTGTATATGGGGCTCAGCAGGGAGCTGTGTTGTGGGAGATACTCCACCAGGTGCTGTATGGAAGGGGCTCAGCAGGGGGCTGTGTTGTGGGAGATACTCCACCAGGTGCTGTATGGAAGGGGCTCAGCAGGGAGCCTTGGCACATGATGAGTCCTTGATAGGGGAAGGCTGTTGGTTTGGAGAAGTAGGCCGCAGAAGGCCATCGGTCTGCCATGCTGTGTCAACTCCAGTGATGAGAAGAATGAAGCCAGAAGGTCAGGGAGGTCTCATCTACCAAGCTCCCACCTGGGCTGGCAGCTCCTCACACCCCCAAGCCATCAGAACACAGTTCCGAGAAGGCCGACCTCCCTTTGGAGCTAGACAGGTGCACGCCTCCTGTGACTCGTGGCTTCACTGCAGCAGAGGAGCTTCTTGGGGGCTCAGAGGCTCAGAGGACATGCCCACAACTGCCAGGCATGTGGTAGCTTTGCCCAAAAAGCAGTAGCTTCAACCCCAACAACCCACCTTTGTGAAGATGGGCAGATATGGCTCTGGGGCTGGAGGTCAGGCTCTGCTTAAAGCTGCAGGTTCCTCAAAGACCATGAGTGTAAGGTGGGCCTCCCTGGCTGAGGGCCTGGCCAGGACCTGGTCACAGTGCCCTCCCATTTCTCTCTCACCTTGCAAGGAAGGGCAAGCCAGAGCCAACTTTTTTGTGAGTAGTGTATGTTTGTCTTGAGATAAGTCACCATCTCCACTACTTTAAAGTGTATACTTCATTGGCTTTTGGTGTATTCAAAATCACGTGCAGCCATCATTACTGTCTAGTTCCAGAACAGTTTACCCCAAAGGGAAACGCCATGCATTAGCAATCACTCCCTGTTCCCCTTTCCCCAGACCCTAGCACCCACCACAGGCTTTCTGTCCCTGGACTGGCCTGCTTTGGGCACTGTGCAGATGTGGGATCGCTATGCTGTCTTTATGACTGGCTCCTTCTCTTGGCATCATGTTTTCAGGTTGCGCCTGCATGGTGCCAGGTGTCAGAACCTTACTCTTCATTACAGCTGAGTCATCATCCATCATATGGATCAGGATAAACATTGGGTTGATCTTGGTGGATATTCGGGCTGTTTCCATTCAGGGCTGTTGTGAGTAATGCTGCATTGGGCACTGATTTTTGTGTAAACATATGTTTTCAGTTGTCTTGGGTACACACTTAGGAGTAGAATTTCTGGGTCATATGGCAGTCCTGTGTTTAACTTTCTGAGGAACCACCAGACTTTTCCATAGCCCCTACATCAGTTTACATTCCCCCCAGCAATGCCCAGCGGTTCCAGGTTCTCCACATCCTCGCCACCACTTGTTATTATCTGCCCTTTAGATTCTAGCCATTCCATGGAATAGAAACTGGTATTTCCGCTGGGCACAGTGGACATGCCTGTAAGCCAGCACTTTGGAAGGCTGAGGCAAGGAGGATCACTTGAGCCCCGGAGTCTGAGATCAGCCTGGGCAAAATAGTGAGCCCTCATCTCTACAAAAAATTTTAAAAATAACCAGGAATGGTGATACATTCCTGTAATCCCAGGTACTCGGGAGGTTGAGATGAGAGGATCACTTAAGCCCAGGAGGTAGAGGCTGCAGTGAGCCACCATCATGCCACTGCATTCAGCCTGGGCGACAATGAGACCCTGCCTCAAAAAAAAAAAAGTGCTATTTCATTGTGGGTTTGATTTGCATTTCCTGATGGCTAATGATGGTGAGCACCTTCTCAGGTCTCAGTAACCATTTGTATTTGTATATCCTCTTGGGCAGAGCATCTGTATTCTTTACCCATTTTTAAATTTGGGTTGTCGTCTTGTTGAGTTGCAGAAGTTCCTCTATGTTCTAAACCCTAGGTATTGATCACTTCTGTAGTTGACAAATATTTTCTCCTGTGGGTTCTTTAGTTTCTTAATAGTGTCCTTTGATGAAGGAAAGTTTTTAAAATTGATGAAGTCCATTAATCTGTTTTGTTGCTTATGCTTTTGGTATCATATTTACGAAGCCACTGACTAATTCAAGGCCATGAAGATTTACACCTACATTTCCTTCTAAGGAATTTATAGTTTGAGTGCCTACGCTTAAGTCTGTGATACATTTTGACTTAAATTTGTGTTTGGTGTAAGGGAGCAGGTTCCACGTCATACCTGTGAATAGCCAGTTGTCCCAGACCATTTTGTGGTGGTGTTGAGACAGGGTCTTGCTGTTGGCAGTGCAGGGGTGTTATCACGGCTCACTGCAGCTTCAACCTCCTGGGCTCAAGCAATCCTCCTGGCTCAGCCTCCAGAGTAGCTGGGACTACAAGCATGTGCCACTATGCCTGGCTAATTTTTAAAGATTTTTTTGTAGGGACAGGGTCTCACCTGTTACCCAGACTGGTCTCTGACTCTTGGGCTCAAGCATTCCTCCCGCCTCAGCTTCCCAGAGTGCTGAGATTACAGGCGTGAGCCACCGCGCCTGGCCTACTTTTACTTCTTCCTTTCAATCTGAATGCCTTTAATTTCTTTTTCTTGCATGATTGCTGTGGCTGGACCTACAGCACTTTGTTGAATGCAGGTGGTAAGAGCACGTATCCTTGTGTTGTTCCTGATTGCGGGAACCTTTTCAGTCTCCCACCACTAGATGTGATGTGAGCTGTTTGATTTTCAAGGATGCTGTTTATCCAGTTGAAGAAGTGTCCTTCACGTCCTAATTTGTTAAGGGTTTTTATGGTTAAAGGGTACTGGATTTTGTCAAATGCTTTTCTGGCCCCTGTTGAAATGAACCTGTATTATTGTGAGGTATTATGTGGATTGATTTTCATACATTGAGCTACTTTCCATTTCTGGAATAAATCCAACTTGGTCTGTGGTCTATGACCCATTTACTGTGCTGCTGAATGTGATCTGCTTGTATTTTGGTGCGGATTTTACACCTGTATTTATAAGGGATATTGGTTGTTGTTTTCTTTTTTCTTTCTTTCTTTCTTTCTTTTTTTTTTTTTTTGAGATAGACTCTTGCTCTGTCACCCCCTCTGGAGTGCAGTGGCATGATCTTGGCTCGCTGCAACCTCCACCTCCTGGGTTCAAGGAATCCCCTGCCTCAGCCTCCTCAGTAGCTGGGATTACAGGTGCCTGCCACCACACCCAGCTAATTTTTGCATTCTTAGTAGAGATGGGATTTCACCATCTTGGCCAGGCTGGTCTTGAACTTCTGACCTCATGATCCACCCGCCTTGGCCTCCCAAAGTGCTAGGATTACAGGCATGAGCCACTGTGCCCGGCCAGTCTGTCGTTTTCTTATAATGTCTTCCTCTGAAGACACTATATCAGGATAACATTGATATCAGAATAACATTGGCCTCATGGATTGGGTTAGGAAGTGTTCCCTCTGCCATTTTTCTGGAAGAAGGAGATTGGTGTTAATTCTTGTTAGAACCTTTGGTAGAATTTGCCAGTGAGCCTATCTGGTCCTGGTCTTTGGGCAGGTTTCGACTGCGGGTTCAATCTCTGTGTTTGTTGTAGATTGTTTGGATTTTCTGTCCTGAGTCAGTGGCTAGCTTGTGTGTTTCCCTGAGCTTTTCCATGTTATCTAATCTGTTGGTATACCGTTGTTCATGGCATGTTCTTGATGTGTGTGGGGTCGCTAAGAACGCCCCGGCCTTCACTCCTGCTTTTAGTCACTGACGTCCTCTTTTTCCTTGGGCCGTCTGGCTGTGTGTGGTTTTGGGAGAGTCCTCGTTGACTCTGCAGATGCTGAGTGGTGACCTGGTTGTGAGAGGGGACCCCTGCTGAGGGCTCACTTAAGCACAAGATTCAGAGGGTCAGGGGCTCCAACCACAGCCTTTCCCAGACTCTCCCCACACAGACAGACAGCACCCCCTCCCCAAAGACCTGGCAGTTCCTGGGGGAGCAGGTTTCAGGAGGAGGAGAGGAGGAAAGCAGAGGTGGTGTAGAACTCACGGGTGGCAGTTCTGGGCCTCTCAGGAAGCTTGGGGTTAAGCGGGGGGGTGGGGATCCGAACCCTAAAGGGGTGGGAGTTGAAGCGAAAAGCGAACCAGTAGTCCACGTGGGGTGCAGGTGGGTGCCAGGGCCCTCAGCCCCGCCTATGGCCACATCTACTGAAGGAGGAGAGGCTGGCATGTCAGCAGCAAACCTGAGTGTGTGACACCAGCTCTCCAGAGGGAAGCTTTGAACACAGGAAAGCGCACATGGCCCCACACCTCTTGCCTGAGTCACTATATTCCTTAAAAGATGAAGGATATTCCTTAAAAGATGAAGGGCCCTGGTCCTCGGCTTTTCCTGCACGTGGGATCATGTTGGCTGAGGTGAGCAGTTACGCCTCTGTAATCTGCAACCAGAGGTGCTCTTGCACCCAGCCCTTGGTGGGATTCTGCTGTAACGTAACTTCACAGCCAGCTGGATAGATGTGACTGTGCAGCTCCTGCGTTCTGGCACCCGCATCCAGCAGGGGCTGAAACGCTGAGCCGGGCAGTCAGACAGGACCTCTCTAAGGCTGCTCCCAGGCTGGAGTCTGGGTCTAGGGTCCTCAGTAAGACTTTTGAATAAAACTAACTTGAATTCTTGAAAAGCTCAATTTTTTTTTTCTTCAGCCATAAGCAGTTTGCTGAGATACCAGCCCCTCACCCCACCCCGGGGATGTGCAGTGACAGCCCTGAGCTGGCCCAGTGGCTTTCCCCAAGGCTGCAGTGGGGGCAGAGGGTGAGTTTGGGGGAGCAGAGTGCAGGGCATTAAAGCTGGGGAAACAGGGTGTATTGGTCAAGGGGGGCTAGAATTGGGGGAGCAGGTGCACAGGCCAGGGTCTGGGGAGGGGTGGCCTGGGCATGTGGGGGAACCCCAGCTTCCCATCCCTGCATCACATACCTTCCCCTGCAGGGTGGGGGTCTGCAGGGTTGGCATGTGCCCCCTGGCCTGTCCCCACCCTACTCCCTGGCAGCAGGCAGAAGGGCATGCTGGGGGTGCCCTAAGTGCAGTGGCATCTCGACTCTACCCACAGAACTTTAAAAATAGAGCCATGGTAAAGTCCGTCTCTGCAGACCACAGCCTTCCCAGAGCTAAGAATATTCTTGAACCACTTAATAATTCAAGTTGGATCCAAATAGATTTTCCTGTTCACCTGTGGGCCACTATGTCCCTTTCCCAGGTCCCCACCCTGCCTGGGGGCTGGGAGGGAGAGACTCCAAGGAGGCCGGTGGGCCAGGCCTGTGGAGCCTCTGAGACCCCCGCCGGTCCTGTGTCCCCTCTCCTGTGGCACTTGGCACTCAGGATCAGAAGATGCACCAGGGCTAGAGTGTCCTTTAGGATCTGGCCAAGGTCAGGCCCCAGGAAGGGGCCCCTCTGACCATCCTAGCTGTCCCAAGCCCCACCCCTGCTCTGGCCACAGGCATCAAGACTGTTCAAATCTGGGTCTGAGCTGGGCCGTGGCCCCTTAACAGCGTCTTACCTGAGTCACGCACCTCCCGTGGCGGCCCTGGCCTCCAGCAGAGCCAGCCTTGCCCCTCACATCCTTGTGGCTGGTGTACACCCACCCCAGGGCCTGTGCCCTGCTTCCTCTGCAGAAGAGTCACTGAAAGACTTGGCCTGGGGCTCTTGTCCTGGCAGACAAGCAACCAGAGCCCTGGGTTCCAGACGAAGGCCTCTGCACTTGTGTGCTGTGTGTGTTTGGGTAAGCCACTTCACCTCTCTGAACCTCTTATCAGTGGGATGGATTGTGACCAATGCTTTAAGAATAAGCCATAGTGTTTGGGGTAGGAAGGGGTGTCTGACGGGTGCCCTGAAGCCCGAGTCACCTTCCTCCAGGGGCAGTGCCCCAAGCTGCAGACACTTGTCACCCACCCCTGTCTCCCTCAGGCTCTGGTCTTTCAAACAGGAACTCAGAGTGGAGGGGTACTACCTGGGAATGCTTGGGGGAGCCCACTTGCTGGCAGGGGAGGTGCTCACCAGCCTGGCCCCCCAACACTCAGTCTCCACTGAACTGCCCTGGCCAGGCCCCGAATGGAGTTTTACCAAATTATTCATTAAGAGCAAAGCCACACGGCAGTGCTGACATCCAAGTGAATAGCACACGGTGTAATTAGGCAAGGTGTCATAGAGATGATGGAGCGCAGCCTGCTATCCCCGATTCACCTTCTCAGGAAGGAGGGGCAACTTCTCCTGCCACCATGGGCCGCTGGTGGGGCCAGTTGGGGGTGCGGCTGGAGGGGCCAACTGATAGCTGTTGCGGGCACCACAGTCCCCCAGGTATAGGCACCCCTTCCTCTCCCATTGCCATGGGCAGAGCCCAAAGGGAGTAAAGTACAGAAAGGGGCAGACAAGGTGGGAGGCAAGCTGAGGCAGAAGGGACGAAGACCAGGACACATCCTCAGATAGACCCACAGCAGCCCAGAGAGGGACATGGAGGGAGCACAGGAGGGCTGAGAGGGGCCAGGGAGGAGGTGCAGAATCCAGGAAGACAGGACAGGCCCTGGGGCCCTACCCTGGGGTTGCCTGGGCCCGACAGAGAGCTGGGAGCAGGCAGCAGCTTGGGAATTTTTGGTTTGGTTGTTTAGCTACTGAGTCACCCTCTCCTCCAGGGGCAGTGCTCAAGCTGCAGACACCCCTCTGTTTTTTAGTTACTTACCCCTGGTTTATTCACCCCTTATTTTTTAGTTACTTATATTTCATGTTTTTTTTGTTGTTTGAGACAGAGTCTTGCTCTGTCGCTGAGGTTGGAGTGCAGCAGTGCAATCTCGACTCACTGCCACCTCTGACTCCTGGTTCAAGCCATTCTCCTGCCTCAGCCTCCCAAGAGGCTGGGATTACAGGTATGCACCACCATGCCCGGTTATTTTTTGTATTTTTAGTAGAGATGGGGTTTCACCATGTTGGCCAGCCTAGTCTTGAACTCCTAACCTCAAGTGATTCACCACTTTGGCCTCCCAAAGTGCTGGGATTACAGACATGAGCCACTGCACCTGGCTTCATGTATGTTTTTAATGAAGTCATAAATGTACGGTTTGAATGGTCAGATGGTACTACAAGGCTTCGAATGAAACCAGCCTTCCGTTCCTGACACACCCTTCTTAGAGGCAACCTGTTCTGTGATTGTAGCTGCTGCTTTTTGGTATTTACTTCTGAATAGCCATGCTCATGCCACTGCTGCTGCTGCTTTTTTTTTTCTCCTTTTCTTTTCAGATTTAGAAATGTATCCATGTCCTTCCTGCCATGGCAGTTGAAGGCTTGTTCTCTCACACATGCCCCCCACACACTCTTCTCCTTTTGATTGAATCAGAATTCAATGTGTGCATTACTATTTCTCAGCATACACCCTTCCCAGCTGAGTAATTATTGTAATTGCATTTATTTTCTTGAATAACCTCTTATTTTTCCTGGACTTAATAACTGCCTCATTTAGGGGACTGGGCTGATATTCTCTGTACCCATTACTTATTTAGCCCCAAACCCTGCCATGGAAGTATAAATCTCCTTTTGCTTCATTAAAAACATCCGGCCAGTCTGGGCACAGTGTTTCACGCCTGCAATCCCAACACTTTGGGAGGCCAAGGCGGGAGAATTGCTTGAGCCCAGTAGTTCGAGACCAAACTGGACAACACAGCGAAAACCCACCTCTATCACTGTTTTTTAAAGTAAAAGATATTTTAAAAATTAAAAATATCCAGGCCAGGCAGGTGGCTCACGCCTGCAATCCCAGCACTTTGGTAGGTCAAAGTGGGTGAATTAGTTGAGGTCAGAAGTTTGAGACCTGCCTGGCCAACATGGCAAAACCCCATTTGTACTAAAAATACAAAAATTAGCCAGGTGTGGCGTTGGGTGCCCGTAATCCCAGCTACTCTGGAGGCTGAGGCAGGATAATGGTTTGAACCAGGGAGGTGGAGGTTGCAGTGAGCCAAGATCGCACCATTGCACTCCAGCCTAGGCCACAGAGCAAGACTCCATCTCAAAAAAAAAAAAAAATATCCAGCCATTGATGAATGTCTTCCTTCACTTGGCCTGTGGTAGCCAGCCTGCCGGATGGCCACTTCGACCCCCACCTCCTGGAGTTTGTGCTACATAGAACAGGATCGGTCAGTGTGGCCAACAGATTGTCCAAAGCGATGGTGCATCACTCTTAGGATTGAGTCCTGGAACGTGTTGTGACTTTCATGTTGGTGGCACCTGCCCTCTCTCTGCCTCTCCTCATCCACTTTGAGGGAAGTCAGCCGCCGTGTCCTAAGCCACTTTATGGAAGGGTCTGCACGACAGGGACCCTCAGCCTTGTCAGGAGCCGTTTGGAAGTGACGACTCCAGCTCTGCTTAGCCTGCAGCTGCCTTCAGCTCCGGTCACCCCGGGACAGGAGCTTCACAAGGGCCCGATCCAGAGCCACCTGGCCAGTCTGTGTCTGGGTCCCCATCCCTTCAGAACTCTGGGGGATGGTGAGTCTTTGCTCTGGGATAATTTGTTATGCAGCAAAAGATAACGGGTACAGAGTTTCCTCCTGTATCTGTCCTAGTCTCCTGGTACACCTGCTGTACCATCTATCACCAAGGCCTTCCCCAGCCCCATGCTGGGACTTCCTTTCCCCTTGTGTCCCCGACCCTATACAGTCGCTCCCCTACTTGGATGCTGGGCACCTTCCAGTGCCTTCCTGAGAGATGTATGAGAGCTTCAAGCCCGCGCACACTTCCCACCCAGAAACCAGTGCCCTCAGCAGGAAGACTGGGCATGCGGCTGAATTTTTAAGCTGCCTGTAAGAGTTCTGGTATTAGTAGTTGGCTTTTGTTTCTAAGGCACATGGATGCCACGATGTCACATGTCTGTCACAGGTACAGCATGAATGGCATTCCCACATTCCACGACTTGTGAGTCCCCATAACTGTGGAGATGAGATTCCTCCTCTGGGCCTGCCTCCCTGTACGGGATGTGCCGCCGCTGTCCTCGGTGCTGAAGTGAAAGCTGGGGCTGAGCCTCTCCTCCAGCCTCACGCCTCTTCATCTTCCGCCCAGATTTCCCTCTATTCCTGCCCAAGGCCCCCTCCCTGGGAAGCAGACCCCAGGCCATCCTCAAGATCACCGCCCCCGGCCCCCAACCCTCCTCCCAACGCAGGTTGTCTCTCCCAGGCCTTGCCTCTCTGCCAGGTAGTCTTCCTCTGCAGGGGGCTCCGTCACACAGCCCCGGCAGACAGCTTGCATCCTGGAGTCTCAGCACATGGCTGTCTGAGTGGAGATACCCTGTGTATAATCAGAACCCTCCAGGTTGCATGTGACAAAAACCAACTTAAGCAAAGCTGGGACCTCGTTAGTTCACTCTGGGAGGCAGCACCAGTGCTGCATGGCCTGCCCCCAGCTCCCTCTCTCTCCAGGAGGCTGCTTCCTCATCAGCCCAGCCTCACTTCCTCAAAGCAAGCCCCGCTGTCCCAGCAGCCCCAGTGAAAGCCCCAGGCTAATGCTCATTGGCTGGCCAGGCTTGAGTCACATGCCTTCCCCTGAACCCCTCACTGTGGCCTGGGGCCAGGGGCCAAGTGCCCAGGGCCTGAACCAGCCTCAGGGCACCTTGTGGAGTGGGAGACTTCTCAGGAGAACAGCACCATTGCCAGGATAAGGCACACCTGGTTGAGAAAACCGAGGTCAGGAGACCTTCTCCAGAAGGGTCAGTGGCTTCAGGATCTCTCACAAAGCTTCATCTCCAAGGCCTGTGGAGAGCCACGGTGTCTCATCTTGTCTCCAGGTAATTCCATTCCAGTGCCAGCAGGGAACAGCATGATTAAGGTTCCATTATTAACTTGCCAATCTTGTTTCTGGGGCACAGACGCTAACAGCTTAGGGGACCCAGTTGGCATATAACGAGGTCTCCATGACAAATTACTTGGTTATCAATTAACTATCCTGGGAAATGTCAAGCAGAATCCGTCATGCTGGTAGGGAGAGGGAGCCAATTAACCCGGGGCAGTTTGTCCAACCCACCATTGCCGCGTCCAGCAGGGCCAGGAATGAAAGGCCCTGTGGAGCCCCGAGTGGGGCGGGCCCCTCCACTCCCCAGGGCCCGCGTGACACTGGCAGCAGCTTCTGTAGTCAGGCCTCAAGATCCTGGCGCACCACTCTTGCCTGCACCTGCCTCTGTCTTCATTCATTCCACAGTCACCGGCATGTCACATCTAGACTGGGTACGGGTGGGAGAGGTGACTGAGGGCTGGGGTTACAGAGGGACACACATGCAGACCGCAGACAGGTGTCCATGGATCATGTGGTCTTCTCTGACCAAGATGGGCAACAACGTCCTCAGGACAGGGAGGAGAGAAGAGTGCATTCTAAAGGGCAGTGGGGGACAGAGAGCATCATGGAGCTGGCAGGAGGAGGGAAGAGTTTGTTCTAAAAGTGGGAAGGGGTGACAGAGAGCATCACCGAGCTGGGAGGAGAGTTTGTTCTAAGGGGAGAGGGGCAGAGAGCATCACAGAGCTGGCAGGAGGAGGGAAGAGTTCATTCTAAGCCAGGGGTAGGGGCCAGGACAGAGTGCATCATGGAGCTGGGAGGTGGAGGAGGAGCAGCCAGGTGCCCGGGACTAGGGGCCAGGTGGGTGGCTACCAGGCAGAGGGTGCCCAGGCATAGCATGGGATGGGCTGCTCCAGGTTTGGGGCAAGGGATCATTGGCCGTGCACTGTCAGGACCTGAGCAGAATCTGGCTCTGTCATCGCTGTGCTGGGAGACCTTGATACAGTTTAGTAAAACCTGGAGGAGCCTCCATTTTCTTATCTATAAAATGGGGACGATCATCCCCAGTTCTCGGGAGTATTGTGGGAACTAACGGTGCCTGGCTCTCATTTGGTGCTGGCTGAACCTGTTCCTCCTCCTCCCTGCAAGGGAGGCCTTGGGCCTCCCTTACTGGTGAAGGCTCACAGGTGCACATTCAGGGGCAGAGGTGCAGGGAGCAGGCGGCATGGGCTGACAGCTGGCACATGGACAGGCCAGAGGCCGAGGGGCAGAGATGGGGACTCTGGTCACTTACCAGTCTAGTCAAAGCCCAGGACTTCTTAGGTTTTGCTTTGTTTTCAGCAAAGAACCCAGGGTCGCCTGGGATGCATCCCACCCTGGTAAAAGCCAGTGACCAAGCCCTGGCCCTACCCTGTCCCCAGGCCTTGGTCTGTGCCCCCACCCCGCCCCTCTGGTAGTCCCCTCCCCTTGCCTACTTGGCAGGTGATTGGCAGCTGCCTCTTCCCAGCCCCCCAAGCCATGGCAGAGCCCGGAGCCTATTCATGACATGGACATATGGCACCTCCATGGGGGGGCTCAGGAGAGACTGCCAATTGCGAGAGTGCAGCATGTCCCCATTCCGGCCCTGCCGGAGCACAGCAAACACAAGCCCCGAAGGGAGCAGAGGCGGTCCGGGGGCGTGTGCGTGTGTGCGGGTGCGCCTGTGTGTCTGCAGCTCACACTGCGGGGGCGCTGGGAGGAGGGGAGGCTGCCAGCTTCTCCGGAGTCTATGGCTTTCAGATGCCTGGGGGCTCGGCTACTGGGATCCTAAGGAGGCGAGCTGCTCCCTTCTGCCCAGCAGGCCATGCTTCTCAAGCCTGGAGCCTCCTCTCCCATCCCCACGCCTCTCATCCGGGACGGTGGGCTAGAGGCCATGAACAGCCCAAGAGCAGATCCTGGAGACGCTCTCATTCTTTCTGGAATCAGGACGTTCCACCCAAGGTCTAGCCCAAGTCTTCTGTTTTATTGAAGGGGGCGCCACCCCCCATGTTGGTGGGGGCACTGCAGCTACCAGTGCACGGCCCCTCGGCCCCTGCCCCATGCCAGGCTTGCCCTCCAGTGCCCACCTGGGGACCCGTGCTCCTGTGGCAGTGTAGGGTGCAGGGAGAGCCCAGCCAAAGGCCAGGCTCCGGGGGTCTCAGCACTCTCCCCTCCCGACCTAGGGCTGGAGGCTGTTGCCATGGAAACCAGGCCTGTCCACTCACGGGCCATGTGCATCCAGGGCCCCTGGCCACCACCTCCTAGCACCCAGCTCTGCCCCCTGCCCCCGTTCGTGGGAGGGAGGATAGGCCTGGGGCCCCAGAGGCTGAGGCACTCAGGCTACGGGTAAGGGGCCTGCCCCCTGACCCCCAGCTGAGGGGCTGACCCTCTGTGCTGCTGGGAAGCTCCGAACCCTCCCATGCACTTTGGGAATTGGCAGCCCCTGTGGGTGTCTCTGTGGCATCCATCAACCTCCTTATGGAGGCAGAACCTGAACACTTTGGGCCTTTCCCGGGGGGTCAGGGAGGCGAGGGTGCAGCCCGCTAGAGAGTGGCTACCCATTAGTTCCCTCCCAGGAGTGGTGCGGGGTGGGGGTGCAGGTGGAGAGGGGACGACACCGTGTCCCCAGCACTGGTGGGTGCCTGGGAATCCCGATCTGTCTGTAGCCTGGCCTTGGACGAGGGGCCTCTGCCCCGGCCGGGTGGGTGTTTCGGGGCCCAGGCCCCCCTGCCTGGCAGCGTGCACACCCGCCACAGGCGCTGGGCCGACCGAGTTGCAGGCACCGCTGTGCATCCAAGCATCTGCTGCCACCGTCTCGGGGCAGATGGGCTGCCAGTGAGCTAAGTGTGTGCGGGGGAAGGGGTGCCATAACTCCCCGCCGGGAGTGCGGGGGCGGGAGAGGCAGGCACCCGCCAGTGGGGGAGCCATCAGAAGGAGGGGGGCCGGGATCACATGGGCTCCATGGTTGGGGAGAGGCCGGTACAGCTGGTTTCTGGGCAAGGGACTCAGGTGGGCCCAGCCCCTGGGGACGCAGAGCCTTAGAGGTCCTGATGAGGGCTGGGAGGCCCGTTACCCCTGACCAGGTGGCCCTGGGCAAGTCCCTTCCTTCTGCAGGTCTCGGGCCCCAGCCGTGTGTGTGGATGGTCTGGAGGGTGCCTTCCCACTCCGGAGCCCCGTGCCTTGGCAGAATGAAGGCATCCTCCACGCACAGATGCCCGCCATCTGCAGGGGCCTCCTGCCGGGGGTGCCAGCACACCCTGCCAGACTGATCCGGGCACGTGGGCTACCCTTGCTCCAAGGCCGTAGCTCCCAGAAAGGCTGGGGCCATGCTGTGTGTTAAGTGAGGCCACTTCTGAGCTTGCCAGCTTCCCCCAGGTCCTACCTGACCACAGCAGGAGCCGGAGGTGAGGGGACCTGCCAGGCTGGGCAGGATGCCGGCCAGGGTAGAAGATCCCACCCTGCCCCTGCTGCCTCCAAAGCCCATGGTACTGGACCCAAGACCCCTCAGGGCGCTGGGAACCAAGGAAGGAGGGAGTGTGGGAGAGTTGGCAAGGAAACAGCCCAAGGCCACCAACAGCCATGGGAGCCGATTTGCTGGGGTGTCAGGAGGGCCTTGAGCAGAGAGGGGGACCCCACAAACCCCCCAGTGTCCCTGCTCCCAGAGGGTGGTGCCCACCCAGGGCTTTTCTTTCATGATGGCAGTAAACAGGGCACAGCTGTCTGTGCTCAGTCCCTGTCACGTGCTGGAGGCTGCTCTGAGCACTCAGCCCTTCTGTGATTGGCACAGGAATGCTAAGAGCCGCCCTTATGCCCACTAGACAGAAGAGGGTACTGAGGCTGAGCAAGCTGGGGCAGCTGGCCCGTGCCAGGGGCTGATTAGTGGCTGAGCTGGAATTTGAGCCCAAGGTCTGCTTGACCCCTTAGGCTCCCTGTCCAGAGCACCCCACTGGAAGGGCATGCATCCTCCAGGAGAGGCTGCTGGTGCTTCCAGAAGTGCAGGGAATCAGGGCAGGTGGCCCCGCTGTGCCCCCTCCCCCTCCGAGCCTAAGGGGCCCCATCCCCCCCGTGGCTCTCGGATCTGGCAGATGCCTCCGCCTGGCTGTGACTCAGCCTCTCAGTTTGTTGGTGGTTGCCTTTTTTTTTCTTTTTCTTTTCCAAAGTATGACATTGCCTCTGAGCCTTGGCAGGGTGGCTCCTGGGACGCCGGCAGGCCCCTCTCAGGCTGTGCTCAGGAGTGCTCATGGGTGGCCCCAGCTTGCAGGGACCAAGGTGGCTGATGACCAGATGCCATGACAAGCACCCCAAAAGGGCCTCGCCCTCGGACTGTGGCCCTAGGCAGACAGACTGTGGCCCTAGGCAGACAGACTCTGTCACCTTCAAAGTAGGCACAGCCCATCCCTTAGTTGCACCTGACTCAGGCACAGTGCCGGGGACACCTGTCCAAAGTCACCCTCCCCAGCTGCCTCAGAACTCAAGGACAGGCAAGTTGCAGATTGGGCCAGAAACCCTCCTTGGGGGAGGGGCCCAGAGCCCTAACTTTTCAAGGGCGGGCTAAGAAGTAGCCAATTTGTCCTTGAGAAGACTTCCAGGCCAGGAGCACTGCCCATCGCCAAGGCCAGTGGGCTGAGTTCCCTGGAGAGAGAAGTGCTTTCCCTCCATGAAAGAAGGTCTTGGCACTTAGGACCGTTGGTAGAGCTCACAGATTTTTGTTTTTGAGATGGGGTCTGGTCTCGCTCTGTCGCCCAGGCTGGAGTGCAGTGGTGAGATCTCACCGTGGCAGCCTCCACCTCCTGGCCTCAAGCAGTCCTCCTGCCTCAGACTCCCAAGTATCTGGAATCACAGGCACTTGCCACCACCACACCCAGCTAACTTTTTTTTGTAGGGACAGGGTCTCACTGTTTTGCCCAGGCTGGTCTTGACCTCCTGGGCTCAAGCAATCCTCTGCCCCAACCTCCCAAGTAGCTGGGACTACAGGGTGTGTGTGTGTGTGTGTGTGTGTGTGTGTGTGTGTGTGTGTGTGTGTGTGTGTGTGTGTGTGTGGTACAGACAGCGTCTTGAGATGTTGCTCAGGCTGGTCTCGAACTGCCGGCCTCAAACGGTCCTCCCACCTTGGCCTCCCAAAGTGTTGGGATTATAGGCGTGAACCACCATGCCTGGCCTTAGCCCATATTTTGGGAGGTGGTGGGTTCCCTGTCCCCAGGAGGATTTCAGCAGGAATAGTATTCCTCATGGGACTGAACTCCTGTGGGGGAATCAGAGAAAATAATCAGTCAAAGCTGGAGTTGCTCATTTCAGGTTCAAGTCCCAGCTTTGTTTGTGTGAACTCTTGAGCAAGGCATTAAACCTCTCTCCTCATCCCTGAAATGGGACTTGGGTCTCCCTCAAAGGCAGTTCTGAGGTCCTGGTGAAACTGTAGGAACAGCAAAGTGTGTGCAGACATTTTCATGCTCATCTGACCCATGCCCCCATGCACCTTGATGGGTCTTCGTCTCTGAGATCCTCATCAGAAAAAATGGCTTAAACTCGACAATGGGGGCTTTGGAGAGGAGAAAGAAGAGCTGTGGGGGACAGGGAGTAGGGAGATGAGGGGATCATGGGGCTTACTCTCCCTTCAGTAACCTGAGAAAGACGCTGGGTTGGGTCGGGGGAATGGGGCAGCTTCCCTTGCCTCCGGGACTCAGGAGACCTCAGGGCTTTGAGGCTTGGAGCGGGTGTGGGAGCTGTTGCGGGGATGGGGCGCTCATGGCATCTGGAACTGGGACATGCCAGACAACAGTGAGGAGGCCAGGGGTGGTGGAAAACACCATTTGGCAGTCACAAGCAGGCCCGGGCATAAGAGGACAGACAATCCCACATCCAGGACGACAGTCCCCAGACAGCTGGCCCCTCCTGCCCCCGAGGTCCCATCCAACACCGGAGTCCATCCGTCTTCTCCTCCTCCCTCCCCCTCTGCCCGTCCTGTGCCAGTCTCTCATGCCTGTGGTAGTGCCCTGAATGGCAGTCCCAAAAAGAGGTGTCCACCCAGAACCTCCGAATATGACCTTTTTTGGAATTAGTCTTTGCAGATGGAATGAAGTGAAAGATTTCAAGATAAAATCATCCTGCAGGAAGGGTTGACCCTAACTCCAATGACAGGTGTCCTCGAAAGAGAAAGGCAGAGGGATATGTGAAACCCAGACGCCCACAGGCAAAGGCAGAGGTGGGAGAAACGTGTCCACAGGCCAAGCGGCGCTCCCATGGGTGCTGGCACAGCGGCCTGGGACAGGGTCCCCAGTGGGGCCCCAGAAGGATTTTGATCTTCTGGTCTCCAAAACTGTTATCGAATAAATGTCAGTTGATTTCAGCCATCAAGTAGACGCTAATTTGTTATGGCAGCCCCTCCTGGGAGAGGGAGACAGCCTCCTCTCCCGTCTCTCCAGCCCAGGCAGAGCTCAGGGGCAGCGAGGGTAGATGGACAAGGCTCCCAGGGCCCCAGCACCCCTCTGGCCCGGACAGCTCTCACCTCAGACCAGGTGTTTGTTCCCATCTCAGTCTCCAGAGCATGGAGGCCATCAGCAGCCATTCCCATCTCAGACAAGAGCCCAGCCTGGCTCCGTCCCTGCAGCCCAGAGGGCTGCTGGGTATTGGGGTTGGAAAAATCTTTCAGGGCTCAGGTGGTGCTGGGATGGCCAGCACCTCCTGAGCACCATCCCATGCCTGGGGGGGCTTCCTGCATTATAGAGCCCCACCTTCTTCAGGCACAAGTCAGAGCCCTGGGACCTGCCTGCCTCCCTTGCAGCCCAGCCCAGGCACTGGAGGCAGCCCCACCCACACCTGCCAGCCTCTGTCTCAGAGGTGCTCAATGCCAAGAAGCTGATGCCTCCAGAACCCCTTGACCATCAGGGACGGCAGTGGGGCCTGGCTTCAGAACAGCAGGTGTGCTCTGCGGGGTCCATGCCCTGTGGGGGAGGCTGTGTGGTCGGGCCGTTGCTCCTGGCTCTGTGGCTGCAGAGGCTTTTCAGAAGGTTCTGTGAGCCTCCTTGTATCCTGCACTGGGTTCCATTAAGCTGGCCAGAGTGGGTTCTGCCTATTCCAAGTGGTGTGTGTGGTTGGTAACTGCTCTCAGCTCTGTCCTTGGGACAGGTAGAGGGTGGGGGAGTCACACACCAGGGATCTGGGGTGAAGGCCTGAAGACTCTTCCCCTCCCAGACTCCGCTGGAGGAGAGCCGACTTCCTCCCCACCCCAAGGCCTTGTGGGAGTGCAGACAGCCACCAGGCCTGGGGGGGATCAGGAGGGACACGTACTCACAGCGGCACTCAGGAACCTGGGCTCAGGACACACTTGGGTTCCGGTCACACATGGGATTGGGACACACCTGGGATTGGGACACACCTGAGCTCGGGTCACACTGGGGCTGGGGTCACACCTGGGCTCAGGACACACCTGGGCTTGGGACACACCTGAGCTCGGGTCACACTGGGGCTGGGGTCACACCTGGGCTCAGGACACACCTGGGCTTGGGACACACCTGAGCTCGGGTCACACTGGGGCT
>CM052652.1:27873214-27907085 GCA_028533165.1 Leontopithecus rosalia | reverse complement strand
TGGGCTCGGGACACACCTGGGCTTGGGACACGCCTGGGCTCGAGTCACACCGGGGCTGGAGTCACACCTGGGCTCGGGACACAGCAGCCCCCTGTTCCCCAGGCTGAAGAGGCCTGGGCTTTCCCTGGGCCTGGCTCCCACTCTCCTTCCCTCGCTGCTCCGGTCCCCAGCAGCCTCCTCAGGGCCCAAGTCCTCCCTCCCCCTGTCCTCCTTCTCTCCACTACCCCCTTCTTAAAAATGAAGTCATCTAGAAAAATAATCAAAAAATAGAAAGGAAAAAAAAACTTAGAAAATGGGATTTTTTTTCCCCCTTCAAACATTTGGTGAGACACCTCCTACACGGATGAGTGGCCACGGGGCCTGTTTTGGTGTGAGAAAGACTTGGGCCTCCCCTCTGGTGCGGGCGGGCCTCCCAGTCCCACAGTAGGGGTCTGTACTGGGCCCCCCCTCTGCAGCCTGGCCAAGGTCGGCCCCAGAAGCCTGAGGCCCCTGCCGATGAGCAGGGAAGCTGCTGAGTTCCTGAGGCTGGGGTGAAGGGCAAGGTGGAAGGGCTGGTGGGGCCAGGCCAGGGGCTGCCTTAGCACCTTAGCCATGCCCTGCCTCCCATCTCTCCCCTCTTCCCAACTGGCCCACATCGCTGCAGGGTTCTGGTTTGTTTATTTATAATTTATACTCAGCCTGCTTCCAAGAAAGCTCCCAGCACTTGCTGGAAAGCTGCTTCCTGAAGCTCTGTTGTGCTCCTGGCAGGCTTGGGCTCAGAGCCCGTCCACACTTCCCCATCTCTCGCAAAGGCAGACGACTCAGCCTGGCTTCCAGGGCCCCCAAATGCAGTTTTTCCTCCACTCCTGATGTAGCTCCTGGCCCCAGAGGGACCCTCTCTTACAGTGCAGCTTTCTCAAGGGACCCCAGGACCCAGGATGCTTCCTCCTACCTTGGGATCAGACCCTTACCCTGTGATACCTTCTCTGGTCCCAACAGGAGGGGACACAGGCACCTCTCTTCTGCCCGTCGGCTGTCAGCTCTGTCACAGTTACCTGGTACAGGGTGCTCCTTCCTGCCCCAGCTTGACCTCCCTGGCCCTTGGAGGAGCTTAACCAAGTCAAACTATTGTTAAGGCTGACAGTGACGATGCCAGGGAAGGTGGGGACTCCCCTCAGTGTCTGGAATGGCATTCAGGACAGAGCTGCCTGCAGGTGGTTCCCACATAGGCAGGAAGCTTTGGTCAGGAGCATGGCTGAGAGGAGCCATCCTGGTGGCTTAGTCTGGATGCCTGGCTGTAGGTTCCATGAGTGTGTCTTCAGGGGCTAGGTGGTGATGTGTGACTCCACGGGCTGGAAGGGGCGAGGACACATTGTGGTGAGAACCAGTGTGCAGGGCTGCAGGCAGCAGCTCCAGTCAGGGCTCTGGGCTCACGGAGCCATCCCCTAAGCAGGGAAGTTCACACCAGAACTGGTCAGGCAAACCAGGAATTTGTGAGGGATAAGAGACAGTAGCTGTGTGAAGCCTCTAGATTTGGGGGCAATTTGTTACACAGCCAAAGCTAACTGATACAGACAGGAACTGCTGATGGCACAGCCAGAAGTCCCACTCACCCTTGAGAGATCAACTCCTGCCTTGGGCAGGAAGCCCTGAAGGAGGCTGTGGGAAGAGTCCTGGCCTCCCAGAGGCCTCGTTGCTGGTGCCAAGAGAAGGGTAAGGAGGGAGCAGGGAAGGAGACACCCTGACCACTGAAGTGCTGAGGAGCGAGTGGGGGCAGCCAGACTAGGGATTAGCAGCTTGAGGGCACACCTGGGGGGCTGTTCGCAGGTGGATTTTGGGGGCCAGCCAGCAGGCTCCCTTGAACCAAGCCCTCATTCTACCTCCCAGCCCATCTGGGACCTCACCATATCTTGCTTCTGGAAGGAGGGTCACCTTTGATCCTGCGCTCTGCTGTCCTCAGCCTGCTGCCTCAGGCCGACTCTTCCCTGTTGTGGCTGAGTGAGCAAGTCGGGCCCTAGCCTGAGGTCCTGCTTAGTCCCCCTCTCAGATCTGTGCCGGCCAGGGCCAGATAAGTGGCTTAACCAGGGGACTTTGGAAACGTCACTTCATTTCCTTTGTGCCCTAATTCCTTCATTGTAAAATGGGACCCTGGGCCGAGGAGTAAATACGAGAAAGCCCACGAGCATCTGTGCACATCCACTCCCGCTCAGGGCCTCAGCCTTCCCGTCTGTAAAATGATGCCATCTCTTCCCCTTCTCCCTCTGCCAGTCTGTAGCTCCAACTTCTGCAGAGCAGGCTGGATGCCTCTGCCCAGTTGCAGAGCACATCACGGGCAAGGGGTGGAGGCTATGCCTCCACCATTTGTGGGCTCCAGATCCCACTGACCTGACACAGTCAGTCATGGCCAATGCCCAGCTCCTACCTACCTCCCTCAGCCTATACAGCCACTGCCTGGCAGAAGGGGAACCCTGGCATGCTGGTCCCTCAGGGGCTGCCCTCAGGAAGCCTCAGTGGCAAAGGCAGATGCCAGCTGGGCAGTCAGGGATCCTCTGCCGCCTGGCAGGCACTGCAGAGCATGGCCTTTCCCTGGTGCTGACTCTCCTTGCCGCTGAGTTCCATGGGGCCACAGATGTCCTGGCCATGGGGGTCAAAGCAGACCAGATGTCCATCCTTGGCCAAAATGCTCCAGGCCAGAGGGACGGTGCCAGCATGGCCCCTTGCTGACACAACCTGGAACCCCTGACTTTGGAACTGGATGGGAGGGAAGAGAGGAAACCAGGTGACCTCCTCTCCTGAAGGAGGTGCCTTTGGGCGCCCAGGACCGGCCCAGGAGCATCTGGCTGTGGGGTGGCCTGTGGTCTTCCCACAAGGCTGGCTGGCAGATGGGCTGCCCTGGCCTGCCCAAGCCACATGCCTGGCAAAGAGCTCCTCTCCGGGTGCCGGGCCCACAGGGAAGCCGATTCTCTGGACATTTGCATGCAATTCCCCGGTTGCCCTGGATGCCTGTCTGGCTTCCTGCCTGGGAAGTGGCATCAGGCCCTGGGAAGAGCACCGGCTTCCCAGCCTCAAGGAGCTCAACTGAAGATCTGAATCCTGCATTTACTAGCAGTGGAACCTGGGTCAGGGGCTTTCTGACCCTGTTTCCTCCTTCGTAAAGGAAGCCTAATCATGTAAATGTGCGCTCCACACCGAGAGCCACATCAGCACAGAGGAAGGGATCAGTGACAGCTCCTTCCCTTCCCGTCCATGGCTTATGCCTGATACCTGCTGCTGCAGGCAGAAATGACCCCCGGGGGACCCCTGAGAGGACTTCCAGAGACCCCACCCTGGAAACTGATCCCACCCTCCTCCTCCATGCCTTCCACCAGCATCTTCCCCGTTGTTCCCTCCTGCCAAACTAAAGGGCCTTGAGGGTGATACCAGGTGTTCTCCAGCCAATTCAACACCTAGCACAGTGCTGGGCAGGGCTGCCAGCATATGTCAATAACATCTTTCAGCCCAGAGGGTTCTGAGAGTGACTGCATTTGACAGGACTTCAGGCCCCTGGCCTCCTGAGGAATGAGCTGTTCGGGGCATCTGGCAAGCAGGCACCAGTCCATGCTGGCACCCTTTCTTCCGGAGAATCACCCAAGGGAGCCACCGGTCGCTGCTAGAACTGGAGCAGAGTCCTCACACAACAGTCTGCACACAGACAAGACCAGGGACATTTATTTGATCCAGCTCCTGCCTTAAAGGACTTCATCTTCACCCATTCTGGGGTGAGGAAGAGAGGAAAAAAGACCCTTCATACACCTCCTCAGTATACAGTGCTTACTGAGCACCCACCGTGATCTTAATGAGAGAAACTCTACTGGCTTGGCGCCTTCAGAAAATACACATCAAATAAGAAGTTCATTATCGACCTGTTGCGTGGCGCTAAGACCTGTAGAGGGACAGCGCGGGAGTGCAGGCGCCCTGGACTTCCAGTCTGACTTACATTTTCCCTTTGCCATGGTGCAAAAGCCACACATATTCCGTAGACTCCTTCGCTTAGGGATGGGGTTACATCGAGATAAACCCACCGTAAGTTGCCTTACAACGCTTTAGCTTATGATGGGTTTATGGGGATGTAACCCCATATGACAGGGCAATCTGTATAGGAAGGGGACACGGTTTTCAGTAGGTGGTCACCTCGCTAAGGAGGTGGGAGTCACCGGGTTTCCAGGGGAAACCTGCGGCGTTGCAAGCCGCCGGAACAGCAGGTGCAAAGGTGTTCTCCGAGGCATGATGGAGCAGGTAGGTCCGGAGACCACCGCGGAGAGACTCGGGAGGCCTGCAGGCATGGTGGGGACCTTGACTTTCACTGAGGGAAGTGGAACCATACTGGGGCATGAAGCCTCTGTACTCTCCCGAGATCGCTCTGGCTTCTGTGTTGAGGAGATTCAGGAGGAAAAGGTGGAAACAGGGAAACCCAGGTGAGAGGCTACTGCAGTCACCTCGGCGGGAAAAGCCGGCTCGGAGCAGGGCGGTGGCAGAAGTCAGGAGAAGAGGTCAGGTCTGGGGAAATTTCGAAGGCCAGGACGTGCTGCCGGGCTGGATGCAGGGTCAGGGGTCAGGGAGGCCGCCAAGGCGCTGCCTGAGAACTGGGGAGGGTCAGGGGCGCCGTTTACGGAACTGGGGAATAGTAGGAGCTCGTTTCGTTAGCAGGTGCGAGGCGCCGGCGCCGAGCACTTCAAGGCGGCCCGACGGGACCCGCCGAGGCGGAGGGGAGACAGGGCCCTGCGAATCGCTCGAGTCGGCCTCCTCCCTGAGCTCGGCGTCTCCGGCCACCGCCGACCCCGGGAACTCTCCGCCCGCAGCTTCGGACCAGCCCGGCCAGCTCGCCTGGTGCCCAGCGCCCCGAACCGCGTGGCGGTGTAAGCCACCGGGCCACGCCAGAACCCTCGCCCCGCCGGCCCCTGCGGTCAGCACTAGCCGGAAGCCCGCGAAGCCGAACTCTCGCGAGATGCCTCCCGAGTCCCGCCTCTCCGCGGCTCCGCCAATCGCCGTGCGCCTGCCGCGTTGCTGTGGCAACCCACCCAGCGTCCGCGTTCCCGGAGTAGGCGCGGCGGCAGCCCTGCGCTTGGGGCTGGGTTCCAGCTTCCGCTCCGCTCCCGCGCGGCGCGTCGCTGTGTCGCGGGTGCCCTGTTGCTACCTGCAGCTCCTGGGGAGTTCGCGGGCTGTGGAAGCAGGGCCGCAAAAATCCCTATCAGAGCCATCTGACACCCGCCCCGACCCGCCGCCCTGGAGGCGGAGAGCCATGGCCGCCCCCCACGACGGAGCTTTTGTTCCCCGCGGCCTGGCCCCTTCCTGACACGCGTGCCGCCCCTGGCCACCGGTTTCCTCTGATCTCTGGCCTCCGGCCTCAACTCGATTCTAGCCCTGGCCGGAGGTCTTCGGGGCTCCTTGGAGAGGGCAGCTGCCCAGCACCCAGCGCTCAACAGGGCTTTTCGGCCTCCCTGCCCGGCAAGCTCAGAGTTGGGGTCAGCGGCAGGGGAAAGAAGGAGTGAGATTGGGCAGTCCAGGGTCCCCAGGCCACTCCTCTCAGTGGCAGAGGGTGGCCCGGTCCCGCCGGGGCCTGACCTCAGCGGACAGGGAAAGGGATGGGTTGAGAAGCGGGAGAAGACCACTAGCTGGAAAATCCCTGAGGACAGGGACACTATTCTTGCCCCAGCCCCAGCGCTCGGCCTCCGCAGAGCCGACCCAACGGAGGAAGAATGAAAATATGAACGTGACATGATGTGGGTTTGGGAGGCCGCCTTGTTCTTTGGGTTCACCCAGAAACCTGACTGAAAGGAAAGTTACTGCAACTGGGGAAAAGCACAGTTGGCTGGAGAATTTGGTTTAAAAATAAATAAATAATTTTTCAATTATGTAACTAACACGTGCTTGGTGTAGAACATTTGGAAAACACATGAAAGTACTGTATAAAACTCCTCGATCCCGCTGCCACATAGAACCACTATTAACATTTCAGAAGAATTTCTTCGGGCCTTTTTTTTTCTTAATGCATTTATATTGCATATACATTTTTTGGTGAATGTATTGACGTGCCCCAGTCCCCCACAGACCCCAATGTATGAATGGGAATGGTGGCGTCTGAAATGTGACTCACAAAGAGTTCCCTTTCCTCCCTAACACCCCATCCCTGCCTCACCCGTTCAGCGCACATTCACAGCCGCAGCCCAGGGACAAATGTGCACTGAGCTGGCTGATGCTGTTGTAGCCTCTGGCCCCAGAGCTCCACCTTCCCCTGCGGAGGGGGTCCTGGGAGTGTCCTCAAGTGCTCCGTGCCCCAGGTTCCTTTCCATAGTACCAAATTCTTCTGACCACCTAGGTCAGGGGTGAAGGGGAGAGGGGGAGAGTCTCTCCATGAGGCCTGAGGAGTCTGCTAGTGCAGTGTTGGAGGGGGAAAGGAAGTTCAAGCAAGCAGGCCCCACAGAGGCTCCACCCTCCAGGTGTGGCTGGGTCCTGGAAGAAGGAGAAGCAGTCTGGTTGGGGAGAGGGGCAGCAAGGGACGATGCCAAGCTTCTACCTCTGCACTCACTGGGCAACTCGGGACCCCCGGCACCAGTAATCAAAGGAGGACACACGCCTACACACATGTCCCATATGTCTCACCCTAGCAGGCAAGGCCAGGGCCACTGTCGTCCTGGCCCCCTAGAAGGCCAGCCTGCCCTCCTAGGCACAAGTCAGAGGCAGTGTGAACTGGGGCAATGGTGAGTCCTCCCTCTGACCCAGCTGCCAGTGATCCACAAGTCTGGCCCCTCAGCCCTACCCGACGAGCACACAGTCCCCTGAGCCTTCTCCAGAATCGAGGCAATGACCTCACTGCCCCTCCAAGCAGCCTTTCATGCTGCTGCCCACATCAGACATCTGGGGAAGGGGTTGCACAGCCTCCATGTGTCCTGGCTCCTTGGTGCCTGCAGAGCCGTGTTGATTTTGTCTTTCCCTCCAACTGTTGTCCTAAAGCCCGTCTTGAGTGTGGTGGCCCCTCTGCTCAGAGGGACTTAGGGTGGCCGTGGCAGTGGGCACCTCTGCCCTTCTCGGCTGAGGGTTCAGCTTTACCAGGCTGCCTGGAGCTGGTGGAGCAACAGCCCTGTCCAGCTGTCTGCGGCTGCGGTCTCCTGTTAGAAGCTCCTGGAAAGCAGTTCTGGCACAGAGGCCATCTGCATGTTCTCCTGCCCCACCCGAGTACCCGCAGGGGATCTTCCCCAGCTGCCTTCACCTCTGCCCCCAGACAGAGCCTCCTGGCTACTCCTCCAGAAAGTGTCTCCAAATCACTTCCATTTCTCCTCTGCTCAAAGCCACCCAGTGGCTTCATTATCATTCAGAATAAAACCGAAGTGTCCATTACAATCCAGCCAAAGATTCCAGGAACACTCTGCGGTGGAATCCAGCCCTGTTTGTTGACTGGTTGCTGTGAGAGGGTGTTAGGAAGGACCCGCCAGTCTCCACCTGTTGAGAGAACATGGAGGGAGGAGTTGGGAGAGGCTCAAGGCAGCAGGGCTGACTCCACACCTGGGTAGCTTGGTAACTTTTATGTAGAAGGCAGGAAGAACAAAGATCAGCTGAAGCTGAAATTGATCAAGCAGCAGCAGTCATTCGAATCAGCCAGGATGGGGCAGTTTGATGACCCTTGAGGTCCGGCCGTCACTCACGTTCTGCCTGTGCTTGGACAGCATCCTGTGTGTCTTGCTCCGTCTCGCACACAGTGGTCTTGCCTGGTGTTGGTGCTCAGTGACATTGCTTAGCCATGAAATTGTCTCCGGGCCAGTGATAGTGACACCAGGGCGGGTGGCTTTTTCCTCTTTCCAGACCTGGGTGTCACCTGAGCCTCAGCTGCCTCTGGCTCACCTGCCACTGCCCTTCTTGTCCACACCCTTCCTGATAAGCTGGTTTCCTGTGTGGCCGAGCAGCTTCCTCCTTCGGACCCTTCATGGTCACTGGACCGCTGCCTGGAGCCTGTGCTTCAGGGACCCACATGGCTGACTCCGGCCCTTGGGCATTGCTGCTCTTGGTCTCTGTCCCGGTGCTGTCCCCTTGGTGGCTCTTATTGCCACCTTCCTTTCCACCTACTGGAACCCTGGGGTCTTCTGGTCTCTCTGCCAGTCTACCACCGAATTCCCACAACAGGGAGAGTCTGGGTGACATGCAAGTCCCTTTTGTCCTGGGGCAGGATGGCTCCCATGTGGCTCTCATCCTCCCAGCTCCTCAGATGTCCTTTAGTGTCAGTGATCCTGCTCTGGGCCATTGGCTCTGCTCCGAGACCGAAGCTGGCTGCTGGCGAGCACAGAATCCTTACATGGCTTGGACCAGACAGCCTTTAGGCCTCCCCTTTCTATGGCCAGGTGCCAAGGGGCCAGCAGCCTGGAGACCCCGGAGCCCTGGAGAGCTCTGACTGTGGCCTTGCTACCCAAAGTGGGTCTGGCCCCTTCTTACAGCAGGATCAGCTGCCAGCTGAAAACAGGGACCCCACAGCCAGGCCAGTCAGCCTCCTAGGACTCCCCAGTCCCCCGGCTGGAGGTTGCTCCACTGTCCAGGGCTGCCAAAACAAACTTCAGCAGCTAGGCTCCTCAAGACTCATCCTCTGGCAGTTCTGGAAGGAAGAAGTCCACAGTCAAGGGGTCAGCAGGGCTGGCTTCCTCTGGAGGCTCGGATGGAGAGTCCGTTTCATGCCTCCCTTTTTGCTTCTGGTGGCTGCTGGTAGTCCTTGGTGGCCCTTGGTTCAGAGACATCACTGCAGCTTCTGCCTGTCGTTCTGTGGCCTCCTACCCAGGTGTGCAGCTGTGTTCTCTCCTCTTTTTTTTTCTTTTTTTTGAGATGGAGACTTGCTCTGTTGCCAGGCTGGAGTGCAATATGGCGTGATCTTGGCTCACTGCAACCTCTCCCTCCCAGGTGCAAGTGATTCTCCTGCCGCAGCCTCCTAAGTAGCTAGGATTACAGGCGCCCACCACCACTACCGGCTAATTTTTGTATTTTTAGTAAAGATGGCGTTTCACCATGTTGGTCAGGCTAGTCTCAAACTCCTGACCTCAGATGATCTGCCCACCTCAGCCTCCTCTCCTCTTCTTATCAGGGCCCCACTCACTGGACTCAGGGCCCCCCCGATCCACCCTGACATCGTCTTAACTTGATCACAGCTGCAAAGACCCTATTTCCAAAGGAAGCCCTAGTCACAAGTTCTGGGAGGGCATGGATTTGGGGTGACATATTCCACCCAATGCAGTTCCCACCCCCACGCGGTGGAAACCCAGGGTCAGGGAGGATCCCCGTTTCCCTGCTGGCTCCCTGTGCACTTCCAACTTCCAAGGCGGGCTTGGGGGGTGGTCTGAGCTGGACACAACCTAGCTCCTTCATTCCTGTGAAGCATCGTTCTCACGGGCCACCTGGGCAGCAGGCACGTGCTGATGTTTGGAGTAGCAGGACAGAACTCTTTACAGGTGGCAACACGGGCACCTCTTGGCCGCTGGGCACCTCCCCGTGACCTCAGCTCTCTCTCTCTGCCCTTCTTTACCCTGACACCGCTTTTCTTCTGCTAACTCTCAGTTCCATGGGCTCTCACCTCTTCTTTCCCAGGATGTCTGTGAAAACCACAGTCCCTTTCACTTTTTGTCCAAGCAGTTCATCACTCTGCCCTTCAACTTCTCCTTCCAGCCTGGACCCCAGAATGCAAGGGAGAAAGTAGGGACCACCTCTCAGATCCAGAAGAGCCCCTGGGGTGTTTTCCCAAACAGAGCCCGAGAGTCACGCTGTTTGCCTCGGATGTGAAGCAGTTCGTTCTTATTGCAAAGAGCACTTCTGTTTTTTTCTTCTCTCTACATCTGTGCTAACATTCTGTGATTCTTAGAGAAGGAAAATTCTGAAGAGCAAAGCCTAGAGCCAAGAATGTTCACGCCAGAAGGGATTTCTATGAGGAACAAAACAGACAAGACCTCTGCTTTCGGGGTGCGTGTCCTGAGTGGGGGGCTGTACAGACCTAGAGAGTGCGGCTCGCCCTAGAAGGGAAGGTCAGGTGTGACGGGGCAGAATGGCAAAGAGGACTAGTTTATACTGGGGATGAGGGCCGGGGATGAGTAGGATTTAGTGAAGCAAATGATTTCTTGGATACGACATCAAAAGCACAGGAAATAAAAGGAATACAGATCAGACCCATCCCAGCGAAATCCTGTGCCTCTGCGGATACTGTCAGTAAAGTGAAAAGACCGCCCATAGGATGGGAGAAAATACCTGTAAATTATCTCCCAGATAAGGAATTAATATCCAGACTATATAAAGGATTTCTGCAAACTCACCAACCACAACCCTGATCCAAAAGGCCAAGGATGTGAGTAGACATTTCTCACAAGGAGACGTATGAATGGCCAGGAGCACATGAAAAATGCTCACCGTCATCACTCCCCATCGTTCACCATAGCTCACCATCATTCACCATCGCTCACCATCGCTCACCATCACTCGCCATCGCTCACCATCATCACTCACCATCACTCACCATCACTCAGTGTCACTCACCGTCACTCACCATCACTCACTAACCATCACTTGCCATTGCTCACCATCAGGGAAATGCACATTAAGACCACAATGAGAGGCCAGGCGAGGTGGCTCATGCCTGTAATCCCAAGACTCTGGGAAGCCAAGGCAAGTGAATCATCTGAGATCAGTAGTTAGAGACCAGCCCGGCCAACATGGCGAAATGCCGTCTCTGCTAAAAATACAAAAATTAGCTGGGTATGATGGCGCTCATCTGTAATCCCAGCTACTCAGGATGAATTACAGGTGCACTGCACTCCAGCCTAGGTGACAGAGTGAGACTCCGTCTCAAAAACAAACAAGCAAATGAAGCACCAATTCACACTCATTAGGATGACTGCTGTCTAAAAACCAGAGAATCGCAGATGTTGGGGAGGACATGGAGACATCGGACCCCTGTGAGCTGCTGGTGGGAATGGAACACGGTGCAGCTGCCATGGAAGACAGTTTGGCAGCTCCTCAAGAAAGCTAAACATAGAATTCTCATAGGATCCGGCAATTCTGCTTCTGAGTATATACTCAAAAGCAAGGCCTCCAGCAGACACTGGCACCCATGTTCTCAGCAGCATTATTCACAACAGCCAGAAGCTGGACACAGCCCACCTGTCCCTCCACAGCGGAAGAGAGAAACAATACATGGTTTGTATACACAGAGGAGTCTTCTTCAGCTCTGGGAAGGAAGGAAGCCCTGGCACGCACTACAGCATGGCTGAACCTGACAACACGGAGCTGAGTGAAAGAAGCCAGGCACCTGGACAGCGTGTCTGATGCCACTGCTGTGAGGCGCCCTGAGCAGACGAATGCACAAGGAGGGGAAGTAAAGTAGAGGTTCCCAGGGACTCAGCTTTGGGGTGGAACGGGGATTAGTTATTGCTTCATGGGGCCAGAGTTTCTGTTTGCAGTAATGAAAAGGTTTTGGAAATAGATGGTCCTGATAGTCACACAACATTGTGAATGTCCTTAATGCCACCAAACTGTACACTTAAAAATGGTTAACACGGTAAGTTTGGTGTTATTTACACTTACCACAATTTTTACAAATTAGTCCTGTACTATACCCGAAGCTATTGAGTTGCACGCTTTACATGGGTGAATTGCATGGTTTGTGAATTATGTCTCCTTAGAATAGGAGCATTTTTAAAAGAAAGAGGAAGGCCAGGCACAGTGGTTTACGCCTATAATCCCAGCACTTTGGGAGGCTGAGGCGGGTGGATCACCTGAGGTCAGGAGTTCGAGACCAGCCTGGCCGACACAGTGAAACCCAGTCTCTACAAAAAATGCAAAAATTTGTCAGGTGGGGTGGCACGCACCTGTACTCAGGAGGCTGAGGCAAGAGAATCACTTGAACCAGGGAGGCAGAGGTTGCAGTGGACCGAGATCATGACACATCACTCCAGCCTGGGTAAGAGTCTGTCTCAAAGAATAAATAAATAAATAAATAAGAGGGGCAGCAGCCCCCACATGCAGCCTCCGTGCAAAGGCCCCTAAGAAGGGGCTTGATGTATTGGAGGGGCTGGGTGGTCTGCAGGCTGGAGCCTAGCCAGGGGGAGCTGGGAGCAGAGGGAGGTGCGTGGAGGGGCAACCCTGCCCCAGCCGAGCAGCCCCCGCCTTGTCAGCCTGCACTGCTCTTGACTGGTTCTGTGCTGAGCACTGCCTCTCCTTGGAAGCCAATTTTCTGCAGTGAAAATGATTCTTCTGTTCCCACTGTAGCAGATGGCCCCCCACCTTGGCCTGAATTGGGAAGCACAGAAATCCAGCAGGGGACAGACGGCTTCTCTGGCAATGTCCTCTAGGCACACGAGCACGCAGACTCATACCCGCCCCCCACAACTCGCCCTCATGGACTCTGGGCTGCAGCCAGCCTCCGGGGGCATCTCCTCTTCTGCTGCCGACACCACTGGACGCCAGGTATGGGCGCTTTCAGGATAGAAGCAAACGACTGCATGTCTCCAAGGCTGGGGCTGTGGCGCTTCCTCTTGCGCACACCCTCCTTTCGTCAGGAGAATGCTGAAGGGGTCACGGTGGGGGCTCCTGACCTCCAGTGTGGAGACCCCCAAGAGCCTGTCTGAACGCCATTTACATGGTAGCTGAGACCTTGGCCCCTACTGGAGTCCAGATGTTAAACCAGCATGGTCAGCGGGCAGGACTCTGGCCTGAGGTTAGAGGGAGGACAGCAGAGCTCCAGTGGGGACGTTGCCATTGAGGAAAGTCAGGTGGAGGCAGATCCCAGGCCTACCAGGCCACATGGCAGGGCCACGTTCCTGGCCAGGAGGGAGTACGGGGCTGGCGCAGGGAAAGTCCATGGCCTCCACAGAGGAATGCCACTGGTCCCCGTTGGTTGGAGGCCAGAGAGCCTGAAGGGCTGCAAAGACCATCTGATCCCACCTTGTTGTTCTATTTTTTTTTAAGATGGAGTCTCACTCTGTCACCCAGATTAGAGTGCAATGGTACAATCTTGGCTCACTGCAACCTCCGCCTCCTGGGTTCAAGCAATTCTCCTGCCTCAGCCTAGCTGGGATTACAGGTACCCGCCACCATGCCTGGCTAATTTTTGTATTTTCAGTAGAGATGGGATTTCACCATGTTGGCCAGACTAGTCTCGAACTCCTGACTTCAAGTGGTCCGTCCACCTCGGCCTCGGAAAGTGCTGGGATTACAGGTGTGAGCCGCCACACCCGCTCCTAACCTATTGCTCTGTGCTGGGTTGGGTGGAGAAGATGGAGGCTTAGGAGGCCGCTGCCCACTCTCCGGGTGACCAGGCCGGTCTGAGGAAATGTAAGTGTCCTTCTTAGAGGAGCTGAGAGACAAAAGGGTTTGCAGGTTTTCTTTTTGAGACAGGGTCTCACTCTCACTCCAACAAACTTTGGCTTGTGGGTACAACCCTCCAGCCTCTGAATCGATCGTCACAGGGCCATCTGTCTCCCTCTGTGTCTCTCCTCTCCTTTTTTATTTTTATTTTTTGAGATAGAGTTTCACTCTTGTTGCTGGAGTGCAATGGTGATCTTGGCTCACTGCAACCTCTGCCTCCTGGGTTCAAGCAAGTATCCAAGTAGCTGGGACTACAGGTGTGCACCACCACACCTGGTTAATTTTTGTGTTTTTAGTAAAGACTGGGTTTCACCACTTTGGTCAGGCTGGTCTCGAACTCCTGACCTCAGGTGATCTACCCACCTTGGCCTCTCAAAGTGCTGCAATTATAGGCATGAACCACCACATCTGGTCTCTCCTTTTCTGATAAAGACAGCAAAGCCCCTGTTTCCAAATACAGTCGAATTCACGGGCACTGTGGTTAGGACTTGGAGCTGCATTTCTGGGGGACACAGTTCAACCCATAACAAACCAATGTGGGGGCACTTTTTTTCGAGACGGGGTCTTGCTATGTCTCCATACACAGAGTGCAATGGTGTGATCACAGCTCACTGTAGCCTCCACCTCCTGGGCTCAAGGGATCCTCTCACTTCAGCCTCTCCAGTAGGTAGGACTACAGGCATGGGCCACCACCCCAGCTTTTAAAAATTTTTTTTAGAGTTGGGGGATCTCACTGTGTTGCTCACTGGACTCCTGGGCTCAAGTAATCCTCCCACCTTGGCCTCCCAAAGTGCTGGAATTGTAAGCACATGCCTCCATGCTCAGCCAATTTTCAGGTTTTAAGGGAGTTTGGTTAGAAACATTTATTTAAAAATCCAATACGAGGGGAACGTGTGACCAGTAAGTGCAGAGGGAGTCTGTGGCATTTCCAGGGAGCACCTCAGGCCAGGCCTTGACCATCTGGGAGAGACGGATGTTCAGGCCATAGGGTGGACGGCTGAGCAAGCCGAGGCCATGGGGACTTAGCTGTGTGTGAGCATGGGTGCATGAGTGTGGGTGCGTAATCATGGGTGTGTGGGCGTGGGTGCATGAGTGTGGTTGTGTGAGCAGTGACCTCCTCAAGCTGAAGGAGCTCCTGTGCCAGCGAGAGGGTGCTGCTGGGGCTGAGCTCAGCACCACCCCCACCTCGCAGGGAACGGGTACAGGGAGAGGACAGGCCAGGACTCCTCAACTGGGATGCTCCTGCCTGGGAGCCCACAGCTGGGCACAAGGCCATACACATGCCCAGCTTCCTGGAGCACCAAAGACAGGAAGAGGGCAGCTGGGGGACCTGGAGCCAGATGCCCTTTCCCAGGATAAATGCAGGGCTTCCAGAGGCCTTGCCTTTGCAGGAGGCCACTTCAAACCACATCTCCAGACCCTCCAGGGCTTGCCAGCTTCCCCTGCTACTGGTCAGGGTGGGGCATTTGACACGTCCTAGAGCAGCTCATCAGGTGGGGAAGGAGAGATCCGAGGACAGGTGCCCTGCGGTCCTGCGTGGGGGCAGGGGAAGTGGCCTTTGGGAGCTGAGAAGGGCCCCCCGGACCTCCTGAGCTTCCTGGTATGGGTGACATGGGAGGTACTGGAGTCCAGGGCTGCAGCTGGGGTGTCCCATGGCCCAACTTGCGGCCAACATTTCCCAGCTCCCCTGGAGTCTTCGGCATCCCAGGAGGGACTGGTACATGAGAAGGGGCCTGGGGCAGTGAGGGGTGGTGTCGGGCCTTCAGGAGAGGAACCTGGAAGGGGGTATCCTGGTATGGCAAAAAGTTGGAGGGCCTGTCCCTAGTTGTACCTGCTGGTGCCAGGCCCTGTGCATACAGCGCCTCATCCCATCGTCACAGCCCTACGGTACAGCTACGGACGCTGCTATTCAGCCAGGTCAGGCGAGAGCACTGAGAGCACTGAGTCAGAAATCCTGGGTTCTGATTCCTGGAGGTCAAGCTGTGCAACTCTGAACGACCCACACAGCCCCTCTGGACCTCAGCCCCCTCATCTGAACAGTGGGGGAGCTGGGCCAGGTGACCCTCAAAGGTGCAGATATTCTATAGGTCTTGGATGTAGTATCTCTCTCTGTAGGGACAGAGATAGAAGAACCCGCCATGCAGGCGGGCCACCCCTGGCCCAGCGCACTCTAGGGAGGCTGCTGCGTGGGGCCAGGGCTGGTGAGGACTCAGGGATCCCCATCTTCCTGTGTCGGGACAGAGGGGCAGGAACCGTAGCTCCATGCAAAGAACCAAGCACGATACGACAGAAAAAGAAGAGACAGGAGTGCAAAAGAAAACTTGCCGGTAGTCAGAGCTGTCTGAAAATAGGACAGACTACCTCTCTGGGGTAATGAGCTCCACATCACCAGCAGCATGTGAGCCGAGAACAGTTTCAGGCACCCGAGAGACTGCTGAAGTCAATGACTTCCAAGACACCCTCTGGCTTTGACATCTGCGCTGTGTTCCTCTGCCCAGACTCTCACCTCACCCCACCGAGCTGGAAGGCCTGTGGCTTCCTTCCAAGCTGCTGTTCTTAGCTCCATAGCCCCCTGAAGGCATTCATGGATGAGCCGAAAGCTGGCGGGAGAAGTGCAGAAAGTACTTTACATCTAATGATAGTTAAAGACCCTAAGTGTTTGAATGAGCTCTCACATAAAAATTAGAAATGTAAGCGTGATGTTATCACAGACATAATAACTCTGTACTTGCTTGAGTGAGAGGTACGAGGCAGTGTGTCACCTGGAATCGCTGCTGGAATCGGGCATAACCCTGACTCGGCCATGAATGTGCGCCCTGGGGTGAACTCCACCCAGCAAGGACAGCTCTGGGAACACAGGCCAGGGGCCTCCCACCTGGCAGGGCCTCTCTCTCCCGACCAAGGCTTTTCCTGCAGGGCCACAGGGGGTTCCCTGTCTGCTTTGCTGAGGCCAAATCTTCTCCCTCCACACCATCCTAGGTGACAGGTGGCTCACTCACACCCACCAAACCCCTGCTCCTGAGGCCTGGCCAGGGAACACCAGAGCACTTGGCAGGGAATCCCCAGGTGATGCCAACAGGAAGCCAGAGTGACCAGTCCCTTCCGGCAACCCAGTGCATGTGCGTGTGTGTGTGTGTGTGTGTGTGTGTGTGCGTGCGTGCACATCTGTGTGTGTGTGAGGTGGGTAACACCAACCAAACCACCGGGTAAGTGATTCTGGCTCCACATCCCCTGACTGCAGGTTGTAAGTGTGCTGGAATCGCTCACCCCAGGGCACCTGGCTCCTGGGCACTCTGTCCCTTGGACGGAACAGCTTGAAAGCTCTAAACACATCCAGAGTCAAGCCAGGTCCACAAAGGGGGACAGCGAAGCAAGCTCAGCCTGAGGCCCAGCGTTCCCGTGGCCATCTATCCCTTTGTAATGTGGGTCTGGGGACACTCTTAGACAAGTGCGGGAAGGAGCCTGGACTCTCGAAGCAGGAAGGCAAGCAGACATGGCCAAGGACCCACTAGCAGACATGGCGCAGAACTGCCAGCTCTGCTTGGGCACAGCAAGCCTGAGCCACCTGGAACCCAGGCCCAGCTGTGGACCGTGAGTCCACCCAGGAGGGGACGGGGAATGGGAAGTGACCCTACACCGCAGGCCCAGCTGTGGACCACGAGTCCACCCAGGAGGGGACCGGGAATGGGAAGTGACCCTACACGCCAGGCCCAGCTGCCTTGCCGAGTTGGGGAATCACCGGGCCTCTCTGTGCCTGTGTCAGCTGTCCCTGTGACGTGGCGACCCCTCCACCCAGCATCCCAGGGTCATCAGATGGTATGGGGTTGTTCAAGGGCTCGGGGCAATGGACATGAGTGGCAATGCACCCCCCGAAGGTGAGGACCACCTGCGCCCAGCTGGGGAAGAGGGGTGGCTGCAGGGGGAGGTGGCACTGGCAAGCCTCGGAAAAGAAGAGACGCTCTAAGGAGACCACAGTCTTTCTCCACTCTTTACTGTGTAAAAATAAACTCAACAATTCATGTCATTTCAGCAAGAAAATGAAAAAAAAAAAAAAAGCAAGAATACCAGTAGAAATAGTGCATTTCCAGAATTGCTGATGGGAGGTGGCAGGTCCCATGGTTTTGACCCATTTGATACCCAAAAGGCTGCAGATCATATGAAAAATGTACAGCTTTGGTTAGCAAATAATGAAAAAGTAAGATACATCAATTCTCTTTCATATTATACAATATATACATTATAACAATATCAACCATAGGGGGTTTGCTTTTTTTTTTTTTGGCAAAAAAGACAAAATTGGGACTCTAAGTATTGGGCTTTTTTTTTTTTCTCTTCAATGACTTGTTCCCCTTCAACAAATTGCGCATAAGTCCACTGTGTACAGAAGTAATACATTTCCCATCGTTAGTTCAATAAATTTACAACTGTGTTTAAGAGATGAAACCATGACTTCGTCAAGCCACATTTGGTTGCCATAAGATTCCAAAGGATTCTATCCTCTTAATGTGAACCACATGTAACCCAAGCTGCTTCTATCAAGGTTGGAACTGATACTCACATCCTCAGCTCATTCCACTTAGTAAGTCAGCTCCAAGACACAGGGTCACCATCAACAGCCAGTTTTACCTCCTGGTCCCCAACATGCTTTTGAGAACAGGTGGCTCCCCTTTGGAGCTCACTGGAATGACTGAACCTCATGCCAGCCTCTCCCCACCCCCTCACTGCCCACAAGACACCCCCTTGGTCTCAGGTCCCAGGGCTGGTGACAAAGTGATCTTTGCAGTCTTAGAAAATAAACTGGGAAACTACAAAAGGAAAAGAAAGCATACAAAATGTATCTCTTTCTTCCAAAATACATGCTTTCAGTTCTACGTTTTGGTGGAGCCTGAAAGTATTTTCAAGGGAGATATAGGTTGAGTTAATTTATAGGTTTGTCCTTTTCTTTCATAAAAATACTCTTGTTTGGTAATAAACTTTTTCTTCTACAGTAAGAGAAATAATACCGTGTTATCAAAAGCAAGAAGGCTTACGATTCAAGTGGGATCTAAGCCCCTGAGGGCCGGAGAGCTTCTGTCAACAGCTCTCCCACCCCGGACACCCAGGGAGCTGTCGGACTCCAGCTCGGCAAAAGCAAACACTGCCCCGACAGTGCTTTTTATCTTCTTGTTTTATAAAATGGCTTACCTGAGAGAGGCATGTATTATTCAGTGCAAGAGGGAACATCAATCAGATTAAGGAGTAGATGGGAACTACGTGGATTAGATTTGTGGCTGTGTCACTGACCTTTCTTGGGACCAGCAAAGTGCCAAGTGTCAACACAGTGAGGGAGTCGAGGGGCTTGGCTCAGACCCTAGCAAGGGGCAGGAGGGAGCTAAAGGTCAGCTTCGGCCCTGGCACCATGAGTGGGTCAGAGGAGGGACGAGGAAGGTGAGCGGGCCAGGAGGCCACGGGGTGGAGGCATAAGCACTGGGGTGTGCTCTGCCCCTCGCTAGTCAGGGCAGAGGATGGCTCGTGGTCCTGAACGGACAGCTCCCACCTGGCCCACGGGGGCAGAAGGTGGTCTGCAGTCCAGTACATCGGCAGGGATGGGGCTGGTGGGAGGGGCTGGTAGGGGAGCACCCCACACAGCCTGCACTGGGTGTTGCCTACACAAGGACTCCAAGACGGCTGGAGTGAGGGTGGGGCTAGCTCTGGTCTAGAGAGGCGACTCCAAGCTCTCTGGCTGGCTCCCAGGGATGGGAATCCTTTAGGTTTGTTCTCAACCTACACGTTAAAAATGCTTCTTGGTGTATTTGGGGAGGGGTGGGGGAGAGGGAAACTGAGCTCTCTCTTGACCTCCTCCAACACCCTTGGCTTGCTTACCCAGCCATTTTCAGTAGCTACACGGGTGGTCACAGAACACTGGGCGGCACTCAGCACGCAACACAGAACCGGGCAGTCCATGCAGGTGCGGGAACACATGGCGGACCCAGGGAGCAAGGAACACGCTACCCCGAGGAACATGCAAACAGAGAAGATCCCTGCAGCCCCAAGGATGCCACAACCCGACGGGTGCTGATGAAGCACGATGATCTAAGAAGAAGCCACTGTTGAACAACACGCAGCGCGGCGCCTGATCTGCACCCCCTCTGCGGGAGTGATGCACTGCAGACCGGCAGCCAGGTACCGTGCAGACACCCACGAGAACACGGACACAGAGACACTGACAGACACACACAGATGCACTAGGTTCTTGACACAACATGGACCTGTGTTTAAGGGGACAGGTGGCCCCAGAAGGAACAGAAGACAGAAACACCTGCTCCTCCTGCAGAAATGTCTGCAGCTGCAGCTGAGCCAGGCAGTGCAGTAGAATTTCTAGAAAGACTCATCAGCCTTTTGCTAATGAGACTCCTGGAGACAGGGTCCGGGGTGCCCTCAGGGCGTGCGACCACCAGATGGTACAGAGCAGGGAGCTCCTCCTACCCTGGACAGGGTCTCCCAAGCCTGCTCTCTTTCTCACTCAGCACACACACATACACACACCACACACCACACACACACACACCACACACAAATGCACACACACACTTCTCTCCCCTCCTTGGAAGGACTAGAAGGAAATGTCCATGTTGCTTTTCACAGGGAACAAAAAAAGGCAAAGGTTCTGGACATTGGTCAGGTCTCAGGGTCACCGGCCAGGGACACTTTCGGGCTGCTGTAGGCCGTGAGCCCTGTGAGATGGAGGAGTGGGTTTCAGGCCCCCGCCCTGGCCAGGCCTGGCCCCATGTGTGAGGTCTCCAGAGCCCCCTTGGAGGGGGTTGAACCAGCTCACCTGGGGCCTGGTGTGCTGGGAGGGATATGGCTGTCAAAAGCCCCCAAAGAGGACCTTCCCACCGACAGGCTGGGTTGAAGTCTCAGTGGCCCCGTGTGGCCAGGTCTTCATCAAAATGTGGCTTTCTTACCTAAAATGTCCCCTCTGGAAGCCCCTGGTCTGCAGTGCCAGAGGCCAAAGGAGAGGGGTGCTGGGGCCTGGCTTCTCAGGCTGTGGGTGGGATGCTCCTCGCTCAGCACCCTCGCCACCTGGGCTGAAGCAGCACAGGTCCAGAGGTGGGAAGGAAGGTGCAGACCTCAGCCTTGCAGGACATGGGGGCGTGGGAAGGCCGAGACCAGGGCCGTCCTGGGGAAGAGCCGGCTGAGCTGGGCACACAGGCCGGCCTCCGAGGCCGGGTGCTGCTCTCAGATGCAAACAGCAGGGATGGATGCTGGCTGGCCCTGGGGTAAGGGCCAGTGACCTCAGCCATCCCTTCTCCTCCACAGGAGAGCACACGGTACCTCCCAGGACAGTCCACCTTCACCCTTCGGAGACAATTCACTTCTATTACAAAGTAAAGGTTCTCCATAGAGGGGGCCCCCCGGCCTTTAAGCAACCACTAAAAAACCTTTATTACATCAATATAAAGATATGTCGCTCTGAAAAAGGTTTGCAAATAAAGACAAATGCGTGCACTGAGGCTGCATCAACCCCAAGGCAGGCACGCGGCTAACAAGGTTGGCAAATATGGACTTTCACCATGAGATTTCTCCAAAGCCAAAATAAAGAAGGAAATGAAGTATGTCCTCAGAGAAAAGGCCTCCCCCAGGCACGCACACACACACACGTAGACACACACATGTAGACACGCACACACAGATCCTCTCACCTACTTCTGGCTTGTTGAAAACGTCGCGGCGCCCACTTTAGCTGTGAATGGGGCATGCCTGAGAGAGTCCGGGCTCCTACAGAGAAGTGGGGCCTCCTCAGGGACGGATGGGAGCAGGGCTGCTTCGTGTGCATGAGGACAAAACCAGGCTGTGTGCGTGTGCGTGTGCCGGGCGACGGCCTCTGTTCATTCCTGGGAAAAGGGGAGAGAAGAAGAGACGCACGAAACAGATCATCGCCGCACAAGCAGGGGGGCAGGCGGGCAGGCTCGGACTGGCCTGCAGCGCTCAGTTGATCTGGCGACAGGCCTCGAAGGTCCACTTGGTGGCTCCGCCGTAGATCTCAATGTGGGACTCGGCCCAGGCGATGACGTTGCCGGACAGTGCCTTGGTGCTGCAGGTGGCCAGGTTATATACCTCCCCTGGGGTCAGCTTGCGGTCCCAGATGTTGAAGTGGGCCAGCTCACCCACAAATGCCTGGGTGGCATCAAACCCACCACCCAGAGTGTCCTTCAGAGAAAAACAGAGGATGAGGGTGGAGGGGTCTCCAGGCGATCTGGGGTCCATCCCTAGGCTGTGGGTCTGAACGTCTCTGTGCCTTACCCATCATGGACTCTCAGGGCCACTCCCGGGTGCCATTCTGTCTCCCTGTCCCTGACTCTCCAGCCCTCCATCCGTCCCTCCCCTGAGGGAGTCCAAGAAAAGGGATGGTGCCGACCACCTCTGCCCTGGATCTTCTCCTGGGGGCACCTGGGCTCTGCCCCTCCTGCAGCTGGTCCCTTAGCCATGACAACCCTGCCCAGATATCACTCCACACCAGCTGCAGCTGCCCAACAGGAATAGACGCCCCGGATTCTACAGCCCTTCGTTTCCCTCCCAGGTGCCCAACGGGAGACAAACCACTTCACAGGAACTAAATTATTCATTGCTAAAAGCAGCATTGGCCTTCCCATGCCAAAGAAAGTGTTGCTGCAGCCATGAGAGCACTGAAACCAAAGCCCACTCCTGCGGGGAGTTCAAGCACAAGTCCGCCCAGAGCACAGGCTTAGCCCGGCCTGCTCCCGGACTGCTGCTCAGGGGAACCACCTCTCCGGCTACCTCCCTCCCTCCTCACTCCCCTTCCCCTTCCCAGCATCTGGCTCTGGAGCTCTCTCCCCTTCCCCACTACATCCAGCACAGTACCTGCTCCTGGCCCAGCACCAGCACGCCCTGGGGCTTGATGGGGTGATAGGGCGCCAAGTTCTCGCCGCTGCCACCCTGCGTGCCATCCTGGTAAGCCTCCCAGACCCCGTCCCGGGTGGTCCAGGTGACGCAGATGTGGTGCCACTTGCCATCGTTGATGACAAAGGGCAGCTTGGCCACCTGGGAAGGAAAATGACAGATGCCGGTGGGTATGGAGGTACGACTCAGAATCCAGGAACTTCACAGCCTCAGTTGTTCTATTTCTACTTGCAAAATAAATATCAGGAACTACTATTGAATCCTCACGGCACCTATGCCCCAGACTTCCGCATCTGCCAGCCCCGCCTGGGAGTGGGGCACAGAATCACACAGGAAATGTAGCACTCTACCCAGGGAACCCCCAAGGGCCCTGTGGGTGCACAGTCTCTTCACTCCTACTCACTCTCCTCCCTCTGCGCTAGTCTACACAACAAACCCTTGGCTGGAGGCTGTCCCTGGTGTCTGAGCTCACTGCTGCCTCTCAGGCACCCATGCGACATCCATGCAGCCTCCTCTGTCTTCCAAGGTCCCATCTCCATCTGTTACACCCTCTCGCTCCACAACACGGCAAGCCTTGGCCGAGGATCCGAGAGATGCCATAGGCCACGATGCCTTTTAAAGCTCAGACCAGCCTCCGACCTGGCATTTCACTCCCCTGCTACTGTTCCGGGTGGGGAGGATGACACAGTGAGGAAAGAAACCTCACATCCTTTTCGCTTCGGGAAAGGGGGCCCAGAATGGCACAGCCCTTTTGGGGGAAGAGCAACAGGAACAGGGGCTTGGAATCCACTTCCCAGCCCAGGTTTTAGCCACTGACTACCACTGCTGGCCTGGAGTTGAGGCAGTTTGAGAGCTGGCAGCTAGTTCTGCAGCTAACAGGGGAGGAGGGAGAAGGTTCACCGGAGGGAAAGGCTGCCTCTGTTCCAAGGGGTCACACAGTCCTGTCCTCCTCCTGAGAGTTAGGGGGCTGAGTGGGATAGACTTGGACTCGGAAAAAATCTCTAAGGCCCCCTTACCACCCTAGAGCATCTCTGGGCCCCCAGTATGGAGGGGCAAAGCCAGTTACCAAGCCAGCTGATGGAGAAGGAGTCAGATTGCACCATCGGGCTGGACTAGGCCCCACAGCTCATTCTCTGCCATCTCCCACACCCACTCCAGGAGGCATCTGGGAAGGTCCAGCTCTCCCTGCTCTCCCAGTAAAGTGACGGTGCCCCTCTCACTTCCCCTGGTCTCCCCCTCCTCCTCCCTTAGTCCCATCTGGCAAACCCTTGCCTTGGGCCCGGAGCCCTGTCCTAGCATGCAACCTGAGACAGAGCCCCGGGGCCTCGCCCTGCCATCCCTTGACCAGGGGGTGTGCTACCTTGTCATTGATGAGGATCTCCATGGGGTTGTTGCCCCACTCAATGAGAACCAGCTCATTGGCCTGGCCAGGTACAGCATAGGAGAAGGGCGTGCCCACCCCTGGCGCGGCACTGGACTTGAGCCACATGCAGACGGTGAAGGCGTACATCTCGGGCAGGCTCTTCTTCACCTTGGCGTACATGTAGTTGGTCCGCAGCGGGAAGGTGAGCTGGAACTTGTCTCCAGGGCGGTTGTCTTTCTGCCCTGTGGAGGGTAGGACACAGCCTGACAGCTGCACCTGCATGAAGTGCTTATGGGTGTCTGAGTGAGTTCTGTCTCCACCAAGCTCTGTGATGCGGCCAAGGCAGGCTCCGGTCTCCACTCTGGAGAGGCCGAGCGGGTGGCTTCCCAGGTCAAGTACTTTGCCCCAAGGCACAGGGCCAGTCCGTAAAGAGCTGACCCAAGCTCTCTGTGCTCCGGGTCTGGCTGGCTCTCACTTCCAAGTGCTGGCATCCCTGGGGGTGGGGGGTGGGGCACAGTGCCTGGTGGGCTGCAGCATGTACACTGGGCTGCGTGGTGGGTGTGAGTAGGGAATGGGGACAGTGAAGCCAGTGCACACCCAGTCAACCCACGGAGCACCGGTGGCTATAGAGGAGGAATGAGGCTAGCTACCCTGAGAGTAGCCCCCTCTGGGGACGACCTGATTCCAGGATAGGGCGGGGCTCCCCTCCTCACTCATCCTGGGCTCCGGTCCTGCCTCCCCACCCCCTGCCTCCCCACCTGACAGCCAGGCCCTGGTGCCCACACTCTTCCCTTGATGCTAGATGTGCATCTGACCCACCAGTGCCTCTTGGTGTGTGAGGCTGAGCATCTCCCCATTTCCAAGGCCCTTCCAGGGACTCTGCCTGGAGCCTGCTGAGGGGAGGGCAGCTGGAGCTGGGATGCCCTCCTGGAGCCAGGGCTCCCCAGGGTGACTGCTCTAGGATGCTGCCACACACTTTTAGTGAGCAAGCGTCGTCACAGCTCAGGCTCCAGGCCTAGTGGCCTCCCCTTCCACAAAGCCCATCTTCTCCCCTGCCCCTCTGACAGCCACTTCTCCAGTGAGTGCCAACCCCCACCCCCAGTCCATCTATATACTGTGGCACCCTGGGTGTGGTGTGACTGACTCCAGGCAAAACATTCCTGGGCAGGAATGGGCACCAGGACCAGGCTCAGAGCCTCCCCCCGCCAACCCCTGGGTGTGCAGCCGTGGTCCTGCCAGGGAGCCCAGAAAGAAACCAGTTCCCCAGGCCAAAAATTATTTCTAGAAGGCATCCTGCCCAGCCAGCAACCACCCCCTCCTCTAAACCAACTGTCAGGGAGCAGAGCAGGGCAGACCCCCTCAGGGCAGCTCCCCTGACACACGGAGGCCTGGTGAGGGGTGGGGAGGGACCCAGCCCTTGGCCTTTTCATTCCAGGGTGCTTTTCATTCCCCAGTTTCCCCCTCCTTCCCTCTCCCTCTCTCCTGAGGTCTTTCCTTCTCCAGATCTGTTTTTCAGTTACATAACAAGCCTTAAGATGGCACTGTTTAAATCTGTCCGGCACATTTTGCGGTCTGAGCAGGGTCACATGGCCCTGCTCCGCACCAGGCACCCCGCCCCCCCTTTTACAACCTTGTTTGATTTCTGCGACTTCAAGGCAGAGCCTCCGGAGCTCATCCAGGCGCCCCGGGTGAGAGCCGGGCTAGCCTGAGTGGGTGACTGGGAAGACTCAGGGATTTGAAAGATGCCAGGGCCTGGGGCACTCAGAAGAGAAAACCTCGGGGTAGGGGTTCAGGGCAGAAGTGGGGAGGAGCTGGGGATCTTGAGAAGACACCAGGGGCATGGAAGCTGGGAGGAAACCCGCTGAACAGCCCCAGCGGCCTGGGGACCCAGAGCACCCAGCCTGCAACCAGCTGTCCTCGGAGGCTGGGGACCAGCTTCCTTAAGTAGGCAGGGTTTGGGCCAGCGGCAGCCACTGTGCAAAGTTACTGAGGATTAAACAAATCAGACTTGAAAAATCCAGCAAGAGTGTGTGAGTGTGACTGGATGGGGGAGGGGGGCACTATGCAATCCCTTCCTCCGTTCTGCTCCCCTTTCCCAGACACAGCCCCAGCCCAGGGCACCCAGCCCTGCCAGAAACCCGGACTAGAAACCCAGAACCTGGGCAGGGGTGTGGGGGATGAGAAAGGGCTGCAGGGGTCTGGGTGGGGAGGGTGGCTTGCGCTTGCACAGCTCGGAGCTGGGCTGTTAGGACCGGAGGCACGGTCGGGCAAGCAGGCGGGGGGGACAGGCAGCGCGGCTTCCCCAGCCCCAGTACCTTTCTCGAGCTCGCTGATCCGCTGGTGCAGGGACGTCAGGGCGGTCTCGATCTTGACCCTCTCCTCGGTGTCATTCCGAGGGCCCCCCTTGCCCTCCTCCAGGGTGTTCACCCGGGACAGCACCTGCCTCTCCAGCTCATCGATCTTGCTCTGCAGCAGATCCTTGAGGCTGTTGGTCTGGCTGGAGGAATTGAGGCGGCTGTACTGCTGCGGGGGGCAAAGGCGGGGGAGGGGGGAACCACACGGTTAGGCGAGGCTTGGGACCGTGGCTGGAAGGCCCGCGGCGCCGTCCTCTCGGGGCGACTGCGGGGGTGGCCGGGCAGGGCGCTGGGGCGAGTGGCCGCCATGGGGCCTCGCAGGCGCGTGGAGGCACTGGTCAGGCACCCGCGCGCAACCGAGGCGGGGGTGGGGGATGCCTGGCCGGGTAGGGAACGAATGGGGTGGGGGAGGGCAGAGGGGCGAGCGAGCCGGAGGGGGAACCGGAGCCGGAGGGCGCGCGCGGACCTCGAGGTTCTCCAGGCGGGTTTTGAGCGATTGCAAAGTTTGCCCGAGTTGGCTGAGCGTCTCGGCGGCCGGTGTCCGGGACAGGTCGCCCATGGTGTTCTTGCCCGAGCCGGGTTGCTTGCGGCCCCCACCCGCCCGGGCCTCGCCGACTCCGGGTTCCAGCGTGCTCTGGCTCTCGCAGCGGCCCAGCTTGGCGGTCAGCTCGCGGATGGTCTCCTTCTGGCTCAGGATGGTCTCCTTCTGCTGCAGCACTGTCTCGCGGAGCTGCAGCACGCTGCTCCGGAGCTCCTCGGCGCCGCCGGCGGCCACGGACGCGGCGCACATGTCGGCGTCCACGGGCACCGAGGTGCAGATGAAGCGCGTTGGCCCGAAATCCTGGGCCCTGGCGCCCAGGAGGCAGAGGGCGAGCAGCGCACAGGTGCGCGCGGCGCGGCCGGCCGGCATGGCTGCGGGCACCGGGCGCTCCGGGCCCGGCTCGGCTGGGGCTCGGCTCCGGTAGGGGCCCGGCTTGGCTGGGGCTCGGCTCCGGCGGGGACCCGGCTCCGGCTGTGGCTCCGCCAGCGGCCCGCGCTCTGGGCGCCGCGCTCTCCAGCCGCGCGGTCCACACCGCCGCGCTCTCAGGCCCCCACTGCCGCCTGCGCTGCGGAGCCCGCGCCTTTTATGCCGCCGCGGGAGGGGCCTCGCGCCGCCGACGTCAGCGGGGGAGGAATCCCGCTTTAATTGTCTGCGGCCCGGGCCCGCGGCGCGGCGGGGGTCTCAGGAACGCGCCCCCGGGGCCGCCTCCGCTCGCGTCCCCCAAACCCGCCCAGTCCCTCTGGGCGCCGCCGCGCCCCCCTCCTTCCCCGCTCCCGCCTGGGCGGGCGCTGCCCCGAAGGCTCCAAGAGCCCAGCGGAAGGGGGTCGGGCTGTGGCCCCGGCCTCGAGGATGGACCACCGTGTGGTGTCCCCACACCTCCGAGGGGGCTCTGGGCGGGTGGGAAACCTCGGCGAGTCCGGGAGGCACAATTAGAGGTTCGGGTCTCCTGGCTGCACAGAACACTATCGGACCGGGGACATTGGGAGCCGGGCTGGGTCCCCAAGAACCCAGATTTTCAACGTCCGCGTGCCCGGTGGTCAGCGCCGCGGAGTTCAGAGCGGGGGTCTCCGGGCCGCCCCGCGTTTATCAGGTGTCTGTGAACTGTTGAAAAGCAGCAGAGCAGCCTGGGTCCGGGGACTTCCCACGGCTCCCGACCCCGGCGCCTGCCCTCCCCCGGCCCTCTGTCGACCCGGCTGCGTCCCCGCCCCCGGGACTGTCAGCCCCCACCCGGAGCGGCCGGAGCGCCGGGCACTTCTCGGAGGCCGCCCCAGCGGTTCGAGCCTTTCTGGCAGCAGAGCCGGCCCGATTCCGAGCAGGCGCCGTCGTCGGAGCGGGACTGTCGCAGCGGCCTCGGGAATGGTCTTCGAAAGGGGGCCCCGGGGGAGCAGCCGCCGGCACCCCAGCAGCTTCCTCTCGCCAGGCACGATGCGCGTCCGGTGTCCCTGAGCTGTTTCCCGTCCACCCAGCTGCGCCCATTCAGGCCCGAAGGCCAGCGGGAGGGGTCCCAGAGGTGTCTGGGGGCTTCCACCTGAGAAGCTCCGCACGTCGGCGCTCACTCAGACGCCCCACTCGGTACCCGTGCACTCGCCCGTTTTAATTGACCGCGGGGCTTGGCTCCGGGATCCCTGTCCGAGTTCCCACGCCGGGCTGGGGTCTCCAGACCGGGGCTGGCGCCGCCACCCCGCTCCGCCCCGCAGCCATCACAGCGGTGAAAGCCTCGGAAATCCCTCCGTCCACGCTCCTGCTCTACAGAGAAGGGAACAGGCGCCGAGACTTTGGTGCCAGGCTAGAGCCGTGGGCCCCCGACCCCTCCCGCGGCTCCCGGCCTCTCTGGTCCTTGCGTTCCGCAGCCGTTCCCTGCGCACAGGAGGGACTGGGGGTAGGGGGCGTACCCAGCCCGCAGGGACCCACAGGCAGCCCCCGGTGCGGAGATGGGGCGTTCGCCCCGCGGGCGGGAGCTAAAACCAGCTGGATGGAGACCTTTTTAAGAAAACAGCGGCCACTTCCCACCCCCAGTCCCCCGGGCTCAGCGTCTTAGCCTTTAAGCCTTTCTGAACCAGGGCTGCGAGCTGGGGTGTCCTTCGGCCGCCGCTTCCCGGCGCCAGAGGGACCCCGCGGTCCACACGCGCCTCTCCTCGGCCCCGCGTGGCAGGTGTGGAGTTTCCCGCTCGCCCGCCACAGCGCGCCCAAGCCCTCGCGGCCCGCGGCCCCTCGCGTGCTCTGCGGACCCCGGGCCGCGAGAGGGGTTAGGTTCGCCAGTCCCCACGCGTGGTCTGCGCCGGGAGCGCCACGGGCTGGAACCCTCCTCGGGAGGAATTACCCGCGCGGGGGCGCGGCGGCTTCTGCCCCAGCTCCATCGGGAGCCGCTGAGCCGGTGCCCTCCTGGCCCCGCGCTGTGGCCTCGCCGTGTCCAGTGGGAGGCTGTGCCCCTCAGGCCTGTAGCCGGCTGTGCCGAGAGCGCGCGCGGGAGAGGAGCGCGGCCCTCCCCAGGGCAGGCTGTTTGGAGCGGGAGGGACCCTGAACCTGGTTCCGCGCCTTAAGTCCCAGCTGCAGCGGAGCCTTCCCGGCCGCCCAAGGCCAGGGACCCGACCGGGCTTTTCCGCCAGGGCTGCAGACCTCAGCGGTCCAGCACCTCGGCGCGGAGAGGCGGGTTTTCCTCCGCAGAGGACCGGAGAGGACGGCGTCAGAGAGGGAGGGGAGCCTGGGCCAGTGTCTGGGGCAGCCTGTGGAGCCCCGGGGGAGGAGACCGCGCTGGAGGGGCCAGGACCCTTGGGTCCAACCTACGACTGCCGGGCAGGAGGCGCTGGGCAGGACAACTGCGGGGGGCCGCACACACACGCGAGGGCCACCATGCCGCTTTTCTCTCTTGTAAGACGCTGGGTAAGCAGAGGTCCAGCCCTGGTCGTGTTTGGGATTCCCCAGGCCTCCTCAGAGTTCTGCAAGTATCAGAGAGGGAGGGAGCAGGAAAACAAAGGGCTGCCCTGACCAAACTCATCGGGGTGTCTGGCTCCCAGGTCGGAAGATCCAGCTGGGGTGAGGGATCTTCCATAGTACCCCCAGCTGAGTACATTTGAGGCTGCCTATGACACGGTGTCACTCGTAGAGAAGCCATGCACATTGGCACGCTATCATTTTATTTTTGAGACAGGGTCTTGCTCTGTTGCCCAGGCTGGTGTGCAGTGGCGCAGTCATAGCTCAGTGCAGCCTCTACCTCTTGGGCTCAAGCAATCTTCCTGCACCACCACACTCAGCTATTTTCTTTTCTTTTTTTTTCTGTAGAGATGGTTGATTTCTTCTCACCTTGATCTTGGGACTACAGGTGCGAGCCATGGCTCCTGGCCTAGGACAGTGGTATGTATTATAGCATTCCCACCATACTGGTGCAATAAATGTGAATAAATCCTGAAAGCATAGACAAGGCTGGGCGCGGTGGCTCACGCCTGTAATCCCAGCATGTTGGGAGGCCAAGGCAGGTGGATCACCTGAGGTAAAGAGTTCAAGACCAGCCTGGGCAACAAGGTGAAACCCAGTCTCTTCTAAAAATACAAAAATTAGCCAGGCGAGGTGGTGCAAACCTGTAATCCCAGCTGCTCGGGAGGCGGAGGCAGGAGAATCACTTGAACCTGGGAGGCAGAGGTTGCAGTGAGCCGAGATCACGCCACTGCACTCCAGCCTGAACAACAGAGGGACAAGAAGGTTACTCTGTCTCCAAAAATAAAAAAGACAACAGTAGAACAAAATACCTAGAAAGTGATGACTTTGGAGTATTTATTGCCTATTTAAAATATAATTTATTTAATTATACATTTACTTAGTTTAAAATTTAATGCTAAGTACATTTTAGGCACGGTGGCTCATGCCTGTAATCTCAGCACTTTGGGAGACTGAGGCAGGTGGATCTCTTGAGCCCAGGAGTTCAAGACCAGCCTGGACAACATGGCAAAACCTCATCTCTACAAAAATACAAAAATTAGCCAGGCATGGTGGTGTGCACATGCAGTCCCAACTACTCTGGGGGCTGAGGTGGGAGGATTGCTTGAGCCTGGGAAATTGATGCTGTGGTGAGCCAAGATCGTGCTACTGCACTCCAGCCTGGGTGACAGAGCAAGAGCCTGTCTCAAAAAAAATAATAAAAAAAATAAAAGAAAAATTTAAAAAGAAGCCTAGACAGGTAGGTTGGGCGGTGTCAGGAGGACCTCAGTGCACATCAAGAGTCTACCCGGTGGACGGTGGGAGGTCCTGCAGGGGTGTACTGGAGCCTGGTGGGTGCCTGCGCCCTTGGTCATGCTGCAGCAGCTCCTAGGCCTCTCCTTTTCCAGGTCATGCCTTAAACTCGTATGGAGCCTCCACCCTGAGCAGGAAAGAGGGTGAGCAATGGGTGGATGCTGGGAGAATGCTGAGAGGGCCTGTGCGCACTGGGAGGTATTGGGCAGAGGTACCCTTCTTCGCCCTCCACTCCAGCATGAGGTTCCACTATGCCTCTGGAGGGGTGAGGCTGGGAGGGGAGAGTGTAGTGGGGTGGGAGACGCCCTGGTCCCCCACCTGCAGAAGAGGAGCAGGGGCCCTCGTTCATCACAGTCCTGGGACACAGCACCTCAGCCAAAGGTCAGGACATGCCCCTCTGGAGGACAGCTGTGCCCCCGGAGATGCACTGCATTGCAGCTGGACTAGGAGGGGGCCAGTCTGCGGTGAGGTGAGTGGCTGGGGTGTTGAGTGTGGGGGCATTCCCTGAGATTTTCAACGTCATTTTCATCTGCGTCTGAATGTTCAGCAGCTCCCAGGGTGCCGAAATATTGTTTCTCAATCTGGGTGCTGATCCCTCGGGGGTGTTTGTTTTGTGGCCGTTCACTGGGCTATCCAGGAGCCATCCATGCACTCTTCTCTGTGGTTCTATGACTCACACATGGTGCCGGACAGCATCCACAGGTTGTCCTGGGCAGAGGAGAGGGGCTTTCTGGCGCACCAGGGGAGAAGGCACAGGGGCCTCTGGCAGCTGAGCCCTCAAGAAACAGTCAGGCCATGTGAACCTTCCCCCAAGTGAGGCACCCCTGGACCCACAGGTGTGGGTGTGGGGCGGCTCTGACGGCAGCCAGCCCCCACAGGACCTCTGAGTCACAGCCTCAGCCCACCTGTGCCTCAGAGTCACTCTTGACAGCCCCACATACGAACTCTGTGTGATAAGGGACAGGTCCCTGCTCCCCGCTCTGCTGAGGGAGGCGCCCGACCCGAACCTTCCCCTCTGTCCTCTACATGACACTCCTGCACTGGTAACTGAACTGTATCTTGCAAACAAGCACTTGTCCCCTTTCCAAGTCCTCCCACCACATTCACGCATTTGCCTTTCAAAGGCACAGCTGGGCTCTGGTCCTCGCTCATGGGAGGAAACCCAGGGAAACCCACGAAGCCAAGGTCACGCAGATGCCCAGCAAAGACAGAGCCGGGGCCAAGCCCAGCCTTCACATGCGTGGCAGCTTTCTCTCTGCCCAGCACAGGAGCTGCAGGAGAAGAGCCCTGGGGGACGGTGCCCCAGCCCACCCAATGCCAGTGAGGGGGCAGGGCAGATATGGCTGCGGACCCCAGGCTCAGGAGCTTCTCACTGGCTATTTTCAGAGGAGAAGCCAGCCCTGCCTCACCCCAGGGCTAAGCACTCGTGCCCACTGTGCAAAGGCCATGAAGCCTGCAGCAGCTGCAGCCAGGAGCCAACGGGTCACGGGCAGTGCCCCATTCGCCTGGGACAGCTGGGCTCCCACCGCAGACTCCCTTCTCCCGCCAAGGGTTTCCCCACAGCAAGGACTGCCTTCCTCCTCTGAGCCAGCCAGGCAGCCACTAGCCCAGCCTGGCTGGGGACAGAGTCCTGGGTGGTCTATTTCCCTGCCCTGTCCTTTCCTTCTCTCAGGCTGAGCCCAGTGCTGGGATCGAGGATGGGGAATGGGTGCTCTTGAACTGCTGATTGGCTGATCCCTATCACCCACCAGAAGCTGCAGGGGAAAGGTGAGCACTTCCCAGCTGGGGAAGGCATGTCTTCCTCTTTAAGGGGTTTCTTGGCACCAGGCAGATCCTCGTGCATTTGGCATAGTGTAACCATTCAGAACAGTTGCTCTCAGTTCAAATATTTCCAGAGCATGCATTGAGGGGCAGGCCAGGTGATGGGGCCAGGTTGAGTCAAACACCATTCTCCACCCCAGAGACCACTCGACCTGGCAGGCTAGACAGGGATGGGCACACCTCGGGTCCCATGCTTGAGTGAGGGCCATGGGATGGGAGATGTCCCTGAGCCAGCACCAGGCACACAGGCTGGGGTCCAGCCGTCAGCGGGAGGGGGTGTCCTGTGGAGGTGATAACAGGGATCTTGAGGAGTGAGCTGAGGGGCTGGCATGAGCAACGCCAGAGCCATGAGGGGCAGGCCGTGGGGAGAGGGACGGAGTTCCTCTGCAAAGAGTGAACTGCAAAGCAGGGGCTGTGGTGGATGTGGGGAATTGTGGGCAAGGTGGGCCAGGACCTCGGGGAGCAGCCTCAGTCCTGTGGGGACGCTGTCTGGGAGCCCTCAGTGAGGGCAGAGCTGAGCGGGAGCGGGGCTTGCAGAAGAGGCCTGGAAGATGATGTCATAGGAGCCAGGGAGGAAGGGGGCTGGGCTTGAGAAGCTTGAGGGCATTTGGGAGATTCCTTGGCAGGAGCCTGGTGGTGGCTTGGGTGTGGGAAGTGAAGGAGAGGGAGGAACCTGGGAAGATCCCGGCTCCTGTGCGAGGGGGTGGTGGTGATCCTGCCTGCAGAGAAGGGGTGGGGAGCCCGGGGAGGGGGTGGCTTGGAGGGAGGGGGAGCCCAGAGTTCACATGGGGACACATGGGAGGTCAGAGCCCAACACTGAGGAGGCTCTCGAGATTGCACAACCAGGAGGCTGGTCCTGAGCTGACCTTAGCAGAAGGGGCCTGGGGCCTGAGGGTGCAGAGGGAGGATGGAAGCATCTTTAGGGGCAGTGGACTCACAGCCAAGTCAGTCAGGAGCCCCCACAGGGAGACAGTGGGTTCAAAAGCAGAAGGAAGCTGAGAAGAGCACCCTGGGACTCCAATATTCAAGGACTGTTGTTTCAAGATTTCTGATCTCGTGTTCAACAGTGACAAGGGCAGCAGATACCAGTACTCTCAGGCATCCGTCCAGGACCTTCTGGACTTCGAAATGCTTTCAAGCACTTGCCTTCTCTGCATCCCCAACACGGAGCTGGCAAATACAAAGCCAGGTCAGGAATGGCCCCAGGGCCCCCCCCTCCAGTCCCCCCCCCCCCAGTATGCATTCATTTGGTTCCTGAGCTAGGACACACCCTCCAGCTACAGCATCTGGCTGCTGTGACAAGGGCCGGGGGCTTCCAGCCCACTC
>CM052652.1:27862659-27873114 GCA_028533165.1 Leontopithecus rosalia | reverse complement strand
CCTGCCGACAGAGGCAGCAGCCAGCGTGCCTCCTCCTCTAGGGACAAGGCTGCAGGTGGAGTGAAGCCAGCCCTCGGGGAGTGTCCAGGGAGGGCTCTGGGGGTGGTGGCTCACAATGCAGGGTCAGGGCAGTGGCTCACGCCTGTAATTCTAGCACTTTGGGAGGCCAAGGTGGGCAGATCTCCTGAGGTCAGGAGTTTGAGACCAGCCTGGCCAACATGGTGAAACCCTTTCTCTACTAAAAATACAAAAATTAGTCAGGTGTGGTGGTGGGTGCCTGTAATCCTGGCTACTTGGGAGGGTGAAGCAGGAAGATCTCTTGACCCTGGGAGGCAGAGGTTGCAGTAAGCCGAGATCGCGCCACTGCACTCCAGCCTGGGCATCACAGTGAGACTCCGTCTCAAAAACAAGCGAACAAAAACAGTTAGGCACATGGCAAATATGGAAGCTTTTTGGTTACATTTCCCAAGGTGTCTTCAGGTAGATTACTTCATCTGGATGACCTAACACACCCAGCAGGTGGCTTTGGCAGGCAGCATTCTTATGTTTGATTCTGCCCATTCTGCAGAGGAGGCAAACAGGGATCCTCCATTGCGTCCATCCCTCTCCACCACACCCACGGTGAGAGAGCAGCACTGAGCTCCCGCCTGGCCCCTGCCCTCCCTGCCAATATTCCATGCTCATGGGTCCCAGCGCTGGGCCCACAGCTCCCCAACGTGTCCCAATAACACAGTGCCTTTGACTTCAGAGGGCAAGGGGGAGCCACAGAAGGTTTTGGGACAGAAGCTGTCATGGCCTCTTGATCAAGACTGTATGCACTGTTGGGCTGTAGCAGTCAGGAGACTCCTTAGGAGGCTGTCCCAGTGACCTGGTAGAATGACGAGCAAGACCAACAGTGGGGGTGGGCAGTACATCCCCAATTGTGCCATATGCGACTTCAGCGTCTCAATCCTTGTGAACTACAAGGCTGGTCATGGTTAGTGCCGGGACTCTGTGGCTGCTCAGGGTGATTTCTCATGGATCCTGCAACCCTGTCTCCCCTTCACAAGCCTCTGGCCAAGCCCTGCTGGCCCCCGGTGTCTGTGTCCTTACGCCTTAGGTCAGTCTCAGACATTCCTGTCACTTGTGCTCCATGGCCTTTTCCCAGCCCTAGCTGGCATCTCCTGGTATAGGAGGGAGAGAGGCTGGGAAGAGAGCAGCTCAGCCCCCAGGAGGTGCCCATGGAGGCCGGCAGGAGCCCGGGCCCCCCTGCACCATCCCCAGTCCTCAAACCCTAGACCAGGGTCTCACCCTCCAGAGTCTTGATTTCTCCACCTGTGAAGGAGCTGCTTTTCCTGCCTGCCAGGAACTGAAGTCAAAGGCACAGAGTTATTGGGACACATTGGGGAGCCGTAGGCCCAGCGTTGGATGTCACAAGAGCATGGAATATCGGCAGGGAGGATGGGGGCCAGGCGGGAGCTCCCTCTGCTCTTCGGACCCTCTCCTGCAGCTCTTCCCACCACCCCACTCCCCAGTTTGCTCTGCTTTTCGTGGCCAGTCACCCAGGGGTCGCATCCAGGGAGGCTCCTGCAGGCCCAGCTTCACTGGCCTTGGAGGGCTAAACTGCCTGGCCCAGGGGCGTGCCCACTGTGTCCTGGGCAGGCTACAGGCACCCTGCAGGTGGAGTCCCATGGCGGGGCTGGAGCCTGGGGTAACTCGGCTGGACAGAGGCCCAGCCACCAGAAAGCTCGCCGGCTGATGGCCAAGCTCAGGGCACCTTGCACCCCTGTACCTGAGGATGGGCTGCGGCCGAGGAGAGGCACTCAGCCCTGCCGAAGCCCCTTTGAATGTGGGAGGCCTTGAGAAGCTGGGTGAGGGGTCAGAAGCCGGGAGCTCTGGATTTCAGGACTTGGAAAAAATGTGCTGCATTTTTTTTTTTGAGACGGAGTTTCGCTCTTATTACCCAGGCTGGAGTGCAATGGCGTGATCTCGGCTTAAGGCAACCTCCGCCTCTTGGGTTCAAGCAATTCTCCCGCAGTATCTGCTTGTAGGACCCAGTGCTCCCGGTGAGACCTCTCCATCCCCTCTCCCTCCCTCCCTCTCTGCCTCAAACCCTCTCTCTCTCCCTGTCCTTCTATATCTGAGTCGTGTTTGGTCTGTGATGTCACCGCCCCCATCCCTGTGGCTGCCAGTCAGAGCTGGCAATAATGAATAGCGCCGGATTCCCACTCATTGGGCTCCAGCAGCACTACAGAGACACCGAGCCCTTTGTTGCAAATAATTAATTTGGTCCCATGTTTCGTAACATCCTAAAAAGCTTTCCGGGGCGAGCTCCCGCCAGACTCCGTGATCTCATCAATACTGCATCGCATCGGACACAACTGCTGTGTGCTTTTATTAAAAATTTAATTTGTGGTTTAAATATGCAGTGTTCCCTTTAAAAAGATGGCGGGGCTGGGATGAAAAGGGAGGGACAGGTTTGGGTCTGGGGGTGGGCATTCTGGAGTAGAGGAAATCCCAAGCCCCTGGGGAGGTGGGGGCGGGGCTTCCCACTGGAGCAGCTGCCCCTCTCCGATTGGCTGGGCTTAGTCTGTGGCATCTCCAGGTGCTGGAGGGAGGCTGATGGACCATTGATGGAAAATGCTTTTCTGAGGCTTAATGGTTTTCCCTTCTCTCTCAGCCACCTCCGGCAGAGGGCTGCTCCTGGGACTCCAGACACCGGAGGAGGGCCAGGTGATGGTGCAGGAAATGTGGTCTGGAGACCCATCCTCTGTGCCCTCCAGACCCAATGCCCACAGTAGTAAAGACCAGAGCTGCAGCCCCACTCCTACCCTCCTGGCTGTGGGGCCTCAGGCAAGCTGCTTGTCCTCTCCAAGTGCAGGAGAGTAAGTGGGGGCCTTGCGTATCCCCAGTGCCAGGTCAGCATCCCCAGCATCACCCTGACTGCTGTGTGGCCGCGGGGCAGGCAGCCCTTGCTGACTGGGTAGCAGACCCTCCGGAAAGGCCGAGGTTCTGTTTTCTGTCTTTGTCTAGACCTCACTCTCTTCCAGAGATAATTTAAGCTGGCCTTCGTCATCGGTGCCACCTGCAGACCCGGCCCTGGGATTTATTTCGCTGAGCATGGGGGTCTTATTGTTTCCATTGTGTGTGGTGGTGGGGCATTGGTTTCTCTTCTGCTTCCAGTGAGCAGGGAGGGGATGAGAGAGCTCAGGTTCTGGTCAGGGAAGGAGAGAGAGGAAGGTGAGGGGAGCAAGGAAGAGGAGGAGACTCCGGGGCAACTTCAGGATGCCACCTGCCTGGCTCTGCCCCAGGACTCTTTGGTCCCGCCCACCCTGGCAAGGCCAGTTGTTTCCCTGCGGAAGGCAGGGATTTGTGCATCTCCGGCTATCTTCTGACAGCGTGCCAGAGTGATTAAGCTAAGCCTCCTGGGGCCAGCAGGAGAGAGGGGACAAATTGCTTTGTGAAATTGATTTGCTGCTGTTAGCATTTACAGCTTGCCCTGGGTGCGCCCACAGTGTGAGGAGGCTGTGTGGGCGTCCTGCCCCCCTTCTCTCCCCCGCTGCACCCGGGCTGTCACTTGGCACCTGCACACACATCACCTGCTGCATGGCACATAGCCAGGCCTCAGGACATGGACCTTGGTACAGCTCACCTCAGGGCACAGGTCCAAATCGTCCCAAATGCCCATGGGGGCAGATGGCCACCCATGGCTGTGGCCTGCAGAGAGAACTGCCCCAACTCTCTTGGCTGGTCGGTTTCCCCAAGCCAGCATGAGAGCAGGGCCCAGGAGAGCTGAGAGGGCACCTGGAGGCCCAGAGAGGAGGTGCAAGCTAGCCTTGGACTGGGGTCTCCCCAACTCTTTTTTTGGAGACAAAGTTCCAGTTGTGGCCCAGACTGGAACGCAGTGATGTGATCTCGTCTCACTGCGACCTCAGCCTACCAGGTTCAAGGAATTCTTCTGCCTCAGCATCCTGAGTAGCTGGGATTACAGGTGCAGGCCACCATGCCCAGGTAATTTTTGTATTTTTAGTAGAGACTAAACATGGTTTCACCATGTTGGCCAGGCTGGTCCCGAACTCCTGATCTCAGGTGACCCACCCACCTCAACCTCCCAAAGTGCTGGGATTACAGTCATGAGCCACTGTGCCTGGCCTCTCCTAGCCTCTTGGGAACCCCTTTTGCCACACAAGCTGCCTCCTTCCATTCCAGGGGAAGGAGGGCACAGAGAATGTTGCCCTTGTCAGCAGCGGTTCTCATAGAATCTGTATGAACTCAGGTGACAGTCATGGACCCACACAGCTGCGTACTGGGACCGGTGGATCCTCCCAGACAGAGAAACGTGGCTGAGCATCACCACCCAGGAAATAGAAAGCACTGATGGTTCCTTCCAGGTGGGTCCCACTATGCATCTGAAGAAACGCATGCTTGGTAATGAGGCAACATGGCCTCGGTGCACCCCAGAAGATGGGAGACTCAGGCTGCAGCCGCTGCTGGGTTTAGTAGCCTGCTTTCAGGCTCTCCTTGGGCACCAGCTCTGAGCAGGCTCTAGGCAGGACTGGATGGTGGGAAGGGGTCCAGGAAGTGTGGCCATGAGAGGAGTGGCCTCAGTATCTCTCTGGGGCTGGAGTCAGCTCCATCGCTCAGCTGCTGTGTGACCTCAGCCAGTTGACTTCACCTCTCTGGACTATGGTAAGGGTTAAACTAGACAAACCCCACGAGGCCCTTAGAACAGTACAGGTTGAGACCAAGGTGGGGAGATCACCTGAGATGATTGCAGGCACGTGCCACCAAGCCTGGCTGATTTTTTTGTATTTTCAGTGTTTGTATTTTTAGTAGACATGGAGTTTCACCATGTTGGTCAGGCTGGTCTCAAACTCCTGACCTCAAATGATCCACCCATCTTGTCCTCCCAAAGTCCTGGGATTACAGATGTGAGCCACCGTGCCCAGCTGAGTGTTATCATCATTGTGAACTAGTTTTACTCACACTCTGACACCAAATGTGTGAGGGTGTTTTTTTCTACATCAACCAGTTCTTCGACTTCCCAGACAGCTGAGTAGCCTTCAGTTCTGACACTAACTGCCTTCAGTTAGCACAGACCTCACATTTGAGGCTCAGTTCCACGAGACTGCCTCCTCCTTCAAACACCAATCACAAGTCCCAGGTTGACACCAGTGTTCTTCTGGTTGACTGGCTATAAATCAGGGGTTCCCATGACACCCACCTCAGGTTCAACAGTTTGCTAGAATGACTCACAGAACTCACGAAAGTGCTTTACTCACTATTGCTGGTTTATTATAAGGGCTGCAACTCTGAAACAGCCAGAAGGAAGAGCTGCACAGAACAAGCTACGGGGGAGGGCAGCAAGCCACATGCCCTCTCCAGCACCTCAACCTGCGCACCAGCCCAGAAGCTCTCTGAACCCTGTGTTTAGGGGACTTTATGGAGGCCCCATCACACAGGCATGGCTGATGAAATCATTCACAATTGGTGATCAACCCAATCTCCAGCCCCTTGCCCCTCACCCCCCACTTTTTTTTTTTTTTTTTTTTTAGACAGAGTCTCACTCTGTTGCCCAGGCTGGAGTGCAATGGCATGATCTTGGCTCACTGCAACCTCCACCTCCCAGGTTCAAGCGATTCTCCTGCCTCAGCCTCCTGAGTAGCTGGGATTACAGGTGCATGCCAACACGCCAGGCTAATTTTTGTATTTTTAGTAGAGACAGGGTTTCACTATGTTGGTCAGGCTGGGCCTGAACTCCTGACCTCGTGATCCTCCCACCTTGGCCTCCCAAAGTCTTGGGATAACAGGCGTGAGCCACCAAAAGGCGCCCTACCATTAAGTTGGGAGCCTTTAAGAACTCCCCACCCCTAGTTGCTCTTTCTTTTCCCTCTGGCATTGTGGCTGGATCCCTTGGTGACAAAGTGGAAGGAGGCCTCCTGCTGACCCAGGATGAACCTACTGTGGGAAAGAACCAGAAAGAGCACCTGCCACCTGAGGCAGGAGGTAACTTGGGGCTGTGAGTTATGGCCGCCAAACCTATGGCTGCCTGGGTCCCGCCCACCTGCAGGATACGGTGTCCTCAGGGGCGCATTGGCCTGAGATCCTACCACTGCACTCCAACCTGGCTCCTGGTGACAGAGCAACACTCTGTCTCAAAAAAAAAAAAAAAAAAAAAAGAAAGCAGTGCTGGAAGCTGGTGAGGAGCTGCAAAGGTGGGGTTTCCTTGAGGATGCCTGGAAGCCATCCTAGGGTGCCAGAGGTCTGGGAGAGCTCAGGGACTGGCCCTGAGTTCGAGATTGAGGGTTTTCTTGAGGATGCTTGCAAGCTGTGCTAGGGTGTGAGTGTCTGGGGGAGTGTGGGCTGGCCCTGAGTTTGAGATTGAGGCCCAGGCTGAGAGCACGATGACTCCTGCATTGTGGGATCACTCAAGCTGGGTGCTCCCCAGGAGCAAGAGCAAAGAGGGCAGAAGGAGGGGGGGCAGGATAGGCCAGCAAGGAGGCCCCCAGAATAGGACATTAGTTCCCTGCCTGCCCCCAGGCAGTGCTAAGAGGGAAGAGAAGCTCTTCTGCCCCTCCTGCCCCCTCCTGCTCTCCTCCACAGAGTCAGGGGACCCCAGGTGGCTGTGGCCAGCCCATCCAGGGATCTGAGCCCCAGAGCCCATATGCTGGCTGAGTGAGCAGAGCTGGCTTGGCTGCAGCTGTGCTGACCCTGCAACCTTCCCCAAGGTCTGAGGACGCCACGTCCCTGCGTGCCAGCATGTTGTAATTGGGTTTCACTTGGGGCCTCTAGCACTGACCAGCATGTCCCAGCCCCTGCCTCCTCGGTCCCTGAGTGTGCGCCCTGATGGTTCCATAACCTCTGGGCATGGGCCTCCTTCCCTCCTGCCTCCTCAACCACTCTGATTCCACCGGGCAAGGTCAGGCTGGCAGGAAGGAGCTGGAGCTGGACTGTGGGCACCAGGCACAGAGTATGCTTCTAAGGGCCGCCTGTGGGGAGCTCCTGATCTGCCCACTCCTGAGATAAGAAGGGGCACCCAGAGTGGAGGAGATTCCAGATGGGTGGGCAGCAGGCACCCGCCGCCATCCCCAGGAGAGTCAAAGCCTGTGAGGATATTGACCCTGGTAGGACCCGCCTCCCTTGGCTGCGCCAGGTGTGGGTGAGGAGGAATAGGGGGCTCTGGGGCCTGAGCCCTCATCTCCAGTGCAAAATGCAGAGGTGTGGGAGGGAGTCCAATGTAACAGTGTCTGCCAAACACAAGGCCTGGCGCCACCTGGGAATGTCCCCCTGCCTGTCCATCCCTCCCTCCCCCACCTCCTCATATGTAGACGGTGGGACGGACATCATGGCAGAGCATCTTCCATGACTCGTGACCTCCCGGAGATGCATGTTCTCAGGGTCCCCACATATAGTCAAGAACATAGAGGGTAAGAGGGGTGAAGGGGCCGGGCGCGGTGGCTCAAGCCTGTAATCCCAGCACTTTGGGAGGCCGAGGCGGGTAGATCACAAGGTCAAAAGATCGAGACCACCCAGGTCAACATGGTGAAACCCCGTCTCTACTAAAAATACAAAAAATTAGCTGGGCATGGTGGCGTGTGCCTGTAATCCCAGCTACTCAGGAGGCTGAGGCAGGAGAATTGCCTGAACCCAGGAGGCGGAGGTTGCGGTGAGCCGAGATCGCGCCATTGCACTCCAGCCTGGGTAACAAGAGCGAAACTCAGTCTCAAAAAAAAAAAAGAGGGGTGAAGGGACTGGCCCTGAGTCCCAGGCCGCTCCAAGTGGCCCGGGACTCAGCGTTGGTCCTCCTGCTCCTGCCCCTGGTCCCCACCTCCATGCGGTGCTCAGGCGGCCTCCCGCTCAGGGTGCCCAGGTGTTCAGCATGTTTGTACTCAGAAATTTCGAGGTGGCATAGGGTGTCCTAACCTGTCCCTCAGCCGGTCTTCACCCTGGCGCCTTCACCAGACACCTGCCATGGCTCTTGGCTCAGCGGGTAGCTGAGTGTGTTCTCTCTGGGTTCTGACAGGTTCCAGCTTGTTTTCTGAGACCTTGTCAGCATGGGGCCTGCCGGGGAGCAGGTGCTTATCTTTCAGGGAACGGCTTATCCTGGGCCCCACAGGCTGCCCGGGGCCTTGTTCCGGTGACTCCTACATGCTGAGAAGAGACGCCACAAAAGGATTAGCAGGGTGTGCAGGTGACTTTGTTTTTAAAATGAGGCCGAAGCTTTCATCACATCTCGAAGACAGAGTGACCTGAACGTGGAGGTTTGGCTGGAGCCAGGCAGGTGCCATCCACTGCGGCTCCTGCCCCTCCTCTCAGAATCCCCCAGGCCCGGGTCTCTGATTTCATACTTGCCTCTGCTCCGTTTCATGTCTCCTGTGAGCAGACAAGCATTAAGCCTGCCCTCCGAGGCTGCATGAATAATAGAACTGAAATCATCCCTAGTTAAAAATAGATATTCTTCTTAATAAATATTTTACATACTGTCTTTAGGATATACAGATCCCCTGGCTGAAGAGTTAAAGCAAACCCTGTTATCGAACCCAAAGGCTGTCGCAAAGGCTCTGTCTGGGCTCTGCCAGCGTGTTCCTGTGCCACGGCTCTTGCCTCAAAGCCACCCACTCTGCGGTGACGTCCGATGCCGATAGCGCACACACGGAAAACGTCGGAACTCATAGCCAGGAGCGGCTTGGGAATTCTTGGGTGTATTAGTCACCTATGAATTTTATGGAGGCAAATCAATTATAAAGTGCCCTTAGTTAGTGAGGCTTGGTGTTCAGAAAAGCCAAAAGCAGGTTCTTATGTTGCTGCTGCGAGGCCAGGCCTCTGCCGTGATTGGAAGCTGGGGCGTCTGGGGGCAGCTGTGTGCAGGAAGAGAAAATTCTGGGCAGAAGCAGTTGGAGTTTAAAGTGCTGGCCCATTTCCGAAAACTTTGCAAATGTAGAGCGATCTTGAAGGTCTCCATCAAGGAAGGCGTGGAGTGATCTGGTTGCGGCAAATGCTTTTAAATGATTTGCAGGAAGGCCTTGTAGCCTTGCTCCCACCCCCATGCACTTCCCAGGGAAGGCAGGCCAGCTAGGAAATGCTGGAGCCTGCCCAATGTGCAGACCACTTCCCAGTGACCCCACGCTGCGCAGCGCAAGGCAAAGGCTGGAGCGTCCTTATTTAACAGGAGTGGAAAGTGGGCACCAGAAGGGCAGAGTATGCTGGGGCTGGAACAGACAAACCAAGTGGGGCTGGAGGGCCCATGTCTCATTCCCTCTGCCCCACAGCTCATCTGGTCTGGCTACGTGGTATTCTTGAGCTGAGTGAAGAGACCCTTCTCTGTCAGGGCCACCTGCCCAAGGAGGGGCTGCTACTTTCCTTGTGTTCCACATACCCTGAGGACATTTTGCTTTAGCACCCAGTGCCCTGGATGCCATGTAGGGCTCTGGAGCAGGTCTGTCTCTGCTCCAGACAGTGAATCCTTGAGTCCTGGTTTACAGCTCGGTCCCTGGTAGATGTTTTGTTACATGGATGAGTGGGGAGGTGGATGGGTAGGTGGGTGATATGGTTTGGCTGTGTCCCCACCCAAATCTCATCTTGAATTGTAGTTCCCATAATCCTCACATGTCAAGGGAGGGACCTGGTGGGAAGTGATTGGATTATGGAGATGGTTTCCCCCATGCTGTTCTTGTGATAGTGTGTGAGTTCTCATGAGATCTGATGGTTTTAAGTGTTTGGCAAGTTCCTCCTTCACTTACACTTCTTATCCTGTGAAGATGAACCTTGCTTCCTCTTCACGTTCCACCATGATTGTGAGTTTTCTGAGGCCTCCCCAGTCACGTGGAACTGTGAGTTGATTAAACCTCTTTCCTTTATAAATTACCCCGTCTTGAGTAGTGTCTTTATAGCAGTGTCAGGATGGACTAATGCAGTGGGTAAATGGATAGATTGGGTGGGTGAGTGGATGGTGGATGAATGGATGGATAGATGAGTGGGTAACTGGATGAATAGATAGATGTATGGGTGGATGGAGGGATGAGTAGATGGGTGGATAGATAGGGGATGGAGAGATGGAGGGGAAGGTAGATGGGTCGATAGATGGGTGAATGGAGGTATGGGTGGATGGGTGATAGATGAAGGGATGAAGGGGTGGATGGATGAATAGGTGTGTATGGATAAGTAAATGGAGGGATGGGTAGACGGGTGGATGGCCAGGAGCGGCTCATAGCAATGGGTGGAGGGATGGGTGGATGAGTGAGGGGTGCGTAAATGGATGAATGGGTGCATGTGTGGATAATTGGATGGAGGGATGGTTGGATGCATGGATGCAGGGATGGTGGATAGGTGAATGGATAGATAGAAAGAAGGTTGGATGGATGATGGAGAGAGGGCTTACTGGATGGATGGATGAGTGAATGAATAGATGGGTAAATAAAGGGATGGGTGAATGGGTAGATGAATGGAGGGGTGGATGAAGGGGTGGGTGGAGGGGTG
>CM052652.1:27836646-27862559 GCA_028533165.1 Leontopithecus rosalia | reverse complement strand
GAGTAGATGGATGGATGAAGGGATAGGTGAATGGGTAGATGAATAGAGAAATGGGTGGATGGATGGATGATGGATGGTTGAAGTAGATGGGTGGATGGAGGGATGGGTGGATGTATTGATGGTGGGTTGAATGAAGGGATGAGTGGATAGATGGATGGATGAATGGGTGGATGGGTATATGAGTAGATGGGTGAATGGGTGAATAGATGGGTGAATGGATAGGGATGGGTGGATGATGAATAGTGGATGGATGACAGGGTGGGTGGAACCAAAGGGGGAATTAATCCCAGCATAAAATGGGAGCCCAGGACCTCTCTTATTTGATGGTTCATCATGTAGGTGGGAACATGTTTTTGTTTTTTTTTTTTTTTTTGCGACGGAGTTTCGCTCTTGTTACCCAAGCTGGAGTGCAATGGTGCGATCTTGGCTCACCACAACCTCCGCCTCCTGGGTTCAGGCAATTCTCCTGCCTCAGCCTCCTGAGTAGCTGGGATTACAGGCACACACCACCATGCCTAGCTAATTTTTTTTTTTTTTTTTAGTAGAGATGGGGTTTCACCATGTTGACAAGGATGGTCTCGATTTCTTGACCTCGTGATCCACCCACCTCCACTCCCACTGCCCTCTGTTGGCTACTTCTCAGTTCCTAAATTATTAGCTCTGTAAAGTGGGGGACTGGGGGAGTGGAGGAAGGAGTGGGGATGCTGAGCCTTTTCCATGTGGCCTCCAGAGGCTTCCAGGACAGACTGTGGCACCGTGGTTAGCAGCCAGGAGCAGGTTAGGACATTATGGTGTCTCCCTAAATTAAGTGCGGTGCTCCAGAATCAGGGAGTCAGGCGCCATCTGCTGAGGGAGGGCCTGCTCAGGGCCCGCTCAGGCCAGTCTCTGGCAAACACAAGCAAAAGAGAAGTTAGAAATAAAAGGAAAGACATTCCATTCTTCCAATAGACAGAGTCTTAAAGATTGTGTCACTGGAGCTACGCTTGCTTTACATATTTTCTCTGGAAGATGTAAGGGGAAAAAAAATCATGAATGCTTTCATTTCTCTGTGATTGAGAAAACTCTTAAAATATTAAGCTATTGCTTAATAATTGATTAAAACTAATCTCTGTGGGAGCCAACCACCCATTTGGTAGGAGCTCTTTAAACTTTTAGGGGCTTTTAGCTCCCCCTGGTCGTCTAACCTTTCTCTTGTCTGATTCATTCCAGGCTGGGCAGACGTTTGGTCTCTTGTGGATTGATGATGTCAGGATATTCTTCAGGCCTCAGCGTGGCTGATGAGGCTGGATTTCAAACAAGGAACGTCCTAAGGACACAGTGTCTGGAGAGGCAGTGAGGGAAGAGGGAAGGAAGGTCTGTGAATAACTGTACTGCAGCTTCTAAAGCTCAGGATGGGAGGCAGAGAACAGCCTGTGGCCTTCAGAGTCACTTAAGTTGTCTGGACTTGAGTTTTCCCACACAATGACAATGATGTCTGCCTCTGCATTTTCCCAGGAATGCCAAAACCATCGAGCAAAGTGGCTTAGAATGTGGGTGCAGGCATCTGACTGCCTGGCTTCAAAACTTCCCCAGCAAGTTACCTAATGTGTGACCTTGGACACGCTTTTTACTTTCTCTATACCTCAGTTTCCTTATCAATAAAGTGAGGACAGTAATATTAATAGAAACACTCTTCTGTGCAGATGAGGTGAGGCAATGCATGTGACGTTCTCAGCATTGACCAGGGCTAGGCAAAGGCAGGTCTCACTATATATTTACTATGCTTATTAAGAGCTCAGAGGAGACTCTGGATTTTAAAACAGTTACTCTAAGGCCAGGCGCAGTGGCTCACACCTATAATCCCAGCACTTTGGGAGGCCAAGGCAGGAGGATCACTTGAGTGATCCTCCAAGAGTTCAAGACCAGCCCAGACAACATAGCAAGACCCCACCTCTAGAAAAAATTTAGTAATTAAAAAAAATTATTTATTCTGACTTTCTTTTAACAGCAAAAAGTTTAGAAATTAACTGGGTGTGGTGGCACATGCCTGCAGCCCCAGCTGCTCAGGAGGCTGAGGTGGGAGGATTGCTTGAGCCAGGGAATTCAAAGCTACAGTGATCCATGATCATGTCACTGCATTCCAGCCTGGTGACAGGGAGAGACCCTGTCTTGTAAATAAACAAAAACAACTACTTTGAAAAAGGGATCATTAGGTGAACAACTGAAGCCTCTGAAACCAAGCAGTCCCAGCGGTGCTGGAGTCTCTCTCTACAGAGTTCTCCACTTAAAATGGCCAAGCCAGAGGCTGCCTTTTCTAGGGAACTATGGGGTATTCCTGGGGAAGACCAAGGTTTGGGGGAGCTGACGGTGGAGGTCCAGGGTGCCTTGAACTAAGAGTCACACTGTAGGCTTCACAGGAGCCAAAAGAGGGCTCAGAATGCAAAAAGAATAAATAAAGCTCAGGCTTCCTTTCTCTCTGTCTCTCTCTTTTTTTTTTTTTTTTTGACAGGGTCTTGCTTTGTTGCCCAGGCTGGAGTGCAGTGATGCAATTGCAATCGTGGCTTGCTGCGGCCTTGACCTCCCATACTCAAGCCATCCTCTCACCCCAGCCTCTTGAGTAGCTGGGACCACAGGCGCATGCAACCACACCTTGCTAATTTTTTATATTTTTTGTAGAGTCAGGGTCTCACTATGTTGCCCAGGGTGGTCTCGAACTCCTGGCCTCAAGCATTCCTCCCTCTTCAGCCTCCCAAAATGCTGTTGCATGAGCCACACTGCAGTTGGCAGCCTTCCCTTTCTTCTTCCTCTTTTTATCAAGCCAGTACAGGCATGCGATTTTATTTTTAAAAGTCAGATTTAAAAACAACCTAACAGTACAAAGAGGTTTTTAAAGAAAAGGATTCCCTCCTGCTCCGCCTCTCTCATCCCCCAAGGCAACTTCTTTTGACAGTTTCCATTTTAAATGATTGTGGTGGTCACCTCCTCGTGTCCAAATAATGTGGCTATCATGCTGCTGCTTGATTTATGGACTTTAGAAACGGTCCACTGACTTCCTGCTGTGATCAATGAGGACTCAGCTCACCAGCACCCCCACACCCAGCCCCAGTTCAGTTTCTGCATCTGCCTCTGGTTGCTCCGCTGCTTACTTGCTAACTTGGAATTCCATCTGAGACCTGGCCTGAGGCCGTCACCCATGGGCAGTGTCCACTTTCCTCCTTGGGGACGGAGGTGCCACCCTCCCTGGGCCCTCCCAGGGTTTCCTCAGCTCCTCTCTACGTTTTTCTGCCAAGGTTGAAAGTTCTCTCCTCCTGCTCTGCAGGGCAGCCGCCTCTGGGCCTGGTGCGTGGAGCGGGTCTTTCCATTCCACAGCGTGCACTGTGGTGTTTGTAGGGCCCCACACATCCAGGCACGTCCTCCCTGTGTCCCCAGCTGCGCACTGGACACGCCCAAGTCACCCTGGCCTGGACCCTTGCTGATGTGTCCCTGCTGGGCATCCACACCACTTGTGGCTCTAGATGGCTTTCTGCTGGGCCACGCCTTTGTGGGGAGAAGCAGCTGTGTCCCTATGCGCCCCTGCACCACCGTGACACGAGGTCTTGGACTCTGTCCAGGCTTCTCCTCAGAGCTCATGCCAGCATCTTCATATCTGTCTGGCCCAGACTTTTGTGCTTCTGGGTTCCCCACGGCCTTTTTTTTTCCGCCACTGCCGCCTGGGTTGTGCCCTGGAGTCCTGGTGCCTCGTGAACTGGGCCTTCACTTTCAGGCTGAGGCTCCTGTTGGACCAGGGGTGACTCCTGTCTGCGCATGTGGGTGGCAAGTAAGGAGCAGCATGGGGCGGGCTCTGGGCAAGGCCCAGATCTTCATGGCAGTGGCCAGGACCTGGGTGCAGGTTCTGCTGGCTCCCAGGGGCTGCCCATGCCACCAACTTCCAGAGGGGAAAGCTGGTCCCAGTCCCGGAGCCGCTGTCTGCCAGGCTGGACACACACACGCAGGACCCTGTGCTGCACCCGGAGCTGACCAGAGCCCCAGGCACTCTCTACACCCATGTTCTACACAGCCCAGGAAGCACTTATGCACACGCTGACACAGTACACACAACATACAACAACAGACACTCAGTCCAACAGACACTCAGTCCACACAGACCACACAGCACACCCCGTACTTGGTCCACACGCACCACACGGCACACCCTGCACTTGGTCCACACACACCACACGGCACACCCCGTGCTCAGTCCACACGCACCACACAGCACACCCCGTACTTGGTCCACACGCACCACACGGCACACCCTGCACTTGGTCCACATGCACCACACGGCACACCTCATACCCACTCACACCACCCTCAACCGCATACATCACATACCAGACTCAAATCCACACATACACCACACACATTCCTGCCACACACATCACACTCGCCATACTCAATTCACACACTTACATACCCCACACTCCATACTCAATACACATACACCACAGACACTCACACACGCACCCCACACACATGTGGCACACACACGCCACATGGGCACCCTCTCCCTGGGCTGGTGGGAGTGGAGGCCTCTGGAGGGAAAGGCCAGCCTCGTGTCCTGGAGCATCGGTCTGTAGGAGTCCACACTCCAGCGGGAGGAGTGAGGCACCGAAGCGAGACCCCCGTGAGACCCCGGGATGGGAGTGGTGAGCGAGCTCTCAGGTGAGGAGGGGGCAGGCACCACAGGGCAGTGGGGGCAGCCTGTGGAGCTGGCAGGAAGTGAGCAGGCCCAGAAGCTGGGCACAGGGGCTTGGGCTTCATGGAGACCAGGAGGGCTCTCTGGAGGGTCCTGAGCAGGAAAGGGCTGAGGCTGGACTCCAGCCTTCTTAGAGCTCATGCTGCCTGCAGGTGGAGAATGGGCCTAGTAGGTGACGGAATTGCCTAAAGGCAGTGTGTGCTGAGGCCGCTGGCCAGGGACGGCCCACCGTGGACAATTGCACCGCTTCCCTCACCCACCCTCTGGTGACACATCCTCTGGCCGCTGTTAGAAATGAAACTCCACTCTGTCAGGCCTATGGCAAACTGTGAGGACACAGGACCCAGAGGAAGCTCAGGTGACATCCTGATTCACGCCTCTGAATGGGGGATCCAGGTTACTGTGTCTTCTCACCATGCGAGGGGCCAGGTGCACCGATGCTGCCAGAGGCAGGACAGGGCTGCCCAGAGGAGCACATGCGGGACACAAAGCTTTGTCAGGGGCACCACAGCAGCAGACCAGGCACCAGGTGACCAAGAGCCCACGTAAGTGACACCTGGTAACAGGCCACTGAACAGCAGGCCACATGTGGGGCTCCCCAGGCAAAGGCCCACTTCCTGAGTGTAGAGGGTTCAGGCCTGCCATTTGCTCAGTTCTCGCCAGTGCAGGCAGTGAGCCTGGAGCTCTCCCACGCTTGTGCTGGGAGCAGAGGCAGGCCTGACAGCAAGGAACAGGCATCGTTCCGTTGTCCCCATGGCTTCTCTCTGTTCTCTTATCTACTCTGAGGGAAGCCAACTGGCACAGATGGGTGAGCAGCCCCATGAAGGCCCATAGAGCAGGGAGCTGAGGGCAGCAGGGGCAGCCTGTGGAGCTGGCAGGAACTGAGGCAGCTCCGAGGGGTGCCTGCAGCCCACAGCCTGTGAGAAACTGCCTCCTGCCAACAGCCACGGGAGGGAGCTGGGAAGCCGGGTCTTCAAGCCTTCGGATGAGCCTGCAACCCTGCTGACAGCCTGATGGAGGCCTGCAGAGCGACCAGAGGACCCACCTCCACTGGGCACCATTCCTGACCATGGGAATAATAAGGAGATAAAAGATGGCTGCAGTTTTAAGCCACTTAAAAAAGTAAGGAAGAAAAAAGACTCTTGGTCTCATAATACCATTTCTGGAAATGGGTCCCAAAGAAACTGAAATGTTGAAAAAGCCTTAAAAATCATGATGTTCATGAGGGTGGGGCATGGTGGCTCACACCTGTAATCCTGGCACTTTGGGAGGCTGAAGTAGGTGGATTACCTGAGGTTGGGAGTTCCAGACCAGCCTGACCAACATGGAGAAACCTCATCTCTGCTAAAAATACAAACTTAGCCAGGCATGGTGGCACAGGCCTGTAATCCCAGCTACTCGAAGGCTGAGGCAGGAGAATGGCTTAAACTCTGGAGGCGGAGGTTACAGTGAGCTGAGATTGTGCCATCACACTCCAGCCTAGGCAACAAGAGCTAAACTCCATCTCAAAAAAAAAATCATGATGTTCATGATATTATTATTTATAACAGCAAAAAGGGGGTACAGGGACAATCTCAGCCATTCAGTGAGAAGGGCATGACTAATTAAATGGAAGAATAGCTTCTTAATGGAGTACCATGAGTTCTTTGTGAAGTATTTTAAATAAAACAAGGCCAGGCATGGTGGCTTATGCCTGTAATCCCAACACTTTGGGGGCTAATGGCGGCAGATCACTTGAGGTCAGCAGTTTGAGACCAGCCCAGCCAACATGATGAAACCTCATCTCTACTAAAAACACAAAAATAAGCCAGGCTTGGTGACACACATCTGTAGTCATAGCTACTCAGGGGGCTAAGGCAGGAGAATCACTTGAACCCAGGAAGCAGAGGGTACAGTGAGCTGAGATAGTGGCACTGCACTCCAGCGAGACTCTGTCTCCAATCAATCAATCAATCAATCAATCAAATGGAAACACTTATGTTAAATAACAGAGTCCCAGCCAGGTGCAGTGGCTTGCGCCTGTAATCCCAGCACTTTGGGAGGCTGATGTGGGAGGATCACCTGAGCCCAGGAGCTTGAGACCAGTGTGGGCAATATGGTAAAACCCTGTCTGTACAAAAAATACAAAAAAATTGTTCGGGCATGGTATCATGCACCTGTAGTGACAGCTACTCAAGAGGCTGAGGTAAGAGGATCACTGGAGGCCAGGAAGTCAAGGTTGCAGTGAGCCGTGATTGTGCCACTGCACTCCAGTCTGGGCAATGAGGTGAGACCCTGTCTAAAAAAAAAAAAAAGAGCACCAAACTGTAAATATCATATGAACACATCCCCATTAGACCCACAAAGAAAATGGTACCCTAAGCATAGTGAACAGGTCAGAAACAAGTTCACCAAAATGTTTATAGTGATGGTTTCTGTGGGGAGAATTATGGGTGATTTTTTCCTATCTAGTTATTTTATTTTATGGTATTTTTGAGATGCCTGGCTAGAGTGCAACCCAGGCTGGAGTGCAGTGGTGCAATATTGGCTCACAGCAATCTCCACCTCCCGGGTTCAAGCAATTCTCCTGCCTCAGCCTCCTGAGTAGCTGAGATTACAGGCATCCACCACATGCCCAGTTAATTTTTGCATTTTGAGTAGAGATGGGGTGGCCAGGCGTGGTGGCTCACTCTTGTAATCCCAGCACTTTGGGAGGACGAAGCAGGTGTATCACCCGAGGTCAGGAGTTTGAGACCAGCCTGGCCAATGTGGTGAAACCCTGTCTCTAGTAAAAATACAAAAATTAGCCAGGCATGGTGGCGGGTGCCTATAATCTCAGCTACTGGGCAGGTTGAGGCAGGAGAATTGCTTGAACCCAGGAGGTGGAGGTTGCGGTGAGCCGAGATCGTGCCACTGTATTCCATCCTGGGCAACAGAGTGAGACTCCATCTTGGGGGGTTGAGGGGTGGGGGAAATAGAGACAGGGTTTCACCATATTGGCCAGGCTGGTCTTGAACTCAGGTGATTCACCCGCCTCAGCCTCCCAAAGTGCTGAGATTACAGGTGTTAGCCACCTCGCCTGGCCCCTTTCTAGTCTTCCTAAATTCAGACTTCGATTATGAGCAGTCACCTGACTGTAAATTCCTGTGGTCAGGGCTAAGTCACCTTGGTGTCACCCTGGTTTCACCCTGGTGCCCCAGCACCTAGCGTGACGCTAGCTTGATTTTTGCAGCATGAAGAAGTGAGCATGGCACTTACAATGGAAAAAAACCCAATAGACGTTATTTAACTAAAAACATTAACTTTCCTGGCAGTCAAGGTTGGAGCCACCCTGGAGAGCTGGACGTGGTGAGCACTCAGGCCCATCTGGAAAGCTCTGCCAGCGGGGGCTCCTGACCCAGGCTCGGGACCAGCAGCTGGAGGTCGGCCTCAGGGCCTGACATCGCTCAGGAAGGATCCAAAGCACCCCGCCCCGCTCAGCAGCACCGCCCTCACCTGCACACCGCCCTGTGCCCTCCCGCCCACACTTTGGAGCAAGGTCATGCCCTGAGGTTTCAGAGCAAACACAACCTCCAGGACAATTTGACTAGAAAATTCAGGCCAAAAATCCACCCTGGGATCTTGGCTGCGGTATGGATTTTGTTGTTGTTTTTGCCCTGAACAAGTCAGTTAACGATTCAGATTAACAAGAGAGCTGAGCCTGGGAGTATCTGGGAGTCGAAGGGAGAACAGCTACGGGCCAGGGCTGTTAGCCAAGGGGCTGCTGGTGCTGGGAGGCCTGCGGCAGGTGGATGGGTGCACAGGCCAGCTTTGAGGGGGACGGGGTGGATGACCCAGAGCCCAGACCGGACATCTCCCCACCTTGGGTGCTGCCTTGTGGGGTTAACTTTGAATGTCAGAGCCCAGAATTTTCACTCAGGGTCGCCTTCCATCCTGTCCCTTCTTCGGAGAGGCAGAAAGCCAGGCACCTGTGTGGGATTGGCTCAGGCCACGCAGTGGCTCCCCAGGCGTCCTGGTGGCACGTGGGGCAGGAGAGTTGTATCAGTCAGGGTTTTCCAGAGGAGCAGAACCAGCAGACTGTAACACACATACAGGAATGGATTGTCAGGAACGAGTCCCTGCACTTGCTGGGGCTGCAGACCTGGAGTGTGCAGGGCAGGCGGCAGCCTGGAAACGCTGCTGGAGCTGATGTTGCCATTTCGAGGCTGGAGGCAGGTTCCTTCCTCTCCCGGGAGCCTTAGTCTTTCCTCTTCACGGCCTTTTCTGTTGTTTTGTTTTTTCACAGTGCTGGAACGTACATTTTCTTAGCAGAACTTATTAAGAACATAATTACAAAAGAGTTTCAATGAGTCAATGATGGCATACAAAAGAAAGAAAGAAATATATATATATATATATATATATATATATATATATTTAGGACAGAGTCTCACTCTGTCTCTCAGGCTGGAGTGCAATGACGTAATCTTAGCTCACTGCAACCTCCACCTCCCGGGTTCAAGGGATTCTCCCACCTCAGCCTCCCAAGTAGCTGGGGTTACAGGTACCCGCCATCATGCCTGGCTAGTTCTCACGTTTCTGTAGAGATGGGGTTTCACCATGTTGGCCAGGCTGGTCTTGAACTCCTGCCCTCAGGTGATCTGCCCGCCTTGGCCTCCCCAAGTGCTGGAATTACAGGTGTGATCCACTGCACCCAGTCAAAAATATCTTTGAAAATACTCATTACTTTCACTTTATTGGGAAGGTGGGCATTTTTATTTAATAATTGAGGGTATAGCAAATGTTTCTTTTTAATAGATGCTGAGCAGGATAGTAAGTAACTGACGTGTTTAATACTCAAAGTTAATCCAGGTGCGGTGGCTCACGCTTGTAATCCCAGCACTTTGGGAGGCTGAGGCAGGTGGATCACGAGGTCAAGAGATCGAGACCGTCCTGGCCAACATGGTGAAACCCTGTCTCTACTAAAATATAAAAATTAGCCAGGTGTGGTAGTGCTTCCTTGTAGTCCTAGCTACTTGGGAAGCTGAGGCAGGAGAATTGCTTGAACCCAGGAGGGGGAGGTTGCAGTGAGCCAAGGTCACACAGCTGCCCTCTAGCCTGTTGACACAGTGAGACTTCATCTCAAAAACAAAAAAATTCAAAGTTAAAATACTTGGAAACAATCAGGTGTGCAGGAAAATGGAATGGTGTTTCTCCATGCTTGCGTTTCCACAGCCAAAAGAGGCAGAAACTCTTTTTCTGAGTCTCTCAGAAGAAATTCCAAGAAGACTAGGAGCCGCTGGCATGAGGGTAAATGTCTAACTCTTGAAACCATGGCCTGAGAGCCCAGGGCCCTGTAGAAACGGCAAAATTTGGAGGCCATGAAATTTGTGATAATATTACCAGGTAAGCTCATCTCAGAAATGATATTGGTAATTCTACTTCAGTATAGGTTTTTATAACTAATAGAAAATGAAGAAAACCAAGGAGCAGTTTGAATAAGGACCTGTGAAGCTGTGTTACCTGGCACTCTGTAGAAGCAGGCGTCAGCCTGATGCCAAGGCATTTGACTTAGGTGGACCCCTTGGTTGAAGCCAGACCCACACTCGTGGAGGTGACTTTGCAGCCTTTGCTTGGGGTCTCTGGGCTGTTGATGTTAATACGTGGGCAGAAATAAAGGGCAAGGCTGCAGAGGAGGGGGACTGCTGTAGTTTTTGAACTTGGCGAAACTTTATTACTGAGGGAAATTTTAGTACAGTTATTAAAAACAATGATATGCGCTGGGTGCGGGCCATCAGGCCTGTAATCCCAGCACTTTGGGAGGCTGAGGCGGGTGGATCACCAGAGGTCAAGAGTTCAAGACCAGTCTGGCAAATGTGATGAAATCCTATCTCTATTAGAAATACAAACCATGAGCTCGGTGAGGTGGTGGTGCCTGAAGGCGTTCCCCAGAGCTGGAGGTGGGCTCTGACTCACTGCAGGCCTCACGGGATGTCCATCTGTCCCACATGTCTGGTTTCTCCAACGGTTAGTCCCCTGAGGAATGGCCACAATAGCAGGTTTGGAAAGCAGCCGACACAGCAGAGATTTCTGTAATAATTTGAGGTCCTCTGGGCTCCAGCTCCCGGGCATTGTCTCACTTCATTCCCGAAGCGTGAAACTGTGATATTAGGAATTTGAATGCAGCCAGTCCCTCCTGACCCCCAGCCTGTCCTTTCAGAAGGGTGTCACAGGCCACTCCGCATCCGGGTGGGTAACTCTGGGGCCTGTTGCTTAACCCTCAGTATTCACTGACTTTGGTCAGTTCACCAATCCCCAGTCTCAAATTTGCTAAAGTAAATGCTATGCCCTTTTCATAGAGCTGTCATGCATAAAAATTGCCACTGTGTTCCCTCGCTCTGTCCCCCAGAGAGCCCTGCAGCGGGTGGCCTGCTGCCATGCTGGGAGGCGTGGGAGGTGCTTTGAGGACAAGCCCACATGTGCTGGTGGCAGCTGCGCCCCCTTCCCTCCGCCGTCCTGTCTGACTGCCAGTCCAGGACCCCTTCCCCAGTCCAGGATGGCACTGCATCCTTTTGCGTGCCTGAGAGAGAGCAGATCTCGCATCACCTGCGGTTGTGGGCTGGCTGGCCGGTGCTGATGGGGGAAGGAAAAATGGGCAGAGAGCATCTGAGTCTGGATTCCTGCTCTTTCTGCCAGCTCTGCCCTGGACCCCCACTTCCTCCCAGCCCCCATCCAAAGCAGAGAGGAAGCACAGGCAGAAAGGGAAAGGGAAAAGAGAAAAGAGGGGTGCAAGGACAGAAGCGGCATGCTTCAGGTGCCGCAGAGTGATGAGGGTGCACCCCAAACCACCATCGCCTTAATAATCCACTATCAACTGAGCATTTTCACCTGCCCACCCCTGCCCTGGCTCTCTGTATAAATTATCTCACCTACCGAAGTGGGTTATAGCCCACCTTGCACCTAACTGCTCTTCTCCGCTGCCTCCTCTCAGTCATGCAAACTCATTGTACATCCTAACAATATGGCTGAACTAGGGAACGTGCCACTTCAAACTTCAATCTCTTAATTCAAAGATGTGCAAGGACACAGTTCGTACACAGTGTTTCACTCTATTATTTCTGCAGGGTTGTCATTTTATAGTTATGTGTTCATCATAAACTTTTTTAATGTTATGATTTTGTGGGGGTGTTGAGACAGAGTCTGTCTCTGTCATCCAGGCTGATGTGCAGTGGGACAATCTCGGCTCACTGCAACCTCCACCTCCCAGGTTCAAGCAATTCTCCTGCCTCAGCCTCCCAAGTAGCTGGGATTAAAGGCATGTGCCACCATGCTCAGCTAATTTTTGTATTTTTAGTAGAAACGGGGTTTCACCATGTTGGTCAGGCTGGTCTCAAACTGCTGACCTCAGGTGATTCACCTGCCTTGGCCTCCCAAAGTGCTGGGATTATAGGCGTGAGCCACAGCACCCGGCCTTGTTTATTTTATTGAAATCACTGCAGCAGACTTTGAGTGCAGTGATTTATTTTCGCTGAGGAAAATGTGGATTTTAGGTTTGAGAAAGAGCACCTGCCCTTGACAGGCTCACAAGCTCATAGGAGAGACAGGCATAGACCTGAAAACCACGTGTAGGAGGGACTAGGCATCACTCCCAGGGAGGGAGCTCTCCAGAGACACTCCTCTAGTCCAGAGTGAAATGGCTTCTACTATGCAGCCTCCACCGTGCTGAATTCCGCCTCTATAGAACCCAGAAAATGCTGTCCCTCCAGAGAATTCCTTAAGTAGTTACTTGAGTCCATGAGTTCTCCTAGAAGCAGACGTTTTCTTTTGAGCCACACTTCCTTTCATTGGTATAATCCTATATAGGCAGCCAAAGCCCTTTTACTTGTATCATCTACTTTTATTCTTAGAACAACCTTAGGGAGTGGGTAGAAAAAAAACCTTCCCTTGGCCGGGCATGGTAGCTCACACCTGTGATCCCAGCACTTTGGGAGGCCGAGGTGGGTGAATCATTTGAAGTCAGGAGTTCCAGACCAGCCTTGCCAATATGGTGAAACCTTGCCTCTACTAAAAATACAAAAACTAGTTGGGCATGGTGGTAGGTGCCTGTAGTCCCAGATACTAGGGAGGTTGAGGCAGTAGAATCACTTGAACCTGGGAGGCGGAGGTTGCAGTGATCCAAGATCATGCCACTGTACTCCAGTCTGGGTGACAGAGTGAGACTCCATCTCAAAAAAAAAAAATGTTCCTTGTCCAGAAATTAATTTATTCATTTTTCTATACATCCATCCACCCACCTACCCACCCATCCACGCATTCAACCATCCACCCACCCATCCACCCATCCATCTATCCATCTATCCACCCACCCATTCATTCATCCACCCATCCACATGTTCAGCCATCCATCCACCCATCCACGTGTTCAACCATCCACCCATCCATCCATGCATTCAGCCATCCACCCACCCATCCACGCATTCAGCCATCCACACATTCAGCCATCCACGCGTTCAGCCATCCACCCACCCATCCAGGCGTTCAGCCATCCACCAACCATCTGTGTGTTCAGCCATCCACCCACCCATCCGTGCCTTCAGCCATCCATCCACCCATCCACCCACCCATCTATCCACCCACCCAACGACCCACCCAATCATCCATCCACCCATCCATCTTTTCATCCATTGAACCAATCATTCATCCACCCATTCTCCCATCTATCCCTCCACTTACCTTTCTATCCATCCACCCATCCATCCATCTATCATCCAAGCATCCACCCACCCATCCATCCACCATCCATATTCATCCACCTATCCGTCCTACACGTATGTGTTGGGTGGGTTTCTATTCCCAGTCCCAGGGCTATATGCTGGAGGACAAAGGAGGCCCTAGCTTTTAAAGAACTCCCAATCTGGAATATTTGGATCCTGTAGATTATGGCAGTGGTTCATTTTCTCCTTAACAACTCAATATTATTATCTTACCCAGACACAATCTGAGGACAGGCAAAGCAGGAAGCAGATTCCTTTCACTGGATTTGGGGCATGGGTGCAGCTGCAAGCAGGAAGGCACAGAGAAGAATGCTGGTGTCCATAAGCCCCTGAGGGCCACAACACTAAGTGCTGAGTCGTGAGTTGTATCAAATGTGGTGCCTGAGCCATTAGTCAATCCTGTGAGAGGATTTCTGGTCTCTCCCTCAACACTAAGAGGTAGCAAATCTTCTCCTGATGGATTAATGGATCTAAGAGTCACAAGGGCTCCTGATTTATAGCCTGCACTCACGTCTGCCCTCTGTATAGCCTGGCAGAATCTTAGAGGAAAGTTCCTGGGCAGCAGGGTCAAGTAAAGGTTGTTATTTTAAAGAGAGGAGAACATGGTGTCAACACAAGAAGGCTATCATGAAGAATGAGACTTGGCAGTGCCCTGTGGCTGGGAGGAGGGTCGACATAGTGCAGTCTTACCAATCTAGTCACCGATCCCTTTTAGAGCTCAGACTCTGGCAAACAGCCTCAGAATAACCCAACTCACAAGAGACTGAATGACAGCAATGTGCTTCTTCCTAGCAGGAGGGAGGTTCACAGCCAGGGCCTCTGGCCTGTAGTAGGTCATCCCTCCTGGAGCCAAGCCAGGAAAGAAAAGCCTTTCATGTATGCTACCACATGTAAGCCTCTTACAGCCAACTCCTTAAGGAGCTGTAAGGGAGGTCCACTGAAGGGCAGGGAGTATTCCAAAGTGGACCAGCTTGCCAGGGAGGAGCTGGACTTACTCGGCCTGCCTGCCTTCCTCTCCACCTGGCCCAGCAGCCCACCATAGCCTAGTTGTTAGAGCCTTGAGGCCAGTGAGCCCGGTCTCTTCCCTGGAGACCAAACTAGAGGCCAGAATTGAGCCCGTGTGTGTGTGACATGTGATTCCCGGATGCACAAGACGGCACATCGAGCAGATGGATTGATCCTTGCATTTTCGCCGTCAGGGAGATGCTGAGTTGTGCCTCTGAGAGTGAATACCAAAGTGTAGCTGGGCGGGGGGGGGGGTGCTGGATGTTCTCAGGAGATGTTTGCAGCCGGCTGGAGAGGCGCAGTGGCACGCTCTTGGGGCTACTTCTGGTTAAAGAATGGAGAATAAACGAGCCCACCATGTGAGCGTTGCGCTGTGTCAGGATGTGAGAGTCTGCAGGTGCCTGATGAGGATGCAGAACGTGAGAGCATTGGAGAGGGTGAGGTTGAGGAGGCTGCAGGGCAGGCTTGGGGGATAACTAGAGGCTACAGTTCCCAGGGAAAGGATTAAGGAGTCCGTCGAGTCGTGGTTAGAAGCACCATGTGATTGTACTCAGTATTTCATGCTCAGTAACAAATTACTCCCGAAAGTAGTGGGGTGAAACAACTTTGGTTATCATCGCACAGATCCAGCAGGTCAGGAATCTGGCTGGGAGAGCTGGTCCCTCTGCTCAGGGTCCCTGCAAGGCCATGGTCATCTCAAGGCCCCACTGGGAAGGACCCGCTTTCAAGCTCATTCATGTGGCTGCCGGCGGGTTGCAGTTCCTCACAGGCTGCTGGACTGAGGCCTCCCCAGGTTCCGTGCCATGGAGGCTGCTCCATAAAACATCATACAACATCCACATGCAGCACTTTGCCCACACAGCTTGTGTTGTCAGAGCACGCAAGCAGAAGGGCCAAAAGAGACAGGACCAGCAAGGCAGAGAGTGGCAGCAGGGTGAGTCACAGCCATCCGAAGCTCAGCCATGGAAATGACATCCCTTGGGCTACCCTGCAGTCTCCTACTAGAGGCAAGTCACTAGGCCCAGCCCACACTCGAGGCATGAGCAGCAGGAATGGGACCACTAGGGCCTATCAGAAGCTGCCTGGCAAAGCGACCAACGTGAATGAAGCATTTGCTGTGTGCCGGACACCGGCTGAGCCTTTCATGTGCACCCCATTCTATGATCCTTCATGAAACCCTACCAGGAAGGGGTCCTGTTATTTTTCTCATTTCACAGATGAGGACATTGAGGCTCAGAGAGGTTGTGTGACCTGCTCAAGGTTACACAGCCAGAGAACAGCAGAGCTGGAACATGAACCCAGGTCTGCTGACTCGAAAGACAGCATAGCTCCAAAGCAGAGGCTTCCTTGTCCTCCCATGCAAGCTTGGACAGGAAGGGGGCGGTGGAGCCAGGAATGCCACCTTCCTGTCAGCCTGCCTGCTGAGCTGTGGCTCCACCATCTCTGATCTTTCTCCACTGTCTTTGCTTGTTTGGCTTTTCCCCATTGTTTCCCCCTTCTTCATCCAAACAAATCCTGTCTGCTCACATTTCAACCTTCCAGCTGGGTGTCAGCCAGAGTCCTCCCTTCCCTTGAGAATGTGAGACTGGCATGTCCCACACAGATCTGCCACAAGCAGAGTGGGCTGCTGCCTCTGCGTGGAGCAGTGACCCCATGATCGCCTGATTGGCCTGCCCCCACGCCTGGGTGGCCCCCATTAGCAATTACTTCATTTTGGTTAAAGCAGTGAGGATGCTGGCAGATCCTGCTGAAACCAGGGGAGGCAGGAGCAGCAGGCAGGGAGGCCTTTCCCCACACACATCTGAGACTTCCAGATTGCTCTGGTAGCCAACAGCCAGCTGGGAGCTGGGCCTCAAGGAGTTGGAATATAGGACAGGTTGCTTTAAAAAAAATGTGTGGGCCAGGCATAGTGGCTCATGCCTGTAATCTCAGCACTTTGGGAGGCTGAGGCAGGTGGATCACAAGGTCAAGGGATCAAGACCAGCCTAGCCAACATGGTGAAATGCTGTCTCTACTAAATATACAAAAATTTGCATGTGCTCATAGTCCCAGCTGCTTGGAGGAGCGGAGGCAGGAGAATTGCTGGAACCTGGGAGGCAGAGGTTGCAATGAGCTGAGATCATGCCACTGCACTCCAGCCTGGGTGACAGAGCGTGACTCCATCTCAAAAAAAAAAAGAAGTGTGGGCTGAGCGCAGTGGCTCACACCTGTAATCCCAGCACTTTGGGAGGCCGAGGCAGGAGGATCACAAGATCAGGAGTTCGAGACCATCCTAGCCAACATGGTGAAACCCTGTCTCTACTAAAAATACAAAAATTAGCCAGATGTGGTGGCGCACACCTGTAATCCCAGCTACTCAGGAGGCTGAGGCAGGAGAATCGCCGGAACCAGGAGGCAGAGGCTGCAGTGAGCTGAGATCGCACCACCAAACTCCAGCCTGGCAGCAGAGCGACACTCCGTCTCAAAAAGAAAATGAGTGTTAAGTTACAAATATCTACCCTTGTATCCACTTTTGGGCACAGTTCCGTGGCATTCAGCACACTCACATTGTTGTGCAGCCATCATCACCATCCTTCTCCAGAACGTTTTTACCTTCTCAAACAGAAACTCCATCCCCATGAAACATAAATTCTCCATCCCCATTCCCCTTCCCCAGCCGCTGGCAATTTCCATTCCATTCTGTCTCCGTGAGTCTGATTGCATTAGGAACTTCACATGAGTGGAAGTTTACGAATTTTTTTTTTGTGTGTGTGACAGAGTCTTTCTCTATCATCCAGGCTGGAGTCTAGTGGCTCAATCTTGGTTCACTGCAACCTCTGCCTCCTGGGTTCAAGCAATTCTCCTGCCTCAGCCTCCAGAGTAGCTGGGATTACAGGCACGCGCCACCACACCCAGCTAATTTTTGTATTTTTAGTAGGGATGGGGTTTCACCATGTTGGTCAGGATGGTCTCGATCTCTTGACCTCGTGATCCTCGGCCTCCCAAAGTGCTGGGATTACAGGCATGAGCCACCGCGCCCGGGCCTGCATTTGTCCTTTCGTATCTGGCTTCTTTCGCGCTGCGTAATATCCTCAAGGCTCATCATGTGGCAGCCTGTGTCAGTGCTGCTTTGCTTTTCGAGGCTAAATAATGTTCCACTATCCGGAGACACCACGTTTTGCGTATCCATTCATGCAGCGATGAACACTTGGGTTGCTTCTGCCTTTTGGTTGCTGTGAATAAAGATGCCAGGAACATGGGAGGGCAAATTTTTTTTCAGAACAGGTCACTTTTGGTGATGAGCCAAGACGGGGGCAGGTGTGGAGGGCGGGGCCTCTGGAGCTGCCAGTCTTGGAGGGAAAAGCAGAGTGGTGGGGGGTTGGAGGAGGCCCTGAGCCTGGGAGAGGTGCAGAGGAGGGAGCAGGGAGTTGGGATGAGGTGGGCAGCATCAGGGATGTCTATGGGGCCCTGCCTTTCCGTAATACCACCTGCCTTGGCTTGACTGTCTCTCTCACCTTCCATGAAATTCTTGGTTGCCTTGTACACGCCTACCTCCCTGGCCCACCTGTACTCCCCTGAGGGTCAGGACCATGTTTTCTCCATAGCTGGGGTCTCCCCAGCATTCCAAAGAGGTAGGGAGACTTGGGGGATCCCAGAGCTGTCACGAAACCACTGTCAGGCAGCTGAATCTAGACTTGCTGACCCCATTTTCAGAATTGCTTCCAAGGTTGGGTTCATCCGAGTCTGGCGGGGAAGAGGCAAATGCTGATCAGTGTCCAGCAATGCACGATGTGGCAAAGGGACAGGGCGCTGTGATGCAGAGCACTTCTCATACGCACGGGTCAGCTAATGCCTGGTAACAAACACCCACAGGACCTCAGTGGTTGCAGCAGCATGCATGGCTTAGCCAGTTTCTGTATCAGCCCGTTACTGGCACAATAATGGTGAATGTCAAACCAGTCCCAAGCTCAGGGGCTGGCTCAGCATCACTGGTTCTCCTGGGCCTGTGGCTGGCATGGCTCTGCCTCACACCACAGATTGGGTTGAGTCTCCCACCCTCCTGAGCTCACTGGGCTCTCTGAGGCAGCTTCTTGTCCTGGTGTTGGCAGAGGCACCAGAAGGGAAGCTCACATACGCACGCATGTCTGCAAGCCCCAGCTTTGCTCTGCCTATGTCTTGCTGGCCAAAGCTGGTCTCCAGGCCATGCTGGACGTCCAGGGTTGTGAAAGCAGGTTCTGCCTACGTGGGAGGAGCTGCAAGTCACATTACAGAGGTCAGGGACGCAGGCAGGGGTGGGCAGAATCGGGCCAAAGCTGGCACCTTTCTGGAATGTTCCAAAAGAAGATGGATGACTACTGCTCCTCTGTCCTGGAAGGGAGATTTGTTTTTTCTCCCCATAAAGTTTTCTGATTCCAATTCCAAAATGCTATGACTCTTAATCAATGCTTGATGAACCATACTTGAGCAAACAGAATTTATTCTCTGTCAAGATTATCCTGAGGGGATCAGGTGTCTTTCAGTCACTACCAAGTCCCCTGCGAATTCATCTTTTTTATTCCAGGCTTACTAGGAAATAAAATATTTTGTCTGAGGGCTGATGGGTATTAGCAGAGCTATATGGAGCTTGAGTCGAAACTTGGAATGTTTGTGGATCAAAACCGAGCTGTGCTGGCAGCGGCTGGGAGGAGGGAGCGCAGGCTGGAACGCGCTGAAACGCTGCCCGAGTTGTGGCTGTCAGCTGCCTCAACTGCCAGACTTGCTGTTTTGGGGCGGGGCGGGGGGTGTTGTTATGGATTGTGCTGGAAGGTTTTCTCGCTCTTGGCTTTTTTGATGAAGGGTCTGGATTACTGCAGAAAATCCAGCTTATGGGTCCAAGGGCAAGGCAGGCCTGTTTATCTTCGACTTTTATGTCTTCACACATCTCCTGAGGTCTGACTCTAAGTAGGATTTGTGTCTTCCCAGATGCAGAAAAACAGGAGGCAGGCACTGAGTTTGCAGGAGGCGATGCGGCCAGTGCACGGCTTGCCATATGCTTAATGTGGCTCTAAGAAGAGAGCTTTTTTTTCAATATTAAAAATGGCTATGGGAAAATCTGCCCTAATGCTATTACGCCGTGCTAACAGGAGGTGTGTGTGGCTGCACCTTTTTGACTGGATTTGGGATCTGGGCTGCAGCCAGATGCTGGAGACGCAGTCTTGAGCCTCCTCGCCCAGCTGTGGCTGCTCTTTCGGGCATGCAGGCAGAGGCAGGAGAGACTCAAGTCTTCAGAGGTGGGTGTGCACAGGAGAGTGGGTCCCAGTAGGGGAAGACGTTGGCCCCCAGAGGACATTGGCAAAGTCTAGAGGCCTTTTTCATTGTCACAGTTGGGAGGGGAGAAGTGCAGTAGCGTCTGGTGGGTAGAGGCTCAGGGATGCTGCTCAACGCCTAAAGCAGCCAGACCCACAGCCAATAATCACCTGCCCTGAACACTATTCAGCCTTAACTCACAGAGGAAGGAACGTCGGATGCCTGCGTGCTGTGGTTTGAATGTGTCCTCTCCAAAACTTGGGTATTGAAACTTAATGTCCACGTGTCCTAACCGCCTTGAGAGGTGATTAGGTCAAGACAGCACCTCCCTCCTTAAAGGATTAAAGGAATTAGTGGCTTTAAGAAAAGGCTTTGAGGCTGGACACAGTGGCTCATGCCTGCAACCCAGTACTATGGGAGACCAAGGTGGGTGGATCACTTGAGCCCAAGAGTTCAAGACCAGCTTGGACAACATAATGAGACCCTATCTCTAAAAAAAAAAGAGTAGCTGGGTGTGGTGTCGCATGCCTGTAGTCCCAGCTATTTGGGAGACTGAGGCTGGAGGATCACTTGAGTCCTGAAGGTCGAGGCCACAGTGAGCCGTGATTGCACCACTGCACTCCAGCCTGGGCGACAGAAAGAGCCCCTACCACAAAAATACTAATAATCACAAAATAAAAGGGCGTTGGTGAAGGGAGTTTGTCCTTCTTGCCCTTCCGCCCTCCACTGCATGAGGACACAGCGTCCCCCCACCAGGAGGAGGCAGTGTTCTAAGTGCCATCTTGGAAGCAAGGCTGGACCCTTTCCAGATGGCGAACCTGCTGAGACCTGAGTTTCAGGCCCCCAGCCTCCCTGGCAAAGGCCTGTGTCGTCTTCCAACATGGTCTTGTTGCTACATCTTTGGGAGGGGACGAGTACTAAGGCCTCACATGGTGAACCCGCTCCCTCTGGCCCTTTGATAAGACCCTAATCCCATCTGTGAAGGTGCCACCCTGGTGACCTCATCACCTCTGGCAGCATCACCTCTTAATACCATTACATTGGCGAGTAAATGTCAACATGTGGTTTGGGGGGACGCCATCATTCCAACTGTGGCAGCGGTGCTGACTACAGCAGTAGCTATGACTGCAGGGGTCAACGCGGCCATCTGATGTCCCCGACACTCACCCAACAACAGCCGCCTGAAGCCCCCCACCCTGCCCCACCTCCTGTCTCCAGAGCCACTCCAGTCCCTGCTCCAAACTACATTTATGCAGCCCTGTTTCTCCAAGCGCTTCCCACAAGCTTGAGATGCAGGTGGCCATGGGGGAAGGTACTCATCTCTCCCTGTTGTCTGCTTGGTTTTATGTCACCTGGCCTAAAGTCCCTCTCCCAGGGGACTGTGCCGGGTGCTTCGTCAGACACACACAAGCTGGAATCTTAAAGAATTACCCGTCAAGCTCTGCCACATTTTGTCATCTGGCCCCACAGCTCCATCAGCTTTATCTCCCCCCATTCCCAAATCCAACCACAGCATGTGTGTGGCTGGAATCAGAGGCCGGGGTGGGAGTTCCGGTAGAGCCCGGCTCTCCCACTTGAAGCTCAGATGCCCCGAGGCCCTCCTGCCCTGGGCTCCGATGGCCTGAGCTAGGAATACAGGACTGTTCTCCAAGACCTCCTTCCCCCCAGCCAGTCAGCCTCTGAGCCCCCATCATCTGTTTCCTAAATAGTTCCAGATCCCTCCCCCTTTGCCCTTCCCTCCCCCATGCCCGGGTTTGAGCCACTGTCACAATTTATCTGGATTACCTCCGCAGACCCCCAGCCTGCCGTTGGCAGCTGTGGCAGGTACCAACGGGGTCGAGGAAGATGGTGGCACTGCCTCTGACCTTCCTCTCCTCTGAGGTGGAGCCAACCCCGAGGTCTCCTTGCTCTCTGGTATGCCCACTCTCATCACCATGCACCAGAGAAGTGGCTGGGAGCTCCCCCAGACCCGGTGGCCTTGCTTTGCTTAGGAGGCTCCGTCGCTCTCCCCGCCACTGCATCTTCGTGGCCCATTCACTCTGACTGCATCTCAGCCCCTGCTCACTGCCCGGCAGTCACCAGGATCACCTGCACTCCTGCATCCTTCAGGGGCCCTCTGTTTCCTGCCTCAGGGCTCTGTGCAAACGGTTCCTTCATTTCCAGAATGCAGATAATGGAGGGAAATGTTTCCGCAAGAAGCCTTCCCAACCCCCTCATGTGGGTGCGGTGCCCACCCTGGGCCCCCAGCCCTGTCCCAGTGCCCTGTAGTTGATGGTCCGTCATCCCTCTCCCCTCTGGGCAGAGGCCATGTCCAGCTTGCGGGCCCTTGATTCTGTGTGAGAGGTGTGTGCCCTCCTAACGCCTGGGCCAGCCTTCTCTACAGGCTTCTCCACTTTGTGGGGTCCTCTCAGTGTGTCGGCCACATAATTCCCCTTCACTGATTCATCCAGCAAATTCATTCCCCTTCACTCATTCATCCCGAGCGCTGGCTCTGACAGCCACCAGTGCCACAGCAGACCAAGGCAGACCCTGTTCTCACCAGGCTCTCCTGCAGAGGAAAAGCAGATGGTAAACAATGGCTGAGCTGGCCTGGCTCGGTGGCTCACCCCTGTAATCCCAGCACTTTGGGAGCCTGAGGCAGGTGGATCACGAGGTCAAGAGATGGAGACCGTCTTGGCCAACATGGTGAAATCCCGTCTCTACTTAAAATACAAAAATTAGCCAGGCAGAGTGGGTCGCACCTAGTAATCCCTGCTACTCGGGAGGCTGAGGCAGGAGAATTGCTTGAACCTGGGAGGCAGAGGTTGCAGTAAGCCCAGATTGCACCACTGCACTCCAGCTTAGCAACAGAGTGAGACTCCGTCTCAAAAAAAAAACACCCTAAACAGTGGCTGCGCTTTGGTGGGTGGTGGTGGCGCAGTGGGGAGAGGGCAGTCTGAGGGCACAGAGAGAAGCTGAGGGGTCTATGTTGGGGATAGCCATGGAAGATCTCTCTGAGGGACTACGTCAGAGACCTCGAGGAAGTGGGGGAACAAGCCTGTGTTCATGGCGGTGGGAAGAGCCAGCATGGGGCTTGGGGTGGCCCAGGGAGAGCATGGATCAGTGTGCCTGGATTTTGGAGGGGCCAGGGGTAACAGGGTCAGATCCTGCAGGGTTTGGGAGTGATGACAAACACTTGGGAATCATCTGGCATAGACAGGGTCATTGGACGTTTTTGAGCCCTGGGAGTTCCTCCTCTGATTTAAGCTTTGAAAGACCCACTTAGGGGCCTGTAATCCCAGCCCTTTGGGAGGAGGAGGTGGGTGGATCATTTGAGGTCAGAAGTTCCAGACCAGCCTTGCCAATATGGTGAAACTCTGCCTCTACTGAAAATACAAAAATTAGCTGGGCATGGTGGCAGGTGCCTGTAATGCCAGCTACTCGGGAGGCTGAGGCAGGAGAATCGCTTGAACCCAGGAGGCGGAGGCTGCAGTGAACCAAGCTTGCACCATTGCACTCCAGCCTGGGTGACAGAGCAAGACTCCATCTCAAAACAACAACAACAACAACAAATAAATCAATATATGGGTAATCTTGTCCCCATTCTACAGATGAGAAAGCTGAGGCTTAGAGAGAAAGGGTAGTGACTAGCCTGAGGGTGCAGAGCTTGAGTGTGTTGAACTTTGCTGGAATCCGGCTCAGATTCATTCTGAAGGCCCCACTCCTGCTGCCCTGCAGTAGGAATGGCTCGACCACTCTCCTGCACAGGCCCAGTACAGAACGGCGCCAGGGCCAAAGTGAGTGTAAGGTCCAGCTCGATTCCTCGAGAAGTAGATCAGCTCCTGAGACTTCAGTCTTCCAGCTGCATCTCCTTACTACTGAGACCTCAGCAAGCATTTGGGGGAAATGACGTGGGTGGCTGCGGCTGTACTGGAAGGCCTCGAGAGGAGGGAGTCACAGGCGACTCTCTGAGGAGGAGACTCGGGCCCAAGATTCAGGGGCTGTCACCTTGGTGACAGTGTAAATGTTGAATGATTTTAAGTCACTGAGGCCATCACCGACAGCTTTAATCCAGCGGAAACCAGCTTGGCAGGTACATGCTTTTTTTCTTTTGAGTTTCTTTCTACCAACCTCCCCATTGGATTATAGGTGGGGTTCTCCTAAGCCCCCCGGGAAAGCCCCTCAGGCTTACTTGGGAGTGTGGAGGTGGGGCTGATTGGTTCACTCCAAAGGAGAAGAGAAGGGAGTCTGTCCCTTGATTGGGAGGTGCTCTGAGAGATGCTGTCTGCTGTGAGGCAGGGAGACGAGGGGCTCCCATGCTCCCCAGTGCCCCCCGCTGCTCTTCCCACCTCTTCTGGGAGCACGGGCTGGAAGATGCATAAAAATTCAAACCATCCTCACAATAAATGAAAGGAAGAAATATATATATTTAAGAAGGAGATAACCATAGCAGTCACTTTCACTCAAAGGTGATAAAAATAAGGATCGTAAACATAAACTTGGAAATTCCGGGCTGCACTCCCTGCAGACGTTTGCCGCCGCGAGAGAGCACATTCTGAGGGAAGGCGAGGATGTGCCGGCGCACTCTTGACACATCCCTCTGATTAAAACCTCCAGAAGGAAAAATACGGGGGGAAAACAGTGAGTTATGGTGGGGGGAAATAAGGACCAAAACTATTACCAAAATTGAGAATACAAATTATGTTTACAAACGTTTCCCTGGCTGACAGAGACTCTGCCTGGAACAGCTCACATATCATATGGCGGCCGCCTTCCCGGGGGTGGGGACTCCTGCATGAGCACAGAGTGTTCCGAAAGTGATGCCCCCCTTTTCCCCCCCTTCCCCCCTCACTGCCCCCCGACTCCCCACTCTCCCCCACCCCGGCCTCACGGAGCTGCACTGGGGATGGCTCATTCTGAGCGTCAGCCGCCGCCATCCTCCTCTGCAGCCATCAGACAGAAGCTGCCACCATGACAAGCAAACCAGACAAGGCACACCACGGCAGCTGGGCTGTCTGCAGAGGGCCATCCAGGCCTCTTTGCTAGAAACATTCATTGTAGAGGGACACACAGGACGTTTTGTCCTCTTTGCCTTGTGATATTTGTCTTCTGCAGGAAGAGAGCTCGGACCCAAGCATCTGACAAGGCCAGTGAAACGTTCCTAACTCCCTGCTCCGGCCTCGTCCTGCAATGGCCGCTCTTTGCCGGGCAGACACTTCTCCCTGCCTGGGCACCAGCCTTCCGCTGTCGCTGGCGAGGCGATTCCCAAGCACTTTTTGAACTTTTCAGTCGAAAATGAGATGCCACTGCTCGCTTATCAGATTTGCAAAAATCAAGATGATAAGCTAAGGAAGGCTGGGCGTGGTGGTTTAGGCCTGGAGTCCCAGCACTGTGGGAGGCCAAGGAGGGAGGAACACTTGAGCTCAGAAGGTCAAAGTTGCAGTGAGCTGCGATCATGCTACTGCACTGCAGTCTGGGTTACAGCTCCAGACCTTGACTCAATAAAACAAAATAAAAACTAAAATAAATAAAGCTAAGGAAGAAAACCAAAACACTGCTGCCCATTCTGGGAAGCTGGGATGGCACAGCGCCCTCACGCTGGCTCATTTGCAGATTGGAAGGATTTCGGAAGGAATGTGGGAGCGTCTCAGGAATCTGTAAAAAGTTCACGGCGGGACGTGGTGGCTCACACCTGTGATCCCAGCACTCTGGGAGGCCAAGATGGGAGGATCATTTGAGTCCAGACTGGGCAACATGGCAAAACCTTGTTCCTACAAAAATACAAAAAAAATTTGCCGGGTGTGGTGGTGCGTGCCTGTAGTCCCAGATGCTTAGGAAGCTGAGGTGAGAGGACCCCTTGAGCCCTGGAGGCAGAGGCTTCAGTGAGCTGTGATTGCGCCATTGCACTCCAGGCTGGGCGACAGAGCGAGACTGTCTTAAAAAAAGAGTTCCCCACCTTGGTTTGTTATGGGTTGAATTGTGTCCCCTGGAAATACAGGTCCACGTTGTAACCCTGGTGCCTGTGAATTTGAATTTCTTTGGAAATAGGGTTCTTTTTTTTTGGTGGGGTGGGGCGGAGGGAGGGAGGAAGGCAGGAAGGGAGGGAAGGAGGAAGGGAGGGAGGAAGGAAGGGATGAAGGAGGGAAGGGAGGAAGGGATGGAGGGAGGGAGGGAAGGGAAGGCAAGGAAGGAAATCAAGCAATGAGAGAGATATTGCC